>CM059808.1:26910029-27510029 GCA_030435695.1 Brachymystax lenok tsinlingensis | reverse complement strand
AGTGGACAGTTTGATTTCACAGAAGTGTGATTGACTTGGAGTTACATTGTGTTGTTTAAGTGTTCCCTTTATTTTTTTGAGCAGTGTATAAACAAACAAATGAAGATCGTAACTCCGGTGTGGCTAAAACGTGCACACACCACAAAACATATTACAACAAACAATGTCCCACAAAAAAACCCAGTGAAAACCACAAACATATATATGGTTCCCAATTAGAGGTAACGACAATCAGCTGCCTCTAATTGGGAACCATCAACCCAACATAGAAATATACCACCTAGAACCAAAAAACCCTACTAACCAAAACAAACTAAACAAGCCAGCCTGAAACCCAGGGCTGGACGTGACACTGACAGTGTTGGAGATTGAATCAAATGTGCATTGCAGTTTACTATACCCACATTACATACTAAACATACTGTAATCAATCAGGAAATGTGAACTGGTGAAACTCAATGACAGAATGCACTTCACAGTGATTTCACCCAGTTTTACTGAATCAGTGCTTCTTGCTGGAGTTGCAGCTATTGCAAGTATACACAGTGCATTCAGAAAGTATTAAGACCCTTCACCTTTTCCACATTTTGTTACGTTACAGCCTTTTTCTAAAATTGATTAAATTGTTTTTTCCCCTCAATAAATCTAAACACAATACCCCATAATGACAAAGCAAAAACAGGTTTATACTTTTGCAAATGTATAAAATAAACTGAAATATTACATTTACATAAGTATTCAGACTCTTTAATCAGTACTTTGTTGTCTTTTACCCCCTTTTTCGATCTTGTCTCATCGCTGCAACTCCCCGGGCTCGGGAGGAGAAAGATCCGTCAGTGAGCTCATTACTTTTATTGGCTTTATATGAGGTGTTATAAGTATATATTCCACTAGATGCCAGTAGGTACCAAGCCTACACAAAGCCATGGACCAATACCATGGTATACATCAAATCAAATCAAACTGTATTTGTCACATGCGCCGAATACAACAAGTGTAGACTTTACCGTGAAATGCTTACTTATACAAGCCTTTAACCAACAGTGCAGTTCAAGAAGAGTTAAGAAAATATTTACCAAGTAGACTAAAATAAAAAGTAATAATAAAAAGTAACACAATAAGAATAACAATACCGAGGCTGTATACAGGGGGCACCGGTACTGAGTGTGCGGGGTACAGGTTAGTTGAGGTAATTTGTACATGTAGGTGGGGGTGAAGTGACTATGCATAGATAATGTATGGGCAGTAATGGGTGTTAGTTCTGATACCGGGCTCCCGAGTGGCGCAGCGATCTAAGGCACTGCATCTCAGTGCTAGAGTCATCACTACAGACCCTGGTTTGATTCCAGGTTGTATCTTAACCAGCTGTGATTGGGAGTCCCATAGGGTGGTGCACAATTGGCCCAGTATTGTCTGAGTTTGGCCAGGGTAGGCCGTCATTGTAAATAAGAATTTGTTCTTAACTGACTTGCCTGGTTAAATAAAAAAAATAAAAAACCATGGTATACATGGGCAGTAATGGGTGTTAGTTCTGTTACCAGGGTGTTAGTTCTGCTCTGCAGAGTGGAGTCATGGTCTGATAACTTTTTAGTCATGTGGTCAGGAAACACTCTGAAACTCAGGAAACCCTACACATGCTCTCTCTGTCTCTGGTTTCACATCATGACATGTTCACTTCAGGGAGGAGAGTTTAGATACATGCACATCCATCAACAATCATCTCATCATTTATTGGAATACTTATTTTCAACATAGTTATTTTTAAACCAGATTGTGTATCTATACAACATGACACAGTGATAGAGTAATGGATTCTGTACATATCAGAAACAAATTAAAGAGGGCAGATAGCCAAGACATAAGACAACAAGCTCTTTGTTAATATGGATCTTTCACAGAAAGAATACAGTCATGTAACCAGAATATACAGTAGTACTTTAATATACTTGGAACAAATCTCGTGTCAATACAGTAAGGGGACAAGAGGAACCAATGAGACACAGGACAGGACAAGTCAACACCACAGTGACATCACATGCCTCCTCTCACCCACCCATCCATCCATCTATCTATCCATCAATCCATGCTGCCACCCATCCATCCATGCTTCCACCCATCCTTCCATCTATCCTTCTGTGACGGCTCCTCCAAATACCAAAACACCTCTTAGGTCGATGTCGTGTCCAACAGCTCGCGTTAATCTCTATGTCTCTATATTCTGAAATACCTTTATTTTATTTTATCCTAGAAACCTCACCCATGACCAGGGGAATGGCAATGGATGTTTTAACCAGCCCATGAAAGACATCTAGAATAAATAAATTCAAACGTATTGAAATCAATATGGTACATAGGGACAGTGAGAACCTTCTCTCCTTCACAGTGATGTGATCAGGTTTGTATTGGTCATCAATATGATCAATAGAAAAAACGAGAAATACCACAGTGTTAGTATTCATTCAGCTAGTACAGGACGTCTTGCATTTTAGGTGTTGAACTCATCCATACTACATACAGGATAACATTGGAAATTGCACCATATACACATTAGATACACATTACATGGCTGCCACTCCTAGAAACATACTGCCACCTGCTCTGATAACAACAGAGATAAGATGGACTGACTGACAGTGCTTTTTGCTTTTAACCCTTTGAGGAGGTTTAGAATATTGAAGGTTATTGGGCATTCTAATGGCTAAAATTACAAGGAACATCAGTGTTTCTTGTAATCTATATAAGTTATTTGTATCTTAGTAATAGACTCTAGAATTCAGTAGAATATTGCATGTTTACTGCTGTAGAACTCCTCAATGGCTTTGCTTCAGTGGACACTCTAGTCAATGCAAAATGTTGTTAGCCATTTTAGGTGAAACTACTGTAGTCCAGCAGCCAGCCAATCACTGACAAAAGCAATGTTTCTGAATTAGATCACTAAAAAACATTGCACTATATACAAAAGTGAGAATAAACACCAATACTCTGTTCATATTCAATCATATAAACACAATATATAAAATTACATTAAAATCAAAGGCCAAATCCAAGCGCATTCACAAGCTGCTTCTTAAAGATGATAGATCAATTAAATAGTTCATAGTTCAGTAGCTTTCTTTCATCTCGCAGTTACAGAGTTTAAGATGATGGACAACCAAAACAAATGACAGAATACGTTTTCTATTGTCTGCAACATAATACCCCCAAAAGAGCTCAGTCACACACCTGACTGATGTGACTGGACTAGTAGGCTATTCAGTGACCATAATGGTAGCCAAAACAATGACTCTGCACAGTGCACACAGTGAGAATCTGATATGTTATATGTGTCATTGTCCATAGAAACAGAGTGAAACAACCTGAGTTTCCCTGCGTTGCTTATTATCAGAGTAATGTCCGTTTTAGATGTCTATTCTGAAGTGTTACATTAGCACTATTAGGACTATTGATGACTATGGGTGAGAGACATCAATGAGAGAGGAAACCCCCCTCTGGGCCTTGTTAATAAAGTGAAGTGAAGAGCTACACTGGTTACCTGTTTTAGTTCAGTTGATCAGTAACATATTTACCTTACATAGAACATGACAAGAAACTGAAGAATAAAACTCTAATATGGAATGCTACTACACTCTTAGAAAAAAGGTGCTATCTAGAACCAAAAACGGTTCTTCGGCTGTCCCCATTGAAGAATCCCTTTTGGATCCTGATAGAACCATTTTTGGTTTCAGGTACAACCTTCTGTGGAAAGGGTTCTACATGGAACCCAAAAGGAAACATAATTTAAAACTTCTTATAAACTGGGTGGTTTGAGCCTGAATGCTGATTGGCTGACAGCCGTGGTATATCAGACCTTATACCACAGGTATGAAAAAACATTGCATTTTTACTGCTCTAATTACGTTGCTAACCAGTTTATAACAGCAATAAGGCACCTCTGGGTTTTGTGGTATATGGCCAATAAACCACGGCTAAGGGCTGTATCTGAGTTTTCCGCGTTGTGTCGTGCATAAGAACAGCCCTTAGCCGTGGTATATTGGCTATATACCACACCCCTTATTGCTTAATTATCATGACAAGTTTGGAGCTCACAGGTGAACTGAATTATCATCATGTGCTATAATATTTTCACTGCTAGTTAATAATAATATTGTATTGCTGAGCATTTATTACATTAGTGCTTAAAATGTATGTGAACATTAGATCTGAAAATGTATGTGAACATTAGTTCTGAAAATGTATGTGAACATTAGATCTGAAAATGTATGTGAACATTAGATCTGAAAATGTATGTGAACATTAGATCTAAAAATGTTTGTGAACATTAGATCTGAAAATGTAGGAGAACATTAGATCTGAAAACGTATGTGAACAATAGATCTGAAAACGTATGTGAACATTAGATCTGAAAATGTATGTGAACATTATATCTGAAAATGTATGTGAACATTAGATCTGAAAATGTATGTGAACATTAGATCTGAAAATGTAGGAGATTCAATCAAAAGTACTGTCATTAATCAGACAACGTTATCTGGGTGAAGCTCAGCTGTTTCAATGATAGGCTGTACTTCGTGGTGATTTTTCCAGGTAGACTGTACTTCGTGGTGATTTTCCCAGGTAGACTGTACTTCGTGGTGATTTTCCCAGGTAGACTGTACTTCACAGTGTTTTTTTCAAGGAGACTCTACTTCACAGTGATTTTTCCAGGTAGACTGTACTTCACAGTGATTTTTCCAGGTAGACTGTACTTCAAAGAGGCTGTACTTTTATCAGTTGTCTGGTTACCCAAACTCCTTGCTCTGGCTAAACGCTACACCACGCCGTTAGTTTCTTCTCTGCAATGAGTCTGGATCTGAGTACCTTCCTGACAATTTCTATAACTCAATCACATTCTAACCCTTCTGATTGGTCCCAGAAACCGATGGGTTGGGTCAGAGAAAGAACACACGTGGGTAAAGCGGTGTTTTAAAAATGTTTCATCGGCTTTGATACTCTGATTGGTTAGAGATGATCCAATCGCTGATTACTTTGTTTTGTACAACATCCCTCATTTTGACGTCACCACAAATTATTTCAACGATGGCAGTCTCAGACTGAAGTATGTAGAGAACATAGAGCAGCGGAAGAATTCACTTTGAGTCGTCAGGCAACTGAATCAGTGTTTCTTTTGTCTAAATGTAGTACCTACAGTGGCTTGCGAAAGTAATCCCCCGCCTTGGCATTTCTCCTATTTTGTTGCCTTACAACCTGGAATTATCATTTGATTTACACAACATGCCTACCGCTTTGAAGATGCAAAATATTTTTCATTGTGAAACAAACAACAAATAAGACAAAAAAAACGGAAAACTTGAGCGTGCGTAACTGTCCTGGTCACTGTCCTGCTGGAAGGTGAACCTCCGTCCCAGTCTCAAATCTCTGGGAGACTGAAACAGGTTTCCCTCAAGAATTTCCCTGTATTTAGCGCCATCCATCATTCCTTCAATTCTGACCAGTTTCCCAGTCCCTGCCGATGAAAAACATGGTGTTCTCGGGGTGATGCGAGGTATTGGTTTGCCCCAGACATAGTGTTTTCCTTGATGGCCAAAAAGCTACATTTTAGTCTCATCTGGCCAGAGTACCTTCTTTCATATCTTTGGGGAGTCTCCCACATGCCTTTTGGCGAACACCAAACGTGTTTGCTTATTTTTTTTAAAGCAATGTCTTTTTTTCTGGCCACTCTTCTGTAAAGCCCAGCTCTGTGGAGTGTACAACTTAAAGTGGTCCTATGGACAGATACTCCAATCTCCGCTGTGTATCTTTGCAGCTCCTTCAGGGTTATCATTGGTCTCCTTGTTGCCTCTCTGATAAATGCCCTCCTTGCCTGGCCCGTGAGTTTTGGTGGGCGGCCGTCTCTTGGCAGGTTTGTTGTGGTGCCATATCCTTTCCATTCTTTAATAATGGATTTAATGGTGCTCAGTGGGATGTTCAAAGTTTCGTATATTTCTTTATAACCCAACCCTGATCTGTACTTCTCCACAACTTTGTCCCTGACCTGTTTGGAGAGCTCCTTGGTCTTCATGGTGCCGCTTGCTTGGTGGTGCCCCTTGCTTAGTGGTGTTGCAGACTCTGGGGCCTTTCAGAACAGATGTATATATACTGAGATCATGTGACAGATCATGTGACACTTAGATTGCACACAGGTGGACTTTTTGTAACTAATTATGTGACTTCTGAAGGTAATTGGTGGCACCAGATCTTATTTAGGGGCTTCATAGCAAAAGGGGTGAATACATATGCACGGAACACTTTTCCATTTTTCTTTTTATGTAAAAAAAAAAAATTCACTTCACCAATTTGGACTATTTTGTGTATGTCCATTACATGAAATCCAAATAAAAATCCATTTAAATTACAGGTTGTAATGCAACAAAACAGGAAAAATGCCAAGGGGGGTGAATACTTTCGCAAGGCACTGTATTTCACCTGATGAACAGTAGGCTCTGTATGACTAGGCTAGGTATTGTACCTATTTCACCGGATGAACAGTAGGCCGTGTATGAGTAGGCTAGGTATTGTACCTATTTCACATGATGAACAGTAGGCCGTGTATTAGTAGGCTAGACATTGCAGAGAAAACAAAACTGAAGAGTAAAACATAAATATAAATGATGACTACATATAAATACCACTCAGTGCTAACATGCCTGTTGTTGTAGCAAGTACACTTTCACTAGTGCAAGGTCTGCCTCTGCATAGCTGTGTGTGTGTGGCATTAGAGCAGATACATGCTTCTTGCATTTGCACGTCTGCATCATCATGAGTTTGAGCGTGTCTCTCCCTTCCCTTTCGTGATTGCACACAGCTCACTCCTGGGGTGGTCTGATGTGGTGTGGGGTCTCCTCAGCTGTTGTCCAGGGGCTGGTCGGCGCTGTGAACTTGGGGCTGTGGACTTGTGGGTGGTCTGGGCTGTGGACCTGGTCAGGGCTGTGGACTTGGGGCTGGTTGGGGCTGTGAACCTGGGGAAGCTGCTCTCTCCAGTAGGTGAACTGGCTGAAGGTGTCAGGGCAGGAGACGTCAGAGATGTGGCCTCTGATCAACAGGGGGAAGACGTGGTCCACCACCTCACACAGACCACCATACCTGGCAGGGACACAAACAGAAACATAATTCACTTAGACAGACACACAGACAGAGAGAGGAAGAGAGAGCTACTGAGGGAGAGAGAAACAGAGACAGACAAAGAAAGATGAAGAAAGATACGAGGGAGAAAGAGGGATGAAGAGAAAGAGAGAGAGGTCTGACTTACGATGAGATGTTGGTCTTAGCGTGTTCCTGTATCAGCTCTCCCTTGGGGTTGACTGTGAATATCCTGTTTAGGGGAACGCCCACCTCCTTATAGGAATACACATCCTAAACAACAACAACTTTAACAACAACCGGCATACTATCCAAAAACACACATTCAACCACAACTGCAACAGTAGCAAACAGAGAATGCTCAGTTTGCAAGAATGCTCAGGCTGAATCTGTCACATTTACAGAAAGGTTCGTTACTGTGCATGATTCCAGTCAAACAAATCTAAAAAAGTCGCCTAAGGTAACGTGTGCAGTGTTGGAGGGAGCAGGGCTCTCACCGTGGCTCTGTTGCCAAAGGCTGCGTAGAAAGGCTCAGTGTTGGGGTGGAACAGCTGCTTGATGTCGGTCAGACACTGGATCTTAAACCTCTCTGGCTTCTTCTCGATCACCTCCCTACAGGAAGGACGAGAAGGGCGGGACAGGACGGATGGGATGGAATCATCGTTATACAACACAGTGATGGCTAGTTCTATTACATTGGCGGCTGTACATCGTTACATATGATTGTTCACTTTTGTGTTGGACTCTTTTCTTCTGCTGTGTTTATTTTTACGATGATGATGGTGATGAACGATGGTGTGTGTGTGTGTGTGTGTGTATGTGTTCCTCACCTGTGCAGAGCTGAGAACAGACTGCTGGGGCTGAGTAGGACAGGTCCAATAGGTAGCATGGTTCCTCTCTCGTTGACCCAGTGAAGATACCCCCTCGTCATATCAGCCATACCTATGGCCCTCGCTGAGCAGTACATAAACTTATAACCATTCCTGAGAGAGAGAGAGAGAGAGAGAGAGAGAGAGAGAGAGAGAGAGAGAGAGAGAGAGAGAGAGAGAGAGAGAGAAACAAATCGTATTTTGATAAACTCCCATATCTACTGGGTTAAATACTACATCACAGCAGCAAGATGTGCGACCTGTTGCCATAAAGAAAGGGCAACCAGTGAAGAACAAACACCACTGTAAATACAACCCATATTTATGTTTATTTGTTTTCCCTTTTGTACTTTAACTATTTGCACATCGTTACAACACTGTATATAGACATAATATGACATTTGAAATGTCTTTATTCTTTTGGAACTTTTGTGTAATGTTTACTGTTTACTGTTTACTGTTTATTTCACTTTTGTTTATTATCTACTTCACTTGCTTTGGCAATCTTAACATATATTTCCCATGCCAATAAAGCCCCTTGAATTGAATTGAAAGATAGAAGGACAGGTAGAGCAAGAGAATGAGATTGAATTATTCTACTGTCTCAGTGTTTCCTAAGAGCAATGGAGGGAACAGTAGTTTAACTAAAGAGCGTCAGGGACAGGGCTGCCTTCATGAGGGTGCAACGTACTAAACCTTGTAGATTGAAACACCATGAATAAAGTTGACATGATTCATTGATCTTATATTGAGCCCTATTCTAAATGTGACCCAGGATTCATTACTGTAATGCTCATCTATAGTTACTGAATTACTCTTGTGGGAACTCACTGGCTGACTCGGTGGTAGAGACGGGCAATGCCCTGATGGGTCCAGTCTTTACCCAGCGTGGGAAGAATGTGGCCCAGGGTGTCCGACCTGCAAGAGAGGACACACGCACGCACGCGCACGCACACACACACCTCATTAGACTACCATTAACAGAGATATAACATGATCACGCACAATTGCCAATAAAATTCATGCACACACACACACCTGGTGATGGTGCCGTCAATGTCTGAGATGATGATCTTGTCGTCCCAGCTCCAGAGGTAGATGGTGCCCTGGCAGCGGCAGGTGCCCTGGTACTGAGTGGTCACACTGAACACCACCTCATTAGGACCCACCTTCAACTGCAGACTGGCCTGAGAACACAAAGACTACATTACCCACACACCCTCTAACTCTAACCCTGCTACTGAGTGGTTCAACTGCAGACTGGCCTGAGGACACAAAGACTACATTACCCAGACACACTGAACACAACGTCGCCACATAAAGAAGTGAGAAGTATTGTTTCACACCAGCTGCTCTGGGCTCAGAAGTTAGCTCAGGTCAGGGGAACAGTGTTGTGTCTCTCACCAGTTGTTCTGGAGTCAGTCTGAGGGTCTTCCTGTAGCACACACTACCGGGTGTGAGAATGGGCTCGGCCTTGCAGGATTCCGAGCCCTGATTGGACAATCTGTGGTCCTCATCGCTGGAGGAAGACTCCTCCTTCATTCTGTCATGACAACAGTTCAGCTATAAGTACATTTTTGACTTTATAACCAGAATATATACACTATATAACACATGTAGTATACATAACTTTACAACCAGAATATAAACACTATATAACACATGTAGTATACATAACTTTATAACCAGAATATAAACACTATATAATACATGTAGTATACATAACTTTACAACCAGAATATAAACACTATATAACACATGTAGTATACATAACTTTATAACCAGAATATAAACACTATATAACACATGTAGTATACATAACTTTACAACCAGAATATAAACACTATATAACACATGTAATATACATAACTTTACAACCAGAATATAAACACTATATAATACATGTAGTATACATAACTTTATAACCAGAATATGAACACTATATAATACATGTAGTATACATAACTTTATAACCATAATATGAACACTATATAACACATGTAGTATACATAACTTTATAACCAGAATATAAACACTATATAACACATGTAGTATACATAACTTTACAACCAGAATATAAACACTATATAATACATGTAATATACATAACTTTACAACCAGAATATAAACACTATATAACACATGTAGTATACATAACTTTACAACCAGAATATAAACACTATATAACACATGTAGTATACATAACTTTACAACCAGAATATAAACACTATATAATACATGTAATATACATAACTTTACAACCAGAATATAAACACTATATAATACATGTAGTATACATAACTTTATAACCAGAATATAAACACTATATAATACATGTAGTATACATTTTTAGAGGTGGTTTCCTGGACAAACCTAGATTAAACCTAGTCCTGCACAGAAAAGCTAACTCAAAGGAGAATCGGTTCATGAAACCGACCCTTTCTGTATAATTTATATGAGAATCTGTGAACTAGGGTAAATAAACGTTTATTCAAAATAATGAAATTATATTGCACATTACAAACTTTTCTGGTGTTAGAGAAGTGTAGTTACCCGTTGACTGAAGCCATGCTGAGAGAGGTCTCAGCCTCATCTCCAACTCCTGTCTCAGACACTGAGTCCTGGGGACAAACAACCAGTCACACACTCATACAACAACCAGGACATTCTAACAAATATAATACGCCAGTCAACTAGGCCTCCAATACTGTAACTTCTGCAGAAGTTTCCTAGTTATGGTTATGTTGTTCATGAGGTGTGTGTTACAGAGGTTGGTGTGTTATAGAGGGGTGTGTGCTACAGAGGTGTGTGTGTTACAAAGGTGTGTGTATTTGAGCTGACGTGTGTACCGATTTGGAGTCGCTGTTCCTGCTGCGCCATGAGAACCACCAGCGGCCTCCTTTCTTGGGCATCTTCTCCTTCATGATGTTCTGCACTGCGGCCTGAAGCAAACGCACACAGTTCCTGACCAAAACCACAACTCAACAAAACCACCAAAATGCAAAAACACAGAGATACAAAAACTAAAATGCAAAAACATGTAGCTAGTGTCATTTGACTGAATGATGGCGATCAAAGGAAGAGAGGCAGCGACAAAGGGAGGGAGACACAGAGACAGAGAGAGAGAGAGAGAGAGAGAGAGAGAGAGAGAGAGAGAGAGAGAGAGAGAGAGAGAGAGAGAGAGAGAGAGAGAGAGAGAGAGAGAGAAAAACACACAAAGAGACGTACAGACAGACAGACATGCTATACCCAAGAGGCAGACAGACAGATATGCTATACCGAACAGGCAGACGTACAGACAGACAGATATGCTATACCCAACAGGCAGACAGCCAGACAGCCAGACATATAGATATGCTATACCCAACAACAGAAAAACAGACAGTGGACAGACAGACAGATGGGATGGACTGACAGACAGACAGACTCAGACATGCTATACACAACAGACAGACTCAGACATGCAATAAACAACAGACAGACAGGCAGACAGACTGCAGGAAGTTCAAACGAGGACGTAGGAATTCAGACAAAAACAAAACAAGGCCAGACGCAGAACTGGGCCCCAGATTTAGCAGGTACATGGGTTACATTTGGACTGCTCTTTTTACATTGCCATGTGATTAATGTTACATATGATAAACCTCAGGTAAAACCACTCAGGTACAGTGCACTATATTTGAGATCAGCATATATTCTCGTCTACCAGCCGTGTAGCCCAGATGCTATGCTAATGGAATGTTGCTAATGTTGTGGAGGTCTTACCATTGGCAGGGGCTTCTGATACACCTGCATAGCCAGCATCAGAGGGGCTGCAGTGGTCCAGTTATAGTACCTGGAGGTGAAAACAGACATATGATCATTGTTGAATCTCCAGTTTCTACAGTACATTTCTTATCAGTAGTACTATATTTGACAGCACACAAAGGGTGTTCAGTGGTATGTTCTGTACATTACATACTTTCCTGTCAGGGATGTGGTCAGGACAACATATAAAATCGGGATTTCGTCTATGGAATAGGTCAGATATATGAACGGAGGATAGAGTGTCCTGATTTATCAACAAAAATCACATCCCTGCTATCGTCAATGCTATGATGCAGAGTTAAAGGTATTTTACATACTTGGTTCCTATCTTGACCACCAGGTTGGGGTCGTCAATGATGGAGGGGTTCTCAGTGAACTGCTGGTAAGAGATGGCTCTCTCCTCAAACTGTTCTATTGAGACACACAGACAGGAGAGGGTTAATATAACTGTTCTGTAGAGACACACAGACAGGAGAGGGTTAATATAACTGTTCTGTAGAGACACACAGACAGGAGAGGGTTAATATAACTGTTCTGTAGAGACACACAGACTGGAGAGGGTTAATATAACTGTTCTGTAGAGACACACAGACAGGAGAGGGTTAATATAACTGTTCTGTAGAGACACACAGACAGGAGAGGGTTAATATAACTGTTCTGTAGAGACACACAGACAGGTGAGGGTTAATATAACTGTTCTGTAGAGACACACAGACAGGTGAGGGTTAATATAACTGTTCTGTAGAGACACACAGACAGGAGAAGGTTAATATAACTGTTCTGTAGAGACACACAGACGAAGAGGGTTAATATAACTGTTCTGTAGAGACACACAGACAGGAGAGGGTTAATATAACTGTTCTGTAGAGACACACAGACAGGAGAAGGTTAATATAACTGTTCTGTAGAGACACACAGACGAAGAGGGTTAATATAACTGTTCTGTAGAGACACACAGACAGGAGAGGGTTAATATAACTGTTCTGTAGAGACACACAGACAGGAGAAGGTTAATATAACTGTTCTGTAGAGACACACAGACGAAGAGGGTTAATATAACTGTTCTGTAGAGACACACAGACAGGAGAAGGTTAATATAACTGTTCTGTAGAGACACACAGACAGGAGAGGGTTCATATAACTGTTCTGTAGAGACACACAGACAGGTGAGGGTTAATATAACTGTTATGTAGAGACACACAGACAGGTGAGGGTTATTATAACTGTTCTATAGAGACACACAGACAGGAGAGGGTTAATATAACTGTTCTGTAGAGACACACAGACAGGAGAAGGTTAATATAACTGTTCTGTAGAGACACACAGACAGGAGAGGGTTAATATAACTGTTCTGTAGAGACACACAGACGAAGAGGGTTAATATAACTGTTCTGTAGAGACACACAGACAGGTGAGGGTTAATATAACTGTTCTGTAGAGACACACAGACAGGAGAAGGTTAATATAACTGTTCTGTAGAGACACACAGACAGGAGAGGGTTAATATAACTGTTCTGTAGAGACACACAGACAGGTGAGGGTTAATATAACTGTTCTGTAGAGACACACAGACAGGAGAGGGTTAATATAACTGTTCTGTAGAGACACACAGACAGGTGAGGGTTAATATAACTGTTCTGTAGAGACACACAGACAGGAGAGGGTTAATATAACTGTTCTGTAGAGACACACAGACGAAGAGGGTTAATATAACTGTTCTGTAGAGACACACAGACAGGTGAGGGTTATTATAACTGTTCTGTAGAGACACACAGACAGGAGAGGGTTAATATAACTGTTCTGTAGAGACACACAGACAGGTGAGGGTTAATATAACTGTTCTGTAGAGACACACAGACAGGAGAGGGTTAATATAACTGTTCTGTAGAGACACACAGACAGGAGAGGGTTAATATAACTGTTCTGTAGAGACACACAGACAGGAGAGGGTTATTATAACTGTTCTGTAGAGACACACAGACAGGAGAGGGTTAATATAACTGTTCTGTAGAGACACACAGACAGGAGAGGGTTAATATAACTGTTCTGTAGACACACAGACAGGAGAGGGTTAATATAACTGTTCTGTAGAGACACACAGACAGGTGAGGGTTAATATAACTGTTCTGTAGAGACACACAGACAGGAGAGGGTTAATATAACTGTTCTGTAGAGACACACAGACAGGTGAGGGTTAATATAACTGTTCTGTAGAGACACACAGACAGGTGAGGGTTATTATAACTGTTCTGTAGAGACACACAGAAAGGAGAGGGTTAATATAACAGTTCTGTAGAGACACACAGACAGGAGAGGGTTAATATAACTGTTCTGTAGACACACAGACAGGAGAGGGTTAATATAACTGTTCTGTAGAGACACACAGACAGGTGAGGGTTAATATAACTGTTCTGTAGAGACACACAGACAGGAGAGGGTTAATATAACTGTTCTGTAGAGACACACAGACAGGTGAGGGTTAATATAACTGTTCTGTAGAGACACACAGACAGGTGAGGGTTATTATAACTGTTCTGTAGAGACACACAGAAAGGAGAGGGTTAATATAACAGTTCTGTAGAGACACACAGACAGGAGAGGGTTAATATAACTGTTCTGTAGAGACACACAGACAGGAGAGGGTTAATGCTCTTCTATAGATGCAGCTACAATTGTACAGTATTGAGATGCTGCCCCTACCTCTTGTGATCTCTCTGTTGTCAGTGAGACCTCCACACAGGGAGATGGCGATGTTGGAGATGTCTCCCAGCTGGTCACAGTAGCTGTCCACGCCGCTGTCCATCCCACTGCTGCCCACCGACTGAGGGGATTGGTTGGCACTCCGCACTCCCGTTTCCAAGCCCCCTCTCACTGAACCGCCCCCGTCACTAAGTAACAGGGTCATAGGGTCAGGAGTGTAGGACAACTCTGTCGTGTAGGACAGGATAGGTGAGTGTGTGTATGTGTGTGCGTAACAGGTGTGTATTTGTTACTGGTATGTGTGCGTGTGTGTGTGGGTGTATTGAGTGCGTGTATATGTGTGTCATTGGAGGCTGGTGGGAGGAGCTATAGGAAGACCGGCTCAATCGATTGGCTGGAATGGAATCAATGGAGTAAAAAGATGTGGTTTTCATATGTTTGATGTGTTTGATACCGTTCCATTTATTTAATTGCAGCCATTACAATGAGCCCGTCCTCCTATAGCTCCTCCCACCAGCCTCCTCTGATGTATGTGGGTGTAATAGGTATGTACACCGCATTCGGAAGGTATTCAGACCCCTTGACTTTTTACACATTTTGTTACGTTCCAGCCTTATTCTAAAATGGATCAAATCGTTTTTTTCAATCATCAATCTACACACAATACCCCATAATGACAAAGCAAAAACAGGTTTTTAGAAATGTTAGCTAATTTATAAAATACAAAAAACTGAAATATCACATTTACATACAGTTGAAGTCGGAAGTTTACATACACTTTAGCCAAATACATTTAAACTCAGTTTTTCACAATTCCTGACATTTAATTCTAGTAAAAATTCCCTGTCTTAGGGCAGTTAGGATCACCACTTTATTTCAAGAATATGAAATGTCAGAATAACAGTAGAGAGAATGATTTATTTCAGCTTTTATTTTTTTCATCACATTCCCAGAGGGTCAGAAGTTTACATACACTCAATTAGTATTTGGTAGCATTGCCTTTAAATTGTTTTACTTGGGTCAAATGTTTCCCACAATAAGTTGGGTGCCCATTCCTCCTGACAGAGCTGGTGTAACTGAGTCAGGTTTGTAGGCCTCCTTGCTCGCACACGCTTTTTCAGTTCTGCCCACAGATTTTCTATAGGATTGAGGTCAGGGCTTTGTGATGGCCACTCCAATACCTTGACTTTGATGTCCTTAAGGCATTTTGCCACAACTTTGGAAGAATGCTTGGGTTCATTGTTAATTTGGAAGGCCCATTTGCGACCAAGCTTTAACTTCCTGACTGATGTCTTGAGATGTTGCTTCAATATATCCACATAATGTTCCTGCCTCATGATGCCATCTATTTTGTGAAGTGCACCAGTACCTCCTGCAGCAAAGCACACCCACAACATGATGCTTCCACCCCCGTGCTTCACAGTTGGGATGGTGTTCTTTGGCTTGCAAGTCTCCCCTTTTTCCTCCAAACAAAACAATGGTCATTATGGCCAAACAGTAAAATGTTTGTTTAATCAGACCAGAGGACATTTCTCCAAAAAGTTCTTTGTCCCCATGTGCAGTAGAAAACCGTAGTCTGGCTTTTTTATGGCGGTTTTGGAGCAGTGGCTTCTTCCATGCTGAGCGTCCTTTCAGGTTATGTCGATATAGGACTCGTTTTACTGTGGATATAGATACTTTTATACCAGTTTCCTCCAGCATCTTCACAAGGTCCTTTGCTGTTGTTCTGGGAGACAGAATGTGTCTCCTTCCTGAGCGGTATGACGGCTGCGTGGTCCCATGGTGTTTATACTTGCTTACTATTGTTTGTACAGATGAACGTGGTACCTTCAGGTGTTCGGAAATTGCTCCCCAGAATGAACCAGACTTGTGGAGGTCTACAATTTTCTCCATTCATCTTTGCCTCAATCCTGACTAGTCTCCCAGTCCCTGCCGCTGAAAAACATCCCCACAGCATGATGCTTCCACCACCATGCTTCACCGTAGGGATGATGCCAGATTTCCTTCAGGTGTGACACTTGGCATTCAGGCCAAAAGTTAAATCTTGGTTTCATCAGACAAAAGAATATTGTTTCTCATGGTCTGAGAGTCCTTTAGGTGCCTTTTGGCTAAACTCCAAACGGACTGTCATGTGCCTTTAACTGAGGAGTGGCTTCCGTCTGGCCACTCTACCATAAAGGCCTGATTGGTAGAGTGCTGCAGAGATGGTTGACCTTCTGGAAGGTTCTCCCATCTCCACAGAAGAACTCTGGAACTCTGTCAGAGAGACCACCGGGTTCTTGGTCACCTCCCTGACCAAGGCCCTTCTCCCCCGTTTGCTCAGTTTGGCCCGGGCGGCCAGCTCTAGGAAGAGTCTTGGTGGTTCCAAACTTCTTCCATTTAAGAATGATGGAGGCCACTGTGTTCTTGGGGACAGCCATTTTTTGTTACCCTTCCCCAGATCTGTGCATCGACACAATCCTGTCTCGGAGCGCTACGGACAATTCCTTCAACATCATGGCTTGGTTTTTGTTCTGACATGCACTGTCAACTGTGAGACCTTATATAGACAGGTGGGTGGTTTCCAAATCATGTCCAATCAATTGAATGTACCACAGGTACAAACATCTCAAGGATGATCAATGAAAACAGAATGCACCTGAACTCAACGTCATGTCTCATAGCAAAGGGTCTGAATATTTCTGTTTAAAAATTTTTGTTTATTGTTTTGACTTTGTCATTATGGAATATTGTGTGTAGATTGATGAGGGATAAAAAAAAAACATTTTAGAATAAGGCTGTAACATAACAAAATGTGGAAAAAGGGAAGGGGTCTGAATACTTTCTGAATGCACTGTGTGTGTGTGACAGGTGTGCATGTACGTGTGTGTGTGTGTGTGTGTAAGTTACAGTTGTGTTACCTTTTGGGGAAGTAAAGTGCGGCCACATCTGGCTCCAGCTCAGTGATGTCATCCAGGTAGATTCCATCAGAGCCCAGGTGGTGGCTCCTCTTGTCTGCAGGTACAGCATCACACGTTACCATGGATACAATGATTGACAAGGCATTACTTTCATTCATTAAGTTGATATGAAACTAATGGCAGCCATTCATGTCTACAGACGTGAAACTAATGGCTGAGGCATTCTTATCAACAGATGTGAAACTAATGGTTGAGCCATTCATATCTACAGACGTGAAACTAATGGCTGAGGCATTCTTATCAACAGACGTGCAACTAATGGCTGAGACATTCATATCTACAGACGTGAAACTAATGGCTGAGACATTCATATCTACAGACGTGAAACTAATGCCTGAGACATTCCTACCTACAGACGTGCAACTAATGGCTGAGACATTCATATCTACAGATGTGAAACTAATGCCTGAGGCATTCATATCTACAGACGTGAAACTAATGGCTGAGGCATTCATATCTACAGACGTGAAACTAATGGCTGAGGCATTCATATCTACAGATGTGAAACTAATGCCTGAGGCATTCATATCTACAGACGTGAAACTAATGGTTGAGGCATTCATATCTACAGACGTGAAACTAATGGCTAATACATTCATATCTACAGACGTGAAACTAATGGCTGAGACATTCATATCAACAGACGTGAAACTAATGGCTGAGACATTCATATCTACAGATGTGAAACTAATGGCTGAGACATTCATATCTACAGACGTGAAACTAATGACTGAGACATTCATATCTACAGACGTGAAACTAATGGCTGAGGCATTCTTATCAACAGACGTGAAACTAATGGTTGAGCCATTCATATCTACAGACGTGAAACTAATGGCTGAGGCATTCTTATCAACAGACGTGAAACTAATGCCTGAGACATTCATACCTACAGATGTGAAACTAATGGCTGAGGCATTCTTATCAACAGACGTGCAACTAATGGCTGAGACATTTATATCTACAGACGTGAAACTAATGGCTGAGACATTAATATCTACAGACGTGAAACTAATGGCTGAGACATTCATATCTACAGATGTGAAACTAATGCCTGAGGCATTCATATCTACAGACGTGAAACTAATGGCTGAGGCATTCATATCTACAGACGTGAAACTAATGGCTGAGGCATTCATATCTACAGATGTGAAACTAATGCCTGAGGCATTCATATCTACAGACGTGAAACTAATGCCTGAGGCATTCATATCTACAGACGTGAAACTAATGGCTGAGGCATTCATATCTACAGACGTGAAACTAATGGCTGAGGCATTCATATCTACAGATGTGAAACTAATGCCTGAGGCATTCATATCTACAGACGTGAAACTAATGGTTGAGGCATTCATATCTACAGACGTGAAACTAATGGCTAATACATTCATATCTACAGACGTGAAACTAATGGCTGAGACATTCATATCAACAGACGTGAAACTAATGGCTGAGACATTCATATCTACAGATGTGAAACTAATGGCTGAGACATTCATATCTACAGATGTGAAACTAATGACTGAGACATTCATATCTACAGACGTGAAACTAATGGCTGAGGCATTCATATCTACAGACGTGAAACTAATGGCTGAGGCATTCATATCTACAGATGTGAAACTAATGCCTGAGGCATTCATATCTACAGACGTGAAACTAATGCCTGAGGCATTCATATCTACAGATGTGAAACTAATGCCTGAGGCATTCATATCTACAGACGTGAAACTAATGCCTGAGGCATTCATATCTACAGACGTGAAACTAATGGCTGAGGCATTCATATCTACAGACGTGAAACTAATGGCTGAGGCATTCATATCTACAGATGTGAAACTAATGCCTGAGGCATTCATATCTACAGACGTGAAACTAATGGTTGAGGCATTCATATCTACAGACGTGAAACTAATGGCTAATACATTCATATCAACAGACGTGAAACTAATGGCTGAGACATTCATATCTACAGATGTGAAACTAATGGCTGAGACATTCATATCTACAGATGTGAAACTAATGACTGAGACATTCATATCTACAGACGTGAAACTAATGGCTGAGGCATTCATATCTACAGACGTGAAACTAATGGCTGAGGCATTCATATCTACAGATGTGAAACTAATGCCTGAGGCATTCATATCTACAGACGTGAAACTAATGCCTGAGGCATTCATATCTACAGACGTGAAACTAATGGCTGAGGCATTCATATCTACAGACGTGAAACTAATGGCTGAGGCATTCATATCTACAGATGTGAAACTAATGCCTGAGGCATTCATATCTACAGACGTGAAACTAATGGTTGAGGCATTCATATCTACAGACGTGAAACTAATGGCTAATACATTCATTTCTACAGACGTGAAACTAATGGCTGAGACATTCATATCAACAGACGTGAAACTAATGGCTGAGACATTCATATCTACAGATGTGAAACTAATGGCTGAGACATTCATATCTACAGATGTGAAACTAATGACTGAGACATTCATATCTACAGACGTGAAACTAATGGCTGAGGCATTCTTATCAACAGACGTGAAACTAATGGTTGAGCCATTCATATCTACAGACGTGAAACTAATGGCTGAGGCATTCTTATCAACAGACGTGCAACTAATGGCTGAGACATTCATATCTACAGACGTGAAACTAATGGCTGAGACATTCATATCTACAGATGTGAAACTAATGCCAGAGGCATTCATATCTACAGACGTGAAACTAATGGCTGAGGCATTCTTATCAACAGACGTGCAACTAATGGCTGAGACATTCATATCTACAGACGTGAAACTAATGGCTGAGACATTCATATCTACAGACGTGAAACTAATGCCTGAGACATTCCTACCTACAGACGTGCAACTAATGGCTGAGACATTCATATCTACAGACGTGAAACTAATGGCTGAGGCATTCATATCTACAGACGTGAAACTAATGGCTGAGACATTCATATCTACAGATGTGAAACTAATGCCTGAGGCATTCATATCTACAGACGTGAAACTAATGGTTGAGGCATTCATATCTACAGACGTGAAACTAATGGCTAATACATTCATATCTACAGATGTGAAACTAATGGCTAATACATTCATATCAACAGACGTGCAACTAATGGCTAATACATTCATATCTACAGATGTGAAACTAATGGCCGAGACATTCATATCTACAGATGTGAAACTAATGGCTGAGACATTCATATCTACAGATGTGAAACTAATGACTGAGACATTCATATCTACAGACGTGAAACTAATGGCTGAGGCATTCTTATCAACAGATGTGAAACTAATGGTTGAGCCATTCATATCTACAGACGTGAAACTAATGGTTGAGGCATTCATATCTACAGACGTGAAACTAATGGCTGAGGCATTCATATCAACAGATGTGAAACTAATGGCTGAGACATTCATATCTACAGACGTGAAACTAATGGCTGAGGCATTCTTATCAACAGACGTGCAACTAATGGCTGAGACATTCATATCTACAGACGTGAAACTAATGGCTGAGACATTCATATCTACAGACGTGAAACTAATGCCTGAGACATTCCTACCTACAGACGTGCAACTAATGGCTGAGACATTCATATCTACAGACGTGAAACTAATGGCTGAGGCATTCATATCTACAGACGTGAAACTAATGGCTGAGACATTCATATCTACAGACGTGAAACTAATGCCTGAGGCATTCATATCTACAGACGTGAAACTAATGGTTGAGGCATTCATATCTACAGACGTGAAACTAATGGCTAATACATTCATATCTACAGATGTGAAACTAATGGCTAATACATTCATATCAACAGACGTGAAACTAATGGCTAATACATTCATATCTACAGATGTGAAACTAATGGCTGAGACATTCATATCTACAGATGTGAAACTAATGGCTGAGACATTCATATCTACAGATGTGAAACTAATGACTGAGACATTCATATCTACAGACGTGAAACTAATGGCTGAGGCATTCTTATCAACAGATGTGAAACTAATGGTTGAGCCATTCATATCTACAGACGTGAAACTAATGGCTGAGGCATTCTTATCAACAGACGGGAAACTAATGGCTGAGGCATTCATATCTACAGACGTGAAACTAATGGCTGAGACATTCATATCTACAGATGTGAAACTAATGCCTGAGGCATTCATATCTACAGACGTGAAACTAATGGTTGAGGCATTCATATCTACAGACGTGAAACTAATGGCTGAGGCATTCATATCAACAGATGTGAAACTAATGACTGAGACATTCATATCAACAGACGTGAAACTAATGGCTGAGGCATTCATATCTACAGACGTGAAACTAATGGTTGAGGCGTTCATATCTACAGACGTGAAACTAATGGCTGAGGCATTCATATCAACAGATGTGAAACTAATGGCTGAGACATTCATATCTACAGATGTGAAACTAATGCCTGAGGCATTCATATCTACAGACGTGAAACTAATGGTTGAGGCATTCATATCTACAGACGTGAAACTAATGGCTGAGGCATTCATATCAACAGATGTGAAACTAATGACTGAGACATTCATATCTACAGACGTGAAACTAATGGCTGAGGCATTCATATCTACAGACGTGAAACTAATGGTTGAGGCATTCATATCTACAGACGTGAAACTAATGGCTGAGGCATTCATATCAACAGATGTGAAACTAATGGCTGAGACATTCATATCTACAGATGTGAAACTAATGGCTGAGGCATTCATATCTACAGATGTGAAACTAATGACTGAGACATTCATATCTACAGACGTGAAACTAATGGTTGAGGCATTCATATCTACAGACGTGAAACTAATGGCTGAGGCATTCATATCAACAGATGTGAAACTAATGACTGAGACATTCATATCAACAGACGTGAAACTAATGGCTGAGGCATTCATATCTACAGACGTGAAACTAATGGTTGAGGCGTTCATATCTACAGACGTGAAACTAATGGCTGAGGCATTCATATCAACAGATGTGAAACTAATGGCTGAGACATTCATATCTACAGATGTGAAACTAATGCCTGAGGCATTCAAATCTACAGACGTGAAACTAATGGTTGAGGCATTCATATCTACAGACGTGAAACTAATGGCTGAGGCATTCATATCAACAGATGTGAAACTAATGACTGAGACATTCATATCTACAGACGTGAAACTAATGGCTGAGGCATTCATATCTACAGACGTGAAACTAATGGTTGAGGCATTCATATCTACAGACGTGAAACTAATGGCTGAGGCATTCATATCAACAGATGTGAAACTAATGGCTGAGACATTCATATCTACAGATGTGAAACTAATGGCTGAGGCATTCATATCTACAGATGTGAAACTAATGACTGAGACATTCATATCTACAGACGTGAAACTAATGGCTGAGGCATTCATATCTACAGACGTGAAACTAATGGTTGAGGCATTCATATCTACAGACGTGAAACTAATGGCTAATACATTCATATCTACAGACGTGAAACTAATGGCTGAGACATTCATATCTACAGACGTGAAACTAATGGTTGAGACATTCATATCTACAGACGTGAGTGACAGTTTGAATAAAAATTCTGTCATCTAAACTGACATATACATTCTGTCTGTACTCTCCTTCTAGGTAATGGTTCAGCTACTCAAACATGACTGTCCATGAACACGGATTACAATAACATATAACATATGTCGTTTAGTAGACGCTTTTATTCAAAGCGGCTTACAGTCATGTGTGCATACATTTTACGTATGGGTGGCCCGGGGAATCAAACCCACAACCCTGGCGTTGCAAGTGCCATGCTCTACCAACTGAGCTCCGTGCTCTACCAACTGAGCTCCGTGCTCTACCAACTGAGCTCCGTGCTCTACCAACTGAGCTCCGTGCTCTACCAACTGAGCTCCGTGCTCTACCAACTGAGCTCCGTGCTCCACCAACTGAGCTCCGTGCTCCACCAACTGAGCTCCGTGCTCCACCAACTGAGCTCCGTGCTCCACCACCTGAGCTCCGTGCTCTACCACCTGAGCTCCGTGCTCTACCAACTGAGCTCCGTGCTCTACCACCTGAGCCCCGTGCTCTACCACCTGAGCCCCGTGCTCTACCAACTGAGCCCCGTGCTCTACCACCTGAGCTCCGTGCTCTACCAACTGAGCTCCGTGCTCTACCACCTGAGCTCCGTGCTCTACCAACTGAGCTCCGTGCTCTACCACCTGAGCTCCGTGCTCTACCAACTGAGCTCCGTGCTCTACCAACTGAGCTCCATGCTCTACCAACTGAGCTCCATGCTCTACCAACTGAATCATACAGGACACCCTAACCCTGAATGTGACACTGAAATAAACCAGATCATTAAAGAAGCAGACTTGTAAGCTGCGTACCTTTCCTCTTAGATGGGGAGTCTGTGTGTCTGACCGTGTTGTCCCTATTGCCCCCCTCATCCAGTTCTGACAGCATCCTGGAGGCCACCAACCCCTCCACCTCTCTACAGCCTGCCCATACTGCCTCCATGTCTCCTCCAGACCAAGACTCGGCCCCAGACCCGGCCCCAGACCCGGCCCCAGACCTGGCCCCAGCCGTGTTGTCCTCGGGCTGGGGAACGTACAGGGTGAGTGACGGGGGGCCACTGTCTGTGTGGCTCTGGGTCTGGATCTGATCAGAGGGGCCACCGTCTCCAGTGATGGTTCTGAAGTGTGTGCTGTCACACACAGGGATGGTGACAGGGGACATCATCAAAGAATCTTGCATCTGGAATAGAGGTAAGAAGGAGGGCTAGAGGAGGAGAGAGAGAGAGGAGAAAGAAGAGAGAGAGAGCAGGACAGAGCAAGGGACGGGAGGTAGGTTGTAGATTGGAGAAGAGAGAGAGAGAGAGAGAGAGAGAGAGAGAGAGAGAGAGAGAGAGAGAGAGAGAGAGAGAGAGAGAGAGAGAGAGATGAGGGATGTGTGGTTAGCGTGAGTGCTAGTGTATTAGCGTGTCCTCAGCTTCTCTCATGGAAGATGATTAAAGAGATTAAAGTCTGCAAACATCAGTCCTGATTTCTGGATCAATGTGTGGACATAATGTCTCCCTTTTTGTGTTCTTTCTTTCCTGTTCTGTCTCTCTGAATCTGTCTCCCCTCCCTTTACCCCTCCCTCCCTCCTTATATCCCTCCCTCCCTTCCCTCTGTCCCGTCCTCCCACCCTCCCCACTTCCCTCCCTCTCTTTGTACCTTGGCAGCTTGTGGCAGCTCTCCCCAGGCCCACATCATCTCAGGGTTGTCTTTGCTCTGATTGGTCAGCTCTGAGTCACTCTTAGGAGTGGAGGGGCTGGAGCCGCCTGGGCTGCTTGGTAACAGTCACATAGAGAGATGTGATTGGTTGAGCCAGTTCTACACTGATTCATGGACATCAACAATTCAGTACAAAGTCTCTGCTGGTTCGCATGGTTTTAGACTATAATGTAGTTGGTCTAAAATTAAACAAAGGATAACTTTTAAGCCTTAATGAAGCTATACTAATAAGTGAGATTGGATGGTGAGATAAATAAAATTCTATTTGATTAAATTTAACACATGCCCTGAATACAACTGGTGTAGACTTTACAGTGAAATGCTTGCTTCCAAACCTTTCCCAACGATGCAGAATTTAAAAAATAATAATACAAAATAAAATAGTATAACTTACCTGATCGGAGAAGGGAAGAGAGAAGTCTGCTGTGGACAGGAGATGGACAGACCACCGCTAGGAGGAATAGACAGAGTATGTTCTATCAGAGCACTGGAGGGAGAGAGAGATGGGGATGGAGAGAGAGATGGGGATGGAGAGAGAGATGGGGATGGAGAGAGAGATGGGGATGGAGAGAGAGATGGGGATGGAGAGAGAGATGAGGATGGGGAGATGGGGATGGGGGGACAGATACAGAGAGAACAACTGTAAGCCATATGCAGTTCTTTCATTCTACAAAGGCATCCGACAAGATCCTGCATGAGTACAACAACCAAACTGTCGATTATTCTGTTCTGTTCGATCTTGCGGGTGCATGTGTGTGTTTGTGCATGCATGTGTGTGGGTGGGGTTGGGTCATGTGTATCTACCTCTGCGAGTGTGCCCAGTCTGCGTCAGGGCGTGTGTATGTTGTGTTCTGGGTATAGGTGCTGCTCAACACACTGGCCTTAGGTCCCTGCTCTCCATAGAGCTCTGGAGTAGAGGCCCTGAGACAGAGAGACAAAAATATACATAGAGAGAGAGAGACAAAGAGAGAGAGGGAGACAAAAAAAGAGAGAGAGAGGACAGAAAGACAAAGAGAGAGCGACAAAGAGAGAGAGAAAGACAAAGAGAGAGAGAGCGACAAAGAGAGCGAGAGAGAGACATTAACAACAACAACACACACATCAGATGAATGAGAGAGAATAAGGAGGGTGCGACTGAGAGGCCCCGTTCACCACAGTCATTACTCCCCAGAGACAGAGAGCCTTGTGGGAAAAGAACGAGTTACTGGAGCGTTTCCAATACGGAGGACACAGAGCTGGCATTCACAAACACATGCAGGTTTACACACACACACACACACACACACACACACACACACACACACACACACACACACACACACACACACACACACACACACACACACGCGCGTTGTACATGAGTGTAAATAGTGTTGATGTAAAGACTATATGTACTGTAATCACCTGCTGGCGTTGTTATCGTGCTCTCTCTCCTCATCAGTGCTCATGTCGATGGTGAACATGTCCTCATCCTCTGAGTGCTCCCCACTCTCCTCCCGCCTCCCTCCTCCGGTCTCCCGCGCCTTCTTCCTCCTCTTCCTCCTCTTCTTCGTCATCATCCCTCCTCCTCCTACGGTCTGCTGGGAGCTCAGGGTCTGGACCGAGAGCGAGGCGGGGTCAGAGAGGCGAGACATGCCCTTCCCCAGCTGGGCTTCCATTAGCTCCGCCCCCTGGGACACAATAGGTGACGTTGCCAGGTAGGACGGAATCCCTTCCTTTTGGGGACAGGAAATAGAAAACAGGAAGTGAGGTCATGATGAAACATGAATGACTTGTTAAGTAATCAGCCATGGAAGTACATTTTGACCAAATATATAAGACAGTATAACATATTCAGCTCTTCTAATCTTCAAGGTACACCAGATGAGTAGACTGACTGGCCAATCAGTAACATGAATCAGCCAATGAACTATCAGATTCCGATAAGCAGTAGCATGTGAGCCCTCCAGGCCTGCAGTTGAATAGTCCTGACCTGCAGATACATGATGGCGCTGACGGGGATGGCAGCATCGCGACTATCTCTTAAGCAACTCAGCAGTATTTTGCTTGCTTATGTAACATTTTTTACGTTATTAGCTCAGGAATTGTTTGTTTTGTGTCATTACATACAGCTGGGAAGAACTATTGGATATTAGAGCGGCGGTAATTCACCAGAACTTCCAGCATTACGACCAGGATTACGACTTCCCTGGAGCGGTTCTTCTGTTTGCTCTCCCCAGAGCAATTGAACTTATTCCAGAGGCTGACCCAAAACAACGCCGGCGGAGGAGAGGTACTCGAGGCGTGCACACCACCCACCGCTCCCGAGTATTTTACTTGCTAATGTC
The DNA here is from genome assembly GCA_030435695.1 of Brachymystax lenok tsinlingensis. NCBI lineage: Eukaryota > Metazoa > Chordata > Actinopteri > Salmoniformes > Salmonidae > Brachymystax > Brachymystax lenok. Next base: position 27,482,925 of record CM059808.1, on the reverse strand, counting down.
CAATCTCTGGATAATAAAGTTGACGAGCTCAGGGCGAGGATTTCCTTCCAGAAAGACACCAGGGATTGTAACATACTCTGCTTCACGGAAACATGGCTCTCTCTGGATATACTGTCTGACTCCAGTTGGTTTCTCAGTACATCGCGCCGACAGGAACAAACATCTCTCCGGGAAGCAGAAGGGTGGAGGTATATGTTTTATGATTAACGACTTATGGTGTAACTGTGATAACATACAGGAACTCAAGTCCTTCTGTTCACCCGACCGAGAATAGCTCACAATCAAATGCCGACCGTACTATCTCCCGAGATACTTTTTGTCAATAATAGCCACAGCGGTCTATGTCCCCCCCCAAGCGGATACCACGACGGCCCTCAAAGAACTTCACTGGACTTTATGCAAACTGGAAACCACATATCCTGAGGCTGCATTTATTGTAGCTGGGGATTTTAACAAAGCAAATTTGAGGAAAAGGCTCCCGAAATTCTATCAGCATATTGATTGTTGTACTCGTGCTGCTAAAACACTCCACCATTGTTAAACTACCTTCCATATAAGGCCCTCTATTCGGCAAATCAGACCACGATTCCATCTTGCTCCTTCCCTCCTATAGGCAGAAACTCAAACAGGAAGCACCCGTGGTGAGGACTATTCAACGCTGGTCTGGCCAATCGGAACCTATGCTTCAAGATTGTTTTGATCACGCGGACTGGGATATGTTCAGAGTTGCTTCAGATAATAATATCGACACATATACTGATACGGTGAATGAGTTAATCAGGAAGTGCATAGGAGATGTTGTACCCACTGTGATTATTAAAACCTACCCCAACCAGAAACAATGGACAGATGGGAATATTTGCGCAAAACTGAAATCGCGAACCACCGCATTTAACCAGGGCAAGAAGACTGGGAATATGGAAGAATACAAACAGTGTAGTTATTCCCTCCGCAAAGCAATCAAGCAGGCTAAACGTCGGTATAGGGACAAAGTTGAGTCCCAGTTAAACGGCTCAGACACGAGACGTATGTGGCAGGGTCTACAGACAATCACTGATTTTAAAAGGAAAACCAGCCATGTCGCGGACACCGACATCTTGCTTCCGGACAGGCTGAACACATTTGCTCGCTTTGAGGATAATACAGTGCCACCGACGTGGCCTGCAATCAAAGGACTGTGGGCCCTCCTTTTCCGTGGCCGACGTGAGTAAGACATTTAAGCGTGTTAACCCTTGCAAGGCTGCTGGCCCAGATAGTATCCCTAGCCGCGTCCTCAGAGCATGCGCAGACCAGCTGGCTGGAGTGTTCACAGATATATTCAATCTCTCTCTATCCCAGTCTGTTGTCCCCACATGCTTCAAGATGGCCACCATTGTCCCTGTACCTAAGAAAGCAAAGATAATTGAACTAAATGACTATCGCCCAGTAGGACTCACTTCTGTCATCATGAAGTGCTTTGAGAGACTAGTCAAGGATCATATCACCTCCACCTTACCTGCCACCCTAGACCCACTTCCATTTGCTTACCGCCCCAATAGATACACAGACGATGCAATCGCCACCACACTGCACACTGCCCTGTCCCATCTGGACAAGAGGCATACCTATGTAAGAATGCTGTTCATTGACTATAGTTCAGCATTCAACAACATAGTACCCTCCAAGCTCATCATCAAGCTCGAGGCCCTGGGTCTGAACCCCGCCTTGTGCAACTGGGTCCTGGAGTTCCTGACAGGTCGCCCCCAGGTGGTGAAGGTAGGAAACAACACCTCCTCTTCGCTGATCCTCAACACTGGGGCCCCACAAGGGTGCGTGCTCAGCCCCCTCCTGTACTCCCTGTTCACCCATGACTGCGTGGCCAAGCACGCCTCCAACTCAATCATCAAGTTTGCAGACGACACAACAGTAGTTGGCTTAATTACCAACAGCGATGAGAGCCTACAGGGAGGAGGTGAGGGCTCTGGGAGTGTGGTGCCAGGAAAATAACCTCTCACTCAGTGTCAACAAAACAAAGGAGATGATCGTGGACTTCAGGAAACAGCAGAGGGAGCACCAGCCTATCCACATCGATGGGACTGCAGTGGAGAAGGTGGAAAGCTTCAAGTTCCTCTGCGTACACATCACTGCCAAACTGAATAGGTCCACCCACACAGACAGCATGGTGAAGAAGGCGCAACAGTGCCTCTTCAACCTCAGGAGGCTAAAGAAATTTGGCGTAACACCTAAAACCCTCACAAACCTTTACAGATGCACAATTGAGAGCATCCTGTCGGGCTGTATCACCGCCTGGTACGGCAACTGAACTGCCCACAAACGCAAAGCTCTCCAGAGGGTGGTGCGGTCTGCCCAACGCATTACCGAGGGCAAACTTCCCACCCTCCTGGACACCTACAGCACGCGATGCCATAGGAAGGCCAAAATGATCATCAAGGACATCAACCACCCGAGCCACTGCCTGTTCACCCTGCTATCATGCAGAAGGCGAGGTCAGTACAGGTGCATCAAAGCTGGGGCCGAGAGACTGAAAAACAGCTTCTATCTCAAGGCCATCAGACTGCTAAACAGCCATCACTAGCACATCAGAGGCGGCTGCCTATAGACATAGATTAGGAATCACTGACCACTTTAAGGAAATGAATCACTAGTCACTTTAATAATGTTTCCGTATCTAGCATTACTCATCTCATATGTATAAACTGTACTCCACACTATTCTACGGTATCTTAGTCACATTAATTGTTTGTAAATATTGCATCAGCCATCTCATATGTATATACTGTATTCTATACTATGCCACTGTATCTTAGTCCAATGCCGCTCTGAAATATATGTATATATATTCTTAATCCATACTTTACTTAGACTTACGTGCATTTTGGGTATATGTCGTTAAACTGTTAGATATTACTTGTTAGATATTACTGCACTGTCGGAGCTAGAAGCACAAGCATTTCACCACACCCGCAATAACATCTGCTAAACACGTGTATGTGACCAATAAAATTTGATTTGACTTGATTGGATTTGCAGTAAGCTAGGCTGCAGCTGCAGCACCCTCCAATACTGTCTGAATAGGAGGTCTATCCCTGTGAGGGATCTATGGGTTTAGGAACACTCACAGATGGTAAAGATTTCCTCTGCTAAGGAAATACACTAGGAACACGTGATGTGGACATGTTTACCATCGACATGAGCACTGATGAGGAGAGAGAGCACGATAACGCCAGCAAGTGATTACAGTACATATAGTCTTTACATCAACACTATTTACACTCATGTACAACGTGTTATGTGTGTGTGTGTGTGTGTGTGTGTGTGTGTGTGTGTGTGTGTGTGTGTGTGTGTGTGTGTGTGTGTGTGTGTGTGTGTGTGAGTATGTGTACGCATTGCGGTAGCAGGGAGCCTAGCAGCCAGTAACAGAAAGGTTGGTGGTTTGAATACCCACGCCGACGGTGAAAAATCTGTCGACGTGCCTTTTAGAAAGGCACTTAACCCTAATTAGCTCCAGGGGTGCCGTCCTACTATGGCTGACCCTGTAAAACAACACATTTCACTTCACCTATCTGGTGTACGTGACAATAAAACATCTGTGTGCATGTCAGGGGCAGGCAACTAGGTTCAACCTCGGGACGATTTTTGTCAAATCGGGTGGTCGAGGGGCAGGAACATAACTATGCAAATTTGTACACTGCAATTGACCACAACTAAGCCTCAAAAGAGATTGTATTGGAAAAGAACAATAAGTTCATAAGTTAATTACATTGAGACATACAGTCTGGGAATACGTGAACAGATTTTCTGAATTAAACTCGTTTTCACCCTCAGAATTCTCTATATATCTATATATACTGAACAAAAATATGTAAAGTGTAAAGTGTAAACACATGTAAAGTGTTGGTCCCATGTTTCATGAGCTGAAATAAAAGATCCCAGAAATGTTCCATATGTACCAAAAGCTTATTTCTATAAAATGTTGTGCACAAATTTGTTTACATCCCTGTTAGTGATCATTCATCCACCTTACAGGTGTGGCATATCAAGAAGTTGATTAAACAGCATGATCATTACACAGGTGCATTTAAGAATGATGGAGGCCACTGTGTTCTTGTGGACCTTCAATGCTGCAGAAATGTTTTGGTACCCTTCCCCAGATCTGTGCCTCGACACAATCCTGTCTCAGAGCTCTAGAGACAGTTCCTACGACCTCATGGCTAATTTTGCTCTGACATGCACTGTCAACTGTGGGACCTTATATAGACAGGTGCGTGCCTTTCCAAATCATGTCCAATCAATTGAATTTACCACTGGTGGACTCCAATCAAGTTGTAGAAAAATCTCAAGGATGATCAATGGAAACAGGATGCACCTGAGCTCAATTTCGAGTCTCATAGCAAACGGTCTGAATACTTATGTATATAAGGTATTTCTGTTTTTATAAATTTGCTTAAAAGTTCTCAAAACTTGTTTTTGCTTTCTCATTATGGGGTGAAATTAATTGTATTTAATACATTTTAGAATAAGGCTGTAGTGTAACAAAATGTGGAAAACGGGAAGGGGTCTGAACACCTTCCGAATGCGCTCACAATTTAAGAACCTAAGGCATACTGCAATGACTATCAAACTACACTACACACTGACACACACATGTATACACACAAGGCCACATGCACATGCCCACAGAGAAGCTAATAGCAGACCAAATAAATGGCTGTACGGACAGACAAATTAGCAACCAGCGCTCTAGACACAAGATGTCAGGTCATTCATCTTAAAAGCCTGAAACCTACATCATTATCATAGTGCCATGAATATTCATGATGCCCAGTCCACATGGGTTTATAACACACGGTATATGCTTTATCCAAATGAAATGGACCACTCAGAGGGTAGACACGGTGAATCAGGGAGAGGCCAGACCCCTGAACGTGTGTGTTTGTGGTGTGTATGTGTGTGTGTATGCTGTGCAGCGGAATGTAGAAAAGTGAATTTTGTTCCGTAAATAGGGTTGTTATTTTTGGCTGGGTCAAAGAGGAGGAATAATCCCAGAGGAGAAACGAGATCTGTACAGTACAACCAAAACACACACTGTAAACTGAAGAACTAACTGGACGTGGAGAAGACATACAGCCACTGTCAGGAACATGTAAGCTCAATAGTAATGACTTAGTAATACTTAGAACATGTTTCTGCATGAAATCCCTCGGTTGTTAGAGGGGAATGGACTAGGACAGGGAAGAGGAGAGGAGAGGAGGGGAGAGAAGAGGGGGGAGTAAGGAAAGAGGAGACATGAGAGGAAAGGAAAGGGGCGGTTGTAGCAGGGAGGAGAGGAGAGAAGAGGAGAGCTGAGAGGAGAGGATGTAGCAGGAAAATGTGTTGGAGGGAGGAATGGGAGTCCGACTCAGACAGTCACGACAGCCCAGTTAATTTAAACCCCAGATTAGAACAGCTCTGGTTTAATCCCTCACTGGAAAAAAGACCCAAGCACCATCCCTCTATCCCTTTATCATCATCATTCTTCTTCTTCTTCTTCTTCTTCTTCTTCTTCTTCTTCTTCTTCTTCTTCTTCTTCTTCTTCTTCTTCTTCTACCTCACCATTATTCATTCTCTCCTCTCCCCCTCCTCTCCTCTCCTCTCCCATCTTCTTTTCTCCTCTCCCATCTTCTCTTATCCTCTCTTATCCTCTCCCATCCTCTCCTCTCCTCTCCTGTGTGATGTTATTCCTAAGGGCTGAGAGCTGGGTGTAGGTTATTCTGAGAGCTCAGAGAGCCACATAGTAGATGAATAAGAGAGTGACAATAAGAGTGAGGTAGTTAACTTATAAAAACACAATCTGTAGACTTCAAACAGAACTTTTCAATTTGGCATTTCCCCCTTACTAATGGATATGAATTGAGTTGACATTTGCTGATCCTAGTAAATGTCATTATCATATGATTATTTATAGGACTATCTATGAGATCTATTACAGGATTCTTTCTCGCCTCCTGTCGCCTAAGATGGCGTCTCAAAGTTCACACTAGCACGCTATTTAGTATGCATGGCTTAGGTGTATGCATGGCGTGTGCATCACTTCATACTAAGTAGTGTGAGATCACATCACTGGGATTGAGTTTCTATCTAATTAAACCTTTAGTCCATGACCCCTGATTGATTCTTGGTTCTTGGCCAGGCTGTGTGTGTGTGTGTGTGTATGTGTGTGTGTGTGTGGCCTTGTCTGGGCATGGAGTCCATTCTGTTCGCATCCTGTCCAGGATCCAGTTACAGCATGTGTCCTCATTGTTTGTTTCCAGGGAACACCGCTCACATTACTGAACATGCACCAAGTCAGTTCACTAGGCTACAGTCTTGGAAAAAAAGGTAATATTTATCCCTAAAAGGTCTCTTCGGCTGTCGCCATAGGATAACCCTTTGAAGAACCCTTTTTGATTCCTGGTAGAACCCTTTTCAGTTCCATGTAGAACCCTTTACACAGAGGGTTCTACATGGAACCCAAAATAGTTCTACCTGGAACCAAAAAGAGTTCTACCTGGAACCAAAAAGGGTTCTACCTGGATCCAAAAAGGGTTCTCCTATGGGGACAGCCAAAGAACCCTTTTGGAACCCTTTTCTCTGTTCTCTCTCTGTTCTCTCTCTGTTCTCTATCTCTGTTCTTTCTCTCTTTCTCTCAATTCAATTCAATTAAATGTCAATTCAATTCAAAGGGCTTTACTGGCATGGGAAACATTTGTTTACTCGCTCTCTGTTCTCTCTCTGTTCTCTCTCTCTGTTCTCTCTCTGTTCTATCTCTCTGTTATCTCTCTGTTCTCTCTCTGTTCTCTCTTTCTGTTCTCTCTCTCTGTTCTCTCTCTCTGTTCTCTCTCTGTTCTCTCTCTCTGTTCTCTCTCTGTTCTCTCTTTCTGTTCTCTCTCTCTGCTCTCTCTCTGTTCTCTCTCTTTGTTCGCTCTCTCTGTTCTCTCTCTGTTCTCTCTCTGTTCTCTCTCTGTCTCTTTAAGTTTTGTGCTGAGTGACATTCAGCACATGTTGTCCTGTGAACAATATGGTTTTGGGGGCCATGGTTGAGTGTGTGTGTGTGTTGGTGTGTGCATGCGTTTGTGGGTGTGTGTATACATACCAGTGTGTTCTCTGTCTCCTTGACGAAAAAGGCCTCTCCGTTCTCCCCCAGCTTCATTTGTAGACTCACAGGCTCTCCATTGATCTCTATGTCCACCTGAGACACAGATGACACCAACCATCACTATACCTTTCAATTTCACTCCATCCCACTCTCTCTCTTCCTTCTGGTCAGCCCTCTATTGCTCTCGCTTTCCTCTGCTCTACCCTCCATCTCTCTCTCTCTTTCCTCTGCTCTACTCTCTATCTCTTTCCTCTGCTCTACTCTCTATCTCTCTCTCTTTCCTCTCCTCTCCTCTCCTCTCCTCTCCTCTCCTCTCCTCTCCTCTCCTCTCCTCTCTCTCTCTCTTTCCTCTGCTCTACTCACTATCTCTCTCTCTCTTTCCTTTGCTCTACCCTCCATCTCTCTTTGTATTCGTACTTAGCTATCTCCATCTCCATCCCTCCAATCTACCATCATCTCTCCCATCCACCCCTCCTTCTCTATGTGTTTCTCTTTTCTATCTACAATAAATATTTCTCTCAGCAATTCTCATTGTCCATTCTGTCTGTGTCAGCTCAGGTCAAGGAAAGCTACAGGTATACGTGGCAGAAAAATGAATGATTCATTTATCTCTCTTCTTTCATCCCCCTTTTCTCCCTCTCTCTTTCTGTGTGGTCATTTTCATATAAACTGTCCCTCCTTCCATTTTTGTAAGCACCCTCTTCTACCCCATGCCCTCTGCCCCAGTGCACCTTTACCCAGACCTCTCCCCCACCCCACCGCACACAGCCTCCCTGTGTCCTCTCACCACTTTCTCACGGGAGCGCAGCACGCCCATCTTGCCGAAGCGAACGTGGAAGGGCGAGCACTGCAGGGTGCCATCGGGCTGACGAACCACGATGACATCGATGCAGCCCGAAAGGGTGGCCGGGTTCAGGCCCCGGTACAGCTCCTTCACCTGCACAAACACCTGGCCCGCCAACTGGCCCACGTAGTTCATGGTCTGAGACTGAGGGGGTTAGAGGGTGGAGGGGAGAGGGATGAGGGGAGAGAGTTGTGGGGTGGGTGGAGGGGAGAGGGATGAGGGGAGGGTGGAGGGGAGAGGAATGAGGGGAGGGTGGAGGGGAGAGGGGTGAGGGGAGAGAGTTGAGGGGAGGGTGGAGGGGAGAGGGATGAGGGGAGAGGGATAGGAAGGAGAAATAGAGAAAGACACTAAATATTTAATTTCCCAAACGCTTGCGAGGCAGTCTGATGATGACTCTTGATGATCCTGTGGAGTGATGAGGGCGTGGTATTATCAATAGAATCTAGATGACATTACGATACACCAGAGTGATGTTATTGCCTGGATGGATCAGCCGGGATGTCTCTCTGACTCTCGAACTGTGATTAACATTCCTCTCTGACCGCCCGTCCTCATTTCCCGCACATCACGTCTTCATAAGGTTTTTTACTGATACATGTGTCACATAGTGCTGAACAGCAACCAACCGGGCCTCCAAAGCCACCACTGTTCTGTGCAGCAGAAACAAAGGAATAGGGCTAAAAATTGCATAATACGGTGCCTGCAATAAACACACTGACATTCTCAGTCAAACACATGCCTGCTCTCTGCATATCACACACACACACATATACACACACAGAGACACAGACACATGCACGAACACGCTTGGTGCCCAGTGCCCTCTGTTGCGCTGGCATCTGAATGGTGATGAATCTGCATGCCATGCCAGTCTCTCAGTCACAGAGAAGGCAGCACCACTAACACCTTCTGACTAGAACCAAGAGGGCCCAGGGGAGGGAGAGGAAACCATTTCACTGGAGGCCCAATGTGAACTAGGATTCAGCCCTAACTATTCACTAACAGTGCAAAAGACAAAGACAAAATGTGCACTATCCTGTATTGCAAAAGTCTTAACCACACATCTACAATTATTTTTGGTAAAATCTCCCATTGACTATGCATGATTTACGTAAAAGTCAGCAATTTTCAAGATAGAATTTAGCCCTAACAATGCAAAACAGTGAGAGGGAGAGGAAGGCTTGCTTTGTTGACTGTAAACACCCCTCTTGATATCCCCCTGTTTCTGCTGAGTCAGGGACACACATGCACACACGTGCCTAGAGGACAGATGGCTTAATAGCCTGCTGACAGGATGTCAGTTCTCCTGACTCATGGTTCAGAGAGGGCTATCTACTGGAATGCACTGACATATTCACCCACAGAGAGAAAGACCTACTGATTGTTTTCTCCATGCCTGGACACCTGATACTACTGTATATTAGGGCTGGGCCATATGACGATATACAGTGGGGCAAAAAAGTATTTAGTCAGCCACCAATTGTGCAAGTTCTCCAACTTAAAAAGATGAGAGAGGCCTGTAATTTTCATCATAGGTACACTTCAACTATGACAGACGAAATTAGAAAAAGAAATCCAGAAAATCACATTGTAGGATTTTTAATTTATTTATTTGCAAATTATGGTGGAAAATAAGTATTTGGTCAATAACAAAAGTTTATCTCAATACTTTGTTATATACCCTTTGTTGGCAATGACAGAGGTCAAACGTTTTCTGTAAGTCTTCACAAGGTTTTCACACACTGTTGCTGGTATTTTGGCCCATTCCTCCATGCAGATCTCCTCTAGAGCAGTGATGTTTTGGGGCTGTCGCTGGGCAACGCGGACTTTCAACTCCCTCCAAAGATTTTCTATGGGGTTGAGATCTGGAGACTGGCTAGGCCACTCCAGGACCTTGAAATGCTTCTTACGAAGCCACTCCTTCGTTGCCCGGGCAGTGTGTTTGGGATCATTTTCATGCTGAAAGACCCAGCCACGTTTCATCTTCAATGCCCTTGCTGATGGAAGGAGGTTTTCACTCAAAATCTCACGATACATGGCCCCATTCATTCTTTCCTTTACACGGATCAGTCGTCCTGGTCCCTTTGCAGAAAAACAGCCCCAAAGCATGATGTTTCCACCCCCATGCTTCACAGTAGGTATGGTGTTCTTTGGATGCAACTCAGCATTCTTTGTCCTCCAAACACGACGAGTTGAGTTTTTACCAAAAAGTTCTATTTTGGTTTCATCTGACCATATGACATTCTCCCAATCCTCATCTGGATCATCCAAATGCTCTCTAGCAAACTTCAGACGGGCCTGAACATGTACTGGCTTAAGCAGGGGGACACGTCTGGCACTGCAGGATTTGAGTCCTGGCGGCGTAGTGTGTTACTGATGGTAGGCTTTGTTACTTTGGTCCCAGCTCTCTGCAGGTCATTCGCCTAGGTCCCCCCGTGTGGTTCTGGGATTTTTGCTCACCGTTCTTGTGATCATTTTGACCCCACGGGGTGAGATCTTGCGTGGAGCCCCAGATCGAGGAAGATTATCAGTGGTCTTGTATGTCTTCCATTTCCTAATAATTGCTCCCACAGTTGATTTCTTCAAACTAAGCTGCTTACCTATTGCAGATTCAGTCTTCCCAACCTGGTGCAGGTCTACAATTTTGTTTCTGGTGTCCTTTGACAGCTCTTTGGTCTTGGCCATAGTGGAGTTTGGAGTGTGACTGTTTGAGGTTGTGGACAGGTGTATTTTATACTGATAACAAGTTCAAACAGGTGCCATTAATACAGGTAACGAGTGGAGGACAGAGGAGCCTCTTAAAGAAGAAGTTACAGGTCTGTGAGAGCCAGAAATCTTGCTTGTTTGTATGTGACCAAATACTTATTTTCCACCATAATTTGCAAATAAATTCATTAAAAATCCTACAATGTGATTTTCTGGATTTTTTTTCCTCATTTTGTCAAGTGTACCTATGATGAAAATTACAGGCCTCTCTCATCTTTTTAAGTGAGAGAACTTGCACAATTGGTGGCTGACTAAATACTTTTTTGCCCCACTGTATATCGTGTGACGATAGAAAAACGTCTATCGTTTCATATTATGCTCTATCGTTTATTTCCTTGTGTCGCAAATCGTACTCTTTACGGCAGTATTTTTCCGCAATTGGATGAGACTTTGCGTTCTTCCACATGTGCCGTGTGGAAGGAAATTTGCAACACAAACAAAACATGGAAGAGAGTGAACGTGACACAGAGCAAAGAGACACGGAGCTCGTACCTAAAAGAGGTGCAACGTCAGTCGCATGGACGTGTTTTGGGTATGAAAAAAAGGTCTGACACAAACCAGAAAATCGTCCACTGCAAAATATCCCGGTCCCGACAACAGGCTCAAACACCACTAACCTCTTTTACCACCTACGCAAGAATCATGTGAAACAGTGCGGAGAGAGTCTACGGATGAGACCCAGAAAAGTACAGTCGAATGCTCAAAACAAACCCCCGACTCAGACGTTGCAAGAGGCTTTTGCACACGGCACGGCAAAGAATTTTATTTTTATTTTACCAGGTAAGTTGACTACATCAACGACCTGCGGAATAGTTACAGGGGAGAGGAGGGGGATGAATGAGCCAATTGTAAGCTGGGGATGATTAGGTGACCTTGATGGTATGAGGGACAGCTTGGGAATTTAGCCAGGACACCAGGGTTAACACCCATACTCTTACGATAAGTGCCATGGGATCTTTAATGACCTCAGAGAGTCAGGACACCCATTTAACATCCCATCTGAAAGGTGGCACCCTACACAGGGCAATGTCCCCAATCACTGCCCTGGGACATTGGGATATTTTTTTTTAAACCTGAGGAAAGAGTGCCTCTTACTGGCCCTCCAACACCACTTCCAGCAGCATCTGGTCTCCCATCCAGGTACTGACCAGGACCAACCCTGCTTAGCTTCAAAAGCAAGCCAGCAGTGGGAAGCAGGAATCATGAAGATGGAAGGGGATAACAGCTGCCGTTACAACTTACATCTGCAAAGACATGGCCCCAATTTACACGGTCAAGAAACAGGGGTTTCGTGAGTTGGTGCTAACACTCGACCCAAGATACCAAATGCAAATTGATATGTGACATATTAATGCCAAAATAACATGCAAAACAGGCAAGCACCCAAATATATATATATATATATATATTTTAGGCCTATATTTATTTTGTTTGTAGCTATAGTTGAAGTGTTTTCTATTTACCTTTTTAGATTTTATACATTCATATTTTATATTTTGTTACATGCTTAATTGAAAATGTGCACAGGTTCTAAATAAAATAAATAATCAAATATGAGTAAGTATCTTTTTATTTGTTGAGTATAATTCAAAATGTACTAAGAAATAGGCCTTTACATGTGGTCATTTTATATAAACTATTTATTCATTGAATTTACAGAAAATGTGCTATATCGTGATATGTATCGTTATCGGGATATGAAATGACCTATATCGGGAAATGAGATTTTGGCCATATCTCCAAGCCCTACAGTATATGTTCAAGGAGGAATAGAACATAGAATATATTGGGGTAAAGTATGGATGTTTGAATCTATGAAGATGTATTTTCTCATATTGTATTCCCATCTGAAAATAACCAGTTTAATCTTTGCACTTGATTACACAGTACAGTCGTGGACAAAAGTTTTGAGAATTACACAAATATACATTTTCACAAAGTCTGCTGCCTCAGTTTGTATGATGGCAATTTGCATATACTCCAGAATGTCATAAAGAGTGATCAGATGAATTGCAATTAATTGCAAAGTCCCTCTTTGCCATGCAAATGAACTGAATCCCCCAAAAACATTTCCACTGCATTTCAGCCCTGCCACAAAAGGACCAGCTGACATCATGTCAGTAATTCTCTCGTTAACACAGGTGTGAGTGTTGACGAGGACAAGGCTGGAGATCACTCTGTCATGCTGATTGAGTTTGAATAACAGACTGGAAGCTTCAAAAGGAGGGTGGTGCTTGGAATCATTGTTCTTCCTCGGTCAAACATGGTTACCTGCAAGGATACATGTGCCGTCATCATTGCTTTGCACAAAAAGGGCTTCACAGGCAAGGATATTGCTGCCAGTAAGATTGCATCTAAATCAACCATTTATCGGATCATCAAGAACTTCAAGGAGAGCGGTTCAATTGTTGTGAAGAAGGCTTCAGGGCGCCTAAGAAAGTCCAGCAAGCGCCAGGACCGTCTCCTAAAGTTGATTCAGCTGCGGGATCGGGGCACCACCAGTACAGAGCTTGCTCAGGAATGGCAGCAGGCAGGTGTGAGTGCATCTGCATGCACAGTGAGGCAAAGACTTTTGGAGGATGGCCTGGTGTCAAGAAGGGCAGCAAAGAAGCCACTGCTCTCCAGGAAAAACATCAGGGACAGACTGGTATTCTGCAAAAGGTACAGGGATTGGACTGCTGAGGACTGGGGTAAAGTCATTTTCTCTGATGAATCCCCTTTCCGATTGTTTGGGGCATCCGGGGAAGAAATCTTGTCCGGAGAAGACAAGGTGAGCGCTACCATCAGTCCTGTGTCATGCCAACAGTAAAGCATCCTGAGACCATTCATGTGTGGGGTTGCTTCTCAGCCAAGGGAGTGGGCTCACTCACAATTTTTCCCAAGAACACAGCCATGAATAAAGAATGGTACCAACACATCCTTCGAGAGCAACTTCTCCCAACCATCCAGGAACAGTTTGGTGATGAACAAAGCCTTTCCAGCATGATGGAGCACCTTGCCATGAGGCAAAAGTGATAACTAAGTGGCTCGGGGAACAAAACATCGATATTTTGGGTCCATGGCCAGGAAACTCCCCAGACCTTAATCCCATTGAGAACAGCAACGAAGGGTCCAGAACGTCCTCCACCAGCACCTCTCCTCCGGACCATACCCCTCCCACTCCACAAAGTACTGAAGGCCCCTCCTCCGACGCCTCGAGTCCAGGATGGCTCGAACAGCATACGCCGGGGCCCCCTCGATGTCCAGAGGGGGCGGAGGAACATCCCGCACCTCAGACTCCTGGAGTGGACCAGCCACCACCGGCCTGAGGAGAGACACATGGAACGAGGGATTAATACGGTAATCTGGGGGAAGCTGTAACCTGTAGCAAACCTCGTTCAGTCTCCTCAGGACTTGGCCCCACAAACTGCGGACCCAGCTTCCGGCAGGGCAGGCGGAGGGGCAGATTTCGGGTCGAGAGCCAGACCCTCTCTGCGGTGGCGGTCGGCGCTCGCCTTCTGCCGCCTCACGGCCCGTTGCAGGTGCACATGGGCGGCGTCCCAGGTCTCCTCCGAGTGCTTAAACCATTTGTCCACCGCAGGAGCCTTGATCTGGCTCTGATGCAAGGTTCCAGAACCGGCTGATACTCCAGTACGCACTGGAAAGGAGAGCGGTTTGTGGAGGAGTGAGTTTTGAGCCATCTCTGCCCATGGGATGAACGCCGCCCATTCCCCCGGCCGGTCCTAGCAATATGACCTCAGAAACCTACCCACATCCTGGTTTACTCACTCCACCTGCCCGTTACTCTCGGGGTCCTGACCGAGACCCCCAGACGTTCCATAAACACCCTTCAGACCCTGGACATGAACTGGGAACCCCGATCAGAGTCTATGTCCTCAGGCACCCCGTAGTGCCGGAAAACGTGTGTGAACAGGGCCTCCGCAGTTTGTAGGGCCTTAGGGAGACCGGGCAAAGGGAGGAGACGGCAGGACTTAGAAAAACGATCCACAACAACCAGGATCGTGGTGTTGCCCTGTGAGGGAGGAAGATCAGTCAGGAAGTCCACCGACAGGTGCGACCACGGTCCTTGTCGAATGGGTAGGGTTTGTAACTTCCCTCTGGGCAGGTGGCTAGGAGCCTTGCACTGGGCGCACACCGAGCAGGTGGAAACATAAACCCTCATGTCCTTGGCCAAGGTGGACCACTAGTACTTCCCACTAAGACAGCGCACTGTCCGACAGATGCCAGGATGACCAGAGGAGGGTGACGTGTGGGCCCAATAGATCAACCGGTCGCGGACAGCAGACGGCACGCACAGACGCCATGCTGGACACTGAGAGGGGGAGTGGGCTCTGTACGTAACGCCCGCTCGATGTTCGCGTCCAGTTCCCATACTACCGGTGCCACCAGGCAAGAGTCCAAGAGTATGGGAGTGTTATCCATGGACCGCTCCTCTGTGTCATACATCCGGGACAGTGCGTCTGCCTTAGCGTTCTGGCAACCTGGTCGGTAGGACGGGTAAAGAACGGGTAAAGAACATGGCCACCTGTACTCCAGATTGCGGTGGTCAGTCCAGATGAGAAAAGGGTGTTTCGCCCCCTCAAGCCAATGTCTCCACACCTTCAGAGCCTTGACGTCAGCCAACAGCTCCCGGTCCCCCACATCATAGTTTCGCTGGCGTACCCGAGCGCTGAGAGAGCACGGCTCCTATCCCAGCCTCGGACGCGTCCACCTCCACTATGAACGCCAAAGAGGGATCCGGATAAGCCAGTACGGAAGCTGAGGTAAACAGAGCCTTCAGGTGACCAAAAGCCCTGTCCGCCTCAGCCGACCACAGCAGTCGCACCGGTCCCCCCTTTAGCAGTGAGGTAATACCTGACCAAAGCCCCGGATAAACCTCCGGTAGTAGTTGGCAAACCCTAGGAACCACTCCACTTCCTTTACCGTGGTGGGAGTCGGCCAATTACGCACGGCTGAAATGCGGTCACTCTCCATCTCCAACCCTGACCTGGAAATGCGGTACTCTTGGAAGGAGACGGACTGTTGGAAGAACAGACATTTCTCAGCCTTGACGTACAGGTCATTCTCCAACAGTCGACCAAGCACCCTGCGCACCAGGGACACATGCTCGGCGCGTGTAGTGGAATATATCAGAATGTCGTCGATACACACCACTACACCCTGCTCGTGCAGGTCCCGGTAAATCTTGTCAACAAAGGCCTGGAAGACTGATGGAGCATTCATCAACCCGTACGGCATGACGAGGTACTCATAGTGCCCTGAGGTGGTAATAAATGCTGTCTTCCACTCGTCCACCTCCCGGATACGCACCAGGTTGTAAGCGCTCCTGAGATCCAATTTTGTGAAGAAGCGCGCCCTGTGCATTGACTCGATCGCACTGGCTGTGAGAGGCAGCGGGTAGCTGTACCTCACAGCGATCTGATTGATACCCCGATAGTCAATACACGGGCGCAGACCTCCATCCTTCTTCTTCACAAAAAAGAAACTCGAGGAGGCAGGTGAAGTGGAGGGCCGAATGTATCCCTGCCCCAGGGATTTGGAGATGTATGTTTCCATAGCCGCCGTCTCCTCCTGGGACAGAGGATACACGTGACTCCTGGGAAGTGCTGCGTCTACCAGGAGATTTATCGCACAATCCCCCCGTCGATGGGGTGGTAATTTAGTCGTCTTCTGTAAGGCAAGAAACAAATCGGCATATTCTGAGGGGATGTGCACGGTGGAGACCTGGTCTGGACTTTCCACTGTAGTCGCACCGATGGAAACACGTACATGAACACTTTCGTGACCATCCCTGGAGAGCCCTCTGTTGCCACGAAATATTGGGGTCATGACAGGCCAACCAGGGTAGGCCCAGCACCACGGGAAATGCAGGAGAATCAATAAGGAAGAGACTGATTCTCTCCCTGTGACCCCCCCTGCGTAACCATGCCTAGTGGAGCGGTGGCCTCCCTAATCAGCCCTGACCCTAATGGTCGACTATCTAGGGCGTGCACAGCGAAGGGCATATCCAAAGGAACAATGGGGTTCCCTAAACTATGGGCAAATGAACGGTCAATAAAATTCCCAGCTGCGCCTGAATCTACTAGCGCCTTATGCTGGGAATGAGGGGAAAACTCAGGTAATGTAATAAACACATACATGTGAAAAACAGGGGGCTCTGGGTGAGCCTGGTGCCGACTCACCTGGGGTGACAAGATAGTGCCCTGCCTGCTGCCTTGACTCCCTGAGGAACCCCCCCAGCACTGACCAGCATTGTGCCCAGATGGTGCAGGGAATGGCCCCTCCTCCGGTCGCCTTAAGCTCCATGGAGCGGAGGTGCTGGGGGATGGAACTGACAGGCCCCGATCCGGACGTCCACGGGTAGCCAGCAGGTTGTCCAGCCGGATGGACAGGTCTACCAGCTGGTCCAATGTGAGGGTGGTGTCGCGGAAGGCCAACTCCCGACGGACGTCCTCGCGCAGACTGCACCGGTAGTGATCGATCAGGCCCTGTCGTTCCATCCCATGCTGGCGGCCAGGGTCCGGAAGTCCAAAGCGAAATCCTGCGCGCTCCTCGTCCCCTGCCTCAGATGGAACAGACGTTCACCCGCCACTCGACCCTCAGGCGGGTGGTCGAAAGCTGCCCGAAAGCGGAGGGTGAACTCTGCGTAATGGTCCAACGCCGCGTCTCCTTCACTCCATACGGCGTTGGCCCACTCCAGGGCTTTGCCTGATAGGCAGGAGACGAGGGCGGACACGCTCTCACGTCCCGAAGGAGCCGGGTGGACGGTCGCCAGGTAGAGTTCCAGCTGGAGTAGGAACCCCTGGCATCCGGCAGCCGTCCCATCATACTCCCTCGGGAGCGCGAGCCGATTCCCGCTGGGACCGGGTGAAGGAGGGGTGGACAGTGGGGCCTGCTGTAGTGGAGCTGGTGGAGGCGCTGGAAGACCTCCTTCTCTCTCCCATCTATCTATCGTCTGCAGCACGCGATCCATGGCGGTGCCCAGACGTTGCAACATGGTCGCGTGCTGCTGGACGCGCTCCTCTACCGCCACAGGAAGGGCGTCTGCTCCTGCTGACTCCATTTGTTGGTTGAGTGTTTCTGTAAAGCGTCTGTGTGTAGCTGGTGTAGAGGAGTCAGGCGCAGGACAGCAGATATGAGTAAATGTAGAAATTCTACTCAAAAATAAATCACAATACACGTCAACATAAAGCCAAGCCCAAAATAACGGACCGCAATACAATAAACAAACACTCACAAACAAACATGGGGGAACAGAGGGTTAAATAATGAACAAGTAATTGTGGGATTGAAACCAGGTGTGTAAAACAAGGAAAATGAAAAGTGGATCGGCGGTGGCTAGAAAACCGGTGACGTCGACCGCTGAACGCCGCCCGAACAAGGAGAGGGACTGACTTCGGCGGAAGTCGTGACAGTAGTTATACTTCAGTATTCCATAGTAACATCTGACAAAAATATCTAAAGACACTGAAGCAGCAAACTTTGTGAAAATGTATATTTGTGTCATTCTCAAAACTTTTGGCCACGACTGTACATACCTGACTAACATACTTAAACAGTATGCAAACAATAGAAGCATAAAGTCTCTCAATTTCAATTCAATTAAATTAAATTTGCTTTATTGGCATGACGTAACAATGTACATAATTGCCCAAGTTTACTTTGGATATTTATAACATTAAGATAATAAGAATCAAAATAGTCAATGGGAAAACAGTAACAACACTAACCAAGGATCAAAATAACCATACATTGAACAATAGGAATAAGCATACAATAGAGGACATGTGCAGGTTGATTGGTCTGTCAGACACTGTCTCTCATCTTATGGCAGGCAGCAATGTAGAGCCCTGCCAACCCACCTCTCTCTCCCTCTCTCTCCTCATGCCCCACCCCTGTCTCCCTCTCTCTCCTCATGCCCCACCCCTCTCTCCTCATGCCCCACCTCTCTCTCCCTCTCTCTCCTCATGCCCCACCTCTCTCTACCTCTCTCTCCTCATGCCCCACCTCTCTCTCCTCATGCCCCACCTCTCTCTCCTCATGCCCCACCTCTCTCTCCCTCTCTCTCCTCATTGCCCCACCCCTGTCTCCCTCTCTCTCTCCTCATGCCCCACCTCTCTCTCTCCTCATGCCCCATCTCTCTCTCCCTCTCTCTCCTCATGCCCCACCTCTCTATACCTCTCTCTCCTCATGCCCCACCTCTCTCTCCTCATGCCCCACCTCTCTCTCCTCATGCCCCACCTCTCTCTCGTTCTCTCTTGTCATGCCCCACCTCTCTCTCCCTCTCTCCTCCTGCCCCACCTCTCTCTTCTCATGCCCCCACCTCTCTTTACTCATGCCCCACCTCTCTCTCCCTCTCTCCTCATGCCCCACCTCTCTCTTCTCATGCCCCACCTCTCTTTCCTCATGCCCCACCTCTCCTCTCTCTCCCTCTCTCCTCATGCCCCACCTCTCTCTTCTCATGCCCCAACTCTCTTTCCTCATGCCCCACCTCTCTCTCCCTCAATGTGACAACACTACAGAGCCGTGGCATTTCAGAACAATTACATAATTACCCCGCCCCCCACTGCCGCACTCTTGACACATTCTGCCATCCCCACCGATACAAAGACAAGGCCACGTGTTAAAGGAACTCATTCAGATTAAACGTTTCCTCCACTCCCCCCTCAAGGACATAAACCTGCTTCCTGGTTTACAACCAATCACAAGATACTCACAATATAGGCCCAGGGTTAATAAAAGAAAACTACACAACCTATAGATCAGGCGTAACTTAATCCCACTCCACAATGTAAGACGCATGTCACAGTGGTACCATTACATCCTAGGGCCACTCAGATCAGAGGTGAGGTTTACGTGCCCATTCCCTGACAGCCAGGTCGGGGAGAAAGGTAACCTTTATAGGATTAGTCAGGAAACTGCATTACCTGTACCTAGTTTATCATCTTATCTCACCTAACAGACACCACACACACGCACGGAAGCATGCACACACACATAAACATACACACACATGCACACACACGACAACATTCCCATTGACTGAGGATCTGATTGATATACTAGAAGTATACACACACTGGTTGAATCAACATTGTTTCCACGCCATTGAAATGAAATGATGCAGAACCAACTTGGAATAGATGTTGAATTGACGACTGCCCAGTGGGATATGACATAGGGATCCCACGCAAAGCTGTCTGGCTGACAGTCAAGGCTGCCAAATGAATGGGCAGTGAGAACACATTCAGATGGCCACATGTGTCCAACACAGGTCCTCATCAACAGCATGTATTCCAAATATGTTTCAGATATATTTTAAATATATGCCACTGGAATAATTGCTAGCTATGCTGATGCATAATACACCTACTGTTCTGCAGCAGAAGACACACATGACCTGACATAAACTGCTGTTTATAGCCTATCAAACACTGCACATTCTGACCACTTTACAACGCCTAAATAACGACTTTGTGAAAATGAGCTGTTGTTGTGTTTATGTCCATAGCCTATTTCAGTCTCCATCATATGAATATAACTATAGTCTCAATATGCAGGCATTACCATAATGCCTGACAATTGCTTCACAAAAACAAGCTATGCTAATCACAATCCAGGCAGAGATGATCTGGGTGCAACTACCCGTTGATAAGAAATTATAGACCACAGAAATATAAAGAATATCATATTGATAGATAGCCTAAAATTTACAAACATATTCATACATACATTATTGACGACGAATTGTCACTTCAGGGACTTGCAGTCATACAAACACCTTCCGTTGTGTAGGTAAAGCGGTTTTTCTTATTCGAATTCACTATTCCATTGTAATAGCGAACATAACCTTTCCCGACATTTGATCTCCGGCGTGGCGGTGTGTTGAAGCGCTGAGATGATAATCCTGTCACTGAAGAGAGAGAAAAACACCCTACACTCACACCGCTGGTGACATATCACGGTGTAAACCCTCACCAGGACCAATGAGAGACCAGACCACCCATAACAGTCAGAAGAGCACAACTGCAGCCCGCAATTCGGGGTGTTCCTGCATGTGGGCTTTCCTGCATCTGCAGGAACCCCTCTTTATATTTCTATTGTCGATCTTTAAACTATGACTCCAGTACATAGGCGGAAGGCAGGGGCGCTCCACTACAGTGGACGGCGGTAATGCACCGTAACTGCAGATAAACCCCACATAAGAAACATAGCACGTTAGCTAGTTGGCAACGAGTGGCGGGGACGACCAGTAGACTGCGTGTCCGTCATCCCCCGCCTGTCTGACAGTTTTTTTTCCCAGCAGGCGGGAGCGACACTGTGCGCTAGCTAACTACGGTCTGCTGTACTAGAGGGGGGCGACCGGTAGACTGTGTCCTTCGCCCCCGCCTGACGGGCACTGTTTTCCCGCAGTTCTGTTTACGATGGTGAGGGCAGGTGTTCGGCAGGCGGGAGCGAAGCACACAGTCTACCGGTGTCAATCTCACGACCTAGTTTAGAAGACTCTGGTATAGGCCCCTATCTGTGTTTGCAAACATTGCCGCACGAGGGCGATGCGGGCAAATTGGTGACAGAACAAGGGGGAGTTGTTATTGAACTCCAGCAAAAAACAGCCTCTGTTTACATGCTGCTTATGAACGCATTTCACACTACTTTTGTATTATAATTCGATTTTAAGGCTTGTATGAATGTCCTGCTTAATGTTTGTGTCATCATCGCAAATCAATTGCATTATACGTAAAAAAAACACTTCAACTTCAACCAGTAAAATGGCTCTTTGGCTTGCTTTTGCTACAGCCTATAGTAGGCGGTGTCGATACAACTCAGATAATACTTTATGCAGGAATGCCCCGACTTGCGGGCTGCAGTTGCACACTATCAATAGCAGTAGCAGCCCACTAGCTGGTTACAAAGTAAAACATTTACTGACCAGTGTTGCTTTTAAAGCTGCAATATGTACATTTTTGGAAGACCCACCCAACCAAATGCACATCGAAATATGAGTTATGGATCTGTCACTCATTGAAAGCAAGTCTAAGAAGCGATACATCTGTTCTATGTGCAATATTTCTATGTTTTTGCATCTTTTACTTTCAGTTTTGTACACCTGCTTCAAATAGCTGAAAATACAATATTTTTGGTATTGCAAATATATTTCACATCGGTTTAGATGGTACAATGATATTCATTGCTTGTTTTGTCACATAAACTGAAATTAGGCAAACTATTAGAATGTTAGCAAACAGGAAATGCCAATCCGATTTCTCCATAGTGCACCTTTAAAACTCAAAACAGTAACCTGTGTAGGCTTTAATTTCTTCATTTATAACGGTAAATTCACATATTTTCAGAATGGTAGAGATGTGGTGATGGGGAGTCTCATAGACTAGAAATAACATAGTAAATTTAAATCTGAGACGTTCAAATTAGAATGATACAGTATGTTACATTTGATATGGTTACATAAGACAGGTTACTTAAAGGTCCTGCACAGTCATCCCTTTTCCCATGTAAAAATAGCCTTTGAATGACCAAAACATCATCTATAACATTTTTACTCTATTAAAATGCTCAGAATTTAAGAAATTGTACCTTCTCTCATCTCTAACTATCATAAATCCTGAAAGAACAGACCCAGTGGGACAGGGAGCTGATATTCATGAGTTCACCTTGACTGACAGCTCTTTTAAACACCCTTGTGGTCTTTACCGGGTAAAAAGGTAAACAATGGCCACATGTCATTCATGACCAGGTAAACAATGGGCCACATGTCATTCCGAGCCTAAATAGTATGCTTCACCCCACTTTCTCCGCAAAATGCTCACATGGTCAACAGAGCTGATCATGGACTGCTGGATATCAGACAAACTGCAGCAAAACACAACTGTATTCCTATTGTTTTGTAGCTAATTACAGAATACACTTCACTGATACACTTCTTCAGAAGAATTAGTCATGCCTGATTGACCTTAGAAGCTTAGACATAAGAGAATGTACATTAAAATAAGTGTAAAATGTATTGGTGCTTCTGCATTAGCATTATACATGACAAACAAGTTCAGAATTGTATGTATTATTCAGACATTTATTTGATCATCAACAATGGAATGGCAGAATATGATTTTTAGGTGTCACGTCCTGGCCACAGATAGCCTTCTGGCTCATCTAGGGTGTTTTGGTCAGGACGTGATCAGGAGGGTGTTGTTCTATGTTTTATTTTCTATGTTTGGGTTTTTGATGGTTCCCAATTAGAGGCAGCTGTTTGTCGTTACCTCTAATTGGGGACCATATTTAAGTTAGTTCATTTCCCCACTTGCTTTGTGGGTCATTGTTTGTATTGTGTATGTGATGCTGCGCTCGTCGTCGTCGTCGTCGTCGTCGTCGTCGTCGTCGTCGTCGTCGTCGTCGTCGTCGTCGTCGTCGTCGTCGTCGTCGTCGTCGTCGTCGTCGTCGTCGTCGTCGTCGTCGTCGTCGTCGTCGTCGTCGTCGTCGTCGTCGTCGTCGTCGTCGTCGTCGTCGTCGTCGTCGTCGTCGTCGTCGTCGTCAAGTTTCACCTAATTAACAGATGTGGAACGGAACTCGCTCTGCACGTTGGTCTGCTCATTCAAGCGATCTTGACGTTAGGGGTAAATTACAAGTACTATACACACCTCCTTTTATGAACAAAATTCATTCGTGTCAGCTGTGTGCTGGCAGTTCCTAGACTAAATGTAGGATCCTTAGGGATGCAAGAACAAAAACCATATAGTGACTATCAGGTGTGTTACAGAAATTATACCGTTCACAACAGTGGAGGCTGCTGATGGGAGGATGGCTCATAATAATGGCTGGAACGGAGCAAATGGAATGGCATCAAGCACATGGAAACCATTTGTTTGATGTATTTGATACCATTCCACTAATTCCGTTCCAGTCATTACCACAAGCCCATCCTCCCCAATTAAGGTGCCACCAACCTCCTGTGGTTCCCAAGTCTATCAGCTACAGTCATTTGTCATACTTGGGTCAACCTACTATGAACTGGTTTCATCCAAATATCATCCAATTTGATGAAAAACATGATTTTTCCCTGTCGGGGCCTTTAAGTCAAAAACAAAAGTAGGGTGGTTGGTCAGGGTGGATGGGTAGACGTATAACGCCGTGAACATCTAGCAACCCAAAGGTTGTGTGTTCAAATCTCATCATGGACAACTTTAGCATTTGAACTAATTAGCTACTTTGCAACTAATTAGCATGTTAGCTAACCTTTCCCCTAACCTTTAACTCTTAACCCTTTAACCTAACTCCTAACCTAGCTAATGTTAGCCACCTAGCTAACGCTAACAACAAATCGGAATTCGTAACGTATTGTATGAATTGTAATTCATAACATATCTAATGAAATGGATGATGGACCGCCACTAATTAATAGATACCAAACAAAACATATGATAATAAATGAAGTGTCCCGGATTTACATTTACTTCTACCCCTGTCAGCAGTGAAATTATATAATCACAAACACACACACACTCTCTCTCTCTCTTGGCATACCCCACATTGATTTCACACACAGATTGATTTCTGCACATCCTGTCCGAATTCAGCAAGCTGTTTGTTATTGCTCAACAATTCCAAGAACAGCCCCAGAATTCCACTCATTATGACATTACAGAACGTTTTCCACCCATTGCGTCCTGGAGTCACCCTGTGCGTCGTGAGGGCTGGGCTGCCAGAGGGAAATATAGAAAGCAGCAGAGTGAGAACAGTATCTGTTGCAGCATGTGACCGCTGTTACAGAAGTAGTAGCAGAGGCCACTGTAGGAATGTCGTTTCTCCAGGAATTGGGGCCCAATGTAAACAGATAACTCAGAGGAGGGCTGTGTGTGTGCCCCTCTTGCCAAATGCGTCCCTGTCTGTACAGACGTTCTGGGCACAGACACACGCACACACGCACACACACACACACACACAGACACACTTACACACATTTACACACAGACACACACACACCCAACCTCTTGACTCCTGATTTCGTAACAGTCTGTATTTATTTCATTCACCTTGGTACATAAGCGGCCCACGGGACACGGCCTGGAACAGACAGTAATACTCATGTTCAGTGTTTCTAGGAACACTGAATGTTCAGTGATGGTCCTGTGTGGCTCAGTTGGTAGAGCATGGAGCTCAGATAGTAGAGCATGGTGCTTGCAATGCCAGATTCCCACTGGGGACCAGTACGAAAATGTATGCACTCACTACACACGCACACACACACACACCACTAATCCTGTTAAATAATGCCATTGGGCGATAATGCCACCTTTAAGAGACTTTATCATAAAGTAGCCTTTACCTACGTGAGTGCCTATCTCCCTGACCTGTTATCTGTCCCACTGAATATAGTGTAAGGCTGTGACGTGTGTGACGTGTGTTCTTCTGAAAGAACAGGCAGTGTCCTCAGACACATAACATAGGCTAGGCTGATTTGTTCAGTGACCTCCATATACAGTCCATATAGATCCACAAGGTATACATTTCTTTGCCTGGCTGTAGGGTATTACAAGGGGGGTCGATGGTGGGTTCCCCTGATGTTAATATGACATAACAGGCTGAGACCTTGAATAACACCCCAGGCCCTGACCATGTGCGCTGCAGCCATATAATGAGTTTTAAACCCCATGTAGAAAGAACAGGTGCCTTTGTAACAGAGGTGGTTGTGGGCACCAAGCTCACGTCATCAAATCAAATCAAACATTATTTGTCACGTACACATGGTTAGCAGATGTCAATGCGAGGCTAGCGAAATGCTTGTGCTTCTAGTTCCGACAGTGCAGTAATGTCTAACAAGTAATCTAACAATTCCCCAACAACTACCTCATACACACAAATCTAAAGGGGTGAATGAGAATGTGTACATATAACTATATGGATGAGCGATGGCCAAGCGACATAGGCAAGGTGCAATAGATGGTATAAAATGCAGTATATACATGTGATATGAGTAATGTAAGATGTGTAAACATTATTAAAGTGACCTTATATAGAGTGGCTTTGTATAAAGTGACTAGTGATCCATTTCTAAAAGTGGCCAGTGATTGGCTCTCAATGCAGGCAGCAGCCTCTCTGAGTTAGTGATTGCTGTTTAGCAGTCTGATGGCCTTGAGATAGAAGCTGTTTTTCAAGTCTCTCGGTCCCAGCTTTGATGCACCTGTACTGACCTCGCCTTCTGCATGGTAGCGGGGTGAACAGGCAGTGGCTCGGGTGGTTGATGTCCTTGAAGATTTTTTGGGCCTTCCTATGGCATCGCGTGCTGTAGGTGTCCAGGAGGGCGGGAAGTTTGCCCTCGGTAATGCGTTGGGCAGACTGCACCACCCTCTGGAGAGCTTTGTGTTTGTGGGCGGTTCAGTTGCCGTACCAGGCGGTGATAAAGCCCGACAGGATGCTCTCAATTGTGCATCTGTAAAAGTTTGTGAGGGTTTTAGGTGTTAAGCCAAATTTCTTTAGCCTCCTGAGGTTGAAGAGGCACTGTTGCGCCTTCTTCACCACACTGTCTGTGTGGGTGGACCTATTCAGTTTGTCAGTGATGTGTACGCAGAGGAACTTGAAGCTTTCCACCTTCTCCACTGCAGTCCCATCGATGTGGATAGGCTGGTGCTCCCTCTGCTGTTTCCTGAAGTCCACGATCATCTCCTTTGTTTTGTTGACGTTGAGTGGGAGGTTATTTTCCTGACACCACGCTCCCAGAGCCCTCACCTCCTCCCTGTAGGCTGTCTCATCATTGTTGGTAATCAAGCCAACTACTGCAGTGTCGTCTGCAAACTTGACGATTGAGTTGGAGGCGTGCTTGGCCACGCAGTCATGTGTGAACAGGGAGTACAGGAGGGGGCTGAGCATGCACCCTTGTGGGGCCCCAGTGTTGAGGATCAGCGAAGAGGAGGTGTTGTTTCCTACCTTCACCACCTGGAGGCGACCCGTCAGGAAGTCCCAGGACCCAGTTGCACAAGGCGGGGTTCAGACCCAGGGCCTCGAGCTTGATGATGAGCTTGGAGGGTACTATGGTGTTGAATGCTGAGCTGTAGTCAATGAACAGCATTCTTACATAGGTATTCCTTTTGTCCAGATGGGATAGGGCATGAGTCACATTGCCTGAATCCTGAGGACTGATTCACACTATAGGGCCAAACTGGGCCGAGCCGAGGTGAACTGGGCTGGCCTGGTTACGCATCCACCATAGTTGCTGGAACCATGCTGGAAAGAAGATATTTGAGCCAGCATGGTACGCGTCAGGTTGGCCAATTGTATGAATGGGGTCTCATACTGGCATTTGCTCCCCCAGCTAAAGATTTTGGCACAGCGTGTTACCACAATCTTGTGACACACAGATGACTTGGGTTCATACCCAGAGTCACACTTTCAGTACCATCAGTATAGGGAAAGGGGATACCTAGTCAGTTGCACAACTGAATGCATTCAACTGAAATGTGTCTTCTGCATTTAACACAACCCTCTGAAACAAATAGGTGCGGGGGGACTGCCTTAATCGACATCGTCATCGGCACCCGTATTCTTATTTGTGGCCAAGGAATCCTTTTGAGTGCACAGTGCAATCTGAGATGTTCCCACAGCCCCCCTCTCTCCTCCCTCATCCCACTCTCCCCCTCTCTCTCTGCCTCTCCCTCGCTTTCTCAGAATCATATACTGCCGGCCACTGGCTGTCAATCAGACGGATATTCAGCAACATAACAGTCTGTCTAGACTCAGGTTATAGTAGTAGTCTATCTCAGATAGTGACATACTCAGAAAGAGTATGGTTGATAAACAACTGTATTAGGTCATTATATGTCTGTCTGTCCATGATATGATGGAGAGAGATGAGAGAGAGAGAAACAGAAAGAGACAGAGTGAGTGACTGAAGACAGACAGACAGGCAGACATACACAGACAGGCAGACAGATACAGACGGACAGACAGGCAGACAGACAAGCAGGCGGACAGACAGACAGGCCACCGTACCCAGGACCAGTTGGGACTGGCGTTGTTGTAGAATTTTTCCAGACGTTCCTCTGGGGTCATGATTCCATGACACGGCCCGATCCCCACTCAGGTATACGATCCGAAAGGTGTGTTTCTGTGTTAAGAACTGGGTGGTCCGACTGAAGTGTGCGTGTTAGATACTTGGTGATCCGACGGACAAGTGTATTCAGGCGGTATGAGCGTGTTCAGACAGTAGAAGTGTGTTCAGACGGTAGAAGTGTGTTCAGACGGTAGAAACCCAGTTGTCCGACGTATCTGTTCAGACGTTAATTAAATGAAGGTCAAAGAAAAAAAAGAAAAACATTTAAAGCACGTAGTGATCCCAGCGATTCTGTGTAAGACTGTAATACTGTGTTCGTTGTCACTTGTCAAACTGTCTATATAGTGTTTCTAATTTTACCCAGCGTGTTCTGAGAACCGCGTTAAACGTTAGAGGACCCACCAGATCTTATCCCAGCTCCTTTACAAGGCTAGGACAGCACACACACACACACACATGCAAGAACACACACACACACAAACACACACACAAGCCCGTCATGTGTGAGACATCTATTGGGGCAGTAACTCCTGGAACTGGTTTGCTACCCGACTCTCAGCTCTCTCAGTGACATCATCAGAGCCACTTGGGAGAGAGGTCCACTAAGTTCTGCCCTTTGCTCTACACCCCCTCCTATATCCTACAAGCTCTCAGTCTCATGCCACAATTAGACGTTCATCCATGTTTCTCAAATTGTCAAATGGTTAGGGTTAAGTTTAGGCATGAACTCCGTAATACTAAGGTTAGGCATGACCTCACAATGGTTCAGGTAAGGGTTAAGGTTTGGGATCGGCTTACAATAAAAATCTCAAAAACAACTTTCTATCGCTGGATTCGAACATGCAGCTTTTTGCAACAGAGGCATATGTTTAAAACTGAAACCTACTTGAAGGTTACAGCGATAACTGTTGCCCCTTTTGGCCGGTTTCCATGTCATCTCCCAACATCCTCTGACTTGGATGGACGTCAAATATGATCTTGTATCACAGGTGACCTGGCTGCTCAATCCCTCAGTCTATACCCCATAGATCAACGGCTGCTAGACTGGTAGGTCAGCTCAACATGTCCCTCCAACCCAGGATACACAGCTCAGTTGAATGGCCATAGATGTCCCCGTCTGCCCCCTTGGAACCCCTGTCCACTCCCCCCCTCATCCCCCCTCCTGCCCTAGCTAGTACAGAACTGCATGTCTCACCACTATCTACTAAGGGTACACTACTGTATAGCTACAGTAGGACACAAGACTCTTACATAATGACAGATTCTCTTAGTGATTCGCTAAGAGGAAAGTATATATGAATATGTATATATATATTCATCAAAATGAATCCAACGGACTGGCTGAGAAACACTGCCTGCCTGTCTCATCCTGACTCCGGACACTTCTTCACTATGGGACAGCAGGAGATCGAATTTCAATATTGAAACAATGTTGCAAATGTAGGAGAGACAGACAGCAAGGTTTATTCATATCTCTGGTGTTGAAAACTAAATGTTAGTCTAAAAGAAATGTGAGATAATGTCTAGATGCTTTTTGTACTGGAAATAAAGTTTATAAATTGCTTGGCTGGGTTGATGAGACTGTGGATTGCGCAGTCAGATGGAACAGAGTAAATAGGCATTTTAAAGTCATAGATTTAGCCGGTGGCAATTTGTGGAATAAACACCGGCTGGAATGCGGTTTTAACCTATCAGCATTCAGGATTAGACCCACCCATTGTATAATACTGTATAACTACAGTAGGACACAAGACTCTTACATAATGACAGATTCTCTTAGTGATTCGCTAAGAGGAAAACTTAAGTGTAAGGTAAAACTGATAGGTGTCAGTAAGGCACATTTCAATTGGACTTTTATTGTTCTCATACTGTCCTCAACTTGAGCCCAGTGGCAATAGCTTCCACTGTCAGTTTAAATGTATAGTGTGTGCTGCCCTCTGCTGGCCACAGATAGTGTGGAGTCTCCTAGGTGTAGCAAAAATAATACAATGGGGGGGAATAAAGAGGGAGACACCACCCCCTAGTGGTGGGAAACGAGAGTTGCAGTGAGAGATGTGTGACAACAGCAGATACTGTAAAATTGATTGAGACTGTTTTCAGAATATGTACATTTATACATTGTAAAACATACAGTGTCTATAGAACATGACAACATCAATTCAAGTTTCTCAACATATTGATCATCAGGAGACAACAAACACGGAGCGTCAGAAATGAGAACCACATACACATAGAGTCCTCACGTAACACCTCATAAAGAACATTGGCGTGAAATCACTAAAGAAGACAACTTCTTTCACATAGATAAGTACTTTTTACATGACACAAATATTTAATCATTGTATATCCCAAAAAACGAAAAAAAAAAAAAAAACTACACCTCATTAACTACAATAAGAATGATGGCATACACTGTGGAATGATGACTTGTATCAAATCACAACAGAGAGGTGGAGGGTTGATTGGAGTATTGTAGAAGTGTAGTAAATACTACAGCAATGCTACAGTAAACAGAGCCATACCAGTCGCAGACTCCGCTATATTCACTGGCAGCTACTGTCTCCATGGGTTATTGGCTTTGATCCAACAGAAGAGTACAGACAGTTATTGGCTTTCTGTTTTGAACCTTGGTTCAAGATGAGGGGTACGGGTTGACATTCATGGGTTTAGGAGTTAGGGGGGGATCATATGTGTTTTCCTGTTAGGAAGAAGAGGGGACGGTCCTCTTTAGCGTTGGCTGTCTGGAACTCGTCACTCAGCCGGAACCTCCACTCATCCTCGAGCTCCAGCCTCACCACCGTCTGTCTCAGAGAGCTCCGGTCAGCACATACCACACACAGAATCGCTCCTGGAGGAGGGAAGAGAGAATGCCGTTGAAGAAGTGATGACTTCTCTGTGTGTGAGTGTGCCTGCATGGGTCTGTGTGCGTGTGTGTACCTTTGAGGAAGTGAAAGTTCTTTAGGAATCCTGGCGTGACGAAGGAATCCCAGAAGCAGAGCAGCAGGCCGCTGAACAGCAGCCCTGTAGTACAGATGTTTATGGAGTGAGGTCTGGAACTCACAAAACACACCGTCACCTGGAGAGAGAGAGAGAGAGGGAGGAAAGGATGGAGGGAGGGAGGGAGGGAGGGAAGGAGGGAGGGAGGGAGGGAAAGAAAGAAAGAGAGATGCCCCAATGACTGATCTGACATCGAAACAATCACATATGTATTGTGTGTGTGTGTGTGTGTGTACCTCAGGCCCCAGGTTGAGGTAGCAGTCTACTGACAGTATGGGGTGTGTGTAGTTGCACATGCTTAGGGGGGAACAGGCTAGTGTGTTGCAGGTATTTCTCCAGCAGTAGCTGTGCAGGCGTGGCCAGGAATGGATGCTTGCTGTCTGGGGCACAGATATACTGAGACGGCTGGACCGAGGTGGGGACGTCAGTCATCTGAAACCACACATTATATCAACATTACAATGGTCCTAGCATGAACGTTACAACAACATTACAACTGAGACATCACATTACAGAGGGATATGAATCGATCCCTACGGAACACCACATTTGATTTGAAGATGATGTTGTGAGTGTGTGTGTGTGTGTGTGTGTGTCTGTGCGTGTCTGTGCGTGTGTGCGTGTGTGTGTGTGTGTGTAAGACTGTACCTTGTTCTTGATGATGAAGGTGTGGTATCCTCCAACAGAGATCTGTTTCTTCATCACACTGAAGTTGTTGAAACGACAGATGAGCAGACCAGCACTGTGGACTCGCAGGGTGAAGTCCACATCATCACACGCAAACCTGAGGAGGAAGAGGAGGAGAGGAGAGAGGGAGAAGAGGAGCGAAGGGAAAGAGTGAGAGATGGTTCACATAGAAACCATTACAACCTGCCACCACACTCTTCTTCCAAAACAAATGCCTTATCTAAAGTCAAGTGTCTGTCCTCTCTAATCCATTCTGGTTGTACTGGACTATTCTAGCATATTATTCAATTATATTCTACTGTCTCACCTGTTCTGGTTGTACTGGACTATTCTAGCATATTATTCAATTATATTCTACTGTCTCACCTGTTCTGGTTGTACTGGATGTCCTGGGTCAGGTCCACGTTTAGAAGCAGGAAGTCGTGGAGGTGTCCTCTAGAGAAAGGCTCCCTGTGACGAGCTCCTCCCCCTGACCCCTGACCCTGACCTGGGGAGTGACTGCTCCACTTCCTGATCCCACAGAGGCCAAACTGTGTGAGGTCAGGACACGCCTCCATGTGCTGCAGAACCTGCTTCAGAGACACACTCCTCTCTACAGGGCCCGATGTACTGGAGGAGAGAGAGAGAGAGAGAGAGAGAGAGAGAGAGAGAGAGAGAGAGAGAGAGGATTACAGAGCTATGCGAGGACAACAACGAATTGTGTTGTTGTGTGTGTAGCTGAGAATCATTCCTTGTCGTGTGTATGTGTGTGTGTGTGTGTGAGTGTGACTGTATACCTGTGTGAGTCCAGGTCCACAGCGTTCCACATGACGCAGGAGTCGTCAGAGAGGATGATGAAGGGCCAGACGTCAGCTGGCGGCCCTCCTCCCTCCACCCTGCGGCTGCGTTCCAGCTCCAGGTTGTTATAGGACAGCTCCTTGATCAGGAAGTGGGCCGCTCCTTGGGGGGAGTTGACAGAGGTCAGAGAGGGAGACATTGTCTCTGTATCTCCTAGTGTCCGTTAGTTTGTTTGTTTGTTAGTTTGTGTGGGGGGAGAGGGTGAGAGATAGATGAAGGGAGGGGGAGTGCGAGAGAGATTGAGCGAGTTAGTGAGAAAGAGAGTGGAGCTGGAGGTGGTTATAGCGTACCGATCCCGGCTCCATTGAAGACGGTGGGCAGCACCAGCATAATGTGGTTGGGCCAGTACTTCTTATAGACAGCCATCTCGTACTCCTTGATGACCAGGATGTGGAGGTGGGCCGCCCCATCCATGGCATGGTACAGGTTGAACAGGCCATGCTCATGACGACCTGTTGTTGGGGTGAAGATGGGACTCTTGATACAGTCTGGGTTCTGATGGGGGATCGAGAAACATATACACGTTTGAGTGGGCTCTGCAAAGATTTGATCTTCTCAGGGTTTCTATACTATGTATTATTATGACTGTATATATTAGTGGAGGTTTCAGATATGAAAGTATTATAGGAAATAAATAAATGAATAAAGGGTAAGAGAGGAAACATAGGCTCTTGGGAGCTCCCTGGTGGTCAGATTATGCAGTGCATCCTCATTTCACTGATTGTGGGTTCGAGGAAGGGGTTAGTCGTGTACTGCTATGGTACGATTCTCTACTCTTCTCCTTGACATTGACACGGTTAGTATTAAGGGTAAGGGGCTTAGTTAGATTACCCAATCGGACGTGAGGGGTAGTCTCATGCTCTCTAGCTGGCCTCCTGGTTGGCTGAAGCTGAAGTGGTGTTGTTTAGACTTGGGGATGATGAAGTAGAGCTGGATCTCCTCCCCCAGCAGCAGGTGGGAGAAGGTGAAGGCATGCAGGGTCGACTCATTCATCTACACAAATACAATACACAAATAAAATACATTATCAAACATCTACACATACAGAATACATTATTATACATCTACACATATTGAATACATTATTATACATCTACACATATAGCATACATTATCATACATCTACACATATAGAATACATTATTATACATCTACACATATAGCATACATTATCATACATCTACACATATAGCATACATTATTATACATCTACACATATAGAATACATTATCAAACATCTACACATATAGAATACATTATCATACATCTACATGCGTAGAACACATTATTATACAACTACACATATAGAATATATTACCATACATCTACACATATAGAATACATTATTATACATCTACACATATAGAATACATTATCATATATCTACATGCGTAGAACACATTATTATACAACTACACATATAGACAGTTTTTCACAGATCCTGACATGTAATCCTAATAAAATTTTCCTGTCTTAGGTCAGCTTTTATTTATTTCATCCCATTACCAGTGGTTCAGAAGTTTACATACACTCAATTAGTATTTGGTAGCATTGCTTTAAAATTGTTTAACTTCGGTCAAACTTTTCGGGTAGCCTTCCACAAGCTTCCCACAATAAGTTGGGTGAATTTTGGCCCATTCCTCCTGACAGAGCTGGTGTAACTGAATCAGGTTTGAAGGCCTCCTTGCTCGCACACGCTTTTTCAGTTCTGCCCACACATTTTCTATGGGATTGAGGTCAGGGCTTTGTGATGGCCACTCCAATACCTTGACTTTGTTGTCCTTAAGCCATTTTGCCACAACTTTGGAAGTATGCTTGGGGTCATTGTCCTATCGGAAGACTCATTTGCGACCAAGCTTTAACTTCCTGACTGATGTCTTGAGATGTTGCTTCAATATATCCACCTAATTTTCCTACCTCATGATGCCATCTATTTTGTGAAGTGCACCAGTCCTACCTGCAGCAAAAGCACCCCCACAACATGATGCTTGGGATGGTGTTCTTCGGCTTGCAAGCCTCCCCCCTTTTCCTGCAAACACAATGAGGGTCATTATGGCCAAACAGTTCTATTTTTGTTTCATCAGACCAGAGGACATTTCTCCAAAAAGAAATGGTCCTAACATGTCCCCATGTGCAGTAGCAAACCGTAGTCAGGCTTTTTTATGGCGGTTTTGGAGCAGTGGCTTCTTCCTTGCTGAGCGGCCTTTCAGGTTATGTCGATATATGACTTGTTTTACTGTGGATATAGATACTTTTGTACCTGTTTCCTGCAGCATCTTCACAAGGTCTTTTGCTGTTGTTCTGGGATTGATTTGCACTTTTCGCACCAAAGTACGTTCATCTCTAGGAGACAGAACGCGTCTCCTTCCTGACCGGTATGACGGCTGCGTGGTCCCGTGGTGTTTATACTTGCGTACTATTGTTTGTACAGATGAACGTGGTACCTTCAGGCGTTTGGAAATTGCTCCCAAGGCTGAACCAGACTGAGTTTGAAAGTAGGCCTTGAAATGCATCCACAAGTACACCTCCAATTGAATCAAATTATGTCAATTAGCCTATCAGAAGCTTCTAAAGCCATGACATAATTTTCTGGAATTTTCCAAGCTGTTTAAAGGCACAGTTACCTTAGTGTATGTAAACTTCTGACCCACTGGAATTGTGATACAGTGAATTATAAGTGAAATAATCTGTCTGTAAACAATTCTTGGAAAAATGACTTGTGTCATGCACAAAGTAGATGTCCTAACCGACTTGCCAAAACTATAGTTTGTTAACAAAAAATTTGTGGAGTGGTTGAAAAACGAGTGACTCCAACATAAGTGTATGTAAACTTCCGACTTCAACTGTAAGTGTATGTAAACTTCCGGCATCAACTGTATGCACATACAGAATACATTATCATACATCTACACATATAGAATATATAGGATAGATATACATCTACACATCTACAGTGCATTCAGAAAGTATTCAGACCCCTTGACTTTTCCCACATTTTCTTACGTTACAGCCTTATTCTAAAATTGATTTAAAAAAGTTTTTCCCTCATTAATCTACACACAATACCCCATAATGACAAGGCAAAAACAATACCCCATAACGACAAGGCAAAAACAAAACTCCATAATGACAAGGCAAAAACAATACTCCATAATGACAAGGCAAAAACAATACCCCATAACGACAAGGCAAAAACAAAACTCCATAATGACAAGGCAAAAACAATACCCCATAATGACAAGGCAAAAACAATACCCCATAATGACAAGGGAAAAACAATACTCCATAATGACAAGGCAAAAACAGGTTTTGACATTTTTACAAATGTATTAAAAATAAAAAACAGAAACATCTCAAGGATGATCAATGGAGCTCAATTTTGAGTCAATAGCAAATGGTCTGAATTCTTATGTAAATGAGATATTTTTGTTTTTAAATTGTAATACATTTGCAAGAATATCTTCACCTGTTTTTGCCTTGTCATTATGGGGTATTGTTTGTAGATTGCTGAGGATAAATATTTATTGAATACATTTTACAAATGTGGAAATTTTACAAATTTTCGAAATCAATTTACAACATGTGGAAAAAGTCAAGGGGTCTCAATACTTTGGAAGGCACTCTATGTTTATATTTATAAATGATAATATATTTAGAATACATGATCATGTCCCAGAGAGATACAACATATTAAAGACCAACTAAGCACTGATTAGTACAGCTAATAATAAACAGTGTGTGTGTTTGAAACCATGTGTGTGTGTGTGTGTTTGAGACTGTGTGTGTGTTTGAAACCGTGTGTGTGTGTGTTTGAGACGGTGTGTTTGTGTGTGTGTTTGAGACCGTGTGTTTGTGTTCGAAACCGTGTGTGTGTGTGTTTGAGACCGTGTGTTTGTGTTTGAGACCGTGTGTTTGTGTTTGAGACCGTGTGTTTGTGTTTGAGACTGTGTGTGTGTGTTCTCTGCTCACCTGGTATCCGGGGTTGAAACCCGTGTACTGGTGACACTGTTCACAGTGGTGGTAGGTGTTGTAGGCTGCGTATTTGGACAGTTTGATTTTGGCCGTACGCCTCCGCAGATACACGTCCTCCTGACGTCTGGGGTTTCCTGGGGGGAGGGCAGAGGCTGGGGGTTAGTCGACCAGGAGAACACCAGTCAACAACCATGGAATAACCATAGAGCATCTGAGAACCAGAACCACATACTGTACACAGCTACAGAGTTTAGCCAATCACTGGTTATCTAGTTTGGTTTTTCTACAATAGTAGAACAAGAGATCAGGAGGTCCAAGACAATGATCTAGTAAGACTGCTTATGATAATGTTATGGTCCTAGAGAGATGTCCCGCTCCATGTCCAACCATCAGTGTTGGGGTAGTAGTCAGGGCAGTAGACAGTGCTGATGTCTTCATATTTTGGGTCGTGGACGGTGTAGTCAAACGGCATGCCCCTCAGTGTGTCTGTGACTGGCCAGGAGGCACATGTTGGCTGGTACTGGACACGCTCCAGCTGACCACCTATACAACACAGATATGTATATATTCATAACAGGTAATAGCGCCTTAAAACAGCCTCATGTAGGGTTATCAGAGTCCAAACCGCTTCCGCGTCTGCACAGCTGTTTTCTAGAATCGTGGACCGTTGGCTTTGATAGTTTTGAATCATCAGCACGGCCCAGATGATGTATCTATCTGCCATCACATTCAGTTGAATGGAAGGCGCTCACAATGAGTTACGGCTCTGCACTCTTCACTGCTCTAATATACAATAGCACAGAGGTGTAGAACACAATTCAGAGACCCACAGCCACAGCGGTTATGGGAGTGTTGTCATGGTAACTCACCGAAGTTGATATCTTGCTCATCATAGATGTCCACCTCCATCAGTCTGATCAGCAGACGAGACAGGATGCCCAGGAACTGGAGGTACGCCCCTGTCTTCCCCACCTGAACAGTTTACTGGAGTCAGTATGGTGTGTGTTTGTTTTGGTGTGTGTGTGTAAGGCTATGTATGTGTGTGTGTATGTCTGTGTGTACCTGTGGGGGTCCGCTGAGCAGCAGTCTGCGGGGATGGAAGTTGTCAGTGCGGCACTTTGCAGGGCGGTTGCTGCTGTCCATGTGGTGAGGCCGTGGGATGGTCCACTGGCGGTAATACAGAGACTGTTCTGTACACGTCATCTTACGTAGCAGAGGTCTGACACAGAGGAAGGGAAAGCTTCAATCATCTTACTCAACAGTGTGTGTGTGTGTGTGTGTGAGTGTGTGTGTGTGTGTTTGTGTGTGTGACTTTTCCTACCTGAAGGAGCTGGCCCAGGTCACAGACCGGTGTGGCAAGAAGGAAGTGCAGCGAGGCAGCCCACTCCCATCGCACGCCTTGATGATGTCATATAGTCCCCGGGGCAGCAGCAGGGAAGGGGGGCGGCTCACCCCCCGTGCCCAGGAGCAGCCCTGAAGGACGGGCAGAGGGGAGGAGGAATCCGAGGAAGTGGAATTGGAGGGCCGGCGCTGGGTGTTGGGGGGGCGATGAGTGTCTGGAGGGGTGGTGTGGGGATGATGGGGGTCCGCAGCAATGCTGTCGGGGAAGGTTCGGGGGGGCTGGAGCACTGAGGGAGGGTGAGGGAGAGAGGGAGGGGTGTGACCCAAGCCAGGGAGGTCAGATTTCAGAGCTAGAGGGAAGAGAAGAGGAAGAGGGTTAGAGAAGAATACAGAGGTGAGTTATACTGTTGATATAGAGTAGAATACAGAGGTGAGTTATACTGTTGATATAGAGTAGAATACAGAGGTGAGTTATACTGTTGATATAGAGAAGAATACAGAGGTGAGTTATACTGTTGATATAGAGAAGAATACAGAGGTGAGTTATACTGTTGATATAGAGAAGAATACAGAGGTGAGTTATACTGTTGATATAGAGAAGAATACAGAGGTGAGTTATACTGTTGATATAGAGAAGAATACAGAGGTGAGTTATACTGTTGATATAGAGAAGAATACAGAGGTGAGTTATACTGTTGATATAGAGTAGAATACAGAGGTGAGTTATACTGTTGATATAGAGTAGAATACAGAGGTGAGTTATACTGTTGATATAGAGAAGAATACAGAGGTGAGTTATACTGTTGATATAGAGTAGAATACAGAGGTGAGTTATACTGTTGATATAGAGTAGAATACAGAGGTGAGTTATACTGTTGATATAGAGAAGAATACAGAGGTGAGTTATACTGTTGATATAGAGTAGAATACAGAGGTGAGTTATACTGTTGATATATAAACAGTCAAATTTGCTGTTTAGTGTTAGAAACACCCACATTGAAATGATATTGTCTCATTTAATTGCTAAAATGTAGTTGTATTTAATTTAACTGAACATCTCTCACCGTTCTCTCCCCCCTCCTTCTCCTCGTTGTCGGTGCTGTTGAGTTTGTCTGGGTCGCTCTCTGATAGGTCACTGCCCAGGCCGGGGGCGTGGCCATGGGGTTGTGACCCATGGGACTCCACCCTCACCAGGTAGGCAGCCAATCCTAGCTCCTGCTCCAACGTCGTGCGCTGCAGGTAGGAGGAGCTTATCACACGCATATCACAGTACTTCAGTGATCTGGTTGGAGGAGATAGAAAATACATCAATCAACCAATCCAATGTTTGCGTGTGTGTGTGTGTGTGTGTGCTTGCGTGCGTGTGTACCTGGGTAGGGACTCTCCCAGGGGGTCTGCCCCAGAGAGGATAAGGATGCATGGCAGTGCCTCTAGCTCCAGGTAGGTACGAGGAACCCAGTCTGTCTCCTGGATCTTCAGCCATGTCTGGACACACACAAACACACACACACACACACACACACACACACAGGCTTTTACCAAGTACTAAGACAGTAATAGATCTAATAAGGTTACAGTATATGTCGCCCGCCTGCCCAAGAGGACGAGTACATTAGAGTGTTTAGTTTGAGAAATAGACGCCTCACAAGTCCTCAACTGGCAGCTTCATTAAATAGCAAAACACCAGTCTCAATGTCAACAGTGAAGAGGCGACTCCGGGATGCTGGCCTTCTGTTGTTTAACCCTACCTTGATGCGCTCAGTGAAGCTCTGTCCTATGCTGAGGGCTTGGCTGGGGTTTCCCAGGATGATCTCAAAGCGCTCCCCCAGCCCCAGTCTCTGTCTGATCCGCACCAGCCGTTGGTGGGCCCACCCTGCCAGAGCCAATGAGGGGAGCCGTAGCAGCACCATGTGACCGTGGTGGGAGGGGCATCGCTGGGCGGAGCTGAGCAGGCTCTGGACGATCTCCAGTGTCTCGACGGAGGTGTGTTTATGTTGGCTTCGCCCCTCTGAGCCAGGCCGGCCCGATACGGCCATCAGGGCCACACAGTAGTGCTGTATTAAAACCTGGGTCCGGATCACTGCACTGTGTAGCTTGGGGAACCTGGGACAGGGGGATCAAGGAATTCAGAAATTAGTT
This sequence comes from Brachymystax lenok tsinlingensis, assembly GCA_030435695.1. Lineage (NCBI taxonomy): Eukaryota > Metazoa > Chordata > Actinopteri > Salmoniformes > Salmonidae > Brachymystax > Brachymystax lenok. The sequence continues at coordinate 27,443,172 of CM059808.1, read as the reverse complement.
AAATGCTTGTGTCATTTCTGGGCTCCCGAGTGGCGCAGCGGTCTAAGGCACGGCATCTCAGTCCTAGAGGTGTCACTACAGACCCTGGTTTGATTCCAGGCTTTATCACAACCGGCCGTGATTGGGAGTCCCATAGGGCGGCGCACATTTTGCCCAGCGTACTCATTGTAAATAAGAATTTGTTCTTAACTGACTTGCCTAGTTAAATAAAGGTTAAATGAATAAAACATTTAATATAAAAAAAATTGATAGCCCAAATAAAATCGTATGTATTGTGTGTAAAAAAAATGGTATGTGTGACTGCGTGAGTGAGTATATGTGTGTTTCTGTGTGTGTGTATATGTGTGTGTGCGTGTGTATATGACAGTAATAGATCTAATAAGGTTACAGTATATGTCGCCCGCCTGCCCAAGAGTGTGTGTGTGTGTGTATATGAGTGTGTGTGTGTGTATATGAGTGTGTATGCGTGTGTGTATGCGTGTGCAAATGTGTATGTGTGTGTATGTATGTGTGCGTGTGTGTATGTGTGTGTATGTGTGTGTGTGTGTATGTGTGTGTGTATGTGTGTGTTACCTCTCCTCCAGGACAGAGGCCATGCTTTCGAAAGAGCTGTCGTAGCGGAGGAGAGGCAGACCGCTGCCTGAACGAGTCCAGTCCAGCATCTCAGACACACCAAAGTACTGTGTCTTCTCAAGGTACAGATCCACGTCCTACATACACACACACACACACACACACACACACAAAAGAGAGTTTGAGAAAACAGTGTGTGTGTGACTCTCCGTGTGTGACTGTTTGTGTATGTGAGAGAGTGTCTTACGTTATTGAAAGCAGAGGGCCAGTGTATCTCGTTGTAAGGGCTGATGCGTGTGTGTTGTGTCTGCAGGGCAAAGGGGAACGAGGTGACGTGGAGAGTCAGGATGTTGTTGGCGTCTCTGATCTGACGGGAGTTGAGCAGGCTGTCCACCAACCCACTGCCGGAGTCACCACAGCTGGCACCATACCCTTCACTGGGAACCACGGGATATATATGTTATGATCATGTTAGAAACACAAGGACACACACACACACACACACCCATGCACAAACACAAGTACTCACGCAAACACACAAAAACACACACACCTGCTGATGTCCCAGTGAGCGTGGTCATGAACCAGGATGAAGAGTGTGTTGGGGTTCCTGTTTGCTTCCTGTATGAGGTTATCAATGCGCGCCTTGGCCTCCTGGTCCATCTTCACCACGTAGCGCTCTGCCTCTCTCTGAGACAGACAGTCTTGCTCCAACCCCAGATTCTGTAGGACACCTAGAGTACACACACAGACACACACACACACGACAGGTAGCCTAGAGGTTAAGAGCATTGGGCCAGACAACCAAAAGGTCGCTAGTTAGAATCCCAGAGTTGGCAAGGTGTCAAAATCCGCTGTTCTGCCGCCAACACTGCTCCCGTGTGCCGATGACGAGGATGTTGATTTAGGCAGCCCCCCACACCTCTCGGATTCAGAGAGGTGGGGTTAAATGCAGAAGACACATTTCGGGTGAATGCATTCAGTTGTACAACTGACTTGGCATCCCCTTTCCCTTTACACAAAGACAGACACACACATGGCACCAAAGTGTTTTAGGTGAAAGTTTGAGTAACAAGAGCCAACAAATCTCTGAATTTAGGTTTGTATAAACACACCAGCAGGGGGCTCTGTGTCTTCAGCCTGCTAGGTTTGTATAAACCACACCAGCAGAGGGCTCTGTGTCTTCAGCCTGCTAGGTTTGTATAAACCACACCAGCAGGGGGCTCTGTGCCTTCCGCCTGCTAGGTTTGTATAAACAAACCAGCAGGGGGCTCTGTGTCTTCAGCCTGCTAGGTTTGTATAAACCACACCAGCAGAGGGCTCTGTGTCTTCAGCCTGCTAGGTTTGTATAAACCACACCAGCAGGGGGCTCTGTGCCTTCCGCCTGCTAGGTTTGTATAAACCACACCAGCAGGGGGTTCTGTGTCTTCAGCCTGCTAGGTTTGTATAAAACACACCAGAAGGGGGCTCTGTGTCTTCAGCCTGCTAGGTTTGTATAAAACACACCAGCAGGGGGCTCTGTGTCTTCAGCCTGCTAGGTTTGTATAAAACACACCAGCAGGGGGCTCTGCGTCTTCAGCATGCTAGGTTTGTATAAAACACACCAGCAGGGGGCTCTTGTGCCTTCAGCCTGCTAGGTTTCTATAAAACACACCAGCTCTGTGTCTTCAGCCTGCTAGGTTTGTATAAAACACACCAGCAGGGGGCTCTGTGCCTTCAGCCTGCTACACAACATCAGTCAGAGGAGAACAAGACCTGAAGACAACTTCCTGGAAGTCACCTCAGGAGGGATGGAGGTGGAGGAAAGAAGGGGGAGGACGAGCAGGAAGAAGAAGAAGAAGAGGAGTCTGTTGAAAGGTGGAATAGAAGTAAAAGAAAGAGAAGAGGAGAAAGAGGAGGAGGGAAGAGAGGAGGAGGGAAGAGAGGAGGGACAGTTACCTGAGTTCCAGAGATGCAGTACAGTCTGTTGGAAGGTGACCTCAGAAGGAGGGACACAGATGAGGAAGTGGACCCTGTTGAAGGAGCCCAGGTCCAGGTTCTGAGTGCTGGAGTCAGCGATGGCACACACATGGGACAGCAGCTTCCTGGCTACCACCAACTGGATGGGCCGTACCTCTCGCCACTCCACACGGTACTCTACACACACACACGTGGAAACACACATATTAGACACAATGTATACACACAATGCATCTATGCGCAAGCACGGACACAAAATCACACACACAGATACAAATTAAATTCAACACACACATACAGTATGTAGCTCAGTCAGACTACAAACGTTTCCTGATCAGTGTGTGTGTCTCACCTGGGCAGGAGTCCTTGGGGCTCTCTGCTCTGTCTGTGTGTGTGTCTCTGGCTGGCTCTTTGGGGATGCCTGAAGCTCTGTCCGTCTGTCTGTCTCCTGTAGACTCCTGACTGATGGACAGGGGGGTCAGTTGGCTCCTGCTCTCCACAGCAGCACTCTCCAGCAACACATCTACATCACCTTCTGACACACACACACACACACACACACACACACACACACACACACACACACACACACACACACACACACACACACACACACACACACACACACACACACACACACACACACACACACACACACACACACACACACACACACAGTATGGTGAGATACAGTAAATCCAAACCATTAGTATAAGATGTGTGAATATACACAAACACACCATATCTCTGTCTCTCTGTCTCTCTGTCTCTCTGTCTCTCTCTCTCTCTCTCTCTCTCTCTCTCTCTCTCTCTCTCTCTCGCTCACTCATTCATTCTGTCTCAATTCAATTCAAGGGGCTTTATTGGCATGGGAAATATATGTTAACATTGCCAAAGCAAGTGAAGTAGATAATAAACAAAAGAGAAATAAACAATAAAAATGAAAATTAAACATTACTCTCACAGAAGTTCCAAAAGAATAAAGACATTTCAAATGTTATATTATGTCTATATACAGTGTTGTAACGATGTTCAAATGGTTAAAGTACTAAAGGGAAAATAAATAAGCATAAATATGGGTTGTATTTACAATGGTGTTCGTTCTTCACTGGTTGACCTTTTCTTGTGGCAACAGGTCACAAATCTTGCTGATGTGATGTCACACAGTGGTATTTCACCCAGTAGATATGGGAGTTTATCAAAATCGGGTTTGTTTCCGAATTCTTTGTGGATCTGTGTAATCTGAGGGAAATATGTGTCTCTAATATGGTCATACATTTGGCAGGGGGTTAGGAAGTGCAGCTCAGTTTCCACCTCATTTTGTGGGAAGTGTGCACATAGCCTGTCTTCTCTTGAGAGCCAGGTCTGCCTATGGCGGCCTTTCTCAATAGCAAGGCTATGCTCACTGAGTCTGTACATAGTAAAATATTTCCTTAAGTTTGGGTCAGTCACAGTGGTCAGGTATGTCTCTCGCTCTCATTCTGTCTCTCTCTCTGTCTCTCTCTCTGTGTCTCTCTCTCTCTCTCTCTCTCTCTCTCTCTCTCTCTCTCTCTCTCTCTCTCTCTCTCTCTCTGCCCCCTCTCCCTCCCTCACTCACCAGGTCCCAGAGAGTTGCAGTAGGTAGTGAGCTCCTGGGTTATGCCAGAGGACAGCTGTTGACTGATCTCTCTCAGACCTTCACTGGGACTGAACATCCCCTCAGTCAGGGCACGACACTGGTGTTTACCTACAACACACACACACACACACACACACACACACACAGTACACTTACAGACAAAGGAACCCACAAAGAATATTACACCCCCCCTCCCAATCCCTCTACACACACACCTGTCACCACCATGCAGGACTCTGTCTCCTGTCCCTTGGCTGTACAGATGATGACCACATAGTTGGTATGAGCCAGCTGTCCCTCCATCAGCCTACTGAAGGTGTCAGCCAGCCCCAGAGCCATTGAGGCCTTCTCCCCCAGAACCACCACTCCCTCCCCACATGACGAGGCTGCCAGGTTGGCCAGCCAGGTCAGCTGGGAGGGGGTGAGGGGCTGGGCCTGGGGCAGTGGAAGCCCAGGCAGGGTGTAGGGAGCCTGGGGGAGGGAGAGGCCAGCCTGGGGCTGCTGGTCCTGGCGGATCTCACTGAGGTGGGACTCTCTCCAGGAACGCATGAAGATCTGCTCCAGGTCCTCAATCAGCGGGACCTGGTCTGGGCCTGCGGAGACACAACATTAACCAGGTACTACCAACTAGGTTTTTATCCACTCTCTCAATGTAATAGTACATTCTGCACAATTTAGGGTGCTATTCAATCTGTATCACTCTCTCTCTCTCTCTCTCTCTCTCTCTCTCTCTCTCTCTCTCTCTCTCTCTCTCTCTCTCTCTCTCTCTCTCTCTCACCTAGTTGCACCAGGTAGTATACAGTGAGTAGTATCTGCATCTCTACAGACAGGGGCAGTATGGGAGAGGGTCCGTAGTGTTGGTAGACCCTGGGCAGGGCCTGGCAGTTTTGATAGCAGCTCTGGAGCAGGGAACTGACCTGCACATCACACACCTTACCACTCAGCTGAGGTAGGCTGCCATGACCTGGGACCGGAGACAAAACACACACAGGTCACACACACGGGTCACACACACGGGTCACACACACAGGTCACACACCAAGGTCGCACACACGGGTCACAAACAGGTCGCACACACAGGTCACACACACAGGATCAGATCGTGGGAAAATGGAGAGAAAGCTAATGGATACCCCTAAGGAGTGGAGGGTTGGAGGGATGAGGGGGGAAGGAGGAGAGGTGGAGGGGTGGAGGGATGAGTGGGATAGGAGGAGAGGGGGAGGGGTGGAGGGATGGAGGGATGAGGGGGGATAGGAGGAGGGGTGGAGGGATGAGGAGGGAGGGGATAGGTGGAGAGGTGGAGGAGTGGAGGGTAGTAAAGAGGATAAAGGTGAAAGGATGGAAGGGTGAGTGGGATAAGTGATAATTGATCCGGGTGAAGGGGTGGTTGAGAGAGAGACAGACAGACAGGTGGAGTAACAGATTGAGGTGAAGGGGTGGTTGAGAGAGAGACAGACAGACAGGTGGAGTAACAGATTGAGGTGAAGGGGTGGTTGAGAGAGAGAGAGACAGACAGACCGGTGGAGTAACAGATTGAGGTGAAGGGGTGGTTGAGAGAGAGAGAGAGACAGACAGGTGGAGTAACAGATTGAGGTGAAGGGGTGGTTGAGAGAGAGAGAGACAGACAGACCGGTGGAGTAACAGATTGAGGTGAAGGGGTGGTAGAGAGAGAGAGACAGACAGGTGGAGTAACAGATTGAGGTGAAGGGGTGGTTGAGAGAGAGAGACAGACAGACAGACAGGCGGAGTAACAGATTGAGGTGAAGGGGTGGTTGAGAGAGAGAGAGAGACAGACAGACAGGTGGAGTAACAGATTGAGGTGAAGGGGTGGTTGAGAGAGAGAGACAGACAGACAGACAGGCGGAGTAACAGATTGAGGTGAAGGGGTGGTTGAGAGAGAGAGACAGACAGACAGACAGGCGGAGTAACAGATTGAGGTGAAGGGGTGGTTGAGAGAGAGACAGACAGACAGGTGGAGTAACAGATTGTGGTGAAGGGGTGGCTATAGGAGAGGACCACTGCTAAGCTAAGCGGCTTTAAGACAGTGGCAGAGACCCCAGTCCTCAAGAGCCACAGTGTTTGCTGGGTTTTGTTGCAATCTTGCATTTAATGTCACTGAGGTAAAGGAACACACACACACACACACACATACACACACACACACACACACACCGTCTGACCTCTGAAGATGACTGGCTGGAGTCTGCAGGTGTGTAGCAGCTGATCAGGCACTGTGACAGACGGCCCGGGAGGAGAGGAGGGGTTGCAGGACCCCTGGGACAGACTCACTGGAAGGGCATTGTCTGTGGACGCAGGAACACACTCAGAAGGTAGCAGAAAAGAAGCAGAGACACTGATACAGTAGTAACCACACCCTGTAGAAGACTGATACTGTGGTAGCTACACCTTGTAGAAAACTGATACAGTGGTTGCTACACCCTGTAGAAGACTGATACAGTGGTAACTACACCCTGTAGAAGACCGATACAGTGGTAACTACACCCTGTAGAAGACCGATACAGTGGTAACTACACCCTGTAGAAGACTGATACAGTGGTAGCTACACCCTGTAGAAGACTGATACAGTGGTAACTACACCCTGTAGAAGACTGATACAGTGGTTGCTACACCCTGTAGAAGACTGATACAGTGGTAACTACACCCTGTAGAAGACCGATACAGTGGTAACTACACCCTGTAGAAGACTGAGCAGTGGTAGCTACACCCTGTAGAAGACTGATACAGTGGTAACTACACCCTGTAGAAGACCGATACAGTGGTAACTACACCCTGTAGAAGACTGAGCAGTGGTAACTACACCCTGTAGAATACTGATACAGTGGTAACAACACCCTGTAGAAGACTGATACAGTGGTAACTACACCCTGTAGAAGACTGATACAGTGGTAACTACACTCTGTAGAAGAATGATACAGTGGTAACTACACCCTGTAGAAGACTGATACAGTGGTAACTACACCCTGTAGAAGACCGGAACAGTGGTAATTACACCCTGTAGAAGACTGATACAGTGGTAACTACACCCTGTAGAAGACTGATACAGTGGTAACTACACTCTGTAGAAGAATGATACAGTGGTAACTACACCCTGTAGAAGACCGGAACAGTGGTAATTACACCCTGTAGAAGACACACACACACACACACACACACACACACACACACACACACACACACACACACACACACACACACACACACACACACACACACACACACACACACACACACACACACACACACACAGCTCTCTCTCTCTCTCTCTCTCTCTCTCTCTCTCTCTCTCTCTCTCTCTCTCTCTCTCTCTCTCTCTCTCTCTCTCTCTCTCTCTCTCAGCTCTCCTACCTGGTTTGGTCCAATTGGTGAGTGATGAGGAAGAGAAGGAGGAAGATGGGGGGGTCTTCACAGCAGACTCAGCCCCAGCAGAAGACTCAGGATACCAGCCTTTGTGTCTCTTTTTAGGTGGTCCCGTATTGAGTGTACCTGACAGGACAAGCAACACACTGTTATGTACAGTCTTCTACTATATGCTTATTGTTGTTGTTCAATGTGGTTATTTTGGTTATTGTTGTTACTGTTGTCCTGTTGACAATTTTGATTATTAATTATGTTCATATTATAAATATCAAATGTAAGCTTTGGCAATATGTACATTGTTACGTCATGCCAATAAAGCAAATTGAATTGAATTGAATTACAGTATGTCTTGGGCGTGGAAAAGCACAGAAAGCACAGAATAATGTCCTCTTGAAGAACAACTGACATTCATTCATTATATCATACAGGCACCCTAAATGCATTTGTTTCTTTGTTTGTTCGTTCATTAATTATACTACTTTTATCCAACAGATCAGCCAACCAGTCAACCAGCCAGCCAGACAACCAGCCAGCCAGCCAGTCAACCAGTCAACCAGCCAGCCAGTCAACCAGTCAGCCAGCCAGCCAGTCAGTCAGTCAACCAGCCAGTCAGTCAGCCAGCCAGCCAGCCAGCCAGTCAACCAGTCAGCCAGCCAGTCAACCAGTCAGCCAGCCAACCAGTCAGTCAGCCAGCCAGTCACCCAGTCAGCCAGCCAGTCAACCAGCCAGTAATCCAGTCAGTCAGCCAGCCACTGCAGTATAACTGTAGCTCAGTATTGATCATAAAGATAGTCCTCCCTTTCCACTCTGCCTGCTCTCTTCTTATGCAGCAACAGAGATAAAGACCAAAAGGTCCACGTGTTGAAACGCCCCTATCAAAACCCAGACTGGCAGGAAGGAAACCTTCAACTTTACAACTAAACACACTGAGATTGAGACGGCCGGAAAGAGAGAGGGAAAAAAAGAGAGAGGGAAAGAGAGAACGAGGGAAAGAGAGAGAGGGGGAAAGAGAGAGTGAGCTAAAGAGAGAGGGAAAGAGAGAGAGGGAAAGAGAGAGAAAGAGAGAGAGAGAAAGTCTATTACTTTTGTCAGTGTAATATTTACTGTTAATTTCTGATTGTTAATTTCACTTTTGTTTATTATCTATTCCACATGCTTTGGCAATGTAAACATGTTCCCCATGCCAATAAAGCCCTTTGAATTGAATTGAATTGAAAGATAATTACTTTTTACTGCCCTGCTTTTATTGAGCTCAGGGATAGAGGGAGGAAGAGGCAGAGAAAAGAGAGAGGTAGACTTTTAGTGGGGAAGTGTTGCTGAATGAAAGGGGGTCGTAACAATAGGGGCCCACGCACACAAAACAGCCGTCTCCTACTGGGTACTTTAGACAGATAAAACACAGAAGCTCTCCCTTTCAGGGTGAGGTGGGAAGATGAGAGAAAGGGAAGGGGAGGCTACAATGATAAGACACACATTTAAAGGCATGCTTCCTACCCCATAGAGATTCTAGAATGAATATGTCATTCTATGGTGTACGCCTTCATAATGATACATAAACAAACAGGCATACAAGTATAGAAACACATGACACATGTCTGCAAGCACGCGCACACACACGCACGCACGCACGCACGCACGCACGCACACACACACACACACACACACACACACACACACACACACACACACACACACACACACACACACACACACACACACACACACACACACACACACACACACACACACACACACACACACAGGGTTACCTATAACTGTGGGTCTCCCCGGTCCTTTCGACAGTATGGCAGTCTGGGGCAGAGGATTCTGGGATAGGGGGATGTGGCTCCCGTTGGCCAGGGGAGGGAGGGCAATGGGTTCTACAGGGGCGAAAAACAACAACAATGGTAATCTAGCAGACACTTACATTGTGTGGGTGTGTGTAGGGGGAGTATGTATGTGAGTGTGTGTGGATATATGCATGGTATGTGTGTGTGTGGGTGTGTGTATTTGTGTGTGTGCCTGCGTGCACGTGTGTACCTGTGTAGCTCCCGGGCGTGTGTGCAGGGTGAGCAATGACTGCTGAGTTGGGGTAGTGATCGTCTGAGGTTACATGCCCGTCAGAGGCGCTGGGCGCTGTCTGTCTCCCTCTGCTCTCTGAAAAGTCAGAATCAACAGTCAGCCATACAGCAACACACAATACTAATTTGAGAGAACTAATGTTTTTTTTCTCTCCAGTGATTATGATAATGTAAACGGTACTAACATGTTAGTGTAATGTTACTGTACTGTAGCTCTGAAACTCATCCCAAACCCCCTTCCTATTCAGTCAGGGAACATGGCCTGTAGCAGGACTAACTGTCTCTGTCCTTCAGAAACATCACAGGCTTAATCAGTAACACAGTAAGTCTAGCCACAGGCTCTGACCCCTATTTATCCTCTGACCCCCGTCCTAAACCCTGACCCCAGACCTCTGCCCTCCACACCTGGACAGACAGGTAGGGTCATAGATCCCTCCCCTCCTAAACACACCTCCCACAGACAAGCCCTGTCTACAAAACTACAGCATAGAAACACAGGAGAGCGTTAACCACTGACTTCAACTCTTTCTCTCTCTCTCTCTCTCTCTCTCTCTCTCTCTCTCTCTACTCTTTCTCTTTCTCCCGCTCTCTCTCTTTCTCTCTCTCTACTCTTTCTCTCTCTCTACTCTTTCCCTCTCTCTACTCTTTCTCTCTCTCTTTCTCTCTACTCTCTACTCTTTCTCTTTCTCTCTCTCTCTCTCTCTACTCTTTGCTCTCTCTCTCTCTCTCTCTCTCTCTCTCTCTCTCTCTCTCTCTCTCTCTCTCTCTCTCTCTCTCTCTCTCTCTCTCTCTCTTTCTCTCTCAATTTCAATGAAATTCAAGGGGCTTCATTGGCATGGGAAACGAAACACATGTTAACATTGCCAAAGCAAGTGAAGTAGATAATAAACAATAGTAAACATTACACTCACAGAAGTTCCAAAAGAATAAAGACATTTCAAATGTCATATTATGTCTATATACAGTGTTGTAACGAGTACACAAGGGAAAATAAATAAACATAAATATGGGTTGTATTTACAATGGTGTTTTTGCTTCACTGGTTGCCCTTTTCGAATTCTTCGTGGGTCTGTGTAATCTGAGGGAAATATGTGTCGCTAATATAATATAATAATATAATAATAATAATAATATAATATACATTTGGCTGAAGGTTAGGACGTGCAGCTCAGTGTCCACCTCATTTTGTGGGCAGTGTGCACACAGCCTGTTATCTCTTGAGAGCCAGGTCTACCTACGGCGGCCTTTCTCAACAGCAAGGCTATGCTCACTGAGTCTGTACATAGTCAAAGGTTTTCCTTAAGTTTGGATCAGTCAGTGGTCAGGTATTCAGCTCAGTTTATTTGTTCATTCTTTCCAATGTGTCAAGTAATTATCTTTTTTTTCTATCATGTTTTGGTTGGGTCTAATTGTGTTGCTGTCCTGGGGCTCTGTGTTTGTGAACAGAGCCCCCCGGACCAGCTTGCTTAGGAGGCTCTTCTCCAGGTTAATTTGTCTGTAGGTGATGACTTTGTTATGGAAGGTTTGGGAATCACTTACATTTAGGTGTTTGTAAAATGTAATGGCTATTTTATGGATTTTGATAATTAGCGGGTATCAGCTTAATTCTACTCTGCATGCATTATTTGCTGTTTTACGTTGTACACAGAGGATATTGTTGCAGAATTCTGCATGCAAAGTCTAAATTATTTTTGTCTTACTAAGATTTACTGTCAGGGCCCAGGTCTGACAGAATATGTGCAGAAGATCTAGGTGCTGCTGTAGGCCCTCCTTGGTTGGGGACAGAAGCACCAGATCATCAGCAAACAGTAGACATTTGACTTCAGATTCTAATAGGGTGAGGCCTGGTGCTGCAGACTGTTCTAGTGCTCTTGCCAATTCATTAATACATATGCTGAAGAAGGTAGGGTTCAAGATGCATCCCTGTCTCACCCCACGGCCCTGTGGAAAGAAATGTGTTTTCTGCCAATTTTAACAACACACTTGTTGTTTGTGTACATGGATTTTATAATGTTGTATGTTTTTCGCCCAACACCGCTTTCCATCAATTTGTATAGCAGACCCTCATGCCAAGTGAGTCAAAAGCTTTTTTTGAAATCAACAAAGCATGAGAAGACTTTGCCTTTATTTTGGTTTGTTTATTTGTCAATTAGGGTGTGCAGGGTGAATACGTGGTCTGTTGTACAGTAATTTGGTAAAAAGCTTATTTGACATTTGCTCAGCTCCTGGGTAGTGCAGCGGTCTAAGGCACTGCATCTCAGTGCTAGAGGCATCACTACAGACCCTGGTTCGATTCCAGGCTGTATCACAACCGGACGTGATTGGGAGTCCAATAGGGCGGTGCACAATTGGCCCAGCATCATCTGGATTAGGTTAGGGTTTGGCCGGGATAGGCCATCATTGTAAAAAATGATTTGTTCTTAACTGACTTGTCTAGTTAAATAAAGGTTAAATAAATAAATAAAAAATGTAGTATATTGTTTTCACTGAGGAAATGTACGAGTCTGCAGTTAATGCAGAGGATCCCCCCTGCTGTCTTACCGAGGCCCTTCCAGCAGATAGCGGCCCCTCTGACCAGCTGTCCCTGGTTGTCCCTGGACAGATGGTACTTTAAGTGCTTCTGTTTCTTGGGCTGTGTGCTCAACTTCAGGTTGATGTGGTTGGAGAATTCTGTGAAGTAGCGAAAACCCTTCTCTCCACAACCCATACAGTTCCCCGAGAACCCTGAGGATGACCACACAAACACTGAGTCAGTGTGTGTGTGTGTGTTTGTGTGTATTATGTGGTGACTCAGTGGAGTAACAATAACCCTTTTCTCCCGTAGCAAGAGAAAGAGTGTGTTAATGATGATTTTTCCATGGTTACAGCTGGGCTGTGGGTTGGTGTTCCGGGTGTGTGTGTTGTGCATGCGTGTGTGTGTGTGTGTAGTAGAGCCCAGGTAGAGGGACTAATAATGGGCGTGTGACTGCAGTCAGGGTACCCTGACCCTGTTCTCTATAGCCTCTCTCTTTCTTTCTTTCTCTCTCTCTTTCTCTGTTATTCTCTCTTTCTTACTTTTTGTCTCTCTGCCTCTTTCATTTCAGCTTCCTCAATCCCTCACTCACTCCCTTTCCTTTTCCAGCCCCCACTCTCCCTCCCTCTTTCACTTTATTTTCTGCCAAACCCCAGTCTCCCTCTCTCATTGTAGCTGCTGCCAACCCCAGTCTCCCTCTCTCATTGTAGCTGCTGCCAAACCCCAGTCTCCCTCTCTCATTGTAGCTGCTGCCAAACCCCAGTCTCCCTCTCTCATTGTAGCTGCTGCCAAACCCCAGTCTCCCTCTCTCATTGTAGCTGCTGCCAAACCCCAGTCTCCCTCTCTCATTGTAGCTGCTGCCAAACCCCGTCTCCCTCTCTCATTGTAGCTGCTGCCAACCCCCGTCTCCCTCTCTCATTGTAGCTGCTGCCAACCCCAGTCTCCCTCTCTCATTGTAGCTGCTGCCAACCCCCGTCTCCCTCTCTCATTGTAGCTGCTGCCAACCCCCGTCTCCCTCTCTCATTGTAGCTGCTGCCAACCCCGTCTCCCTCTCTCTCATTGTAGCTGCTGCCAACCCCAGTCTCCCTCTCTCATTGTAGCTGCTGCCAACCCCCGTCTCCCTCTCTCATTGTAGCTGCTGCCAACCCCCGTCTCCCTCTCTCATTGTAGCTGCTGCCAAACCCCAGTCTCCCTCTCTCATTGTAGCTGCTGCCAACCCCCGTCTCCCTCTCTCATTGTAGCTGCTGCCAACCCCCGTCTCCCTCTCTCATTGTAGCTGCTGCCAAACCCCAGTCTCCTCTCTCATTGTAGCTGCTGCCAACCCCCGTCTCCCTCTCTCATTGTAGCTGCTGCCAACCCCCGTCTCCCTCTCTCATTGTAGCTGCTGCCAAACCCCAGTCTCCCTCTCTCATTGTAGCTGCTGCCAAACCCACACTCCCTCTCTAATTCCATCTAACTGCAAACCTCACTCCACCGCCACTCTTTCTCAATGTCTTCAATCTCTTTCTCCCTTTCTATCCTCTCACTTTTACCCTTTCTTTTCCTTTCCTCTGGACCAGGGGTTGCCTAGCCCTGCTATAGACTGGGCTTTCTATGTGTGTGTGTGTGTGTGTCTCACCCAGCAGTGCGTTGCATCCCCGTTCATCGGGCAGGAACCTGCGGTCAACTGCACACACCAGCAGGGTGTCTGGTGCACCTGCGGACAGGGCCCCTACCAGCAGGAATCCTGGGGGCACGTCTTGAGGCTCTGACACCAGGGAGGACAGACGCAGGTCTCTACCCGCCTGGCAGAACCCTGAGAAGGAACACGCACGGATAGGTAGGCACACACACCCGCACGCATGCACACACAGACACACACAAACTGTTAAACAGTGTTACCCTGACCTGTAACCAGACAGACAGAGATCTCTTTCCACCAGACAGAAGCCTAAGCAGGCCAGGCAGCGTAAGACAGTGAGGGGGCAGAGCTGAGGAAACCGCTTGTGTGTTCGTACCGTCCGTGGTGCAGCATCCCTCTGGCGGGGGCTTCCTCTTGTACGGGACGGGAGGGCTGTTGGACTCTGATCCATCTTCCTCCTCCTTATCCTCATTCTCTACCCGGCCTACTGACACACACATGCTCCTTACAGACTATTATAACACACACACACACAAGTGCGCACACCAGGCTGCTAATAATTCCTGTAACAGAGCAAATGGAATGGCATCAAACCATGTGTTTAATGTATTTGATACCATTCCACCTATTCTGTTCCAGTCATTACCACAAGCCCGTCCTCACCAATTATGGTGCCAACAACCTCCTGTGGCGCACATATACACACACAAACACACACATGTAGCACACACACAAACACATACACACACCTACACACACACCGTTGTGCAGGGTTGGCTGCTTTGCCTCCAGGTATAGCTGTGAGAAGACAGGCCGTGGCACCACAGTGTTGGAGCGGAGCGAAGCCTCGATGGAGTTATGAAGCACCTCCTCAAAACGCGTGGTCCTCAACTGGCCTGCATACGAGTTCCCCATCGCACACCTACACACACAAGATTAAACACACACAAGTTCAACATGACCTCGTACATTACTGCTAACAGTTTAACATAACCCACCTACACACACACACACACACACACACACACACACACACACACACACACACACACACACACACACACACACACACACACACACACACACACACACACACACACACACACACACACACACACACACACACACACACAAATCAATAATTTCCAGGCCAAGGGACATGTACTAGTCTGTGCCGTCCTAAATGCCAGAACTGGACAAGAACCTGACACCCCCAACACACAGGGGGACAAACACCTACCTGGAGGTGACAGCATTCCCTCCCTTATATGCCCCCCACGACTACGACAACATAACCAACAAAAACGGGTCACAACTCCTGCAGCTCTGTTGCACGCTGGGTATGTACATAGTCAATGGTATGCTTTGAGGGGACTATTATGGTAGGTACACCTATAGCTCATCTCTAGGCAGTAGTACTGTAGACTACTTTATCACTAACCTCAACCCAGCGTCTCTCAGAGCGGTCACAGTCAGCCCACTGACACCCTTATCAGATCACAGCAAAATCACAGTCGACTTGAACAGAGCAATACCCAATCATGAACAGTGGAGGCTCCTCAGTGAAATTTCATAAAAAGAAAAATTGTGAAACACTAAAATGTGTCCTTTTTAGATAAAACGATACTAAATATATTCATACGTCCCCAAATAATTGATTAAAACACACTGTTTTGAAATGAAGGTCTATAGTAACTTCAACAGCACTCTCTGGGATAGAGCCATGGTGTAACCGGAGGACACCTAGCTTCCGTCCTCCTCTGGGTACATTGACTTCAATACAAAACCTAGGAGGCTCCTTCCATAGACCTACATTGTAATGATGACCTCCAACCAATCAAAGCTTTTGCAGTATGAACTGACATGTTGTCCATCCAATCATAGGACTAAAATCAGAGAATGAACCTAGTGTGTTGTATTGGGGTTGTGCCACAGAGCATTATGGGGGGTTGGTGATATTATTGGATAGAGATTGAAAAGTGATAGTTGAGCATTTTGGGGATATTATTCAATTCAAATTAGTTTCTTCAAATTACAGGCGACGGAGGAGGTAGATTATATATTGTTTTCTTGGTTTTAGAACTTTATTTTTGTGTCTAGTTAGTGCAATTTATTTCAATTTGCCTTGCTAACTTCAGTAGCAGTAGCTAGCTAGCTCCCTAACAGCTCGAGTGTGCCGTTTTCGCTGCCAATGCTACTGAAAATGGTGTTACATTTTTATTGAAAAACCGCTTTCATTCTCTGGGGTACGCGGAAAAGGTGCAAATTAAAACCGAGGATCGACCTCTGCCTGAGATCAGTTTCATGAAAAAGGATGAAAGGTGGGGGCGTTCAATTCCAATTGGTATCAAAAGTATAGCTGGTTAACAGGGAGCCTTTCATCAATCCGCTTGTATTGCTGGCCTTACCTGCTTTTTGGAAAGTCTGGAGCCTTGGGCGAAAGGGGGGTACAGTGGCCTGAAGAACATTGATCGTTCAGCTAAACTGCAAAACAAAAGCAGGGAGCATATAAATACCCACATCAGATTCAAGCTTCTGGGAAAAAGCCGCATCGATCATGACGAAGGTCTGCGCATTCAAACTGCGCAACACAACGAGAAAGTAAGAAGAAACAGGGATGTTCACAAGCGGCTTCTCAACCCCACTGTGTTTTGGGGCCTGAAAGAATTGGCTTTTAGAGGACACGAGAGGGAAAGTTCTGCTAACAAGTGGAACTACAAGGAGCTTGCAGCGGTAATTGCACGTTATGGTGCTTTACTTGCTGAACATATGGAACTTCGACTGTCTTTTCTGGGATGTCGAAATCAATTCTGAATGATTTGACAGCTTCCATCGCATCATCCATTAAAAGTTAGGTTAAAGAGAGGTTGATGCAGCACCTTTTCTGATGCGCGCTCAAGTAGGTGGACTCCAATCACGTTGCAGAAACATCTCAAGGATGATCAATGGAAACACTTGAGCTCAATTTTGAGTCTCATAGCAAAGGGTGTGAATACTGATGTAAATGTGATATTTAAATATATTTTTTTATAAATGTACAACATTTTCTCAAAACTTGTTTTCACTTTGTCATTATGGGGCATTGCGTGTAGATTAATGAGGAACATGTTTAATTTAATCAATTTTAGAATAAGGCTCAAGCTTGTGGGGAAAAAATGTGGAAAAAGGGAAGGGGTCTGAATACTTTCCGAATGAACTGTATATATCAATGAATTGGCGAGGGCTCTAGAACAGTCTGCAGCACCCGGACTCACCCTACTAGAATCTGAAGTCAAATGTCTACTGTTTGCTGATGATCTGGTGCTTCTGTCCCCAACCAAGGAGGGCCTACATAAGCACCTAGATCTTCTGCACATATTCTGTCAGACCTGGGCCCTGACAGTAAATCTCAGTAAGCCAAAAATAAGGTCCAGTTGCCAGGACCAAAAATACACATTCCATCTAGACATCGTTGCCCTAGAGCACACAAAAAACTATACATACCTTGGCCTAAACATCAGCACCACAGGTAACTTCCACAGAAGTGTGAATTATCTGAGAGACAAGGCAAGAAGGGCCTTCTATGCCATCAAAAGGAACATAAATTAGGATCTGGCAAAAAATACTTGAATCAGTTATTAAACCCATTGCCCTTTATGGTTGTGAGGTGTGGAGTCTGCTCACCAGCCAAGAATTCACAAAATAGGACAAACACCAAATTGCTTATCTTTCAAAAACAATAACTTTTCTAAGTGACCCCAATCTGGCAGTGTAGACAAACACCAAACTGCATGTAGAATTCTGCAAAAATATTCCCAGTGTACAATGTAAAACACCAAATAATGTATGCAGAGCAGAATTAGGCTTATACAAGGACCCGGTAAATATCAAATTCCAGAAAAGAGCCTTTAAATTCTATAACCATCTAAAAGGAAGTGATTCCCAAACCATCCATAACAAAGCCATCATCTACAGAAAAATTAACTTTGAGAAGAGCCCATTAAGCAAGCTGGTCCTGGGACTCTGTTCACAAACACAAAAAGAAACCATATTGCTCCAGGACAGCAACACAATTAGACCCAACCTAATCAAGAGAAAACAAAAAGATAACTACTTGACACATTGGAAAGAATTGACAAAAAAACAGTGCAAACTCGAATGCTATTTGGCCCTTAACAGAGAGTACACAGTGGCAGAATACCTGGCCACTGTGACTGACCCAAAATTAAGGAAATCTTTGACTATGTACAGACTCAGTGAGCATAGCCTTGCTATTGAGAGAGTCAGACGTAGGCAGACCTGGCTCTCAAGAGAAGACAGGCTATGTGTACACTGCCCACAACATGAAGTGGAAACTGAGCTGCACTTCCTAGCCTCCAGCCAAATGTATGACCATATTAGAGACACATATTTCCCTCAGATTACACAGACCCACAAAGTTTTCAAAAACAAATCCAATTTTATAAACGCCCATATATATTGGGTGAAATCCCAGGGTCCAATCACAGAAGCAATATTTGTGACCTTTAGCCACAAGAAAAGGGCAACCAAACACCATTGTAAATACAACCCATATTATGTTTATTTATTTTCCCTTTTGTACTTTAACACTGTATATAGACATAATATGACATTTGAAATGTATTGTTCTTTTGTAACTTTTGTGAGTGTAATGTCTACTGTAAATTTCTTATTGTTTCACTTCTATTTCACTTGCTTTGGCAATGTAAACATATGTTTCCCATGCCAATAAATACCCTTAAATTGAAATTTTATTGAATTGAGAGAGAGCGTGAGAGAGTGTGAGAGAGAGAGAGAGAGAGAGAGAGAGAGAGAGAGAGAGAGAGAGAGAGAGAGAGAGAGAGAGAGAGAGAGAGAGAGAGGGGTGGAAAGAGAGAGCCAGAGATTGAGCGAGAGAGAGCTTTTGTACTTCACTTGATTTGGCAATGTAAACATATGTTTCCCATGCCAATAAAACCTTTAAATTGAATTGAGAGAGAGAGAGGTGGAGAGAGAGAGTGAGAGTGAGAGCGGGAGAGAGGTGGAGAGCAAAAGAGAGAGAGAGAGAGAGAGAGAGAGAGAGAGAGAGAGAGAGAGAGAGAGAGAGAGAGCATTGGAGAGAGAGAGAACAAAATTAAAAAACGAATCAAATTTGGATAGATTCTTATATCTATTGGGTCAAATACTACAGTGTGCAATCACAGCAGCAAGATGTCTGACCAGTTGCCACAAGAAAAGGGCAACCAGTGAAGAACAAACACCATTGTAAATACAACCAATATTTTTTTTTACTATTTGCAAATTGTTAAAACACCGTACATAGACATAATATGACATTGGAAATGTCTTTATTCTTTTGGAACTTTTCTGAGTGTAATGTTTACTGTCATTTGTTCTTGTTTATTTAACTGTTGTTTATTATATATTTAACTTGCTTTGCCAATGTAAACAAATGTTTCCCATGCAAATAAAGCCCCTTAAATTGAAATTGAGAGAGAGAAGTGGGGGAGAGAGAATAGAGGAGAAAAACAAGGTCTTTACTCCAAGCTTTTAAAGACTTCCTTTTCCTCAGACAAGGACTCTGGCATTCACGCACGCACGTATACATACACACACACACATGCAGAGCAGCGGCAGGCTCCGGCGCGGTGGATGTCTAATCTCCAGCTCAATAAACAATCAGCTCCACAGTCAGTCAGGTCGCCCTAACCTAGACAGCCTGCTCGGCTCAGCTCGCCCCCACCACACACACGCACGCACGCACGCACACACACACACACACACACACACACACACACACACACACACACACACACACACACTCACACACACAGACAGACATACATACAAAGCAAGCACTAGTGAGTGACCATTGCCAGCATTACAGACTACTTCATCTCACTATCACAGACTACTGGCGCCGACAGAGATGGTCGGTTTATTTCTTACATTGTTACTGCAGGAAATCTTAAGTCTTATTACATACAGCCGGGAAAAACTATTGGATATAAAGCGACGTCAACTTACCAACATTATGACCAGGAATATGACTTTCCCGAAGCAGATCCTCTGTTCGGACCACCACCTAGGACAACGGATTTAATCCCAGAAGCCGACCCAAGACAATTGCGCCGCAAAAGAGGCAGACGGAGCTGCCTCCTGGTCAGGCTCCGTAGACGTGCACATCGCCCACCGCTCCCGAGTATACTACTCGCCAATGTCCAGTCTTTTGACAACAAGGTAGACGAAATTCGAGCAAGGATTGCCTTCCAGAGAGACATCAGAGATTGTAACATTCTCTTTCACGTAAACAGGATATGTTGTCGGATATGTTGTCGGAATCGGTTCAGCCACCGGGCTTCTCCATGCATCGAGCCGACAGAGATAAAACTCTCTGGGAAGAGGAATGGCGGGGGTGTATGCTTCATGATTAAGGACTCATGGTGTAATCATAACAACATACAGGTACTCAAGTCCTTCTGCTCACCCGGCCTAGAACTCCTCACAATCAAATGCCGACCATATTATCTTCCAAGGGAATTCTCAACAGTTATCATCACAGCTGTGTACATTCCCCCTCAAGCAGACACCAAGATGGCCCTAAAGGAACTTCACTGGACTCTATGTAAACTGGAAACCAAATATCCTGAGGCCGCATTTATTTATTGTAGCTGGAGATTTTAACTGGGATATGTTCCAGTCAGCCTCAGAGAATAACATTGACCTATACGCTGACTCGGTGAGAGAATTTATAAGGAAGTGCATTGGCGATGTTGTACCCACTGTGACTATTAAAACATACCCTAACCAGAAACCGTGGATGGATGGCGGCATTCACGCAAAACTGAAAGTGCGAACCACCACATTTAACAATGGAAAGAGGTCTGGGAATATGGCTGAATATAAGTCTAGTTATTCCCTCCACAAGGCAATCAAACAAGCGAAATTCTGGTACATGGACAACGTGGAGTCGCAATTCAACGACTCAGACACGAGACGTATGTGGCAGGGTCTACAGGAAATCACAGACTACAAAAAGAAAACCAGCCACGTCACGGACACCGACGTCACGCTTCCAGACAAACTAAACACCTTCTTTGCCCGCTTGAGGATAATACAGTGCCACCGCATTTTACTTTGGGCACGCCAGACTCTCCAAAACCATCACCTCTGCTGCCGCTCCCTAAGAAGTTAAAGAAAAAAATAAGCAAACACATTCGGTGTTCGCTAAAAGGCATGTCGGAGACTCCCCAAACATATGGAAGAAGGTATTCTGGTCAGATGGGACTAAAATTGAGCTTTTTGGCCATCAAGGAAAACGCTATGTCTGGCACAAACCCTCTCATCACCCCGAGAACACCATCCCCACAGTGAAGCATGGTGGTGGCAGCATCATGCTATGGGATGATTTTAATCGGCAAGGACTGGGAAACTGGTCAGAATGTGTCCCTGGTGCGCAGGGTGCTTCGTCGACTGTTGGAGCATGACCTGCACGTCAAGGCTGAGAAATGCCTTTTCTTTAAACAGTACGTCTCCTTCCTTGGGTACCGCATTTCCACCTCAGGGGTCGAGATGGAGAGTGACTGCATTTCAGCCGTGCGTAATTGGCCGACACCCACCACGGTAAAGGAGGTGCAGCAGTTTCTAGGTTTTGCCAATTACTAACACCCCTTACCCGTTCCACAACGGCCTTGGTCACACTTGTCAGTGGATTTCCTAACTGACCTTCCACCCTCACAGGGTAACAACACGATCCTGGTTGTTGTGGACCGTTTTTCTAAGTCCTGTTGTCTCCTCCCTCTGCCCTCTGCCCGGTCTCCCTACGGCCCTACAGACTGCATAGGCCTTGTTTACACACGTCTTCCACCACTACGTGGTGCCTGAGGATATAGTGTCTGATCGAGGTCCCCAGTTCACTTCGAGGATCTGGGAAGCGTTCATGGAACGTCTGGGGGTCTCGATCAGCCTTACTTCTGGGTTTCTGAGATCGTATTGCCAGGACTGGCCGGGGGAGTGGATGGCGTTCGTGCCCTGGGCAGAGATGGCTCAGAATTCCCTTCGCCACCCCTCCACTAACCTAACCCCCTTCCAGTGTGTATTGGGGTACCAGCCGGTTCTGGCGCCGTGGCATCAGAGTCAGACCGAGGCTCCTGCGGTGGACGATTGGTTCAGGCGCGCAGAGGAGACATGGGACGCCGCCCATGTTGACCTCCAGTGGGCCGTGAGGTGCCAGAAAGCCAGCGCAGACCGTCACACCAGTGAGACGGGTCTGAAACCTGCCCCTCTGCCTGCCCTGCCGGAAGCTGGGTCCGCGGTTTGTGGGGCCATTTAAAGTCCTGAGGAGAATGAACAAGGTTTGTTATAGGTTACAGCTTCCCCCCGGGTACCGTATTAACCCCTCGTTCCATGTGTCTCTCCTCAGGCTGGTGGTGGCTGGCCCGCTCCAGGAGTCTGAGGTGCGGGAGGTTCCTACACCCCCTCTGGACATCGAGGGGGCCCCGGCATATTCAGTTCGATCCATACTGGACTCGAGGCGTCGGGCGAGGGGCCTTCAGTACCTCGTGGACTGGGAGGGGTATGGTCTGGAGGAGAGATGCTAGGTTCCAGAAGAACCTAGCAGACCCTTCAATCCTGCAGGAGTTCCACCGTCGCCGTCCGGATCGCCTCTGCGCCGCGCCTCCGGGTCGTCCGGTTGCCACGCGTCAAGGGGAGTACTGTCACGACTTCCACCGAAGTCGGTTCCTCTCCTTGTTCGGGCGGCATTCGGCGGTCGACGTCACCGGTCTTCTAGCCATCGCCGATCCACTTTTCATTTTCCATTTGTCTTGTCTTGTTTTTTCACACACCTGGTTTTCATTTTGTCTCATTACTGTTTTCTATTTAACCCTTAGTTCCCCTCATGTCTGTGTGGGGAATTGTTTGTTTTGGGCATGTTGTGTTTTCGCCGGGTTGTTATGTTTTTGTTCTACCAGTATTTTTGTATGTGTATTTTGTACTTTTTACCTAGTAAAGTTACTTAGTACACTCATCTCTGCTCTCCTGTGCCTGACTCCTACACCAGCTACACCCACCGTATTACACCATGACTTATATATGAACAAAAAAATATGTTACAGCCTGAATTCAAAACCGATTAAATCTATTATTATTTTTATTTGTTTATTCTCACCCATCTGACAAAGTGAAAGCCTTTGTTTTTAGAATTTTTTGCAAATGTATTGAAAATGAAAGTCAATACTTTGTAGAAGCATCTTTGGCAGCGATTACAGATGTGAGTCTTTCTGGGTAAGTCTCTCAGAGCTTTCCACACCTGGATTGTGCAACATTTGTCCATTATTCTTTTCAAAATTCTAATTGGCTGTTGATCACTTCTAGACAACCATTTTCAGGTCTTGTCATATATTTTTAAGTAGATTTAAGTAACTTGGCCTGTCAGAAACATTCACTGTCTTTTTGGTAAGCAACTCCAGTGTAAATTTGCCCGTGTGTTTTAAGTTATTGTCCTGCTGAAAGGTGAATTCATCTCCCAGTGTCTGTTGGAAAGCAGACTGAACCAGGTTTTCCTCTAGGATGTTGCCTGTGCTTAGCTCCATTCCATTTATTTTTATCCTGAACAACTTCCCAGTCCTTAACAATTACAAGGATACCCATAACATTATGCAGCCACCACTATGATTGAACATATGGAGAGTGGTACTCAGTAATATGTTGTATTTGATTTGCCCCAAACATAACACTTTGTATGTTTTTTTTCCACAATTGTTGCAGTATTATTTTAGTGCCTTGTTTCAAATAGGATAAATGTTTTGGAATATTTTCTTATTCGGTACAGGTTTCATTCTTTTCACTCATTCATTTAGGTTAATATTGTGGACTAACTACAATGTTGTTGATCATTCCTCAGTTTTCTATCACAGCCATTAAACTCTATCCCTGAGTGGTTTCCTTCCTCTCTGGTAACTGAGTTAGGAAGGATGCCTGTGTCTTTGTAGTGACTGGGTGTATTGATGCACAATCGAAAGTGTAATAACTTCACCACGCTCAAAAGGATATTCAATGTCTGCTTTAAAAAAAAAAGATCTACCAATAGGTACCCATCGTTGAGAGGTGGGCACCTATATGACTTGTTAAGCAAGTCATATTGGTGAACAGAAATACCTTATTGACATAAGTATTCAGACCCTTTACTATGAGACTCAAAATTGAGCTCAGGTGCATCCTGTTTCTATTGATCATCCTTGAGATGTTCTACAACTTCATTGCAGTCCACCTGTGGTAAATTCAATTGATTGGACATGATTTGGAAAGGTGTGCACCTGTCTATATAAGGTCCCACAGTTGACAGTGCATGTCAGAGCAAAAACCAAGCCATGAGGTCGAAGGAATTGTCTGTAGAGCCCAGAGACAGGATTGTGTTGAGGCAGAGATCTGGGGAAAGGTACCAAAAGATTTCTGCAGCATTGAATGTCCCCAAGAACACAGTGGCCTCTATCATTCTTAAATGGAAGAAGTTTGGAACCACTAAGACTCTTCCTAGAGCTGGCCGCCAGGCCAAACTGAGCATTCGGGGGAGAAGGGCCTTGGTCACTCTGACAGAGCTCCAGAGTTCCTCTTTGGAGATGGGAGAACCTTCCAGAAGGACAAGCATCTCTGCAGCTGTCAATGCCAGTGTGTGTAGCTGGTGTGAGTGAACAACAAGCAGAGATGAGTGAACAACGTATTTAATAAAATACGGGAAAAAGGAATAACAAATCCAACGTGCCCTTAAAACAAACGGGCGAATATAACCAGCCGTAATAAAACCGGCAAAGAAACAACAAACAATCACGCACAAAAAACAAGGGGAAAACAGAGGGTTAAATAATGAACATGTAATTTGGGAATTGGAACCAGGTGTGTAAAAAACAAAGACAAAACAAACGGAACATGAAAAATAGATTGGCGATAGCTAGAAGGCCGGTGACGTCGCCAGCCGAAAACCGCCCGAATAAGGAGAGGGACCGACTTCGGCGGAAGTCGTGACAGCAGCACTCCACCAATAAGGCCTTTATGGTAGAGTGGCCTGACGGAAGCCACTTCTTAGTAAAAGGCACATGACAGCCTACTTGGGGTTTGCCAAAGGGCACCTAAAGACTCTCTGACCATGAGAAACAAGATTGTCTGGTCTGATGAAACCAAGATTGAACTTGTTGGCCTGAATTCCAAGCATCACGTCTGGAGGAAACTTGGCACCATCCCTACAGTGAAGCATGGTGGTGGCAGCATCATGCTGTGGGGATGTTTTTCAGTGGCAGGGACTGGGAGACTAGTCAGGATCGAGGCAAAGATGAACGGAGCAAAGTACAGAGAGATCCTTAATGAAAACCTGCTCCAGAGCGCTCAGGACCCCAGACTGGGGCAAAGGTTCACCTTCCAACTGGACAACGACCCTAAGCACACAGACAAGACAACGTAGGAGTGGCTTCGGGACAAGTCTTTGAATGTCGAACATCTCTGGAGAGAACTGAAAATAGCTGTGCAGCAACGCTCCCCATCCAACCTGACAGATCTTGAGAGGATCTGCAGAGAAGAATTGGAGATACTCCCCAAATACAGGTGTGCCAAGATTCTAGCGTTATACCCAAGAAGACTCGAGGCTGTAATCACTGCCAAAGGTGCTTTAACAAAGTACTGAGTAAAGGGTCTGAATACTTATGTAAATGTTATATTTCATTTTAGAATAAGGCTTTAACCTAACTAAATGTGGAAAAAGTCCAGGGGTGTGAGTACTTTTCCCGAAGGCAGTGTATACAGCCACTACTACATTCTCTATACATACTAAAGGCGTCAGCATGCTTCAGTTTGGCTAGCCGAACCAAAAGAGTGTGCCCGCATACTCCCTTAAAAGACCTTCGCTTGAAAAACAAGAAAAAAGAGGCAATAGTACTGGTTGTCCATTTTGAGATGCCGTAGCCAGTATACACTTCCTCTAAGATACAGTGCAGTTAAGATTTCGATAACTAAACCAAGATAGACCACAGCCTGTCGTTTCCAATGGTGGGCAGGACAAGCAAGGAGGTGGGCAGGGCCAAGCACGAGCTAGCGAGAACCTATTGGCGAGTTCTAGCAGACATCTGCATATTTCCGTTAGGGAACGCCTCCTCTGTGAAGTGCACGTGTGCAATAACTCAATTCGCCCTTGCACTCCTTCTAAACAACATGATTTTAAAAAAACTTTTGCAAAGGGTAAAGTCTACCAAACTTTGTCCACTCTGTTCATAACAGATTCGAGTTTTGGGAACAGAAAAATGTATTGAGATCAAATGTTTCATCGATCAGAAAATGTGCAGAATGTCAGCCAAAATCGATCTCGTTCCACCTTCTCCCACTGCCGGCCAGAGGGCTTCCTGTCACTACCGTATTTGGTAGTGAGTGGAAACGCTAAGCAGATGCTTCACATTTATACATCTGGTGAAATATCCGGCTCGTTGTTCTATCTGTGGTGAAATATCTGGCTCGTTGTTCTATCTGTGGTGCAGTCAGAGCTATTGACTCCAGTCATGGAGGTCAGTGTGGGGAAAGCACAAGATGAAAGACACACACACACATACGAGCACACACACACACACACACACACACACATATGCGTAATGCTACTTTCTGTAATACACTGGGCCAGTTTATGAAAGGAAGAGAAGGAAGACAAAACAGTGAAATGACCAGAGCAAGAAAAGTCATCATCACACCTCTAAAATCACGGAATGGAGAGTTTTCAAAAGGAGAGAAAGAGAAGAAAAGAGAGGGAGGGCAAGAGATAAAAGGAGAGGTGCACTGATGGCACTTTGGGACCTTAAATAGCCCCTCACTCCCCTCGCCTCACCCCCTGACAGGGAGGTAGCAGTTTCTTTCATCTTTCCCTCCCCTCTTCCCCATCTCCTCCCTTTCCTCCTCCTCTTTCTTTCCCCAAGGTAGAGCAGTAGCACTATTGTGCCTGTTTATGCAGGCAGATTGCTCAAGAGTGACTTCGAAATTGGACATCTATCCATGTCCTGAGGACGTCGGGAAATGCTTTCAAAACCGTCCGCTAGGGGCAACAGTGAATGGTATTACCATTAAGTAGGCTTGGGTTTTGCTAGGGCGATGGGGTGAAGGATGGGTGTAATCCCATGACTCTGGATCAGAAGGTTATGTGTTCGATCCCAGTGGTGGACAAAAAAAAGGTTTTTGTTTTAAACCTATCACCAAACCTTATCTCTTACCTTAACCATTCAGAATGAGTGACTAAACGTCGTGTTTTAACCCTATCCAAAATCTTAACCCTTAACCTTCTAAAGTTGACGTTTGGAGCAACTTCGAAATGTGACATTTGGAGAAATGGAACGACACTGACAGGAGTCAAAAAACACGCAGGATGTCAAAAACACTTTGAAATGTGATGCTTAGAGCAATTTAGGAATTTGACGTTTGGGGAAACGTGGAGGAACGTCTAATTCTGCAGTGAGACTGTGAGAGCATGTTGTGTTTATGACCCTTCTCTCTGTCACACACACATTTCAGTCTTGTATCTACACCCCCTTGTCAAACAGCGCTTCAAACTCAGCTTTCTACCGATCTCAACCTCACATTACACATCCCAGAGTGGAGATGCTGCCTATCATAAGTATATGATATGGTACATTTGATTAAAATTGTCAGTTAAAACATGGATAGCACTCTTAAAGGAAAATCCCACTCAAAAACTATATTTTGGTATTTGTTTCATTAGTCCATTGTTGACATATTCCCAAAATGTTTTACACTCTTAGAAAAAAAGGTTCCAAAAGGGTTATTTGGTTTTCCCCATAGGATAACCATTTTTGGTTCCAAGTAGAACCCTTTTGGGTTCCAAAGAGGGTTCTACATGGAACCCAAAAGGGTTCTACCTGAAATTTAAAAGGGTTCCCCATGGAACCAAAAATGGTTATCCTATGGCAACAGCCGAGCAATCCTTTTGGAACCCTGTTTTCTAGGAGTGTACTCTGAGATGCTTTGCACACATGGGGAACGATCTCCCATCAATGGGACTTCTTGGTAAGAATACATCTGATAGATGAAAGTAGACTGTGTCATTGTGGGATCTCTGTCCTGTGTCAGTGTAGGATCTCTGTCCTGTGTCAGTGTGGGATCTCTGTCCTGTGTCAGTGTGGGATCTCTGTCCTGTGTCAGTGTGGAATCTCTGTCCTGTGTCAGTGTGGGATCTCTGTCCTGTGTCCATGTGGGATCTCTGTCCTGTGTCAGTGTGGGATCTCTGTCCTGTGTCAGTGTGGGATCTCTGTCCTGTGTCAGTGTGGGATCTCTGTCCTGTGTCCGTGTGGGATCTCTGTCCTGTGTCAGTGTGGGATCTCTGTCCTGTGTCATTGTGGGATCTCTGTCCTGTGTCAGTGTGGGATCTCTGTCCTGTGTCAGTGTGGGATCTCTGTCCTGTGTCATTGTGGGATCTCTGTCCTGTGTCAGTGTGGGATCTGTGTCCTGTGTCAGTGTGTGATCTCTGTCCTGTGTCAGTGTGGGATCTCTATCCTGTGTCAGTGTGGGATCTCTGTCCTGTATCAGTGTGGGATCTCTGTCCTGTATCAGTGTGGGATCTCTGTCCTGTGTCAGTGTAGGATCTCTGTCCTGTGTCAGTGTGGGATCTCTGTCCTGAGTCAGTGTGGGATCTCTGTCCTGTGTCAGTGTGGGATCTCTGTCCTGTGTCCGTGTGGGATGTCTGTCCTATGTCCGTGTGGGATCTCTGTCCTGTGTCAGTGTGGGATCTCTTTCCTGTGTCAGTGTGTGATCTCTGTCCTGTGTCAGTGTGTGATCTCTGTCCTGTGTCAGTGTGGGATCTCTGTCCTGTGTCAGTGTGGGATCTCTGTCCTGTGTCAGTGTGTGATCTCTGTCCTGTGTCAGTGTGGAATCTCTGTCCTGTGTCAGTGTAGGATATCTATCCTGTGTCAGTGTGGGATCTCTGTCCTGTGTCAGTGTGGGATCTCTGTCCTGTGTCAGTGTGGGATCTCTGTCCTGTGTCAGTGTGGGATCTCTGTCCTGTGTCCATGTGGGATCTCTGTCCTGTGTCAGTGTGGGATCTCTGTCCTGTGTCAGTGTGGGATCTCTGTCCTGTGTCCGTGTGGGATCTCTGTCCTGTGTCAGTGTGGGATCTCTGTCCTGTGTCATTGTGGGATCTCTGTCCTGTGTCAGTGTGGGATCTCTGTCCTGTGTCAGTGTGGGATCTCTGTCCTGTGTCATTGTGGGATCTCTGTCCTGTGTCAGTGTGGGATCTCTGTCCTGTGTCAGTGTGTGATCTCTGTCCTGTGTCAGTGTGGGATCTCTATCCTGTGTCAGTGTGGGATCTCTGTCCTGTATCAGTGTGGGATCTCTGTCCTGTATCAGTGTGGGATCTCTGTCCTGTGTCAGTGTAGGATCTCTGTCCTGTGTCAGTGTGGGATCTCTGTCCTGAGTCAGTGTAGGATCTCTTTCCTGTGTCAGTGTGGGATCTCTATCCTGTGTCAGTGTGGGATCTCTTTCCTGTGTCAGTGTGGGATCTCTTTCCTGTGTCAGTGTGGGATCTCTGTCCTGTGTCAGTGTGGGATCTCTGGTTAAGTTTGGGAAAGGGTTACGGTTACAGAAACAACTGGACAGTTAAGTTGAGGCATTATTACCTAATGGTTAAGTTAAATTTAGGATAGGGCTACAACAGAAAAAACTTGACGGTTAAGTTTTGCAAATATCATACCCCCCTAAAAATGCTAACCTCCTCTGTTATTGTAATGGTGAGAGGTTAGCATGTCTTGGGGGTATGATATAAAATGCTAACCTCCTCTGTTATTGTAATGGTGAGAGGTTAGCATGTCACGATTCATTCAGGACTATCCGTAATCATGGTAGCATCCACATGTCCTGTAGGCTCAGTGGACACAAAAGGTCTCTCACAGGGGTCAGGGGCCAGGGAGGGTAAAAGGTCAGGGGCTAGGGAGATAGCCAGGGGTTGTTCTCTCAGGACTGGCCACCAACCCATTCTCGTCAGGCCTCTGACCTCTAACCCCTGAGCCCTCAAGTGCGCGCGCACACACACACACACACACACACACACACACACACACAGTTCTAACCTACATAAAGGATCACATTACAGGCACAGCCAGATGCATCCAGAGCTGCTCCCTCTCAAGGCATGAGCTATGAGGAGATGTGTGTTTGTTCTTTGTGTGTGTGTGTGTATTTCAGTGTATGTGTGTGTGTGTGTTGTGTGCGCACGTGCGTACGCAGTGTGTGTGTTTTTAATGTATTTTTGTGTCAGTGTCAGCTGGTGAGTATGGCAGCAGGCAGTGTTTGAAACGGAGCTGAATGCTCTGAAGCCAACCCCTCGTGAGATGGGAATCCAGCTTAGCAGATGCTACAACATTACTGACCCTAAACAAACACGTTCTTTCACTGTTTCCTCAATAGCTTCTTGGATCAATGTGCCCATCCAGGGACACAAGCTGCCCAGGAGGGAAAGGGATGTGGAATAGGGAATATAAGACAAGGAATATGGAATAGAGGCTGTTCCCGGGAAACACTCTGAGGCAGCTCCCTGAACTTCCTTGAAATGGTACACAATGGCGCTTTTAAGTATCTTTCTAAAATAAACCAAAAAGTTATTATATATACTATGTAAGTGCCATGTAATGTAATCTTTCATACATCCCATTAGTCCTAAATTGGTACATTGCTTCTCTGTTCTCTCTCTCTCTCTCTCTCCCGTTCCCTCTCTCAGACTCAAACTGTCTCTCCATTTCTCCCCCCTTTCTCTGTCTCTCCTTTCTTACCCACTGTCTTCCTGCTCTCTTTTCTCTGCCTCTTCTCTCCCCCAGTCCTCTCTCTTCCCTTTCCTACCGTCTTGCACTCACTCTCACTCTCCATCCCCCATGAGTGTTTGTCATCTCACTCTAGTGTTAACAGGAATGGTTGCTCCTCAGTGGCACACATATAGGCCTGCTGAATATCCAATATCTTGTGGACTATTACATTTCTACCACTATCTCAAAAGAAGTCTGTGTCATCTAGGCTGTCTGGGTTTGTGTCATCTAGGCTGTCTGGGTCTATGCCATGTAAACTGTCTGGGGCTGTGTCATCTAGGCTGTCTGGGTTTGTGTCATCTAGGCTGTCTGGGTCTGTGTCATCTAGACTGTCTGGGTCTGTGTCATCTAGACTGTCTGGGTCTGTGTCATCTAGACTGTCTTTGTCTGTGTCATCTAGGCTGTCTGGGTCTGTGTCATCTAGATTGTCTGGGTCTGTGTCATCTAGACTGTCTGGGTCTGTGTCATCGAGGCTGTCTGGGTCTGTGTCATCTAGGCTGTCTGGGTCTGTGTCATCTAGACTGTCTGGGTCTGTGTCATCTAGACTGTCTGGGTCTGTGTCATCTAGGCTGTCTGGGTCTGTGTCATCTAGACTGTCTGGGTCTGTGTCATCTAGACTGTCTGGGTCTGTGTCATCTAGACTGTCTGGGTCTGTGTCATCTAGGCTGTCTGGGTCTGTGTCATCTAGACTGTCTGGGTCTATGTCATCTAGACTGTCTGGGTCTGTGTCATCTAGACTGTCTGGGTCTGTGTCATCTAGGCTGTCTGGGTCTGTGTCATCTAGACTGTCTGGGTCTGTGTCATCTAGGCTGTCTGGGTCTGTGTCATCTAGACTGTCTGGGTCTGTGTCATCTAGACTGTCTGGGTCTGTGTCATCTAGACTGTCTGGGTCTGTGTCATCTAGGCTGTCTGGGTCTGTGTCATCTAGACTGTCTGGGTCTGTGTCATCTAGACTGTCTGGGTCTATGTCATCTAGACTGTCTGGGTCTGTGTCATCTAGACTGTCTGGGTCTATGTCATCTAGACTGTCTGGGTCTGTGTCATCTAGACTGTCTGGGTCTGTGTCATCAAGACTGTCTGGGTCTGTGTCATCTAGACTGTCTGGGTCTATGTCATCTAGACTGTCTGGGTCTGTGTCATCTAGGCTGTCTGGGTCTGTGTCATCTAGACTGTCTGGGTCTGTGTCATCTAGACTGTCTGGGTCTGTGTCATCTAGGCTGTCTGGGTCTGTGTCATCTAGACTGTCTGGGTCTGTGTCATCTAGACTGTCTGGGTCTGTGTCATCTAGACTGTCTGGGTCTGTGTCATCTAGGCTGTCTGGGTCTGTGTCATCTAGACTGTCTGGGTCTGTGTCATCTAGATTGTCTGGGTCTATGTCATCTAGACTGTCTGGGTCTGTGTCATCTAGACTGTCTGGGTCTATGTCATCTAGACTGTCTGGGTCTGTGTCATCTAGACTGTCTGGGTCTGTGTCATCAAGACTGTCTGGGTCTGTGTCATCTAGGCTGTCTGTGTCATCTAGGTTGTCTATAATAAATTGGGGTTTAAAATATCTTTGTGACCCACCAAATAGACAAAACCATCAAACACAAGCCAGTCTTTAACAACGATCCAAGTGTCAAGCCATAACCCCCCCAGACCAGTATGTCCACTACAGAGAGAACAATACAAGCATCCTACTTTCTTTTGCACCTAATATTCTCCGGTTACTGGATGGTTCCCTTCTCAGCATGGTGAAAAAACAGACCTCATCTCCTTTTTACTGTCTGTGCTGTATTAGTCCTCATCTCCTTGTTACTGTGAATATTATATTATACCTCATCTCCTTGTTACTGTAAATATTATATTAGACCGCATCTCCTTGTTACTGTAAATATTATAGTAGACCTAATCTCCTTGTTACTGTAAATATTATAGTAGACCTAATCTCCTTGTTACTGTAAATATTATATTAGACCTAATCTCCTTGTTACTGTAAATATTCTAATATAGACCTCATCTCCTTGTTACTGTAAATATTATATTATACCTCATCTCCTTGTTACTGTAAATATTATATTAGACCGCATCTCCTTGTTACTGTAAATATTATATTAGACCTAATCTCCTTGTTACTGTAAATATTATAGTAGACCTAATCTCCTTGTTACTGTAAATATTCTAATATAGACCTCATCTCCTTGTTACTGTAAATATTATAGTAGACCTAATCTCCTTGTTACTGTAAATATTATAGTAGACCTAATCTCCTTGTTACTGTAAATATTCTAATATAGACCTCATCTCCTTGTTACTGTAAATATTATAGTAGACCTAATCTCCTTGTTACTGTAAATATTCTAATGTAGACCTCATCTCCTTGTTACTGTAAATATTATATTAGACCTAATCTCCTTGTTACTGTAAATATTATAGTAGACCTAATCTCCTTGTTACTGTAAATATTCTAATATAGACCTCATCTCCTTGTTACTGTAAATATTATAGTAGACCTAATCTCCTTGTTACTGTAAAAATTCTAATGTAGACCTCATCTCCTTGTTACTGTACTTGATTCTCTTTCTGGCAGCAGCAGCTCTGTCAATAGCAGCAGGATGGAGACAACTAGACTCTGGCCTTGAGAACAGTCTAGGAGATAAACACAAAGCTTGTGTTGTCTACACACACACACACACACACACACACACACACACACACACACACACACACACACACACACACACACACACACACACTACAAAATAGTGACTATATCCTACTAGCAGGATTCAGAAGTTAAATGTGCAACATAGGCTATCAGACATCAGGCATTTCAATAATTTCTGCTTACTTACTCTACTTGCTAATCAAGTAACATAAGTAAGGATCAGATATTCAACTCCTCATCACTGTGGAGATTATTGTAGGCTACAATCCTAAAAACACCTCTGCATTTTACTCATAAAAAAATAAACTCAAGGCTCAAAACATTGAAACTCAAACATTACAACTCAAAACATTAAAACTCTAAACATTAAAATTCAAAACATTGAAACACAAAACATTGAAACTCAAAACTGTGAAATTCAAAACATTAAAGTACCGTATGGGAGTGTCAATATATACTTCTGTAAATCTCACATTATATTCTCTATGGAACACGTGTAGGCTAGTTGTGCGTCTTGCTATCATTTTTGCATAGAATTTAAATGGTCTGTTAAATGTAATAGCTGTATGTCCCCTAATGTTTAATTTGGCGGTTCTTCAGACCAAAACTCTTGGTACATTGTAACAACATGTGTTGCAACAATGTAACAACACTGTCCTAATACGTTACTTATGCAGATCAGACAACCGCCACGCAACAAGCTGTGTCCAAAGGGTCCCTCCATAATATTGGCAGCCACAAACGTGAGTCAGAGAACACTCACATTTGCAACTCGATGTGCCCCAGACACACAAATAAAAAATAAAGTCAATTTACCTGCAAATCAAACTGATAATACCGATAAAAATCCAATAGCGATTTGTTAAATTATTAGGTCCATATCTCCGCGAGTTGACGTGCGGTCATCCGGTCAGTGTAGAGAGTGGAACAACTGGGTGACATGGACTGACACTCGTGTAATCCCGATCGCCTGGAATAGGGACGGGCAATTTTGATTGGGGTGGGGGCCACAAAAAATCTGAACTCCTCATAGGGGGCCGCAGTAGCTCGCGGGTCTGCATACCCACATCCGTACTACATTGCTGCATTTTTTTAGTTTTAGAGTTCATTTCGTGCAATTCTGCAGTTTTAAAGCAAGTTTGCTGCAATTCTACACATTTTGCCAGAGAATAATTTTGCAATTATCTAAATCATTTCATGCAATTCATCTCATTGTGCCGAGAGGAAAATTAGCTGTTTTAGAGATAATTTCCTGCAATTCTACACATTGTGCCATAGGGTGGAGAGCAGTTTTTAATATGACATCTGAGTGAGACTGTCTAACAAAATCAATGTGGGCACCCAGGCCGGTAATTCGACCATGATAACAAGTTTAGATAGCTGGCCGCGAAACTACACTACGAACCCAACGCACCATTAGGTGATTAAGTTACAGTATAGGACGGTTACCCGTGTAAGCCTATGTTATAAGTTAACTTACGGGTGCTAGTTGACCAAAGTGTAGCCTATTTTATATATGAGATATTCGATAAGAAGCTAATGTTCTCCACCCTATGGCACTTTCTGGGAAATGATTAGTTATGGTGCAATGCGTACCTTGACCGAAAACACGTATTGGAACTTCGAAGTCATCTTCTTAACTTCTTAACCATGAAGGAGGTTCTGTCTCCATGCGATGCGCTGTCGCCATCTTCTGGATGTCCAGTGGAACTACGGCACCCTCTCATACAGGTAGGCCTTCAGTAGAGCTTATAGCGCATGACGTGTGCTGCAATCGAATATCTGTTTCTATTTAATAAAGGCCAATAAAATGAAATAAAACAGCATGATAAAAAGTGTTGAAAAGTCCCCCCACCACCATTTTCATTCTAAACAGAAATAACAAGTCTCTGGCCTAATACATAGTCAAGTGGTCTACAAGGTAGGCCTACTAGCTTAATTTGTTTGCAAGTTTCTCTCTCTCTCTCTCTCTCTCTCTCTCTCTCTCTCTCTCTCTCTCTCTCTCTCTCTCTCTCAATTTAATTAAACTAAATTCAAAGGTTCTTTATTGGCATGGGCAACATATGTTTACATTGCCAAAGCAAGTGAAATAGATCATCAACAAAAGTGAAATAAACAATAAAAAATTAACAGTAAACATTACACTCAAATATTTCAAAAATAATAGAGACATTTCAAATGTTATATTATGGTTATGTAGCCTACAGTGTGGTACAAATGTGTAAATAGTTCAAGTACAAAGGGAAAATAAAAAAACCTAAATATGGGTTGTATTTACAGTGGTGTTTGTTCATTACTTGTTACCCTTTTCTTGTGGCAACAGGTCACACATCTTGCTGCTGTGATGGCACACTGTGGTATTTCACCTAGTATATATCGGAGTTTATCAACATTTGATTTGTTTTTTCGAATTTGTTGTGGGTCTGTGTAATCTGAGGAAAATATGTGTCTCAAATATGGTCATACATTTGACAGGAGGTTAGGAAGTGCAGCTCAGTTCCCACCTCATTTTGTGGGCAGCTTGCACATAGCCTATCTTCTCTTAAGAGCCAGGTCTGCCTACGCTGGCCTCTCTCAATAGCAAGGCTATGCTAACTGAATCTGTACATAGTCAAAGCTTTCCTTAAGTTTGGGACAGTCACAGTGGTCGAGTATTCTGCCACTGTGTACTCTGTTTAGGGCAAAATAGCATTCTAGTTTGCTCTGTGTCAAGTAATTATCTTTTTGTTTTCTCATGATTTGGTTGGGTCTAATTGTGTTTCTTTCCTGGGGCTCTGTGGGGTGTGTTTGTGTTTGTGAACAGAGCCGGACTCTTCTCTAGGCTCATCTCTCTGTAGATGATGGCTTTGTTAAGAAAGGTTGATTGTATAATTTGACTGCTCTTTTCTGGATTTTGATAATTAGCAGGTGTCATCCTAATTCTGCTCTGCATACATTATTTGGTGTTTTACATTGTACAAGGATGATGTTTGTGCAGAATTCTACATGCAGAGTCTCAATTTGGTGTTTGTCCCATTTTGTGAATTCTTGGTTGGTGAGCGGACCCCAGACCTCACAACCATAAAGGCCAATGGGTTCTATAACTGATTCAATATATAAATACGTTTTTAAGGGGGTAGATCAGCTTTAATTTTGCAGATCGATTGTGGCATCTATCAATGTACTTGTCTGCATTATTTCCAATCGCTCATATACTGTATACATATATTTAAATATATGTACAGTATTATTTTCAATATTTATTTTTTAATTAAAGTATTCAAGTATTTTTTTGTCAGATCCTAATTTGGATGCTGAATTTGATGTTTGTTTTGATGGCATAGAAGGCCCTTCTTGACATGTCTCTCAGATCATTCACAGCTTTGTGGAAGTTACCTGTGGTGCTGATGTTTAAGTTATATATAGTTTTTTGTGTGTTTTAGGGCAACGATGTCTTGATGGAATTTGTATTTTTGGTCCTTGCAATTGGATCTTTTTGGAACATTATTTTTGTCTTACTGAGATTTACTGTCAGGGCCCAGGTCTGACAAAATCTGTGCAGAAGATCTAGATGCTGCTCCAGGCCCTCCTTGGTTGTGGACAAAAGCACCAGATCATCAGCAAACAGTAGACATTTGATTGCAGATTCTAGTAGGGTGAGGCTGGATGCTGCAGACTGTTCTAGTGCCCTCGCCAATTCATGTTTATGTTGAAGAGGGCATCTCACCCCATGGCACTGTGGAAAGAAATCAGTGTGTTCTTGTCAATTATAACCGCACACTTACTGTTTGTGTAGATGGATTTTATAATGTTGTATGTTTTTCCCCCAACACCACTTTCCATCAATTTATATAGCAGCCCCTCGAGCCAAATTGAGTCAAAAGCTTATTTAGAAATCAACAAAGCATGAGAAGACTTTGCTTTTATTTTGGTTTGTTTTGCAGTCACTTAGGGTGTGCAGGTGAATACGTGGTCTGTCGTATGGTCATTTGGTAAAAAGTTAATTTGACATTTGCTCACAACATTGTTTTCACTGAGGAAATCTAAGAGTCTGCTGTTAATGATAATGCAAAGGATTTTCCCAAGGTTGCTGTTGACGCATATCCCACAGTATTTATTGGGTTGAATGTGTCTCCACTTTTGTGGATTGAGGTGATCAGTCCTTGGTTACAAATATTGGTGAAGTTGCCAGAGCTGAGGATGATGTTAAACAGTTTAAGTATAGCCAATTGGAATTTGTGGTCTGTATATTTTATAATTTCATTGAGGATACCATCAACACCACAGGCCTTTTTGGGTTGGAGGGTTTGTATTTTGTCCTGTAGTTCATTCTATGTAATTGGAGAATCCAGTGGGTTCTGGTAGTCTTTAATAGCTGATTCTAAGATTTGAAATTGATCATGTACATATGTTTTTGGTGTTTGTTCTTTGTTATAGAGCCTGAAAGATTGGAGAAGTGGTTTATCGATACAGTACATCTCCATTTTGGATAGATCTCTTCGTGTTGTTGTTTGTTTAGTGTGTTCCAATTTTCCCAGAAGTGGTTAGATTATATGGATTCTTCATTTACATTGAGCTGATTTCTGACGTTCTGTTGATTCTTTTTCCGTAGTGTATTTCTGTATTGTTTTAGTGATTCACCAGAGTGAAGGCAAATGGCTTAAGTTTTCTGGGTCTCTATGTTTTTGGTTGGATAGGTTTCTCAATTTCTTTCTTTTTTTTTTTTTTCTTCATCATCAACCCATTTGTCGTTGTTGTAAATTGTCTTAGGTTGTCTGCTTACATTTTTTTATTTGATAGGGAAGATGAAAGGTCAAATACATTGATTAGGCTTTCTACTAAGTTACCACCTTCACCATTGCAGTGAAAAATGTTGTCCATTAAGTTTTCTAAAAGGGATTGAACTTGTTGTTACTCAAACATTTTTTGGTAAGTTTCTACACTACTTTCCTTCCATCTATAGCATTTCTTAATATTATGCAGTTCCTTTGGCTTTGATGCCTCAATCATTGAGTTGATTGAGTACTGCTCTGTTCAAGTCAACTGGGATTTTGCTCTGATCTGATAGTGGTGTCAGTGGGCTGACTATGAACGCTCTTTGGACTGAAAACCCACAGGACGGTAGATCTTCAGGAAGAGGGTTGGGCAGTCTTGCTATAGGCTATTAAGCTAGACTGCTCTTTCTTTCTTATCATGCCCGTTGTCATTAAATGGTACCGTTTTTGGTCATTAGATAGCTAGTTTTACATTAAGAAATGTTTGAAAATTGACCTTTATTCCACTTAAGTGAAGGGGTGAATTGTTTGTTCCTTCTACCATGCTCGGTTAGGGGGTGTCAACCAGAGAATCGACATTCTAGAGCTCCAATTATCCTTTGTGTTTGAGGGATGCAATGTAGCTAAATCCCAAGAGAGTAGCCTAATGTGTACCCTGACGGTATATTTCTGCTTAATGCAGGATTCTACCCTTATAATTGAAATGTGCATATTTTCAGGAATTGATATGTACCTTTATATGGTTAGTGTATTCATGACCATGCATTTCTGATTGGTTAATAATGGCATCTTCCAAGGTGAGGCCTTGAGGTAAAGGTAGAGCCATTATAGCGTCTGTGACAGCATGGGCAGTGCCAATGAGGCAGTCTCCATCTTGAAGTAGTCCATTTTCTTCTTCACGATTGGCTGATCCCTCCTGATGACCCAGTTGGACATGACTCCAGCAGGGTCACCAGGAGGGATCAGCCAATGAAGTTGGAAGTCCCACCCAGTTGACTACATTAAAATGGTAGAAGGCCTCAATGGCGTTGCCCATGCTAATATGGCCTTTTGGCTCGCTAGAGGCCTGTATCAATCTCTATGAGCTTGGAAACTTGTAGTCCTAAAACCATTCCTATGGGGAAATGAATAGGGTTTTGGGATAAACGCTGAAAATAAGGTCTGAGGTTAACACAGGCTTAGGAGAGCCTATTGTTGTATGAGATAATATCAGTCAGTAAACATTTTTTCTTCTTACATAAATGCTTCAAAATGTACAAAAAGTGACGTTAGCTGATGAAGATTATCACATAGAACAAAACGTATAAGATCTCATAAGCCTTTGTTTAGCACAGACCTTATTTTCAGCGTTTATCTA
The DNA here is from genome assembly GCA_030435695.1 of Brachymystax lenok tsinlingensis. Taxonomy (NCBI): domain Eukaryota; kingdom Metazoa; phylum Chordata; class Actinopteri; order Salmoniformes; family Salmonidae; genus Brachymystax; species Brachymystax lenok. Next base: position 27,403,861 of record CM059808.1, on the reverse strand, counting down.
AAAACACAAAAAAAATAACTATGTCCAATGAGACATGGAGGAGTTAGTGCCTTCGAAAATACGCCATTACTATTGCTCTGTACTTAACCTCTGTCACTCCTGCCATCCTGTGTAGATAGAAAAGAGCTGAGGCTCTGAGTTATCCCACCAAGACCAAGCTGCTACTACTACTACTTATACTTATACTTATACTTATACTACTACTACTACAACTACTACTTCTACTTCTACTACTACTACTGCTACTTCTACTTCTACTACTATTACTACTAATTCTACTTCTACTACTACTACTACTACTACTACTACTACTACTTCTACTTCTTCTACTACTACTACTTCTACTTCTACTACTACTACTTCTACTTCTACTACTACTACTACTACTATTACTAATACACTCTTAGCAAAAAAGGTGCTATCTAGAACCTAAAAGGGTTCTTCGGCTGTCCCCATAGGAGAACCATTTGAAGAATGGTTCCAGGTATAACCCTTTTGGATTCCATGAAGAGCCTTTCCAAAATGAGTTCTACCTGGAACCAAAAACGGTTCTCCTATGGGGACAGCCGAATAACCCTTTTGGAAACCTTTCTATCAGCATGTTAAATGTGCAACCAGAGGGAAAATAACTAATAATAAGAGATGCATACAAAGCTCTCCCTCTCCCTCCATTTGGCAAATCTGACCATAATTCCACCCTCCTGATTCCTGCTTACAAGCAAAAATTAAAGCAGGAAGCACCAGTGACTAGATTAATAAAAAAGTGGTCAGATGAAGCAGACTGGATGCAGTCTATCACAGTGCCATCCGCTTTGTCACCAAAGCCCCTTATACCACCCACCACTGCGACTTGTATGCTCTAGTCGGCTGGCCCTCGCTACATACTCGTCGCCAGACCCACTGGCTCCAGGTCATCTACAAGACCCTGCTAGGTAAAGCCCCGCCTTATCTCAGCTCGCTGGTAACCCGTAGCACTCGCTCCAGCAGGTATATCTCACTGGTCACCCCCAAAGCCAATTCCTATTTTGGCCGCCTTTCCTTCCAGTTCTCTGCTGCCAATGACTGGAACGAACTACAACAATCATTGAAACTGGAGACACTTATCTCCCTCACTAGTTTTAAGCACCAGCTGTCAGAGCAGCTCACAGATCACTGCACCTGTACATAGCCCAACCAACTACCTCATCCCCTACCGTAGTCATTTAATTATCTTGCTCTTTTGCACCCCAGTATTTTTACTTTGCACATTCATCTACTGCACATTTACCATTCCAGTGTTAAATTGCTATACTGTAATTACTTCGACACCATGGCCTATTTATTGCCTTATGTTCCTTATCTTACCTCATTTGCACACATTGTATATAGATATTTTTTTCCTACTGTATTATTGACTGTGTGTTTGTTTACTCCAATGTGTAACTCTGTGTTGTTGTATGTGTTGAACTGCTTTGCTTTATCTTGGCCAGGTCGCAGTTGTAAATGAGAACTTGTTCTCAACTTGCCTACCTGGTTAAATAAAGGTGAAATAAAAAAATAAAAAAAAGCAGATGCGAAGCTACCGGACTCTTTTGCTAGAACAGACTGGAATATGTTCCGGGATTCCTCCAATGGCATTGAGGAGTACACCACATCTGTCATTGGCTTCATCAATAAGTGCATCGAGGACATCGTCCCCACAGTGTCCGTACGTACAGTGGGGAAAAAAAGTATTTAGTCAGCCACCAATTGTGCAAGTTCTCTCACTTAAAAAGATGAGAGAGGCCTGTAATTTTCATCATAGGTACACTTCAAGTATGACAGACAAAATGAGGAAAAAAAATCCAGAAAATCACATTGTAGGATTTTTTATGAATTTATTTGCAAATTATGGTGGAAAATAAGTATTTGGTCAATAACAAAAGTTTATCTCAATACTTTGTTATATACCCTTTGTTGGCAATGACAGAGGTCAAACGTTTTCTGTAAGTCTTCACAAGGATTTCACACACTGTTGCTGGTATTTTGGCCCATTCCTCCATGCAGATCTCCTCTAGAGCAGTGATGTTTTGGGGCTGTCGCTGGGCAACACGGACTTTCAACTCCCTCCAAAGATTTTCTATGGGGTTGAGATCTGGAGACTGGCTAGGCCACTCCAGGACCTTGAAATGCTTCTTACGAAGCCACTCCTTCGTTGCCCGGGCGGTGTGTTTGGGATCATTGTCATGCTGAAAGACCCAGCCACGTTTCATCTTCAATGCCCTTGCTGATGGAAGGAGGTTTTCACTCAGAATCTCACGATACATGGCCCCATTCATTCTTTCCTTTACACGGATCAGTCGTCCTGGTCCCTTTGCAGAAAAACAGCCCCAAAGCATGATGTTTCCACCCCCATGCTTCACAGTAGGTATGGTGTTCTTTGGATGCAACTCAGCATTCTTTGTCCTCCAAACACGACGAGTTGAGTTTTTACCAAAAAGTTATATTTTGGTTTCATCTGACCATATGACATTCTCCCAATCCTCATCTGGATCATCCAAATGCTCTCTAGCAAACTTTAGACTTGTCTGAACATGTACTGGTTTAAGCAGGGGGACACGTCTGGCACTGCAGGATTTGAGTCCCTGGCGGCGTAGTGTGTTACTGATGGTAGGCTTTGTTACTTTGGTCCCAGCTCTCTGCAGGTCATTCACTAGGTCCCCCCATGTGGTTCTGTGATTTTTGCTCACCGTTCTTGTGATCATTTTGACCCCACGGGTGAGATCTTGCGTGGAGCCCCAGATCAAGGAAGATTATCAGTGGTCTTGTATGTCTTCCATTTCCTAATAATTGCTCCCACAGTTGATTTCTTCAAACCAAGCTGCTTACCTATTGCAGATTCAGTCTTCCCAACCTGGTGCAGGTCTACAATGTTGTTTCTGGTGTCCTTTGACAGCTCTTTGGTCTTGGCCATAGTGGAGTTTGGAGTGTGACTGTTTGAGGTTGTGGACAGGTGTCTTTTATACTGATAACAAGTTCAAACAGGTGCCATTAATACAGGTAATGAGTGGAGGACAGAGGAACCTCTTAAATAAGAAGTTACAGGTCTGTGAGAGCCAGAAATCCTGCTTGTTTGTATGTGACCAAATACTTATTTTCCACCATAATTTGCAAATAAATTCATAAAAAATCCTACAATGTGATTTTCTGGATTTCTTTTCCTCATTTTGTCTGTCATAGGTGAAGTGTACCTATGATGAAAATTACAGGCCTCTCTCATCTTTTTAAGTGAGAGAACTTACACAATTGGTGGCTGACTAAATACTTTTTTTCCCCACTGTACATACCCCAACCAGAAGCCATGGATTACAGGCAGCATCTGCACTGAGCTTTAGGCTAGAGCTGCCGCTTTCAACGAACCATCAAACAGGCAAACCATCAATAAAGGACTAAGATCGAGTCGTACTACACTGGCTCTGACGCTCGTCGGATGTGGCAGGGCCTGCAAACCATTACAGACTACAAAGGGAAGCACAGCTGAGAGCTGCCTAGCGACACGAGCCTACCGGACGAGCTAAACTACTTCTGTGCTCGCTTCAAGGCAAATAACACTGAAACATGCACGAGAGCACCAGCTGTACTGGAAGACTGTGTGATCACAGGCCGCAGGGCCAGACGGATACTGTTAGCATGCGCTGACCAACTGGCAAGTGTCTTCACTGACATTTTCAACCTCTCCCTGTCCGAGTCTGTAATACCAACAGGTTTTAAGCAGACCACCATAGTGCCTGTGCCCAAGAACACTAAGGTAACCTGCCTAAATGACTACCGACCCATAGCACTCACGTCTGTAGCCATGAAGTGCTTTGAAAGGCTCGTAATGGCTCACATCAACACCATCATCCAAGAAACCCTAGACCCACTCCAATTTGCATACCGCCCCAACAAATCCACAGATGATGCAGTCTCTATTGCACTGCACACTGCCCTTTCCCTCCTGGACAAAAGGAACACCTATGTGAGCTAAGGACCCTGGGACTAAATACCTCTCTCTGCAACTGGATCCTGGACTTCCTGATGGGCCGATGTAACAACACATCCGCCACGCTGATCCTCAACACAGGGGCCCCTCAGGGGTGCGTGCTCAGTCCCCTCCTGTACTCCCTGTTCACTCATGACTGCACGGCCAGGCACAACTCCAACACCATCATTAAATTTGCCGATGACACAACAGTGGTAGGCCTGATCACCGACAACAGCGAGACAGCTTATAGGGAGGAGATCAGAGACCTAGCCGTGTGTTGCCAGGACAACAACCTCTCCCTCGATGTGATCAAGACAAAGGAGATGATTGTGGACTACAGGAAAAAGAGGATCGAGCACACCCCCATTCTCATCGACGGGGCTGTAGTGGAGCAGGTTGAGAGCTTGTCCACATCACCAACAAACTAACATGGTCCAAGCACACCATGACAGTCATGAAGCGGGCACGACAAAACCTATTCCCCTCAGGAGACTGAAAAGATTTGGCATGGGTCCTCAGATCCTCAAAAGGTTCTACAGCTGCACCATCAAGAGCATCCTGACTGGTTGCATCACTACCTGGTATGGCAACTGCTCAGCCTCCGACCTCAAGACGCTACAGAGGGTAGTGCGAACAGCCCAGTACATCACTGGGGCCAAGCTTCTTGCCATCCAGGACCTCTATACCAGGCAGTATCAGAGGAAGGCCCTAAAAATTGTCAAAGACACCAGAAACCCTAGTCATAGACTGTTCTCTCTGCTACCGCACGGCAAGCGGTACCGGAGCGCCAAGTCTAGGTCCAAGAGGCTTCTAAACTGCTTCTACACCCAAGCTATAAGACTCCTGAACGTCTAGTCAAATGGCTACCCAGACTATTGGCATTCCCTCCCCCCTCCCCTCTCCCCTCTCCACACCACTGCCACTCTCTGTCATCACCTATGCATAGTCACCTTAATTAACTCTACCTACATGTACATACTACTTCAACTTACCGGTGCCCCCGCGCATTGACTATGTACCAGCACCCCCCTGTATATATAGTTATTTTTTACTGCTGCTGTTTAATTACTTCTTAATTTGATCTCTTATTCTTATCCATATTTTTTTCAACTGCACTGTTGGTTAGGGGCTCATAAGTAAGCATTTTACTGTAAGGTCTACACCTGTTGTATTCGGCGTATGTGACTAATACAATTTGATTTGATTTGATTTGAGAACCCTTTTAGATTCCATGTAGAATCCTCTGTGGAAAGGGTTTTTAATGGAACCCAAAACTGTTATACTTGGAACCAAAAGGGTTCTTCCTGGAACCAGAAAGAGTTCTTCAAAGGGTTCTCTTATGGGGAACCCTTTTAGGTTCCCTTTTAGGTTTAGAGTATACGCTCACCAGGGTGAAGTAGCCAGGGAAAGGGACCTTGATGACTCTGTGATAATTCTATAAGTATAAATATAAACATGGGCCGGACGGGACATTATTCATCAGTCTAAAAAAAGATCCCTTATCTTTCCCTCTCATCTCCCTCAATGGAATTATTAAAATGACACGCACACATCAAACGCTGTCACCCGGCGGGGCGGCCACGCAGCGCAAAACTTCGTTTCTAATTTTCTCTCCTGGGTCCCCCCTTCTCCCAGGCAATCTGTCTTCCTGACGGCCGCGGTCCCCCCGCTAAGTGCCCACGGGCACGAAAGACAGCCGCCGGTGACGGGAGCACTCCGGGGTTGTCACGGGCTGATGGTGAAGTTTCCCCCGCTACACTGGGAGCGAGTGGATTCATCTTCATCTGCCTCGCTGTGATGACTTGCCTCACGCGGCTAACCGTTGCAGTGTCGAACACCAAAGGTAAATTAAAAGAACACCTCTTTCCCCCCCTTGCCAGCGCTCACTTCAACTCCCATCTCTCTCTCTCTCTCTCTCTCTCTCTCTCTCTCTCTCTCTCTCTCTCTCTCTCTCTCGCTCTATGACACACACACATGTACACACACCACCCAAAGAAACTCTGTCAACACTTTTCTCAGCAGAGAAGTCTTAAATTAAGCGGTTGCTTGGTTCTGTGCTGCCTCTGTGGCGTGCGTTGGGGTGCAGGTGGCGGGTGAGAGGAGAGGGGTGAAGTGACAGGAGTTGGGAGAGGGGTTTCGAGATAGGAGAGGGGAGTTGAGAGCTGATTGGCGATTATCGGGCGGGGCCAGACCCAGTTCCCCCCGGCCTGTGGGACGAGGATCAATTGGAAATCATTGGAAATACCAATTGGTGTTATGACGAGAATTGGTTCCCCGCCACTTTTAGTGTACTTTACCATAAGGGTTTCAAAGGTATCAATGCCCCAACAGCACCATGCATCTCAATGTACACACCTCCAACATTAAAGTCACATATAAAACAGGGAGGGTGCGAAGCAGACTGACCAACATGTCCCTGTATGCAGGAGGAAACAGATTTTTCAAATTTACACATAATGATGGACAAAGTCATTTGGATGAGAATTATAGCGGTTTTGCAAGCTGTAAAGCATATCATGACCATTAGTCTTTTACACACTGCCCTGGCCTGGCATAACTGAAGATGCGCTCTGCAAGCTACACATCCCTTCCAACGTCATTAAATCCCTTTAAAAAAAGCCAAATTTGAGGAGCAATAAAAAATGTAATCATTTTATTACCAAAAGAGTATTTAACAAGTCGCTAATGAAACGCCAAAGGCAGGTTAGCTACGTTTAACCTTCAGAAAGAAAACCATGGATCACCGTCTACCTCAAGGCATTGTGGGACAGAAATGTCATCCTCCATTATCCTCCACACCTGAAGTGGTGCTTCGCCTCTCTCACTCTGTCTCGCACACACAAACGTGCGCACCCACACACACACTCCACGAGTGGGGGTGGAATATTAGGTGATTCAATTAATGGCCATTCTTTACGCGTGGGGTGAGGACGCAGCGGCACATATCTTTATGCACGAAGAGGGCGACACACACACACACGTCTCGAACTGTGAGAGTCTGTTGACGGGAAAAAGAGCCACTAGCTCGCTCTCACACAGTCTGCACACACACACGAGCTTGCACACACACAGACACACACACAGTCTGTTCACCATGGCACTACAGGAGCTCTCTACGGGTCAATTAAGGAGAAAATGAGACACTCTCAGTCTGTCACCATAAAAGAGGTATACCGCTCATATACCGTTAAACTGCCTGCCTGCCTGTGTGTATGTGTGTGTGTGTGTGTGTGTGTATGTGTGTGTGTGTGTGTGTTTGGAGAGAAAGTGAGACATATTTCCAGTGAAGTAATTGTCAAGTCCTTAAGGGGCAGAAATACACCAAGGTCCTCTTGAATTGTCCCATACACTATATTACATTAAGGTCGAGCCACATCTCCTTTGAAGCACAGAAATAATTTATGACCGATAACAAAAATACTCTATTTCCCTCTACGGTCTGAGGGAAGGCCCCTCAAAGTTAATTGAAAAGTTTCCGGGCTTCATTTGCATAAGAAACCCATTGAAACGTTGAAAAATGATAAATAAATAGGTGGTCAGGTATGAAATATGTCTTCTGGCTGGGGGGTCCTTCATTACTATAGCTTTAATTATCTGACGGGTGTGGTTTGAGTGTGTCCGTGTGCATGTGTGTGTCCGTGTCTGTGTGTGTGTGTGTGAGTGCGTGCATGTGCACGCATGTGTGTGTATGTGGGTTGTGTGTGGCCTGGCTGGACCTTAATGAGAAATACCTTGATGGAGAAGCGGAGGAGGAGGAAGAGGAGGACAGAGAGGTTAAAATATACACACAGAACTGTTCTCTATAGACAGGTAACACACACTTTTACATCCAGTGCTGTATGTAGCGTACAGAGGTGGTGTGGTGAACTATGCTCACATGTTGAGTAACCCATCTTACACTCAAATACTTGATAAAAGGGCAAAAGTTGTGTTGGCTCTTGGAGCAAATACCAGGCTTTAGCTCAGAGGGCTAATATAGTCTTGTGGTGAGCAGAGTAGCCGGGTTGAATGAGGGGCTACTCACTCACTTGTTTGACTTTTCTCTTTCTCTCTTTGTCTCTCTTTGTCTCTCTTTCTCTCGCTCTCTCTGTTTCTGTGTGTATGTACCATAGTTTGCCAGTCTGATTTCCACTGGTTTATTGTTCTATTGTCTCTTTTCGATCTTATTGTGTGTATACCCTGTTTTGGCCCAGATAGAGAAAGCCCAGTTGAACACAGTGAAACAGTGAACCTGCTTCTCGGGTCACGGTGATATTAATGTATAATAATGATGTAGCTTTCTGGGTTGAGGAGTCTCTGTCTGTTCTCTGATTGAACTGTGGTTGTTGAGTTAAATATGTTTAACATTCAACGCTCTTCTGTGATCTGAAAACCCTGAGTGAGACGTCTCTATTTTACCATCACGTCCATCACTCATGTTAGAACGCTCGCTTTGATCGACTGGATAGGAGCACAAGGGTCAGACAGACAGTCCTCTCTGAATGTACGTCTCCTCGCTCAGACAGAGGACATGTGGCCACCTCTGTCTCCACTCCCACACCCTCCTCCCTGACTCCTCCTCCCTTTCTTTTTTCTCCTCTTTTATGCATAAAGAAAACAGCTTGCCCTGCAGGTAGAGCGGCGGGCGCTCCGCTTTCACCTTCACTCCTTCTCTCCGGTCACTTCCCCGTAGAGTGGGAACCGTAATGGCAACTCCTGGGGTGTTTTTTCTCTCGCCCACCCCCTCGTCTCTGTCGGTGTAGCGGGAGGGAGGGGTCAGTAGTAGCAGCAGCGGTGCATGGCGTGCCCTACTCAGCCTTATTAAAGTGGAAGGAGGCAATATATTTCACCCCCCAGCCCAGAAATACACCCAGATAGACAAGCGAGCGAGGCTAATCCTAGGGATGAAATTAGCAGGTGCGGTGGCGGGGGCTGGTGCAGTGCTGCACGATGATAAACGAGGCTGAGTCGGCTATAGGCCCGCCGTCCACTGGGATAATTATGCACGGCTCCCAGGCTCCGGGCTGGGATCTGTCTGTCTCTCTGTCGGCTCTGGCCCTCTTTTTTGATGACTATATTTCAATGGGGGTTCTGCCTGTGCTTGAAATAAATAGTAAAAAGCTATTAAAATTGAAATTGTTCTAGGGCGGGGAAAGGAGGTGGGGGAGGAGGGTGCCGAAGGGGAGAGGGACCGTGACCTTATCAGAGGATATTTTCTAGGTGCGAGCGAGGTACTCCGCGTGGTGAGTGTGGAGGGGATTCTCGTGGATTGCCCAGATCTGAGGGCACACTTTGCTGGCCCGTCTTTGACTACTGCCTTGTCTGCACACCACTTCCCGTTCTCTTTTTCCTCCTTTTCTCCATCTCGTTCTCCTCTGAACTCCTTTCATTGTGGTAAAATAGATTCATATACAGGAACTGACTCCAGACAACCAGACCATTGAGTGGTTTCACTTAGATGGAAGAGCAAGTAGGTGAAACTGTAGGATCATAATTTTCAACAACATTTTCCATCTACAGTGTATTCGAAAAGTTCTCAGACCCCTAGACTTTTTCCACATTTTATTACGTTACCGCCTTATTCTAAAATGGTTTCAATTGTTTTTTTCCCTCATCAATCTACACACAATACCTCATAAGGACAAAGCAAAAACAGGTTTATATTTTTGTTTGGCAAATGTATAATAAAAAAATATATATATATAACAAAAAAATCTATAATTATATATATATATATATATTACATTTACATAACTATTCAGACCCTTAACTCAGTAGACTCTAAAAAGAAAAGGTTCCAGGAGTATCCTTTAGGGGTTCTTCAAATTGAAACTGTGGAGGAACCCCTATAAGTTATTCGAAGAACCCATTTAATGGATCCTTGAATAACCTTTTGAAGAACCTTTTGTTAAACCTGTTGAAGAACCTTTTGAATAACCTTTTGTTGAACCTGTTGAAGAACCTTTTTAAGAACCTTTTGTTGAACCTGTTGAAGAACCTTTTGAATAACCTTTTTAAGAACCTTTTGTTGAACCTGTTGAAGAACCTTTTGAAGATCCTTTTTAAGAACCTTTTGTTGAACCTGGTGAAGAACCTTTTGAATAACCTTTTGTTTAACTTGTTGAAGTTTTAAACTACTTCTCCTCCTCTGTTATTATTATTAATTATATGAATAACAATAACAACAATATCACAATATTTTTGTTATAAGTGTTTATTATGATTTTAATGGCAAAGCAGAATAAAAAATCTAAATATGAGGTAAACTCCCAGCAGGACCTCAAGTCCCAAGTGTATATCCTCTGGCATGTTGATGTTAACGTGTTGATGTTCTCCTTATCCATAGCCAGAATGATTTTGCAGTGCATGGTGATCGAACAGGTTTCCTCTTATATTCATCAGAGGTGTATGGAGGGTGATGTCTGTGAATCCCCAAAATAGTAATTATACAGATGATTAACAAAAAATGCACACGACAGTATTCATAATTCGTTTTTTGTGGTAAATGTGAAATAAAACACTTTTTGATAATGGTTTTCATACACATACCTTGTCCATAACGTAGAGGCCTATGGGATATTCATTGAAGAGGTAAGAGAGGAGGATGCTAAATGTGATCTGCATAACATACAATTAACAATTTACATACCTTTGTATGCCTCCTTGTCTGTTTATCTGCAGACACAGACACAAAAGTGAGCAGTTCAGTCATCTGCACTCGATACAGTTAGCCTTCAACATATTCCTATAGCCTACTTATTTGTAACTCTTTGTTGATTAATATCCATGGAATTGTGTCCATTTTCTGTTTTAGAAATATTTCCACAAATATTAAAATATAGGTTGTATCATCATAAAACAATATCAATTTAGATCATACAAGGGACACACATGATCTTACATTTAAAAGATATTTAAATGTGTCAGTTAAGTGACTGCACCTGCTGTCCTTTAAAATTATAATCCAAATGTTTCTGTTTGGCAGTTAGGTTACTGCAAGAACCCCCACCAACTGTGGAGGTTCCTTGATGAACCCCACCTCCTATAGGGTTCTTGGAATAACCTTTTGGATGGCAATTTTCAGTGCCAAAGAACATTGAGGATCTTAGAAGAACCCTTGTTGAACCCCTAATTTGTAGTGTACTTCTGCAGATCATCTCAAGTTCTGTCAAGTTGGATGGGGAGCGTTGCTGCACAGATATTTTCAGGTCTCTCCAGAGATGTTTGATCGGGTTCAAGTCCTTGCTCTGGCTGGGCCAATCAAGGTCATTCAGAGACTTTTCCTGAAGCCACTCCTGCGTTGTATTGGCAGTGTGCTTAGGGTCGTTGTCCTATTGAAAGGTGAAACTTCGCCCCAGTCTGAGGTCCTGAGCGCTTCATCCTTCATCAAGGATCTCTCTGTACTTTGCTCTGTTCATCTTTCCCTTGATCCTAACTAGTCTCCCAGTCCCTGCCTCTGAAAAACATCCCCACAGCATGATGCTCCCACCACCATGCTTCACCATAGGAATGGTGCCAGGTTTCCTCCAGACGTGACACTTGGCATTCAGGCCAAAGAGTTCAATCTTGGTTTCAACAGACCAGAGAATCTTGTTTCTCATGGTCTGAGAGTCCTTTAGGTGCCTTTTGGCAAACTCAAAAAGGGCTGTCATGTGCCTTTTACTGAGTAGTGGCTTCTGTCTGGCCACTCTACCAGTGCTGCAGAGATGGTTGTCCTTCTGGAAGGTTCACCCATCTCCACAGAGGAACTCTGGAGCTCTGTGAGATTGACCCCGGTTCCAATCTTCTTCCATTTAAGAATGATGGAGGCCACTGTGTTCTTGGGGACCTTCAATGCAGAAAAAAAATTGTGTTACTTTTAGATTTTCTTAAAAAAATGTTTACTTTAGTTTATTAAGTACATTTATGATGAACTCTTTCTTGAACTACATTGTTGGTTAAGGGCTTGTAAGTAAGCATTTCACTGCAAGGTCTACAAAATGTGGCACATTTTACAAATAAATTTGATTTGATACAATCCTGTCTCTGAGCTCTTTACCTTATACAGACAGGTGTTTGCCTTTCCAAATCATGTCCAATCAATTGAATTTACTACAGGTAGACTCCAATCAAGTTGTAGAAACAATGGAAACATGATGGAAATGATCAATGGAAACATGATGCACCTGAGCTCAATTTCAGTTTTTATTTTTAATTAAGTTGCAACATTTTCTAAAAACCTGTTTTCACTTAATCATTATGGCTATTGTGTATAGATTGATGAAATGTTTTATTTATTTAATCAATTTAAGAACAAAGCTGTAACGTAACAAAATGTGGAAAAAGGGAAGGGGTCTGAATACTTTCCGACTGCACTGTAGTGTTGTAGTGTTGTGTATTAATTTGTTACTCTAAATTAATTCACAACTTCTGTTATCTCTAACATTATTATATCTAACATTATTACATAAACTCTCAGTGGCATTGTGTGATGTTAATCTGTACATTTTGGTCTTCTTTCTGGTTTCTATGTAAGTGAGTGAGAATATGCATTACGTGTGTGTCTAGTCCGGAGTAGCCCAGCCCAGAGCAGGAGAGGGATGAAGAGAAGGAGGGAAGGGGGAAAGGGAGAGGAGAGAAGGGGCTGAGGGAGGTGAGTCTGTCAGAAAGCTCTGACCAGCACACTGACCCCTCTCCAGGGAAACAATGACTTTGAGAACGTAAGAGCACAGCCTGGCACACACACACACCCCGGGAGAGGAATGGAGCGGGCAAACTCATTGGCTGTCACAAAATGGAGGACAAGCAGATATGCTTCCACCTCAGGCAGGTCACCTGTGATACAAGTCAGTATTCAACGTCCGAACAATGTTCCATTCAACGTCTCCCAACGACTATCCCAAACCTTAACCCTTACCTTAACAATTCGGAGTCAATGTCTGACCTTAAGAATTCTGAGTTAATCCCTACATTTAACCCTAACCTTAACATTTCTGAGTTAATGCCTAAACCTATCCTTAAACAATAAAAAATTTGACAGTTGGAACAACTTCGAAATATGACGTTTGAGAAAAATGGATGAAGTAGCCGGTGAGAGTGCCGTTGAGGACAGTGATGTCTCTCTATCACAGGTGAAGGATCTTTTAAACAAACAAAAATAATTCTACAAGCAGTTGGTACAACAAGAAAATAGCTTCAAGTGTTTTGTCCAAATACTGGTGGCGTCAACTAATAAAAGAATGGACAACCTGACCAGAGGGGTCCAGGACCTGAAGAACAGTTTTCAGTTCTCCCAGGGTCAGCTCAATGAGTTTAAACAGGAGAACGGCAAGATGACAGCAATCTGTAAGTCATTGAGAGAGAACATCAGTTCTGTATTTTAATCCATGATAACAATGACGGAGAAATCACATTATCTTGAGGGACAAGCAAGGCGGAACAACATGGTTGTGGGCGGAATTGCAGAATCTCCACGAGACCTGGACTGAGTCTGAGGACAAAGTGAAGGAAATGATCTCGGAGACACTGAAGATGGACCACAGGAAGGTGGAGCACGCCCACAGGACTGGAAAACCACCCACCGGCCCACGTGACAGGCTCAGGCCGATAGTGGTCAAGTTCCTGAGGTTCAAGAACATGGTAGCTGTTCTGGAAAGAGCCAAGAACTTGAGAGGAATCTTCCTCAACTAGGAGCTGTGCATGAAAATTGCCAGAGTGCATAGAGACATTGCTTATATGCTCTATGACAGGCTCATTGTCCACCGTCCCTCCCAAAAGCCTGGAAGAGATATGAGAGCCAAGCCTATGTGTTTGTATCTTCAACCCCGCAGCAAATGCACACATTTACACACACCAACTGATTAATGAACTGCTGAATGTATATTTTTTTCTCTTGCTTTGTTTGCTCTTTTACATATTTTGTCTATCTCTGATCAGCTACTCAGGAAAGGGCTGAAATTAGCCCATATTAATGTAGCCTTAGAAATAAGGTTAATGAAATCAATAACTTGCTAACATCAGATAACATTCATATATTAGCCATTTCTGAGGCTCACTTAATTAATCTCTTTGATGATACAGCAGTAGCAATACAGGGATATTACATCTATAGAAAAGACAGAAATTCTTATGGGGGAGGTGTTGCTGTATATATTCAGATCCATATCCATGTAACGCTTAGAGAAGATTTTATGTCAAGTGTTATTGAAGTGTTGTGGTTGCAGGTTCACTTGGCACATCTAAAGCCTTTTCTTTTGGGGTGTTTCTATAGGCCACCAAGTGCTAACAGTCAGTATCTAAATAATATGTGTGAAATGCTTGATAGTGTATGTGATGTAAACAGAGAGGTCTACTTTCTTGGGAAACTGAATATTGACTGGTTTACATCAATCTGTCTGCTCAAGGTGAAGCTTCTCACTGTAACCAGTGACTGTAATCTGGTTCAGGTTATTCATCAACCTACCAGGGTGTTTACAAACACTACAGGAACAAGATCATCCACATGTATTGATCACATTTTTACTAATACTGTAGAACTTTGTTCTAAAACTGTGTCTGTACCCATTGGATGCAGTGATCACAATATAGTGGCTATATCCAGGAAAGCAAAAGTTCCAAAAGCTGGACCTAAAATGGTGTATAAGAGATCATACAAAAGATTTTGCTGTGACTCTTGTTGGTCTGATGTAATTAATAAGGAGCATCCAGATGCTGCACTTGATGAATTTATGAAATTGCTTCTTACAATTATTGATAAACATGCACCTGTTAAGAAACGGACTGTTAAAACTGTTAAGGCTCCATGGATTGATGAGGAATTGAAAAACTGTATGGTTAAAAGAGATGGGGCAAAAGGAGTGGCTAAGAAGTCTGACACATCTGACTGGCTGACCTACTGCAAATTGAAAAATGATGAGACTAAACTCAACAAAGATCAATTATATAAAGAATAACTGAAAAAAACTTTAACGTACTTTAACTTAAAATAATGACAGAAAGACAAATTCAACTCCATCATCGAATCAGATGGCTTATTCATCACGAAACCATTTGATTTTGCCAATTTTTTTATTGATTAGTTTATTGTCAAAGTGGGCAAACTTAGGCAGGAAATGCCTACAACAAACAGTGAGACATCATACTCATGCATAAAAAAAACGAATGAAAGAAACGCATTGTAAGTTTTGTAAAGTTAGTATGGGAGTGGTGGAAAATTGTTATTGATCAATAATGACAAACTCCTGGCATTGAGTTTCAGCATGCTTACAGAGAAGGGCACTCAACATGTACTGCACTGACAAAAATGACTGATCATTGGTTGACAGAAATTTACAAGAATATTGTGGGAGCTGTACTGTTAGATTTCAGTGCCGCCTTTGATATTATTGACCCTAACCTGTTGATAAAACTTGTGTTATGGCTTTACAACCTCTGCCATGTATTCAGAGCTATCTAATAGAACTCAGAGGGTTTTCTTTGATGGAAGCTTCTCTAATGTCAAACATGTAAAGTGTGGTGTACTGCAGGGCAGCGCTCTAGGTGCTCTACTATTTTCTATTTTTACCAATGACCTGACACTGGCATTAAACAAAGCATGTGTCCATGCTGATTATTCAACCATATACGCATCAGCAACCACAGCTAATTATCAGGACTCAGGCTTAGACCCAGATGCAGACACAGGAGGCGGATAGTAGTTTATTATAGTACAAGGGGCAGGCAAAAGGTAGGTCAAGGCAGGCAAATCAGGACAGGCAGAAAGGTCAGACTAGAGCACAGGAATCACAGGACCACGCTGGTAGGACTTGATGGGACAAGACGAACTGGCAACAGACAAACAGAAAACGCAGGTATAGGAGATAATGGGGACAAATAGGAGACACCTGGTGGGGGGAGGAGACAAGCACAAGACAGGTGAAACAGATCAGGGTGTGCCAGTAATGAAGTCACTGAAACCCTTAACAAAGAGTTGCAGTCTGTTTTGGAATGGGTGGCCAGTAATAAACTGGTCCTGAACATCCCTAAAACTAAGAGCACTGTATTTGGTACAAATCTTTCCCTAAGTTCTAGACCTCAGCTGAATCTGGTGGTGAATGGTGTGGCTGAACAAGTTGAGGAGACTAAATTACTTGGTGTTACCTTAGATTGTAAACTGCAATGGTCAAAACATATAGATTCAATGGTTGTAAAGATGGGGAGAGGTCTGGCCGTAATAAAGAGATGCTCTGCTTTTTTGACACCACACTCCACAAAACATGTCCTGCAGGCTCTAGTTTTATCTTATCTTGATTCAATTCCAGTCATATGGCCAAGTGCTGCAAAGCAAGACCTAGTTAAGCTGCAGCTGGCCCAGAAAGAGCGACACGTCTTGCTCTTCATTGTAATCACTAGCCACTTTAAACAATGCCATTTATATAATGTTTACATATCCTACATTACTCATCTCATATATATGTGTATATACTGTACTCCATACCATCTACTGCATCTTGCCTATGCCGGTCAGCCATCGCTCATCCATATATTTATATGTACATACTCGTATTCATTCCTTTACTCTTGTGTGTATAAGGTAGTTGTTGTGAATTTGTTAGATTACTTGTTAGATACTACTGCATGGTCGGAACTAGAAGCACAAGCATTTCGCTACACTCGCATTAACATCTGCTAACCATGTGTATGTGACAAATAAAATTTGATTTGATTTGATTGATTTGATTTAATCAGAGGGCTAATATTAATACTATGCATGTCAGTCTCTCTTGGCTAAGAGTTGAGAAAAGACTGACTGCACCAACTCTTATTTTTAGAAGAACCATTATTGTGTTGGAAATTCCAAATTGTTTGCATAGTCAACTTACACACAGCACTGACACATACACTTACCCCACCAGACTTGCCACCAAGGGTCTTTTCACAGTCCCCAGGTCCAGAACAGATTCAAGGAAATGTACAGTGTCGGACCCCAGTAAGACTAGCTGTCGCTATTGGCTTCAGCTAATGGGGATCCTAACGAACCAAATCAAATCAAATCAAATGAATGTCTAATTCTGACGTGAGACTGTGAGAGCTGGTAGTGTAGGAAGAGGAATAGACACACAAACCATCCTTGTGTACCGGGTTTAGACAAAAGTGGACACATATCTACAGACTGCAGCTCTCCAAGTCCTGAGTTAGCTAAACCTGAGTCTTATTTATTAGGGCACAAAACGTTTGAAAACATTAAATGTACCTTTCTTATTGGATAAGTTCGACCTGTTCTCGTGCCTAGTGAATACAACCCCGGACAAACCCTTCTAGCGACCCCGTCTTTCTCTGTGTTAAGAGTCTGTCTCTCCCTCGACCAGCAGATGGCGATGTTTACCATAGAATGAGACCTGGTAGTTTACCATGAGTAACTGTTAGGACCGGGCTCAACAAAGTCAACAGCCTGAGAGAAGACAGAGATGGAAAGGAAGAGAGAGGGAGGGGTGTAGATGTGTTTATTCTGAGATGTGTTCTGGTACAGTAAGTCATTGAGGTTAATGATCATCACCTTCCTTGTCTTTGAAAGTGGAGTCCTACAGCACAAAAATCCATAGAGGGATCAGCACACTAAATCCAAACAGCCAAACATCAACATAAACACAATCCTATGGAACAGCTAGACTACTGTATATTACTCAGACAGGACATGGAAAATGTTTACACACACATATTATCTGTTGACATACTTTTGTGTAGCTGTGTGTGTTTGCGTACATTTGTCTGTATGAATCAGTGCAAGCCAAGTGATGCTTTTGAAGGTATACACTGTACTGCAGTTCTTTACACTTCTCAAGCTGCTGTAAACTGTAGCAATGCTCACCTTGCAGATATGTCTCCTGTCTTTTAACCAATCTTATTGGTGCAGACATTGGCACTAAATCATTTAGAGGACAAGTTATTTATTTTACACTGTGTAACAAAAAGAAAGAAACGTTGATAAGCTGATAAGACAGAGATAACTATGGTCCACTATTTCTGTTTATCCTCTCTGTAATCTCATCTACACCTTCTTCCAAAAACACAGTAACTTATATGGATAAAACATACTGTACATGGCTTTCTGTTCTGTCACGTTTAGCTGTAAAAGATAGAGCACCAACTGAAGCACAAAGGGAAAAAAGTTCAAGCACAAATCTCATAGTGAAATCAAATCAAATGTTATTTGTCATGTACCGAATTCAACTGGTGTAGACTTTACCATCTACACAGTTCCTTTCCAACAATGCAGAATATAAAAGTAATAATGCAAAAATAAAAATAACATAAAAACACAAGAGGAGTAAAATAAAAATACACTAGAATGAAGCTATATACAGGGAGCACCAGTACCAGATCAATGTGGAGCTACATACAGGGAGCACCAGTACCACATCAATGTGGAGCTATATACAGGGAGCACCAGTACCAGATCAATGTGGAGCTATATACAGGGAGCACCAGTACCAGATCAATGTGGAGCTACATACAGGGAGCACCAGTACCAGATCAATGTGGAGCTACATACAGGGAGCACCAGTACGAGATCAATGTGGAGCTATATACAGGGAGCACCAGTACCAGATCAATGTGGAGCTATATACAGGGAGCACCAGTACCAGATCAATGTGGAGCTACATACAGGGAGCACCAGTACCAGATCAATGTGGAGCTACATACAGGGAGCACCAGTACGAGATCAATGTGGAGCTATATACAGGGAGCACCAGTACCAGATCAATGTGGAGCTATATACAGGGAGCACCAGTACCAGATCAATGTGGAGCTACATACAGGGAGCACCAGTACCAGATCAACGTGGAGATACATACAGGGAGCACCAGTACCAGATCAATGTGGAGCTACATACAGGGAGCACCAGTACCAGATCAATGTGGAGCTATATACAGGGAGCACCAGTACCAGATCAATGTGGAGCTACATACAGGGAGCACCAGTACCAGATCAATGTGGAGCTACATACAGGGAGCACCAGTACCAGATCAATGTGGAGCTACATACAGGGAGCACCAGTACGAGATCAATGTGGAGCTATATACAGGGAGCACCAGTACCAGATCAATGTGGAGCTATATACAGGGAGCACCAGTACCAGATCAATGTAGAGCTACATACAGGGAGCACCAGTACCAGATCAATGTGGAGCTACATACAGGGAGCACCAGTACGAGATCAATGTGGAGCTATATACAGGGAGCACCAGTACCAGATCAATGTGGAGCTATATACAGGGAGCACCAGTACCAGATCAATGTGGAGCTACATACAGGGAGCACCAGTACCAGATCAATGTGGAGATACATACAGGGAGCACCAGTACCAGATCAATGTGGAGCTACATACAGGGAGCACCAGTACCAGATCAATGTGGAGCTATATACAGGGAGCACCAGTACCAGATCAATGTGGAGCTACATACAGGGAGCACCAGTACCAGATCAATGTGGAGATACATACAGGGAGCACCAGTACCAGATCAATTTGGAGCTACATACAGGGAGCACCAGTACTAGATCAATGTGGAGCTACATACAGGGAGCACCAGTACCAGATCAATGTGGAGCTACATACAGGGAGCACCAGTACCAGATCAATGTGGAGCTACATACAGGGAGCACCAGTACCACATCAATGTGGAGCTACATACAGGGAGCACCAGTACCAGATCAATGTGGAGCTACATACAGGGAGCACCAGTATCAGATCAATGTGCAGAGGTATGAGATATTTGAGGTAGATATGGTCGTGAAGGCAGGGAAAGTGACTAGGCATCAATATAGATAATAACAACAAGAGTAAAATAAAGAACAGAGTAGCAGCAGCAAATTATGAGTGTAAAAGTGTGTGAGGGTTTGTGTTGTGTCGATATGCTTGTGCTTGTTATGTGTGTGTTTGTGCGTATGTAGAGTATATGAATGTGTGTGGGTTTTGTGTGGGAGTGTCAATGTAATGTGTGTGAGTGAGTGTATCTGGTGTGTATATAGAGTCTAGTGAGTGTGCGTAGAGTCAGTGCAGATAGAGTATCTGTTAGTCTACATTCTGCTTATCTATGGAACATATCAGCCTAACAATGTAAACAACTACTGATCAATGGTTGTGACAATCCAAATCTAGAATCACATTAACGCATTTCAAGAATAGAGTATTACTCTAAGCAATAATTACAAAATAAATACAATACAATAACAGCATAATTATGTATCAATATTTTTCTTTTCAATTAGGTTTTTAAGACACACATATTTTAGAATGAACTGTTAATTAATTCTAAATTAGATTTTTAAATTAAATGAGCAAGTGATAATTTAAGTGTATTTTAAAAGGGGAATTATACTTGCAAATTCTACCCACTGCTAATGTGCCCTAATGACAAACAATACCAAAACACCCAGTGGCAATAACATAAAACATATAAAACTATTAAAATAACACAAAACACCAAACTAAAGAAATAAGAACAATATAATTTAATTTGTAATTAAAAGAGGAACATAGCAGGTTTTGATTTGGAGTGAGACGGGACATGATAATGATATATTTAACCATTCACAACCATATGCAGACACTGTCCATCGGTCATATACGGTACCCTGACCTCTGATTTACTCACACATTATATCATTTTTATATTTTCTTACTTGTTTGTAGGTCATTAGGAACACTTTTTGTCTTCTAAGAGTTCTCTTAAGACAAAACAAATGGCATACAAAAACCAAGGCAAAATAAATACAAATTAAGAAATTAATATCTATAAATCTACCTTATGAATCATCCATATCATATGGGTTCCGAATACTTAGAACATAAAAAAAGACTGATTAATTTATATCCATTTAATTTTAATGATTTTTTACAATGTTTCAATATAATATGTATATATTATTGTATGTTGTCGTCAAACTATGCATACAATAAAATATCCATGTCACCAATTTCAATTATTGTGAAATTATATAAATTAATGTAATGTTGTAATCCACCATGAATAAATTAATCAATAAATAACTTAATCAATAAATAGTTAAGTATTGATTCCAATAGATTGCTATTGTTCACATATCCTAAACTCAAATGGATAAACATTCCTGTCATAAAAAAGAGGCAAAGCTGTAGATTCCCGATCAGAGCAGACCATAAGAGCCAATGTACCATTTAACCATCATTCCATTACTTCTCCCTGATTTAATGAACACTTAATGACAGGTCTTTGTTGTCTATTTCATAAGGAGCAATAAATCAAATCAGTCATAGGATCAGATCAGATATACAGTATAGAATGAGCTCTCCTAGCTCTGCCACACTTAGCATTCTTGCCAATCTAATCCACTCTCACTTCTTCCCTCTCCCAGGTACATAAACTCTGTCCATTCATTCAATTCTGTTTACTGTCTGGACAATTATTCTCAATTTTAAACTGGGTGGTTCGAGCCCTGAATGCTGATTGGCTGACAGTTCTGATATATCAGACCATATACCATGGGTATGACAAAACATTTATTTTTACTGCTCTACTTATGTTGGTAACCAGGTTATAATAGCAACAACTCTGTGTTGCGTCGTGCCTAAGAACAGCCCTTAGCCGTGGTATATTGGCCATATACCACACCTCTTCGGCCCTTTTTGCTTAATTATAACACTTAAAGGGGGCGAAGAGAGGTCCACGAGGGGCCTTGGGGGGAGAGGGGGACAGAGGGGTGGAGAAGCCCTCATCTTGCATGCATGAAACCGCTGAGAGAGACGAAGAGAGAGAGAAAGAGAGATAGAGAGAGAGAGAAAAGAGAAAAGAGAAAAGAGGGAGATGATTTTGCAGGGTGCGACGGTCATTTGCCTGTTCCTGATTTAATTTGAGGAGGCCTTAAACATGATAAATCACTGGCCCTGTCTTCACTTAATGCTTTTACCACATCCCAATAAAGACACGTAATCAGGTGAGATGGAGGCCCAGACCTGCAAATATACAGAGGAGAAAGAGAGAAAGAGAGAGAGAGAGTGAGGCTGCACTCCTCCCTTTCCCCCCTGACTCCCTCGCTCCCTCTCTCTCCCCCTTCTCTGCTTTATTAGCCTAGCCACTCTGCTAGTGACTCCGACACACCACCAGGTGGATAATTTCCAGGCTTTACCTCCGTAATAACACCATAATCAGTTCAGAGCCTGGCCCCTCCATCAGGAGAGAGAAGAGGGCGGGAGAGAAAAAAGAAGCCAGAAGCTACTTTCTCCCCCCTCCCCACCTCTCCCTCCATTCCACCACCCTCCCTTCTTGTCTTGATTCCTGGACCTCCCCAGCACCGGACCCTCTTCTGCTTGTCACTGACAGAGCCCTTTGACAAATCACATGAAGGGCAGACTAACTTTGTAGGACAAGACAAAGCTTAAACATATGGCTCCGGTCCCTTAGGTGCTCTCCTGTACTCAGCCTTGTTCTTTTTTCTTTTATTGGGGTCCTAATAAATTGGGATACTAGTCTTCCTGGGGTCTGACAAATAACGGAAAATAAATACTTTACAATTAAACTTCCTTTTAAAAACATGAACATAGAAATTACAGCTAGATCAGATGGGGAGAGGCATTGGGTTGTGAGATGTTTTAATTTAATTTTATAAAAGCTGAGTACTTTGAGATGGAAAGGAGTTCCATGTGATCATGGCTCGATATAATAATGTGCATTGCCTTGAATTTGTTCTGGATTTGGGGACTGTGAAGAGACCCCTGGTGGCATGTCTGGTAGGGTAATTATGTCTGTCAGAGCTATATGTACAGTAAGTTGATTATATTTCAACACAATAATATTTCTCAGAAAAACAAGAATTGATGCAGTTAACCTCTCATTCTCTGTTTTGAGCCAGCTGCAGCTTTGCTAGGTCTTTCTTTGCTGCACTTGCTCAGGTCACCCAGAAATGCACTTGGTGGCCTATAGCAACACCCTAAAATAATAGGTTTAGATGAGGAAACTGAACCTGCAACGTCAACACTTCAATAACACTTGACATGAGATCTTCTCTAAGCATTATAGGGACATGGCTCTGAATATACACAGCAACAACTTCCCCATAGGCATTCCTGCCTCTTCTGTAGATGTTATATCCTTGTATTGGTACTGCTGTTAACATCAAAATAATTATAAGTGAGTCTCAGAAATTGATAATATATTAATGTTGATCTGATGTTAGCAAGTTATTGATTTCATGAACCTTATTTCTAAGGCTACATACAGTGGCTTGTGAAAGTATTAACCCCCTGTCACGTCCTGGCCATAGAGCCCCCTCTGGGTTCTCTATGGTGTTTTAGGTCAGGACGTGACTAGGGGGGTTTCTAGTTATTTATTTCTATGTTGGTTTTGTGTATGGTTCCCAATTAGAGGCAGCTGTTATTCGTTGCCTCTAATTGGGGATCATACTTAGGTAGTCCTTTTCCCACCTGTGTTTGTGGGATATTATTTTGGTTAGTGCGTGTGAGCTCTACGTTTATTGTTACGATTAGTTGTTGCCTCTTGTTGGTTTTGTATGTTCCATTTAAATAAATATGTGGAACTGCATGCATGCTGCGCCTTGGTCCATTCATATTGAAGACAATCGTAACACCCCCTTTGGCATTTTTCCTATTTTGTTGTCTTACAACCTGGAATTAAAAAATATTTTTTGGGGGGGTTTGTATAATTTGATTTACACAACATGCCTACCACTTTGAATATGCAAAATATTTTTTATTGTGAAACAAACAAGAAATAAGACAAAATAAACCCGGAAAAATTGAGTGTGCATAACTATTCACCCACCCAAAGTCAATATTTTGCAGCAATTACAGCTGCAAGTCTCTTGGGGTATGTCTCTATAAGCTTGGCACATCTAGCCACTGGGATTTTTACCCATTCTTCAAGGCAAAACTGCTCCAGCTCCTTCAAGTTGGATGGGTTCATCTGGTGTACAGCAATCTTTAAGTCATACCACAGATTCTCAATTGGATTGAGGTCTGGGCTTTGACTAGGCCATTCCAAGACATTTAAATGTTTCCCCTTAAACCACTCGAGTGTTGCTTTAGCAGTATGCTTAGGGTCATTGTCCTGCTGGAAGGTGAACCTCCGTCCCCGTCTTAAATCTCTGGAAGACTGAAACAGGTTTCCTTCAAGAATTTCCCTGTATTTAGCGCTATCCATCATTCCTTCAATTCTGACAAGTTTCCCAGTCCCTGCCAATGAAAAACATCCCCACAGCATGATGCTGCCACCACCATGCTTCACTGTGGGGATGGTGTTCTCGGGGTGATGAGAAGTGTTGGGTTTGCGCCAGACATAGCATTTTCCTTGATGGCCAAAAAGCTCAGTTTTAGTCTCATCTGACCAGAGTACCTTCTTCCATATGTTTGGAGAGTCTCACACATGCCTTTTGGCGAACACCAATTTTTTTCTTTAAGTAATGGCATTTTCTGGCCACTCTTCCATAAAGCCCAGCTCTGTGGAGTGTACGGCTTACGGTGGTCCTATGGACAGATACTCCAATTTCCGCTGTGGAGCTTTGCATCTCCTTCAGGGTTATCTTTGATCTCTTTGTTGCCTCTCTGATTAATGCGCTCTTTGCCTGGTCCGTGAGTTTTGGTGGGTGGCCCTCTCTTGGCAGGTTTGTTGTGATGCCATATTGTTTAATTTTTTAAATAATGGATTTAATGGTGCTCCGTGGGATGTTCAAAGTTTCAATATTTTTTTTATAACCCAACCCATATCTGTACTTCTCCACAACTTTGTCCCTGACCTGTTTGGAGATCTCCTTGGTCTTCATGGTGTCGCTTGCTTGATGGTACTCTTTGCTTAGTGGTGTTGCAGACTCTGGGGCCTTTCAGAACAGGTGTAGATATACTGAGATCTTGTGACACTTAGATTGCACACAGGTGGACTTTATTTAACTAATTATGTGACTTCTGAAGGTAATTGGTGGCACCAGATCTTATTTAGGGGCTTCATAGCAAAGGGGGTGAATACATATGCACACACCACTTTAATGTAATATTATTTTTTTCTTTCACCGCACCAATTTGGACTATTTTGTGTCTGTCCATTACATGAAATCTAAATAAAATTATATTTAAATTACAGGTTGTAATGCAACAAAATAGGAAAAACTCAAAGGGGAATGAATACTTTTGCAAGGCACTGTATATTAATATAAGCTATTTTCAGCCCTTTCCTGGGTAGCTTCTCAGAGATAGATATAATATGGAAAAGAGCAAAGAAAGCAAGAGAAAAGGAAAAAAAAACATTATTCAGCAGTCCATCAACCAGTTGGTGTGTGTGTGTAAGTGTGTGTGTGTGCTGCGGGGTTAAGCTACCAACCCACAGGCTTGGCTTTCTCATCCCCTCCAGACTTTTGGGAGGGAGGGTGGACAATGACCCTGTCATAGCGGATGTAAGCAATATCCCTATGCGCTCTGGTAGATTTCATGGCTGGGATAAGTTCTTTCCTCTTCTGGCGCACAGCTTCAGGATAGTCCTTGTTGAGGAAGATGTTCCTCTTAAGTTCTTAGCTCTGTCCAGAAGAGCTACCTTGTCCTTGAACATCAGGAACTTGACCACTATCGGCCTGGGCCTGTCACCTGGGCCAGTGTCAGGTTTTCCAGTCATGCGGGCACGTCCACCTAAATCTTCCTGTAGTCCATCAATCAGTTTCTCAGTGATCAATTCCTTCACTTTGGCCTCAGACTCCGTCCAGGTCTCATGTGGAGATTCTGCAATTCCGTCCACAATAATATTGTTCCACCTTGATTGCCCCTTGATATTTCTCTGTCATTGTTATCATGGATTCAGATACAGAACTGAGGTCCTCTCTCAATGACAGATTGCTGTCATCTTGCCGTTCTCCTATTTAAACTCATCGAGCTGACCCTGGGAGAACTGCAAACCTCAGGAGGCTGAAGAAATTTGGCTTGTCACCCAAAACCCTGACAAAATTTTACAGATGCACAATCGAGGGCATCCTGTCTGGCTCTATCACAGCCTGGTACAGCAACTGCACCGCCCTCACCCGCAAGGCTCTCCAGAGGGTGGTGCGGTCTGCACAACGCATCACCGGGGGCAAACTACCTGCCCTCCATGACACCTACAGCACCCGATGTCACAGGAAGGCCAAAAAGATCATCAAGGACAACAACCACCCGAGCCACTGTCTGTTTACACCGTTATCATCCAGAAGGCGAGGTCAGTACAGGTGCATCAAAGCTGGGACCGAGAGATTGAGAAACAGCTTCTATCTCAAGGCCATCAGACTGCTAAACAGCAATCACTAACTCAGAGAGGCTTCTGCCCACATTGAGACCCGATCGCTGGACACTTTAATAAATGGATCACTAGTCACTTTAAACAATGGCACTCTAAATAATGCCACTTTAATAATGTCTACATATCTTACATTACTCATATCACATGTATATACTGTATTGAGACCCAGTCACTGGACACTTCAAAAAATTGATCACTAGTCACTTTAAACAATGGCCCTTTAAATAATGCCACTTTAATAATTTGTACATATCTTACATTACTCATATAACATGTACAGTATATACTGTATTTTATACCATCTATTGCACCTTGCCTTTGCAGCTCGGCCATCGATCATCCATATAGTTATATGTACATATTCTCATTCACCCCTTTAGATTTGTGTGTATTAGGTAGTTGTTGGGGGAATTGTTAGATTACTGTTAGATTTGTGTGTATTAGGTAGTTGTTGGGAGTTGTTAGATTATTTGTTAGATATTACTGCACTGTTGGAACTAGAAGCACAAGCATTTCGCTACACTCGCATTAACATCTACTAACCATGTGTATGTGACAAATACAATTTGATTTGATTTGATTTCAAACTGTTCTTCAGGTCCTGGACCTCTTTGGTCAAAATCGTCCATTCTTTTATTAGTTGACTCCACCAGTATTTGGACGCAACACTTGAAGCTATTCACTTGTTGTTGTAACAACTTATTGTAGAACTCTTTTTGTTTGTTTAAAAGATCCTTCACCTGTGATAGACACTACTGTCTTCAACGGTACTCTCATCGGCTTTGGTTATTGTCATGGTAGCAACTTAAAGGCTAACGCTGGTACTCCACACAATTCCAGCCAGCACAGACTCCCAGGGCCGATGGAAATAGCAGGGATTTAAGCAGCCACAAGCCAGGGACAATCCGTGGTCTCAGCCACAAGGGCTAACCCCGTCGCAGGCCGTGTTCAAACTGTCCAGGAAACCATTCTAGATTGATAGATAGCAGCTAGGCTAGCTTCTTCACCAAGCAGCAGCTCATTAGACTTTAGGGTTTGGCAGTCTCCCGTGACAGATAGGAGCGGTCCTAACAACTGAGGCTAACCGCGTCGTGGGATCCTAATTAAACAGGTAGGCTAGTAAACATTTATTTTCTCAAGAAAACACTTTTTCAGAAACTTTCAAAATAAGCCTAAAGTCTGGAGGCCTGGTGCTGCTTAACACACACACAAGGGTGCATGCACCAGCACACACACACACACATACAAGTCACACAGGTGCGCACACATCCACACACCACTCTCTTTAAATATCTGCATTTACCGCTGCCTGCCTGCTGCATACAGGCCAAGGTCCCAACAGGCTGGTCAAAACCAATTGTGAAATGTTTAAGTGCTTTGGGCCTTGATGGGAGTTTCATAGTGGTCTGGGTTGTCATCAGGAGGAGCTAGCTGCTATTTGATTGGGTTGTTTCTCTTCCTTTGCTTTTCTTATGTTATTTCCCCTTCACCTAATACATTTTTTATAATTTTTTGCACTGTTGGTTAGAACCTGTAAGTAAGCATTTCACTGTAAGGTCTACACCTGTTGTATTCGGCTCACGTGACAAATAAACTTTGATTTGATTTGATTTTGAAATGTTCTGCTCCCAAATATCACTCGGTTCAGGAGAGGTAATCAGCAGACATCTGTCTACCAACGGCTGGCTGGCTGCTAACGCACATTGAATAACTCACATTTTGAGAACAACGCACACATTCTAGAACAACACACACATTTGAATAAAACACACATTCTAGAACAAACACATTTTACATCATACACATTTTACGAATTCAAAAGAGAGAGAGAGAGAGAGAGAGAGAGAGAGAGAGAGAGAGAGAGAGAGAGAGAGAGAGAGAGAGAGAGAGAGAGAGACAGACAGACAGACAGAGAGACAGAGTGTATAAACTGAGACGTGGCGTGGTCACAAAGCTGCAAAACAACTCCAGTCACACTTCCTCTCCAAGACAGTATCATGTATTTACACTAAGCTGTTTCATAACAGGGGTAAGGAGACACAGAGGTTCACTTGTTATGCAAACACTCTGACTGAAAACAGCACCACTAGATAGGCAGCTTCCAAACCAACCATTCTATTGGTTCCTTAGCCCCTAGGTTTAGATATGTACTTATAAGCCAATGTCCCTTTTAAAATTATTTCCTGTGTCACTTGTGTTTTCCATCTTCGAGTCTCTGAGCTAGCTGCTAAGTGATGACAAGCCTTGTCTAGCCGTCAGTAGTAAATTGATCTCACATTACTACATTTCTTAATATTATCCTATGTGTATTAATGCCTTTTCCCCCGATCCCTAAGGTCATCACAACATACATTCCATTTGACAGCTGTGAAATATCGGGATATAACGCTGGAATACATTTCCCCCAGAATGACAGATATTATTCCGGAGCTCAGTCCTCGGAGCCATGAGGATTTCATTCAGAAAAATGCTGTTACATCTGGCTAAACCAGGCCGGACAGGCTAGTGACAGGCACACATTGCTGGAGCTCTGTTCCATTTAGGGAGAAAAATGGGAAAGCTTGACGTTCCCACAATGTGAGCTAGGAAACAGGCTGGGAGAGAGATTAAAACAAGCATGCTAATTTTGGAGAGGAGAGAAGAGCGGGAGAGAGTGGCGTGAAAGAGGTATTGTAGTGTGTGGCAGCAGTGCAGACAATCTTTAAACTGCTCAGGGTTTACTACTTACCCCTTATCTGGCATGTCAAAGACAAGGGAGAAAGAAGGGGTTGGGGTGTCTGTTTGGGGAGTTGAGGTTTCTATGAGCAAGCTGCTCCCAATAGACCCACCCTGAGGATCACAACACACTTTAGTTTCCTTCTTCACTGTGAAAGAAAGACAGAATAAGTTAGTGTAAGTAACAGAGGGGGTGAGTAGAGAGAGAGAGATTGAAATTGAATTAAGAGAGAGAGAGAAAGAGAGAAAGAGAGAAAGAGAGAGAGTGCAGAACAGTTCAGAGGTAGTCTCAGGGGGTGCAACCTGGGGCAGGTGTGTGTGTGTGAGACAGGTGTAAGGCAGGTGTGTGTGGGGGACAGGTGTCAGGCAGGTGTGTGTGTGTGGGGGGGACAGGTGTCAGGCAGGTGTGTGTGTGGGGGACAGGTGTCAGGCAGGTGTGTGTCAGTGACTAATGAGGCTATCAGTCACCCACCGCTATCCGCCATGCAAGTTTTTTTAATGGTTAAACTGTTCATATTCAGTGTAGGGCTGTTGCGGTGACCGTATTACCGCCACACCGGCGGTCACGAGTCATGAAGGCAGTCAAATTCCACATCACGGTTTAGTCGCGGTAATTAGGCTTCTCCAAGCTCTGATGCTGCTGATGGTCATTAGTAGCTACCATACATGCTAAATGCCTGCTACTCTGCACTCCATTGTCCCTCTAATCACTATGACATCGATGCAAATGTATTCGAAAATCTAATCAAACACTTCATGAGAGCCCAAGAGCTCAAGGTGCGCAACATTTCTATAGGCTATGCAATTGCTTGAGAAAACAGAGTGATGGCCTCTATTAAAAAGAGAAGGATCCCATCAGCTTTCTATTGGCTACGCCTACTATATTTATTTCTCAACTATCCTAATATTAAGCACATTGCTTATAATTACAACAGGAGTATTGCCTACCTGGCTGGCATGAAAATAAACCATGGGGAAAAGAGTCCTATAGATGACATTTATTTTTCCCCCGCTGCCCCTGTTTCAATACAGGTGCACGATAATGGTCCATTTTAAATCAAAACAAATGGCACACATTTATTACTTAGTATACACTACAGTTCAACAGTTTGGGGTCACTTAGGAATGTCCTTGTTTTTGAAAGAAAATCAAATTTTTGGTCCATTAAAATAACATCAAATTGATCAGAAACACAGTGTAGACATTGTTAATGTTGTAAATGACTATTGTACCTGGAAACGGCAGATTTTTAATGGATATCTACATAGGCGTACAGAGGCCCAGCATCAGCAACCATCACTCCTGTGTTCCAATAGCACGTTGTGCTAATCCAAGTTTATCATTTTAAAGGCTAATTGATAATTAGAAAATCATTTTGCAATTATGTCAGCACAGCTGAAAACTGCGCGTGAGTTTCAAGTTTGGGGAGGAACATTTTCACCATAAAAATGCACCTTTATAATAACAACATTACATGCATAATTACATTTGCAGTCACTTTTGATAATAGTGTTTTCCACTAAAGGAACATTCCCGCTTATAGCCTACTACCATGTGCCCATTGCTACGCTTACAATGTGAAGAAATTCACAAGCTAAATGTTCTGATCTGTTGCGTCAGCCACATTACGTAAAACATGTTTTTTTGATGCTAGTGCTTGTATTAATTTAGGATATATCGCATCCCACAACTGTCCCAGAATGTTTGGAATATTTATTTCTCGCACAGAAAATAATAGGTTAACTTTTGGACTATGGGGGATAGTACAGTCATGGCCAAAAGTTTTGAGAATGACACAAATATTAATTTTCACAAGTCTGCAGCCTCAGTTTGTATGATGGCAATTTGCATATACTCCAGAATGTCATGAAGAGTGATCAGATTAATTGAAATTAATTGCAAAGTCCCTGTTTTTGGGGAACTAAATCCCCCAAAACATTTCCACTGCATTTCAGCCCTGCCACAAAAGGACCAGCTGACATCTTGTCAGTGATTCTCTCGTTAACACAGGTGTGAGTGATCACTCTGTCATGCTGATTGAGTTCGAATAACAGACTGGAAGCTTAAAAAGGAGGGTGGTGCTTGGAATCGTTGTTCTTCCTCTGTCAAACAAGGTTACCTGCAAGGAAACACGTGCCGTCATCATTGCTTTGCACAAAAAGGGCTTCACAGGCAAGGATATTGCTGCCAGTAAGATTGCACCTAAATCAATCATTTATCGGATCATCAAGAACTTCAAGGAGAGCGGTTCAATTGTTGTGAAGAAGGCTTCAGGGCGCCCAAGAAAGTCCAGCAAGCGCCAGGACCGTCTCCTAAAGTTGATTCAGTAGCGGGGCACCACCAGTACAGAGCTTGCTCAGGAATGGCAGCAGGCAGGTGTGAGTGCATCTGCACGCACAGTGAGGCAAATACTTTTGGAGGATAGCCTGGTGTCAAGAAGGGCAGCAAAGAAGCCACTTCTCTCCAGGAAAAACATCAGGGACAGACTGATATTCTGCAAAAGGTACAGGGATTGGACTGCTGAGGACTGGGCTAAAGTACTTTTCTCTGATGAATCCCCTTTCTGACTGTTTGGGGCATCCGGAAAAAAGCTTGTCCGGAGAAGACAAGGTGAGCGCTACCATCAGTCCTGTGTCATGCCAACAGTAAAGCATCCTGAGACCATTCATGTGTGGGGTTTCTTCTCAGCCAAGGGAGTGGGCTCACTCACAATTTTGCCTAAGAACACAGTCATGAATAAAGAATGGTACCAACACATCCTCAGAGAGCAACTTCTCCCAACCGTCCAGGAACAGTTTGGTGACTAACAATGCCATTTCCAGCATGATGGAGCACCTTGTCATAAGGCGAAAGTGATAACTAAGTGGCTCGGGGAACAAAACATTGATATTTTGTGTCCATGGCCAGGAAACTCCCCAGACCTTAATCCCACTGAGAACAAAACCCCACAAATTCTGACAAACTCCAAGCATTGATTATGCAAGAATGGGCTGCCATCAGTCAGGATGTGGCCCAGAAGTTAATTGACAGCATGCCAGAGCGGATTGCAGAGGTCTTGAAAAGAAGGGTCAACACTGCAAATATTGACTCTTTGCATCAACTTCATGTAATTGTCAATGACACTTATGAAATGCTAGTAATTATACTTCAGTATTCCATAGTAACAATTGTCAAAAATATCTAAAGACACTGAAGCAGCAAACTTTGTGAAAAGTAATATTTGTGTCATTCTCAAAACTTTTGGCCACGACTGTATATTGACATAGGCTAGTGCTTTTGCTGTTCGTTAGGCCTACTCATCTTGTTGCCTGACG
This sequence comes from Brachymystax lenok tsinlingensis, assembly GCA_030435695.1. Lineage (NCBI taxonomy): Eukaryota > Metazoa > Chordata > Actinopteri > Salmoniformes > Salmonidae > Brachymystax > Brachymystax lenok. Next base: position 27,371,607 of record CM059808.1, on the reverse strand, counting down.
AAAGTAAATGTGGACAGTTCCTTCAATATCTTCAGCATTTACCTCGGAACTGGATAAGGACGCTCGCAGTTGCGTCCCCGTGTCGGTCTTAACTTGTAGCCTGTGAGAAAGACCCGATCAGATGACAGAGAGCCAGGTGAGTGAGAGAGTTTTGGATTGCACAGCACACTCAGGGAGAAGGGCACAACACAGCACACTCAGGGAGAAGGGCACACAACACAGCACACTCAGGGAGAAGGGCACAGCACAGCACATTCAGGGAGAAGGGCACAACACAGCACACTCAGGGAGAAGGGCACACAACACAGCACACTCAGGGAGAAGGGCACAACACAGCACACTCAGGGAGAAGGGCACACAACACAGCACACTCAGGGAGAAGGGCACAACAAAGCACACTCAGGGAGAAGGGCACAACACAGCACACTCAGGGAGAAGGGCACAACACACCACACTCAGGAAGAAGGGCACAACACAGCACACTCAGGAAGAAGGGCACAACACAGCACTCCGGGCTGCAAAAGGCATGGATTTTTTTAGGGTGCATTACCGCCACAAAGTGGATGCTGCTGTGAAATTCGAGGCATTATCAAGTGCTTGTCAAATTGTGAATGAGAGACTATTCGAGTGTGTACAGCCTGCGCAAAAAAACTAAGCAGAGCTCATGCCTTTCAAGCGACTTTTTTCAAATCATCATTAGAGTCTCATCATGCAGCCTTACAATGTATTAAAAATTAAAACATATAGCCCAATGTTTGTATAACAACTAAAGTAACATTAATAACTCTAAATTAAGCATATAGGAGTACCTATTTCTTTGTTAACCGCTCAACACAGAATAGCCGCATGTACGCACACCTTCAAATCGTTGGGCGAAAATATCCTTTATTCAGCTATGCTCAATGATATTCTTCATACTATAAAATAATCCCATGGAATTCTAAGCAAATCTTGTCTGTTAAATGAACTAGTGTAGCCCACAGCCATTTGGCATAACCACATCAGGACATAAAATCAAATCCAATCAAATGTTATTTGTCACATACACATGGTTAGCAGATGTTAATACGAGTGTAGCGAAATGCTTGTGCTTCTAGTTCTGACAGTGCAGCAAGATCTAACAAGTAATCTAACATTTCCACAACTACCTAATACACACAAATCTAAAGGGATGGAATAAGAATATGTACATATACATTTATGGATTTGCAATGACAGAGCAGCATAGGCAAGATACAATAGATAGTATAGAATACAGTATATACATATGAGATGAGTAATGCAAGATATGTAAACATTATTAAAGTGGCATTATTTAAAGTGACTAATGTTCCATTTATTAAAGTGGGCAAGGATTTCAAGTCTGTATGTAGACATCAGCCTCTCTGTGATAGTGATGGCTGTTTAACAGTTTGATGGCCTTGAGATATAGGCTGTTTTTCAGTCTCTCGGCCCCAGCTTTGATGCACCTGTACTGACCTCGCCTTCTGGATGATAGCGGGGTGAACAGGCAGTGGCTCGGGTGGTTGTTGTCCTTGATGATCTTTTTGGCCTTCCTGTGACATCGGGTGCTGTAGGTGTCCTGGAGGGCAGGTTAGTTTACCCCCGGTGATGCGTTGTGCAGACCGCACTACCCTCTGGAGATCTCTGCGGTTGTGGGCGAAGCAGTTGCCGTACCAGGCGGTGATACAGTCCGACAGGATGCTCTCAATTGTGCATAAGGAAAACTCAGAGTATGCTATTATTTTCTTCTGAAATAGACTACATTTTCTTAATATCATGCTTCTTTAGGCTTGTCTAAAATAAATAATGGATTTATTATGAAGGTTTAGGCTATATTAAATGGATTTATTATACTTTGTTAAATGGCTTGTAGGCTGTGTGGAAGCCAGGAGATGCTAATTGTGTTTATGTTAATTAATGGTCAGTTACCTTGAGACCAACAGTTTTGCTTGACAATCACTGGCTGATTGAATTTCATATTAAAATGTCTAGTTGTTTTTGTGTCTGGAAATCACAAGCACATTTTTGCACACACACACACACACACACACACACACACACACACACACACACACACACACACACACACACACACACACGTTTAGCAAATGATACAGCAGAGCACCGACAGTTTTAGCAACAGGGAAACTAACCTGCTGACCAGAGCGCCTGTGTCGAGTGGGCGAGTGTTGCAAAATAAATGTACACATACTGTACATGTTATTCAATCATTGCACCCACACTGCTCGCATGAGTCAACAAGCGTCTGCATAGCCAGGCGCTAAAATAGAACTTGGTTCTATTTGTGACACGCTGCAAGTCCCGCCTCTCCCATCTCGTTATTGGTTTTTACGAGCATATACCCACGTGGGTGATTGAAAGAACTGAGGTCCACACTCCAGTCCAGTTGGTTGTGGTAATGCACCTTAAAGTTGGTGCATTACCGCCATATAAAATCCAAAGAAGAAGAAGAAGCCTGAAGGAGGAGAGATTACTAGAAACGATCTCGGTTTACCGTTTTATCTGTGGATTAATTGTCAGAGTAGAGGACCCAACCCAATGTTTATATCCCAGGACAAATTATCTAGCAACAGCAAGCTAGCTAGCTAAATTGCCATACATGTTTAATGCTATTCGACCTGTCCCCAAATTAATATAGTTGGTTAGAGTTTGTTTTGATATTTCAACCGTGTCCTGATCGGGTCTGGTGTGGATGGACAAAATCAACATGCGGACAGTCTGCATCTAAATTGATTTGTGCTAAGCCGCCGCTGCTGTTCCCATTATGTTCACAATCTAAGTTTTAAAACTCTTCATTAAAAGCAAAGCACAAACACACACAGCCATATCACTATGTTTGCTTGCATGTGAAAAAAGCTGTGTGGAAGAAAAGGGGATCATGCTTGTTTTCCCTCCCTCCTCCCTCCTCCCTCCCTCCCTCCCTCCCTCCCTCCCTCCCTCCCTCCCTCCCTCCCTCCCTCCCTCCCTCCCTCCCTCCCTCCCTCCCTCTATCTCTCCCTCCATCCCTCCATCCCTTCCTCTCTCCATCTCTCCATCCCCCCTCTTTCCATCTCTCCATCTCTTTATCTCTCCATTCTGCCATCTCTCCATCTTTCCATCTCTGCACCCCTCCCTCCCTCCTGCTCTCCATCTCTCCATCTCTCCCTCCATCTCTCCATCTCTCCCTCCCTCCCTCCATCTCTCCATCCCCCCTCTTTCCATCTCTCCATCTCTCTATCTCTCCATCCCTCCATCTCTCCCTCTCTCCCTCTCTCCCTCTCCCCCTCTCTCCCTCTCCCCCTCTCTCCTTCTCTCCCTCTCTCCCTCTCTCCCTCTCTCCTTCTCTCTTGCTCAGTCTCCACATGTAGCTGAGAGGCTTTGAGACCAAACTGCAGCCAGTCATTATCTAAAGGGGTATTATAATTAACAAAACAATAAAAGTTTATTAATGAACATTAAAATGCAAAATAGGGAAAAGAGATCCAATCAATCAAAGATGAATCCCTTTTTGAGTTTTAATGAGATATTGCAGTTAATGGCATGAGGGGGGAGTTTGGAACCATTTAATTGCTGTGGTTTAATGGGCCAACAGCTTTTTAAAGTTGTAGATTAAAAAAAATGTAATTTATAGAATAATGTAATTTTTATTTCCTCTGTAACTAATCCAAGAACAGGTGCCCCGGATACAGATGGCTTGGAGTCCTCGGCCATTCAGAAACATTGCTTCCCTTTCAAAGGGAGGGTAGTATTGTGTGAGCTGATAGAAATGAGTTGTAAGTCCAGTAAAATATATACACTACTATTTTTACTATTTTCTACATTGTAGAATAATAGTGAAGACATCAAAACTATGAAATAACGCATATGGAATAATGTTGTAACCAAAAAAGTGTTAAACAAATGTAAATATATTTGAGATTTGAGATTTTTCAAATAGCCACCTTTTGCCTTGATGACAGCTTTGCGCACTATTGGCATTCTCTCAACCAGCATCATGAGGTAGTCACCTGGAATGCATTTCAATTAACAGCTGTGCCTTTTTAAAAGTTAATTTGTGGAATTTCAGTTGTGTTGTGACAAGGTAGGGGTGGTATACAGGAGATAGCCCTATTTGGTAAAACACGAAGTCAATTTTATGGCAAGAACAGCTCAAATAAGCAAAGAGAAACAACAGTCCATCATTACTTTAAGATATGAAGGTCAGTCAATATGGAACATTTCAAGAACTTTCAAAGTTTCTTCAAGTACAGTCGCAAAAACCATCAAGCGCTATGATGAAACTGGCTGTCATGAGGACCGCAACAGGAAAGGAAAACCCAGAGTTACCTCTGCTGCAGAGGATAAGTTCATTAGAGTTACCAGCCTCAGAAATTGCACCCCAAATAAATGCCTCACAGAGTTCAAGTAACAGACACATCTCAACATCAACTGTTCAGAGGAGGCTGTGTGAATCAGGCCTTCATGGTCAAATTGCTGCAAAGAAATCACCACTAAAGGACACCAATAAGAAGAAGAGACTTGATTGGGCCAAGAAACAAGAGCAATGGACATTAGACTGGTGGAAATTTGTCCTTTGGTCTGGAGTCCAGATTGTAGATTTTTGGTTCCAAACGCTGTCTTTCTGAGGCTGAACAGATGATCTCTGCATGTGTATTTCCCACCATAAAGCATGGAGGAGGAGGTGTTATGGTGTGGGGGTGCTTTGCTGGTGACGCTGTCTGTGATTTATTTCAAATTCACAGCACACTTAACCAGCATGGCTACCACAGCATTCTGCAGCGATACGCCATCCCATCTGGTTTGGTCTTAGTGGGACTATTATTTGTTTTTCAACAGGACAATGACCCAATACACCCCCAGGCTGTGTAAGGTCAATTCACCAAGAAGGAGAGTGATGGAGTGCTGCATCAGATTACCTGGTCTCCACAATCCCCCGACCTCAACCAAATTGAGGTGGTTTGGGATGAGTTGGACCGCAGAGTGAAGGAAAAGCAGCCAACATGTGCTCAGCATATGTGTAAACTCCTTCAAGACTGTTGGAAAAGCATTCCAGGTGAAGCTGGTTGAGAGAATGCCAAGCGTGTGCAAAGCTGTCATCAAGGCAAAGGGTGTCTGTTTGAAAAATCTCAAATATAAAATATATTTTGATTTGTTTAACACTTTTTTGGTTACTACCTGATTCCATATGTGTTATTTCATAGTTTTGATGTCTTCACTACTATTCTACAATGTAGAAAATAGTAAAAACTAAGAAAAACCCTTGAATGAGTAGGTGTTCCAAAACTTTTGACCGGTATTGTACAACCCACACATACTGTACATGCACAGACACACACACGCACACGCACGCACGCACGCACACACACACACACACACGATTGGATTTGATTGGCTAGGAGTGGGTTGTTAAATATAGTCTAGCAGAATTAGAGGCTACTTTAATTAATGTGGGCTGATTTCTTGGGGTAAGAACATAGACAGGTGTGAATCTGTCACTCTTCTCCTCTGCTTTGAGTTCCATGCCAAGTGTTATACTATCTGTCAGTGTGAGAACGGTCTCTATACGAAAAACAAAACAGAATGGATGCTGAGCGTTATACTTTCTGTCAGTGTGAGAACGGTCTCCATACGAAACAAATCAGAAACAAAATGAATGCTGAGTGTTTTACTTTCTGTCAGTGTGAGAACGGTCTCTATACGAAACAAAAACGAAACAAAATGGACGCTGAGCGTTTGATCCACCTCCTCTTGGTTCTGTGTGTGCTTGTTTTTTCTCTCCCCTCTGGTTCTTATTTTTTTGTGACATCCTCCGTTCTCTCTCTGGCTCCCACTCCACACAAGGAATACAAAAACACAAAACACTACAAAAACAGAGCGCTTGTGAAAGAACTGGCACAGCTCAGTCAGTCAGGAAGGCAGAGAGGGAGGAAGAGAGGGCTTCACGTCTCTGTCCATTTTTGCCTTTTTTTCTGCAGCCAGACCCACAGGCTTTTCCACATATCTGCCACATTGTATACCGCCAGACTGTGACACCACCAGACTCCCACACTAACTACGACTTTGTCCTGCCCTTCAGAGGGTTGGCCTCCACTACCTCTAGAGTTGCTGGTGGGAGGGAGAGGCGGATGGAGAGGGGGTGGGAGAGAGGGGGAGAGAGAAATTAAGAATGATAGAAATGAAAGATAGAAGGAAGGAAAGAAAGAAAGAAGCACTGAGATGGGGAGAGGGGAAGAGAGATAAACAGAGCGGAGAGACTTATTAATGATAGAGACAGATTAAATAACGCTACAGAGACAGCATGGATTAATACGGGGGTCTTCAACCATTCCTTGCCCAAGGACCCACTCCCATGTAAAACCGGCGACCTAGGGACCCCCTCCCGGGCAAACCAGCGACACAGGGACCCCCATCATATGTTAGCAAAACATTTTTGTCTCATCATTAGGTGAATGGTAATGGCAAGGAGAAGTAATCAACATAGATTTGGTAAATCGTTTTTCATTATTTTGACCTCCCAACATTATAATTAAAAGAGGAAGTATAAACTCTAACGGCCTATTAGCTACAAAGGTAACTCCAAACACATTCTCTAAAAGCAGCTGTTAAGCTGGTTAAACAAAAGTTATCCATGTGTCGGCAAACACGTATGTCCAAGTCAAGAAAGCTTTCCAGCAGCCAGCAGCACTTGCCGCACTGATAGCCTATTCTCTGATGCTTTTTCAAGCCTGCAGTATGTCAGATACTCCACTGAGTGTAGTTGATTTGAATCCCAGCTAGCACATAACGTTCTGAGAACCATATGTTCCATAGAGCTTGGTGAGAGAGTGGTTGTCCTATGGTTATTTTGCATACAACCTTACCACAACTTTCTGCCAATAGTGCAGGATAGTTGCTTGGCTTTGCAACATTCTCAGCACATTTAAGGAACTTTACAAAAAAACTTTATTTTCTTGGTATTTCATTACTTTAGCAGAATGTTTTCTAAAAGTTTAAACATGGTTAGATTTAATTAAAATGTTTGTAATGTTCTAGGAACGTTCTCCAACTGGTTTGACATTGGGAATGTTCTCAAAAAGTTCAGATAACGTTAAGAAGCAAAGTTCTTGTGTGGGAATTTCAGTATTTCAGTATAACTTTTCCTACAGGCTTCCTCATGGTTCTGTTTAAGGCAAGTTCTCAAATTGTTCCCACAACATTAAGAAAACTTTCCATAAAAACCACAAGAACACTTTTGTAATGTTCAGATGACATTCTAAGAATGTTATTTAAAAATATAGAGATTCCATTCTCTCAATCCTCTATCTTGTTAAGTGTGCTCAGGTGTGTTGGCCGCAATCTTCTTCAGGATTGGTGGGTCCCCTGCGGGACGGTTGAGCTAACGTAGGCTAATGCGATTAGCATGAGGTTGTAAGTAACAAGAACATTCCCAGGACATAGACATATCTGATATTGGCAGAAAGATTAAATTCTTGTTAATCTAACTGCACTGTCCAATTTACAGTAGCTATTACAGTGAAAGAAGACCATGCTATTGTTTGAGGAGAGTGCACAGTTTTGAACATAAAAAGTTATTAATAACTAATTAGGCACATTTGGGCAGTCTCGATACAACATTTTGAACAGAAATGCAAGGGGTTCATTGGATCAGTTTAAAACTTTGCACATACACTGCTGCCATCTAGTGGCCATAATCTATATTGCAGCTGGGCTGGAATAATACATGATGACCTTTCTCTTGCATTTCAAACATGATGGTACAAAAAAAAAAAAAAAAACTGTTGGTTTTCTCTTGGTATCATCTTTTACCAGATCTAATGTGTTATATTCTCCTACACTCCTTTCACATTTCCACAAAATTCTAAGTGTTTCCTTTCAAATGGTACTAAGTGTTTCCTTTCAAATGGCTTCAGGGCCTGAGCTACAGGGAGCTATGTCATTTTAGGCGAAAATTGAAAAAAAGGGGGCAATGCTTGTTTCTTTTGAAATGGGGTCTGTTTGAATAGACTAAAATCATCAGCTTTGTATTTGTAAAACAACATGGCATGCTAGCTCCATCCTGGTGCCACAGTTTGAATCTCACTGATGCTGTTTCACAATAGAAAATAAATGTCTTTGCATGGTTAATGCCTAAGGAAATTAATACATTTTTGTCCATTCTGTGTTTGGAGTAAAAAAAAAGTTAACTCATAATAAGCTAGCAGTGTTATTAAAAGTCTTATTGAAACATTCAGTGAAAGTTATTCAAAAACTTCCTAATAACCTATAATTTCTGTACTCAGAGCATTAATAAAACCTCCCAGGAAAAAGTGAATTCGATTAGTTTTTCTTCAAGTTTTACCGGTCAAGAAACGTATGGCTTTGTTCCTACAACCAATGTGAAACCAAAACCATGTTCCCACAACTTCCAAGGAACCAAATGTGCTAGCTGGGATGAATGTAATTTTCTCAATATTAGGAGTTGAGAAATTAAGTTGCCATCATTAGAAATAAGATACTAAAATACTGGGAATGTAATTACATTTTTGTTTATTCTGTTGTTGCCAGCGATATGAATAAAAACACACTTTAAAAAAATATATATTTTTGGGGACCACCTGCAGTACCTCCATGGACCCCCAGGGGGCCGCGGACCCCCTGTTGAATACCCCTGGTGTAATATCTTTCCTCTCTTAATCTCCAGTTGAACCTTTTAGTCTGCTACTGTAAGCGCTCAAGACTGGGGTCCAGACAGACCAGGCTACATGAGGGGTCAGAGGCCATGCATCAGTACCCTGGAAGACCCCATGACTCACTGAACAATACATACAACGTGTCACTTAGAAACAACATCACTAACAAACCATGAGCTTTTTCACTCAAATATATTAGTAATGCATTTTTTGGGTAGATATTTCTGATTGCTGATTATACTGCTTGAAGTGGATACCTCAGACATGTGGCTGACTGCCTGAATTGATTTGTCCTCAAACATCAGCTCCCAGTCTCTCAAAGGCCCTAGGATCCAGGGGGACGGGGTGGTCTGCCAATCACTGGGACCAGTGGCGACCCGTCATTCAGGCCTGTTCTGAGCCCCACCTGTTTAGCTGAAAAATACAATAAAAAAAGTGTGTCACCCATAGGGACACTACGTCACCGCAAAGTGCCCATCCAAGAAGGCTCAAGGTCATTGGCCGTAGATAAAATGACGTCAAATAACATTATATCTACAGTAGCTTTGATTGGACTGATCGTATCAACATCATACTTTCAAAATCTTAGCTAGCATGCCAGCAGTCATCATCATGAATCACATCGACAACCAGCCGCACCAATGTGTCGGAGGAAACACCGTACAGCTGCCAACCGAAGATAGCGTGCATGCGCCCGGCCAGCCACAAGGAGTCACTAGAGCACGATACGACAAGGACATCCCAGACGGCCAAACCCTCCCCTAATCCGAACGACGATGGGCCAATTGTGCGCCACCTCATGGGTCTCCAGGTCGAGGCCGTCTGCGACACAGCCTGGGATCAAACCCTGGGATCAAACCCGGTCTAAAGCACTGCCATGCAGTGTCTTTGACCGCTGCGCCACTCGGGAGACCCCATTCCTTTCTCTTTTCTATCAACTTTCAACTCTTATGTATTTTCTCGTTTTTTAAGTGACACTCTAAATGAAAAAATTTGTGTCATATTGCGCGTGGTCAGAAGGTGATGTCTGTAAAGTTGAAAACTCAGCAGAGAGAGAGAAGGAGATAGAGATATAGATAGAGACAGAGAGAGAGATAGAGACAGAGAGAACGAGAAAGAGCTGTCGCTCTTAATCTTTTCATTCTGAGGGAGCTCTACCAGCATGTTATTGGCCTAAAGCCATACACACAATAGCGCTGTGTGTGTGTCTGTGTGTGTGTCTGTGTGTGTCTGTGTGTGTGGACAGAGTTCCACTACCTCCACCGTGTCCTTGAAGGCTCCAGGTAAAAGACGAGGAGGAAGAGAGGAATAAGGGATGTGGAGGGGAGAAGGAGAGGGGGAGCTGGGAATTGTAACCACCAGACCGATCACATGGTTTAGTGACCCCTTTAAACTGTCACTCAAACCAACCTGGTCCTCATACACCAGCCTGCCTGACGCCACCCAGAAACCTGCTTCCACACACACACACACGCACACACGCACACACGCACACACGCACACACGCACACACGCACACACGCACACACGCACACACGCACTTCTGAGACACACAACAACCCTTTGCCTCGCTGATCAGCAGTCAGAACTTGAAGGTGAAAAGAGTGGAATTTACTCAAAGCAACGACCGGTACCCGATTTAAATGTTAATGTTCAAATTACATAGTGAATTAGAAATTTCATTGGCTGAGAGCACAGACATATATCTACCTGCCAATGAATCATGGCTTTGTAAATATATTTATAATCAGTGTGACATCATCTTTCAGCGACAACGTAATGAAGAATTTCCACATCCCTCTCTACCTCTATCTCTCCTACCCTCTCTCTCTCTCTCTCCCTCTCTCTCCATTCATCTGTCCATTTCCTCTCTCTCTCTCTCTCTCTCTCTCTCTCTCTCTCTCTCTCTCTCTCTACCCCTCTCTCTCTCTACTTACCCCGTCTCCTCCTCTCCATCTCAGTAGGGTCCCTGTCTAATTTCTCATGTCGTCTGCTTGACTAAATGTCAAAGTTAATCTAATTGTTGCCACGATGCCTCTGATGACAAGCTGACACCACAGACAAATGTGATTTGATTCTCCGCAAAGAGAGAAAGGAGCATATGCTGCCGCACCGCGCCAGGCCGCACCGCGCCAGGCCCTCCGACAAAGGAAAGGACGTGGTGCTACAGATAGAGTTGAGGAATCTGCCGTCGGTTTGTGTTGTGGTGCGGCGGTGACATCTCAACTTCAGGGAGTACTGTTCTGTGTGTCAGGGAGACAGGCATGACTAGGTAATGGAGATGAATGGAGCGGTCTACTACAGCCTTTCAACAGGAACTGAAAGAGGTACTGTACTGTACAGCGCTAAGTAGCTGTCTAACTCTGAATAAGGATACTGAAGTAGAGTATAGAACATGTGTAACTGAAAGAGTATACAGTATACTGTAAGTTCATATAAAACGTGCAATCCAAAAACGTATGTAAACCGACTCACCAGACTAGACGTGTAAACTGATATTAAAATATTAGAGATAGATGAATACGCTATTCACAATCAATGTTTCAACAGAAATGAACAGCTCACCCTGAGTGCGTACTGTATGTATGTCTGTGTGTGTTTTTGCGCCCGCTCATGTTTATTTACCAAACAGGTTGTTCCTATTCACAGAGGCATTAGATAAATAGTCACTAAATGGATTTCATGTGTCTCTTAAAGGATACATGAATAACTGTGAATCTTCACACTCTCAGTAAGTGTAACTTAATGTAACTGTATTAAGGACACAGACTTAAGTGAAAATATTGATAATTTGGTCATTTACCCTCTATTATACTTAAATGTATTTTTAAGCTGCGAGGGACTGCCCCTGGTAATTGCTGTTTGTGTGTGTGTCAACTCAATGAGCTCTCTCTCTCTCTGCTCTCTCTCTCTTTCTGCTATCTCTCTCTCTGCTCTCTCTCTCTTTCTGCTATCTCTCTCTCTGCTCTCTCTCTCTGCTCTCTCTCTGCTCTCTCTCTGCTCTCTCTCTCTTTCTGCTATCGCTCTCTGCCCTCTCTCTGGTCTCTCTATGATCTCTCTCTCTCTGCTCTCTCTCTCTCTGCTCTCTCTCTCTCTGCTCTCTCTCTCTCTCTCTGCTCTCTCTCTCTCTACTCTCTCTCTCTTTCTGCTTTCTCTATCTGCTCTCTCTCTGCTCTCTCTCTCTCTTCTATTTCTCTCTTGTTTTCACTCTATCTATCTCTATTTGTTTGTCTGAGGCACAAAGCACTGGGATCTCTGAAAAGCTATATGGATGTATGGTTAAAGGGGCGAAAAGCAAAACAAATCTACTTCCTATTTGTGACACAGGCTATGAGTTGATGGGAGGTGTGTGTGTGTGTGTGCGTGTCAGCTCCTCAATGAGCTAAGGTGTATGCTCATGTGTATTTAATATGTGTATATTTGTGTGTATCTGAATGAGTGAACGTGTATCCTGAACAGGTGTGTGTATGTGTGTGTTTGTGTGTGCTGGCCTGCATTATCTCCAACCTGGAAGCTGGTAATGGACAGGCTCAAGTCTCTCTACCCTGCAGCAGGTTGCCAATATTTCATGCTCTGTCTCTGACCTTGGAACAAGCACTCTCCTGACTATACTGTATATAGAGAGGCCGAGAAGGGTGCAATTGTGGCCCGCAATTAGTGACGTTCCTGCATGTGGGCATCTGCGGAACCCTTCGTTAACAGAAGGGTTAGGACTCCCCACAGGTGGGAGGAGGGGCCGCTCCAGTACAGTAGATGAAGGTAATAACGTTGGATGCCAACCGCTGATAAACCCCACAGAAGAAGAGACGGGGGCAACAACGATAGCTAGCTAGCTAGCACAACGGCAGACAGTGTCCCTCCCCCCCACCTGTCAGACACTGTTTTCCCGCAGTTCTGTTAAAGACGGCAAGGGAAGGTGTTCGGCCATTGTTAGCGAAGGACACTGTGTGCTAGCTAGATAGCTTGGAGGACTCTGGTACACAGCAGGCGGGAGGCGGGGGCGACAGCGGTAGCTATCTAGCTAGGACGGTAGCTATCTAGCTAGGACACAGGTAGCTATCTAGCTAGGACACCGGTAGCTATCTAGCTAGGACACCGGTAGACAGTGTCCTACGCACCCCAAAAACTCAGATAATACTTTTATAGCCTTTTTGACTCACATTTTAATCACAGGGGAAATCCAGAATATCAAAAGTGTCACTCAACCACGAAGTTGGCGTGCTCAAGGGTGGGGGAGGTGATCATGCAGGAACCAATGGGATGTTCAAGGTCATCAAATGCAGGAATGTCCACATGCAGGAATGCCCTGAAGTGCAGGCCACAATCACACACTATTGAAGAGGCTCGCTGAGTTGAGTATCATTGCGTCATGCTCTGCTCCAATCAGGTGGGCTTTGGTTTCCTCTGCGAGGGACAAAGAGAGAGAGAGGTATTACAACTTCCTGCGTTGCATGTTATCTGTCCCCTACAGATATAGAGGTATAGATGTTCCACTTACTAACAAACTGCTCAACTAACTAGCCCCAAGCGTCACCCACGGACCTCAGTAAGTTGTCAACATATCAACAAAAGTTGCAATTGATAGTTTGTTGATAGTATAACCCTCGACAGACAATCAGGGGACTGACCAGAGAAAGTACAAACTTCTGATGTAGCAGTAATGACACAGACTGGCTGACACTGCGGCTAACAGGGGCAAAGATCCGTCTGGTCCACAGTCAGGAGACGTGTTCAGGCTGACAGAGAGGATGTTGGGGTTCCCCGGCATTAGCCATTCATGAGATTATTTACAGCTAGACAACACACTGCCTTAGACTGACACCTCTTTAATGTGTGTGTGGCCCAAAGGTGGTAAATATTCGGTCTAATAATGATTTGTTTGCGTCCTCAGCCAAGCTCTAGTAATCTCTGAATATTCATGTGAAACATTTGGATATGTGGCTATACTCCAGCACTCTCTCTCTCTCCCTCTCTCATCGCATTCTCTCTCTCTCTCTCTCTCTCTCTCTCTCTCTCTCTCTCTCTCTCTCTCTCTCTCTCTCTCTCTCTCTCTCTTCTCTCTCTCTTTCTCTCTTTCATCACTTTCTCTCAACACATTCTCTCTTTTTCTCTCTCTCTCATCACATTCACAGTCACACTCCCTTCATCAATCTCTCTTTGTATTTCTGACCACCTGTTTGTTGTTGTACCCCTTCACCATGAATTCTCCCTCTCTGTCTTTTTCCCCTATTCCCCCGTAACCTGCTGACCGCTGTAAACCTGGAGAGGTACTCAGGGTTCCAGTTGATGTGTGTGTGTTTCGCCGTATAGAGTTCCCTGGAGAGGAAAGGTGCCCCAATGTAATCATCCCTTCCTTTTTTTGATTGAGTACTTTATATGGTGTGTGTGTGTGTGTGCAGAGACAGATAAAGATTGAATGCCTCAGTAGGAAAACACCTTCCACCAGACCCTCTCAACTGCCTCCATCACAGGGAATGCCTCTCGGAACTTGGGAAAATTTTACAAGAGAGAGCAAGTGAGAGAGAGAGAGAGAGAGAGAGAGAGAGAGAGAGAGAGAGAGAGAGAGAGAGAGAGAGAGAGAGAGAGAGAGATAAAGAGAAAGAGCTGCAGAGAGATACTGTACTAAACATTTTAAGAATAACTGAACATATAAGGCTGGGATTCAATTTGAACGCGCTTGTAAACAATGCGTTTTTTAAAGGCAATGTTACTTCATTTTCGGATATCATATTCAAGGTAAACCCAGCAGATGTCGGCTCAAATGGAAATGACCTTTAAATGTCAACCGTCAGATTGTGTAATCTGAGGCACAGAATAAGTTGTAAAGTTGTTTGCCCCTTTTTTCTCAATTTCCGCCTAAATGATGTGCCCAAAGTAAACTGCCTGTTGCTCAGGCCCTGAAGCCAGGATATGCATATAACTGGTACCATTGGAAAGAAGTTTGTAGAAATGTAAAAATAATGTAGGAGAATATAACACAATAGATATGGTAGGAGAAAATCCAAAGAAAAACCAGCCAGAATTTTCGTTTTTTTTGAGAGCCCATGCTCTTACAATGGAAAATATAGAGGCATACTGAATTCTAACTCCCAGGATGCTATTCCTATGGCTTCCACAGGGTGACAACAGTCTATGTTCAAGGCTTCAGGCTTGTAACTTCCCCCAAAATATCAGTTTTAGTACAGGGACACAGTCTTGGAAATGTGTGTATGTGCGTGCGATGAAGACAGAACACACCTGCTAAAATCAGTTTCCTATTGAACATACTTCTTTTCGTAAGAATTATTATAGTTTGATTACATTTTACTGTATCTGAGGAGTAAATAGAAACATATTTTGACTTGTTGAAACAAAGGATTTTATCTAACAAAACAACACTACATGTTAAACCTGGGACCCTTTGGATGACAAATCAGAGGAAGATTTTTTGGGGAATTTATGAAACCTGTGCCGGTGGAAAAATATTTTGATGTGGGGCGCCGTCCTCAAACAATCACATGGCATGCTTTCGCTGTAATGGCTACTGTGAAAATGACGCCGGAAGAAATGGCAGCAGTTTTACGGACGCCCAACCAGTTGTGCTATTATGTGGGGATTTTTCTCGCGTTATTTGTAACTTATTTTGTACATAATGTTTCTGCAACCGTATCTTACGGCAAAAAAGAGCTTCTGGATATCAGGACAGCGATCACTCACCTCGGATTAGACTAATATTTTTTCTTCAACGAGCAGGATGCACAGGACATTCTCAAAACATACCAGTTATTTGCAAGAGGAAGAGAGTAAGGTGCAGAGGACACAGAGCGGGATGCCTCGTAACGCTCCGCAGAAGGCGAGTGGGAAAGCTGCCGTTACCATCAATATGACTCGCCAACGTGCAATCATTGGACAATAAATTAGACGAGGTACGATCACAAATATCCTACCAACGGGACATAAAAAACTGTAATATCCCATGTTTCACGAAATCGTGGCTGAATGATGACATGGATATTCAGCTAGCGGGATATACGCTGCACCGGCAAAATAGAACAGCACACTCCGGTAAGACGAGGGCGGTCTGTGCATATTTGTAAACAACAGCTGGTGCACGAAATCTAAGGAAGTCTCTAGATTTTGCTCGCCTGAAGTAGAGTACCTTGTGATAAATTTCAGATCACACTACTTGCCTAGAGAGTTTTCAGCTATACCTTTTGTGGCTGTTTATTTACCACCACAGATGGATGCTGGCGCTAAGACTGCACTCAGTCAGCTGTATTAGGAAATAAGCAAACAGGAAACCACTCACCCAGAGGCGGCGCTCCTAGTGGCCGGAGACTTTAACTACTTAGGGAGCAGTGGGGCGCTAGACTGTTGACATCTAATGGAAGCCATAGGTACTGCAGTCTCAGTCCTGGTAACAAATGGATTCAATAGGGAGTGTGTCTAAGAGAAGTTAACTTCTTAGGGAGCGGCTCCCGAGGTGACGGTTTTGGAGAGTCTGGCGTGCCCAAAGTAAAATGCCTCCCACTCAGGCTCAGAAAATAGGATATGCACATAATTAGTACTATTGGATAGGAAACACTCTGAAGTTTCTAAAAGTGTTAACATAATGTCTGTGAGTATAACAGAACTCATTTAGCAGGCAAAAACCAAAAAACATTGGCTCTGTTTTACAGTCTCCCTATTTATTGCAAAGGCAAGCAGCTCCGAGATTTCAGTACCTATGGCTTCCACTAGATGTCAACAGTCTCTATACAAAACCAGGAAACGTTAGCCCTAACCAGAACGGGGGAGAGAATATGGTACAGGGAGCTCAGATGTCAACAAGCTTTTGCAGGCACGCAACCGAGTGCGCGCTACACTGTTTTTTCCTTTCTTATCATTCAGGCTACAATCCGGTTGAAATTATATAGTAAATATACATAAAAGAATACCTAAGGAAACATAAAAAATGATGTTTGATTTGTCTGTAGAAATATGATAGGTATAATTTCAACGCGTTCTCTTCACGGTTCTATGGGCGACTCGACGATGGATTTTATGAACATAATGCGCCAACCAAACTGAGATTTATGGATATAATAAATGACTTTTTCTAACCAAAGAAGCATGGATTGTCTTCGTTGGACACTTGGGAAGCCCTCAGCAGAAGTTCATCAAAGGTAATCAATTTTATATTAGCGATTTTATGCGTTTTGTGAGACCCGGGTTGGATTATTGATTTATGCTAATGCATAAATATTAGAGGTGCTACCCTCAAACAATCAAATGTTGTGCTTTCGCCGTAAAGCCTTTTTTAAATCTGACAACGCTGTGATATTGCCAAGAGTCTGAGCTTTTGATGGCTATGAAACACTTGTATATTGATGATTCAACTTTTGGATTTAGAATTTGGCGCTTTACATTTCACCGGGTAGTGTCGGGAGTGGGGCGCTAGCGCTAGTGCCCCACTGCTCCCTAAGTAGTTAATGCAGGGAAACTTAAATCAGTTCTACCTAATGTTAAATGTGCAAGCAGAGGGAAAAAAATTCTAGATCACATGTACACACACAGAGATACGTACAAAGCTCTCCTTCGCCCTCCATTTGGTAAATCCGACCACAACTCTATCCTCCTGATTCCTGCTTACATGCAAAAATTAGGAAGCACCAGTAAAAAAGTGTTCAGATGAAGCAGATGCTAAACTACAGGACTGTTTTGCTATCACAGACTGGAACATGTTCCGGGATTCTTCCGATGGCATTGAGGAGTACACCACATTAGTCACTGGCATTATCAATAAGTGCATCGAGGACGTCGTCCCCAAAGTGACTGTACGAACATATCCCAACCGGAAGCCATGGATTACAGGCAACATTCGCACTGAGCTGAAGGGTAGAGCTGCCACTTTCAAGGTGCGGGACTCTAACTTGGAAACTTATAAGAAATCCTGCTATGCCCTGCGACGAACCATCAAACAAGCAAAGCGTCAATACAGGGCTAAGATTGATTCGTACTACACCGGCTCCGACGCTCGTCTTATGTGGCAGGGCCTGCAAACTATTACAGACTCCAAAGGGAAGCACAGCCGCGAGCTGCCCAGTGACACGAGCCTACCAGACGAGCTAAATCACTTCTATGCTCGCTTCGAGGCAAGCAACACTGAGGCATGCATGAGAGCATCAGCTGTTCTGGACGACTGTGTGATCACGCTCTCCGTAGCCGACGTGAGTAAGACCTTTAAACAGGTCAACATTCACAAGGCTGCCGGGTGTCTTCACTGACATTTTCAACATGTCCCTGATTGAGTCTGTAATGCCAACATGTTTCAAGCAGACCACCATAGTCCCTGTGCCCAAGAACACGAAGGCAACCTGCCTAAATGACTACAGACCCGTAGCACTCACGTCCGTAGTCATGAAGTGCTTTGAAAGGCTGGTAATGGCTCACATCAACACCATTATCCCAGAAACCCTAGAGCCACTCCAATTTGCATACCGCCCAAACAGATCCACAGATGATGCAATCTCCACACTGCCCTTTCCCACCTGGACAAAAGGAACACCTATGTGAGAATGCTATTCATTGACTACAGCTCAGCGTTCAACACCATAGTATCCTCATAGCTCATCACTAAGCTAAGGATCCTGGGACTAAACACCTCCCGCTGCAACTGGATTCTGGACTTCCTGACGGGCCGCCCCCAGGTGTTGAGGGTAGGTAGCAACACATCTGCCACGCTGATCCTCAACACTGGAGCCCCCAAGGGGTGCGTGCTCAGTTCCCATCCTGTACTCCCTGTTCACCCACGACTGCATGGCCAGGCACGACTCCAACACCATCATTAAGTTTGCAGACGAAACAACAGTGGTAGGCCTGATCACAGACAACGACGAGACAGCCTATAGGGAGGAGGTCAAAGACCTGGCTGGGTGGGGCCGCCTCTTTTACGCTACTGCTACTCTCTGTTTATCATATATGCATAGTCACTTTCACCATATCTACATGTACATACTACCTCAATCATCCAGTTTTTATTTCTTTACTTACCTATTGTTCACCTAATACTTTTATTGCGCTATTGGTTAGAGCCTGTAAGTAAGCATTTAACTGTAAGGTCTACACCTGTTGTATTTGGCGCACGTGACAAATAAAGTTTGATTAACAAGAATTTAAGCTTTCAACCGATATAAGACACTTGTATGTACCTAAATGTTTAATATCCATAATTCTTATGATTATTTATTGGAATTGCGCACCCTCCAGTTTCACCGGAAGTTGTCCCACTACCGGGACGCCCAGCCCTAAGAATTAAATGTGAACTGTCAGATTGTGCAGTCTGAGGCACGGAATAAGTTGTAAAGTGTGTGTGCTCTATGAAGCATCTGTCCACAACAGCCAGTTTGTATCTAGTCCCCAGTCCTCCACAGAGACAGAAATTCTCTAACAGGCTCAATGAAGCATCTGTCCACAACAGTCAGTTTGTATCTAGTCCCCAGTCCTCCACAGAGACAGAGATCCTCTAACAGGCTCTATGAAGCATCTGTCCACAACAGTCAGTTTGAATCTAGTCCCCAGTCCTCCACAGAGACAGAGATCCTCTAACAGGCTCTATGAAGCATCTGTCCACAACAGTCAGTTTGTATCTAGTCCCCAGTCCTCCACAGAGACAGAGATCCTCTAACAGGCTCTATGAAGCATCTGTCCACAACAGTCAGTTTGTATGTAGTCCCCAGTCCTCCACAGAGACAGAGATCCTCTAACAGGCTATATGAAGCATCTCTCCACAACAGTCAGTTTGTATCTATTGCCTGTTTTACCAGCTCTTTACCATGCCAACCACCTCCTCCACCTCACATACACACGCACGGGTGCACGAGCACACGCTCACACGCACACACAGAAGCCCGCACACACATAAGCATGCAGTCACACACACACTCACACCAGATGTGACAGAGAAGATCAGGGAGCAGGGTTGTGTGGCAGTGGCTGCAGTGAGTGTTCATGTGACATCTGTAAAAAGAGAACATCTCTGCCTTGTCTCCTCATATCGTGTCTGCCAACACAACTGCCACAGTATGTGTGTGTGTTTGTGTGTGTGTGTGTGTGTGTGTGTCTGTGTGCGTGGGCGTGTACGTCGTCGTGGGCGTGTGCGTGAGCTGCCAGATCGGGAACAGTCAGAGGAGTGAGGGGCCGCTGACTTCCTGTCCTGTCCTGTCAGACCCTGCTGGACATTGCAGTGTATATGTGTGTGCTGTTGTCCAGGCCAACAGCAGCCCTTCGGTCACAATTTTGTAGCCGTCAGTCGGCACACTGCCCTGTAGCAGGAGTCCCCCCTTCACACACACGCATGCACGCACTCACTCACGCACACGCACACACACACACACACACACACACACACACACACACACACACACACACACACATAAACACACTATACAGATTAAGATTTTGTAATTCACTAGTGACCCTAAGCTTATAGGCCACTTCTCTCCTAAGTGCTTTATATGCAGGCAGGGCTAACCCATGTTGGTGATTTCTGATATCATAAAAATAAATAAATCACAGCATGTTTTTGAACTCTTTAAACAGTTTTTACATGATTTAAGTACACTACCATTGGAAATGAATGTTGAAACTTAATTGAAAACTTAATTGAAAATGATGCTGTCGCTGCTTATTGTTGACAAGACATTGATAAATAGCCCAATTGTCACGCCCTGGCCATAGAGAGCCCTCTGGGTTTCTCTATGGTGTGTTAGGTCAGGGCGTGACTAGGGTGTTCTAGGGGACTCTATGTTGGGTTTTTGTGTTGGTTCCCAATTAGAGGCAGCTGTTAGTCGTTGCCTCTAATTGGGAATCCTATTTAAGTTTGTTCCCTTCCCCCATCTGTTTTGTGGTTATTGTTTGTTGTGTGGTATGTGCTACACACCTATGTCTGAGCTGGTCAGTTCTTATTGTTTTGTATAGTTCCTTTGCCAATTAAAGTATGTGGAATTCGACCCACGCTGCATTTTGGTCCGTCCTTAAAGAAGATTGTGACAGAATAACCCACTAAACCAGGACCAAGCAGCGTGGCCAGGAGGAGAAGCAGATCTGGACCTGGGAGGAGATAAAGGGGGTTGGGAGACCCTGCCTTGGCGAGAGATCCTGAGGGGTTCGCGGCCACAGCAGTCCCAGGATTTCTTTTGGGGGGGGGGGCACATGGTGCCGGCTCCACGCACTCTGATTCCAGTGTGCCTCTCCAGCCCGGTATGTCCTGTGCCAGCTCCCTGCACTCGCCCTGAAGAGAGTCAGCAGTCCGGTGAGACCTGCAGTGTGCCTCTCCAGCCCGGTGTGTCCAGTGCCAGCTCCCCCCACACAGAATGGTTTGGGATACGCTGAAAACAAAAATCTCAAACAACTTTCAATTGCTGGATTTGACCTTGCAACCTTTGCAATCAGAGGCAGATGCTTATGTCCATCACTCAAACACCCTAGACATCCACATCATCTCCCAATGTCCTCCGACATGGATGGATGTCAAATACTGACTTTAATCTGGCTGGTCAAAACACAATTTGAACATGTCCAAATCAAAAACCAATATGCAGAGATGATATATTGAAAACATAAACATTTACTACCTACACAGAGATGTCAACAGTAGTAATCACTCCTATCGATTAGGGGAGAAATCAGGGTGTATGTTCCACAACTCAAACACCACCTGGAGA
Source organism: Brachymystax lenok tsinlingensis (assembly GCA_030435695.1). Lineage (NCBI taxonomy): Eukaryota > Metazoa > Chordata > Actinopteri > Salmoniformes > Salmonidae > Brachymystax > Brachymystax lenok. The sequence goes on along the minus strand of CM059808.1, from coordinate 27,350,252 downwards.
TATTTTTTACATCACTGTTTAGAAGACAGTCAGCTGCATTTTGGAATGTTGCATTTTGATAAGGGGGTCACCAACAAGAAAGAGAATCGCAATACTGTTTTGTCAATCACTCCTATCAATTATCACATTGAAATCAATAGTGCAAGATGATGTTGCACATCCTGTTAAACTAGCATAGCTAAAAAAAATCTGGGATTAGTATGTACATCACAGCTAGCTACATTTTGACGTGGGTCACCAACACGCTAAGTGTAAAGCAACATTTTTAATCACTTCCTCCATACCACGTTGAAATCAGTAGAACAAGGTACAACAGTTTGTGTATGCATTGTTTAAACTAACACTATTCGAAGGCCATGGGGAATCTGAGAATACTTTTTACATCACTGGTTAGAAGAGAATTTGCTGGCCTCCCGAGTGGCACACCTGTCTAAGGCACTGCATCACAATGCTAGAGGTATCATTACAGACCTGGGTTCAATCATGGTCTGTATCACAACTGGCTGTGTTTGTGAATCCCATAGGGTGGCACACAATTGGCCTGTTGTTGTCCGGGTTAGTGGAGGGTTTGGGCGGGGGGGCTTTACTTGACTCCTTGTGGTGGGCCGGGCACCTGCAGGCTGACCTTGGTCGTCAGTTGAATAGTGTTTTCTCCGACACTTTGGTGCGGCTGGCTTTTGGGTTAAGCGGGCGGGTGTTAAGGAGCGCGGTTTGGCCAGTTATGTTTCGGATGACTCGACGTTTGCCCTCCTGAGCCTGTTGGGGAGTTGCGGTTATGAGACAAGATCGAAAAAGGCGGTAAAAAATAAGATAATTTGCTGAAAGTCATCTAAATTCTGAAAGGTGTCAGAAACAAATCAGTTGCTTTGTTATTTAACTTTAACAAATCACGACCCGGCATAGGATATCAACACTGAGGGCTATCTGTTATTTAAGTGATATTTTGACTCTTTTTGTATGCGTTCTAAGTCCTGCGACCGACAGGCATGTAAACAAAATCAACGTTAAACAAATATATTAATCAGTTTAAAGCAATCGATTTAATGTATTCGTGATGACTGTAAACTTTTATATTAACAATCTGAAGTTTCCCTTACACATACACACACACACGTCTCTCCCCACGTACCCTCTTAATTAGACTCCCCCGTCCCCTGCAGTTACCATGGCAGCAGAGACAATGTGTGTGTGTCCTATCCCCTCTGTCTGTGGGCCCTGTTCACCACCCTGTTCACCACCCTTCCCATCTCTTTCCATGGGCAGCACTATCATTAAAGTGTCACTGAGAAGTGACACCACTCCATTTTAGCAGCTTTCAGTGGGCCAAAGAGAAGATGCTGGGGGAAAGACAGGAGAGTAGGACAGAAGGAGGGAGGAGAGGAGAGAGTAAGAGAGGATAGATAACAGGGTTAGGCAGGTATGAATCTACTGTCCTCTGATGGCGTCTCTGGTCTGTGTCAGTAATGAATCCAGTTGTTTGAGACATCAGGTGAGAACCAGCACTTCCTCAGTCTGCCCTAAAAGACCTCTGACTCACATACTGTCTGGGTTGGGGTTTCTAACAGACAGACAGTCAGAGACGGAGCTAGGAGAATACATTTAGAATGTGTGTGTGTGTGTGTGTGTGAAAGAGAGGGAGAATGAATACGAGAGGATAAGACGAAAGGAGAGAAAGAGAGAATTAAAAAAAGACAACAAAACCGAGAGAGAGACGGACACAGAGACAGTGTGTGTGTTTGTGCACACAAAGCTCTTCCAGTCTGTGACTTCAGGGTTGACACACACACACACACACACACATATTTCTAATCAACCCTGTGTCACAAACAGGAAGTAGATTTGTTTTACTTTTTGCCCCTCTAACCATATCCTGTAATTGTTATGTTTTTTATTTTAGTTTGGAGGTCAAATCACAACAATAGAGACTATTAAACATACCCTTCACCTCTTCTCCTCCTTTGTACATCTCCTTCCATCCTCTTCCCTTCCTCTCCTCTTCTCCTCCTTTCTCCATCTCCCTCCTTCCCTTTGCATCCGTGCTCCCTCAATTTCACTTCTCCTTCCTTTCCTATCCTTCTCTTCCTCATCTCTCCTTCACCCTGTCTCTCCATCTCGTTCCATCTCTCCACTCTCTCCTTCCGTTCATCGACTCATCCTGTCTGAGTCTCCTCTCCGCTTCTTTCCACCCCCAAAAAGTTGCTGTTATATATCTCTCTCTCTCTCTCTCTCTCTCTCTCTCTGTCTCTCTCTCTGTCTCTCTCTCTCTGTGTGTGTGTGTGTGTGATGTGTCAAAGTGGTAATGAGGCCTCTCCTGCTCATTCTAGCCTCTGCTTGCTCTCTAATTAATGGACCAAAGACGTTCCATTGTGATCTGAGCAAATGAACAATAAATCACTAACACAGCATTGCTAGCCTACAGAACATCTGTTTCACACACGTCTTACAACATACCTGCTGCTGGCCCCCGCGTGTGTGTGAGCGGGGTGGGGTGTGTGTGTAGTGGCCGAGCGGAGGTGTGTGTGAGGGGCCTCGTAGCGAAGGTCTAGTCTGTAGGAGCCCGCAGCTCGAGGCCCTCTTCATTTATTGCTCCAGTGATGAAGAACAGAGAGCATTCTGGGATGTTAATAACAATAAAAATAACTGTGAGAGGTGGGGAGAGAGAGAGAGAGAGAGAGAGAGAGAGAGAGAGGGAGGTGTGATAGTGAGATGGAGGGTCACGTTCAGTAGCATCTGTCTCTCTTTATCTCTCTCTCTCCCTCCCTCTATCACCCTGTCTCTCTATTTATCTCTCTCTCCCTTTCTCCCTCTATCCCCATCTCTCTCTCTCTTTATCTCTCTCTCTCCCTCTATCCCCCTCTTTCTCTCTCTCTCTCCCTCTCTCCACCCTCCCTCTCTGTCTCTGCTGTTGAGTGCCTCTGTCCTTGCTCCATGGTTTGTTAGGCAGGCCTGCTGTAGTGCTGTGTCAGGACTTCTATTGGATGATTAATGCATGGGGATAGACTCATCAGCCTACACCAATAGCACCATCTCAATACTGTTTCAGTGTCATGCCTCAGGTCTGCGCGCACACACACACACAACCCCCCCACACACACTAACTTTCCTTATCCAGCTGCAAGGAGCTGAGAATACAAGGAGATGGAGACATGAATGACCAAGTTAGACCATGTGATATTCAAATATCACAAAACATAACAATCCTTCACTCAAAGTGAGTGAAGTCAAGAGGATGAAATACGTTTTATTTCACTCCCTCTCTCTCCCTCCCTCTTTCCCTCTCTTGCCTCTCTCTCTGTCCCACTCTCTCTTCTGCAATGTTTAAAGGGTTTCCAAACGTCCGTTTGCTTTCATCCTCCACAGAGAGAAAATACAATTGAGTAAAGAGAGAAAGAGGGACATTAAAACGTGTCTGTGCTACTCCAGAAGTTAGCCTCCCACGGCTAGCTCCCTGAGTGATGCTCTATACTTAAATTAGCTTGACCACGAGACGATTGGGGAAAGTTAGAGATGAGAGATGAAACCTTGCGCGTGTGTGTGTGTGCAGGGTTGGGAAATAACGGATTACAACAAAACGGTAACTGTAATCCGTCACGTTACCAGCAAAAATATTGTAATCAGATTACAGATACTTTTGAAAAACAAGATGATTACTTCAAGGATTACTATTAAATTCAGAAAGGATGTTTGCGGAAAAAAATCTTTGACACTTCTCTGTTTTCTCAATAACATTCAAATCAGCATTGAAAAAAAGGTGCAAGTTTAAGTTTGTTCCACCTGAGCGAGTCTGACCACAAGTCAGAGACCACTATGATGACACACCAAACAAATATGTTTGATGGATCGTGGGAAAAGAGCAGGAATAGGCTTTTATAGGCTACAGTACAAGCTATGTCTTCCAATGGTGCGACTGCTGTCGGCGTCCAAAGATTATCCAACTGTAATAAAGACTTGGAGGTCAGGATGACAGCAGTGGTGTAGTCTACAGCGATACGGAGATCCCTTATTATTGATATCTACATAGTGCATTGATGTGAATCACACTGCTGCTCTCTCATTTAACTATTTGCACCTCACCGATTGTGGTTGTTGTGGATGGCTGTTCACAAATCTAAATGTGTATTTGAATCCAATAAAGGTTGAATTCAAGAAGTTTAAGCTGCCTGTCAATCATTGTTTTTGAAACCAGCGGACAGCCAGTGAAGAATGTGCTCTTGCAACAGCTGCATAGTGCAGATCCCAGCCTATGAAATAAAAGTGGGGGTTTTATTGCTCAATCTAATGCATGCTGCTAAAAAAAATCCATAGGCCTAAAGGATCACATGCTCAAACTCATGCACTTTTGATATAATTAAAGGGGCAATCTGTAGTTGCTACATCCATTTTTGGGCTTAAATTATACACATCCATTGATACTTGAAGAATATAACTTATAAATGCCTCATTAGCTTAGTTCAACTGTCGTACTCCATCAGAACCCAAAATATAAGCTCGTTTTTTTCCAGTGTTTGTAAATGTTGTAAATGTAAACAAACACGGTATGGCCTCACAACATGGTTAATACAATACTTTTGATATCATGGAAGGTCAGTCCATAGCTCTGCCTATTAATCTGAGAGTGGTTACATTTCTCCAGGCCATCCATCAACTTTTTACCAAAACAGAGGCGGGGTGCCCATTTTGTTATTATTGCATCTGTAGATTTGCTCTTTAAACAGCTGCATAGTATCAAGATATCTGTCACGATCTTCCTGAGTGACGGACCAAGGCGCAGCGAGGTATCCAGTATACATACTTTATTTGACGTAACTGGGAAAAATAATAAACGAATGAAGATCGTTACACCGGTGTGACTTAAAAGTGCACACACCACAAAACATACTAATACAAACAATGACCCACAAAACCCTATTGAAAACCACAAACATATATATTGTTCCCAATTAGCTGCCTCTAATTGGGAACCATTTCCCCAACATAGAAATACAAAACCTAGAACACAAAACCCTCCTAAACAAAAGACAAACTAAACACCAGCCTGCTAACCCAGGCCTGGACGTGACATTACCCCCCCAAAAGCGCCGGACTCTGACCGCCAAAAAGTCCATGGGGTCCTCGGTGAGTCTCCTTGTCCTAGGTGGTGGCTCCGGTGCCGGCCGTGCTGGCCCGAGATCACGCACCGGAGGCCTGGGGCTAGAAGCCGGAACAGTTCGTACCAAGCTCTCGATGCTCACAGGGGACCTGAAGCGTGAAGCAGGGACAAGCTGTGCTGGACTCACGATGCGCACTGGGACTCTGGTGCGGGGAGCAGGAACGGGCCGTGCTGGACTCACGAAGCGCACTGGGACTCTGGTGCGGGGAGCAGGAACGGGCCGTGCTGGAATCACGATGCGCACTGGGACTCTGGTGCGGGGAGCAGGAACGGGCTGTGCTGGCTTCACGATACGCACCATCCTTCCAGGCTGCACACTCACCCTAGCCTCACAGATGAGGGGAGCTGGAATGTCGCGCACCGGGCTGTGGGCACGAACCGGAGACACCGCACGCAGAGCCGGCGCAGGATATCCTGGCCCGAAGAGGCGCACCAGAGACCAGGAGCGCTGAACCAACACCCTCTTTCCTGGCTGCCAACTCCCCCTAGCACGACAGATACGAGGAGCTGGCAAGTCTCGCACCGGGCTGTGAACGCGCACTGGAGACACCGTGCGCTTCACCGAATAACACGGTGTCTTACCAGTGCGACACTCCCTCCGGAAAGCACGAGGAGTTGTGTGCCCCCCCCAACAAAATATTTGGGGGCTGCCTCTCGGGCTTCCTCGCCAGGCGTGTTCCAGGATATTTCTCCCGATCTGGTGTCCATACACCATACTTCTCCTCAGAATATCGCCGCTCAGCCTTCGCTGCTTCCAACTCCTCCTTTGGACGGCGATACTCCCCAGGCTGGGTCCAGGGTCCCTTTCCATCCAGAATTTCCTCCCAGGTCCAGAACTCCCGGTTCTCTCGCTGCTTGGTCCTGTTTTGTTGGGTCATTCTGTCACGATCTTCCTGAGTGACGGACCAAGGCGCAGCGAGGTATCCAGTATACATACTTTATTTTACGTAACTGGGAAAACAATAAACAAATAAAGATAACACCGGTGTGGCTAAAAGTGCACACACCACAAAACCTAGAAATACAAAACCTAGAACACAAAACCCTCCTAAACAAAAGACAAACTAAACACCAGCCTGCTAACCCAGGCCTGGACATGACAATATCAAAGTGCCACCAACAAAAAAGGTAAACAATAGGCCTATAGCAAATGCAGCACAAGGCATTCATTTTTCACATGTAAATAGCACTTTTCAGTAGTGCTCAACTCATGCCATTCCATGAGCGCAGCAATTATTTTTTACTCAATGAGCCCAATCAGTCCTCCATCACAACAAAATCATAAACAACAGAGTAGGGCTGGCTAATAAGTCTTTATTTTTGGGGTTATGCTCATCTAAAACAATTTGGCTAATCTATACTTCCATATTTCCAAGTCCTATTCTTGAATATCAAGGGGTATAACATTTATTGGAATGACTGGAATTTGGTTTTTAATGTAAAGATATAATTTTATCGTATTATTATATGTAGTAGAAAGTAATGGGTTAGAAGAAGCCTACATAACCAACCCATGAAGTAAAATGTAACATCCATATATGGCCAGTTATGTAATTGAACATTGATTTATTTATTTTGCAATAGATGTTGTTCAATTGGTAACATACATGTTTGTCTTCTTCTAATGTCTCTTAAGGGGAAAGTAATCTAAAAGTAACTGAATGTAATCAGATTACGTTACTGAGTTTGGGTAATCCAAAAGTTAAGCTATTGATAGCAATTTTGGACAGGTAACTAGTAACTGTAACGGATTACATTTGGAAAGTAACCTACCCAACCTTGTTTGTGTGTTTCAAAAGCCTCAGTGGGGTTTGTGATCCTGAAACTGCCCAGTTTGATATAAGGATGTTGTGTATGTGAACAAAATGGAATTGATGGAGCAGGCAGGGTGATGCGGATGCACAGTAATGTGGTTATCGACTAATTGAAAGGGAGGTATCCTTCTCAGTTGTAGCTGATGTCTTCCCAGAGATAGATTTTTTACTCAAACAATCCAAAGACAAATTTGAACAGTCACGCGCACACACACACACAGCACAGCACAGAGACATTTAACAGGACATCTAGAGACTCTCTGAGAGCTGTTGAGTTTGGCCTCCACTGCAGGTAACAACCACACACACACACACACACACACACACACCTCTCCCTTCCCCTATAGGAAACAGCCTCTCCATAGCCATTCATCAGCCATCCTAGGGAGCGGCCAGCAGTTCCACTCCCTGGTTTAATTGTTAATGCTAATTGCTATTTATTGGCTCAGATGCAAATGATAGGCCAGCCAAAGTGAAATTTTATGATGAGTGAACTCCCCTTTTCACACAAATTGAAAAAGTGAAACAAGGGGAAGATGAAATGAGGCGTGTCGGGCCTTAATGGCACCATTTTAATGGGGAAGGCAAAATGAAGACTGATTTACACCGGACCCAATCCTCTGTTTCCCTCTGAGTCCCATTTGGCAAGGAAAAATATAGTGGTAATTGTTCTGGCTCTTCTCTGATGCCAATTGAGGCCCCTCATTGACTGAAGTGAATGTGTGTTTATCTGTCAGTCACACGGAACGTGCCTCATCAGCATTATCAAATTCAACCGCTTCGCCTCGACACTTCAAACTCACCGCGCGCGGAGAGAAGAGGAAGAAGAGAAGACTCTAGGTGTCAGTGAGCGACGCCTCATCTCCTCACTGGACTGAGTAACACAGCCACATAAAGACTAATTACTGCTTACGGCTGCATAGCTTCCAGATACCTACTTATGGCTGCTATAAGCAGACGTAGGTCGGGATTCAATCAGATCGAGAGTTGTCGACAACCAGCGATCAGATTGAATCCCGGCAAATTATTTTTGTTTACATATAATGACCCTCCGCTACACCCCTGGTAAAAAGTACCAAACCAACACGTTCAGCACCAAACCCTTTCTGGGTTATAATAAAGGCCATGAAATCTGCAGAATTTGTAGAACCCATGTGTGATTGCTAGATGGATTGATGAAACACACACCTGTAGAGCTCTTTCAGCATGATAACTGTGCTCCAATATTATACCATTGAGCAATGAATCTTAATTGGGCAGAAACATGCAATTACAGCTCCATCATAGCTCATAAGTCAACATCATTATCTACAACAACCTGGTCTAACAGGGGTATCACAGGACACAGTGCATAGGAATGGAATGGGTTAATAGATAGATCTAATGTGACAGACATGTTGGACATAATGTTTTCGCTGAGGTCATTTTGGACTAGCCAGTCAATAAGATGTACCTGAATATTGTGAATTAACATGAGTTAATATCTGGTCATTTCAGGTAAGACATAAAGAACATATCATCTGGGACTGGAGACATCTGGGGCCTATAGTGAGAGTTATTGACACCATGTTCAGCTAGACCATGTCTTTGTGAGCATGTTCAAAGCATGTTCATGTCATTGTCACCAATCAACTGCATTACAGTTAAAAAGATTCTCTGGTCTGATGAAACCAAGATTGAACTCTTTGGCCTGAATGCCAAGCGTCACATCTGGAGGAAATATGGCATCATCACTACGATGAAGCATCTTGCTGTTTGGATGTTTTTTTATTTTACCTTTATTTAACTAGGCAGGTCAGTTAAGAAGAAATTCTTATTTACAATGACAGCCTAGGAAATGTGGGTTAAGCGCCTTGTTCAGGGGCAGAATGACAGATTTTTACCTTGTCAGCTCGGGGATTCGATCTAGCAACTTTTTGGTTACTGGCCCAACACTCTAACCACTAGGCTACCTGCCGCCCCAGGGGACTGGGAGACTTGTCAGGATGGAGGGAAAGATGAACGGAGCAAAGGCAGCCTGTGACCCCTGGTGACTCGATGTACATCTTTCCCTTTTAGGCTTCCTTATTTGTTTACCATCCCTTCATTTCATCCCTCGTTTCTCTCCCTCCGCTCCATCCTTCCCCCCTGATTGAACCACCTGCCTTCCTCCAGGTGACAGAGCCTGGCCAATTAAAGACCAATCCAATCACCTATCTCTGGGTAAGGCTGAGGAGTGTGTGTGTGTGTGTGCATCTTGAGTGTGTGTGTGCGCACATGTTTATATGTGTATGTCTGTATCTGTGTGTGTGTGTGTGCACGGGCATTACGCTATGTGTATGTCTGTGTGTGTGTGTGTGTGCGTGTGTGCACGCACATGGCGATATGTGTGTGTGTGCATGCGCATGACGATACGTGTATGTGCGTGTGTGTGTTGTGTGTGGGGGTTTTGTGTTGCGTGTGTGTGCATGTGTGTGTGTGTGATCTGGGCGGTTGATGCAGTGAGAGTTATTTCACAGTCCATTAAGGACCTTATGTTGACCCTGTGACCTCTGAGCCAACAACACCGAAACCATTATCATCCCAACGGAAGGCCCGGGCTCCGCTTGACATGACAATGCCACCAGGAAATCCCAAGTTAGGGAGAGCAAGAAAGAGGAGAAATAGACACAACCACTGCTTTTGAAAGTGCCAGTCTTGGTGAGGCCTGGGGGATTCATTTCACAAGGGAAGTGTAATTTGTATCATTATCATTCAGCCAGGCCACAGAAGGACAATAAGAGTAGGCATGCAAAGAGGGATGTTTTTTTGGGCGGTAGGAGAGAATCTGATTCCATTATGCAGAGCGAGGCTGGTAGAGGCTGAAGGTGCCTGAGTGTGTAAATAGGAAAGCCGTGTGTGTGTGTTCCTGTGTGTGTGTGTGTGTGTGTGTTTGTGTGTTTTTAGCTTTGACAGATGAAGCTATCATTCTCTAGGGGATGACTTAGTCACCAGAGATGTCCTATAGTAATAGATACTGTCAATAACTACCTCTAGAAATGACAGCACATTGCTGTTGACACACTAATGACTAAGTATTAACGATAATGTTGGAGTGCATATTGAAAAATACATGAAAACATTTAAATATTCTATAAAATAATGGTAGAAAGGAATGAACCTATGTTTTCTTGTAGTTTCACAATAATACCATCAAAGTCATTATAATTGCCTCTTTAAAAATAGGAATTGGATGTAACAAATGTATCACTAGCCACTTTAAACAATTTTGTATATAATGTTTACATATCCGACATTACTCATATCAAATGTATACACTGTACTCTAAACCATCTACTGAATCTTGCCTATGCCGTTCGGCCATCGACTCAAATCTCTAGCCACTTTAATAATTATAATTGGATGAAATAAATGTATCACTAGCCACTAGCCACTGATTATTATGTTTACGTTATTATTTATATATAATTTTGAATTTTATTTTGTATCATTACTATTGTTGTTATTTTCATTCCTGTCATTATCTTTCCTATCGTATTATTATTATTATTTTGATTATTGCTGCTATTATCATTATTAATACATTTGGACGTTGGTCTAATTAGCATAGTCATGTTTTTATACCCTATCAATATCACTAGTCTTATATGCGTATTTGCTAAATATAAAATACATATTCTATTTACATAATTTCCCATGGGAACAATGGATACAGAAAATGGACGTGTGCGCCCTTGCGTGTGTGTGTCCGTGCTTGCATGTGTGGGTGTGTGCGTGTGCATGCGTGCGTCCATCTGTGTATGTTGTGTGTATGTAGTGAGCTTGTGTGTGTGTGCCTGCTTGCATATGCGTGTGTTTTTGTGTCATGTGCCCAAACCCATGTCGTAATTACTCTAGTCAGAGTTAATTAAAAGGAAATTAGGTTATGAAAATGACAGGCCAAACTCAAGGACTAATTAACCCTCAATCACTAGTCTGAGGGAACGTAGAGTCTTTCTGCTCCTCTCGAATGTTTCATGTCTCATTTCTAAAGGTTATCAAATTCTTCTGAAACATTCCTTGGGTTTTAATACTATGCTAAATATAATATTAGATCTAAGAAACAAGGAGAACTCATATATCGCAAAAATATTCCCTAAACATCTATAAGCATGATTCTAAGAAAAAGGTTTTGTTGTGTTGATGTTCAATTCTCATTTTCAATATTGAAGCAAAAGGAGAGGGAAATTATTAATTCAACAACATTCAAATGGCAATATAAAAAGTCCCTGTTCAGCCTTGGAAAAAAACACAGACAAATCAATCTAATGTTAGAATAACTATAGAGACAATAATTCAACTGTGATTAAAAAACAATTACTGTAACTATCAGGTGATATACACTTATAAAAATATGCTTTTAAATAATAAAGTTACTTTGGTCAATACTATGGGTAATACAATAAAAATATATAATAATACTAATAATAATAATTACATCTAAATAATGTAAACACCCGTTTTAATAATCAGCATTTAAATCAGGTGTACTTTCACAGTTTTCTAGAACTACGTGATAAGGACATTACAATGACATAATCAAGAAATCAGACTCTCATTTTAATGCGACCCGTCTCTGTCATTTCAATTTCCTCCCTCTACAGTAATGAAATAATGTATCTTTCTATTCATCTATCTGTTTATCCACTTAGTTAGTTAGCGGTGAGACGGTATCCGTGACCCTCACCTTAGCCTGCTGTCCACACCGCCTGTATGGCAATCGATTGGAAGGCCTGATGGCTGTATACACCGCTAGCAAGACAACCTGGGGCTGGAGATGAGGCTGGGACTGGGGCTGGAGACGATGCTGAGACTGGGGCTTGAGATGAGGCTGGGACTGGGGCTGGAGATGAGGCTGGGACTGGGGCTGGAGATGAGGCTGGGACTGGGGCTGGAGCTGATGCTGAGACTGGGGCTGGAGATGAGGCTGGGACTGGGGCTGAAGATGAGGCTGGGACTGGGGTTGGAGATGAGGCTGGGACTGGGGCTGGAGATGAGGCTGGGAATGGGGCTAGAGATGAGACTGGAGCTGTGGCTGGAGATGAGGCTGGAGCTGGGGCTAGAGATGAGGCTGGGACTGGGGCTGGAGATGAGGCTGGAGCTGGGGCTGGAGCTGAGCCTGGAGCTGGAGATGAGGCTGGGACTGGGGCTGGAGATGAGGCTGGAGCTGGGGCTGGAGCTGAGGCTGGGGCTGGAGATGAGGCTGGGACTGGGGCTGGAGATGAGGCTGGAGCTGGGGCTGGAGCTCAGGCTGGAGTTGGGGCTGGAGCTGAAGCTGAGGCTGCAGATGAGGCTGGGACTGGGGCTGGAAAAGAGGCTGGAACTGGGGCTGGAGCTGAGGCTAGAGTTGGGGCTGGAGCTGAGGCTGGAGCTGGGGCTGGAGATGAGGCTGGGACTGGGGCTGGAGAGAGGCTGGGACTGGGGCTGGAGATGAGACTGGGACTGGGGCTGGGGCTGGGGCTAGGCCTGGGGCAGGGGTATAGGGCTGGATAATGGGGTATGAGGCTGGGGTATGGGCTGGGGCTGGGGTATGTGGCTGGGTTATGTGGTTGGGGTATGGAACTGGGTTATGTGGTTGGGGTATGGGGCTGGGTTATGTGGTTGGGGTATGGGATGGATTATGGGGTATAGGCTGGGGTATGTGGCTGGGTTATGGGGTTAGGGTATTGGGCTGGGCTATGGGCTGGGGCTGGTTAATAGGGCTGGGTAATGGGGCTGGGGTATGGGGCTGTGTTATGTGGTTGGGGTATGGAACTGGGTTATGTGGTTGGGGTATGGGGCTGGGTTATGTGGTTGGGGTATGGGCTGGATTATGGGTTATAGGCTGGGGTATGTGGCTGGGTTATGGGGTTAGGGTATTGGGCTGGGCTATGGGCTGGGGCTGGTTAATAGGGCTGGGTAATGGGGCTGGGGTATGGGGCTGTGTTATGTGGTTGGGGTATGGAACTGGGTTATGTGGTTGGGGTATGGGGCTGGGTTATGTGGTTGGGGTATGGGATGGATTATGGGGTATAGGCTGGGGTATGTGGCTGGGTTATGGGGTTAGGGTATTGGGCTGGGCTATGGGCTGGGGCTGGTTAATAGGGCTGGGTAATGGGGCTGGGGTATGGGGCTGTGTTATGTGGTTGGGGTATGGAACTGGGTTATGTGGTTGGGGTATGGGGCTGGGTTATGTGGTTGGGGTATGGGCTGGATTATGGGTTATAGGCTGGGGTATGTGGCTGGGTTATGGGGTTAGGGTATTGGGCTTGGCTATGGGCTGGGGCTGGTTAATAGGGCTGGGTAATGTGGTAGGGGTCTGGGGTATGGGGCTGGGCTATGTGGTTGGGGTATGGGGCTAGGGTATAGGCTGGTGTATAGGCTGGGGTATGGGGCTGGGATATGGGGTAATGGGCTGGGGTATGGGGCTGGTTAATAGGGCTGGGTAATGGGATATGGGGCTGGGGTATGGGGCTGGGTTCTGTGGCTGGGGTATAGGGCTGGGGTATGGGCTGGGGCTGGTGAATAGGGCTGGGTTATAGGGCTGGGGCTGTGCTATAGGGCTGGGGTATGGGGTATTGGGCTGCGGCTGTGATATAGGGCTGGGTTCGGGGCTGGGAACTAGGGCTAGGGCATAGGTCTGGGTCAGGGGCTGGGGTATAGGGCTGGGGCTGGGGTGGAGAGGTATGGGACTGGGGTCAGGGCTGGAACCAGAGGAAGTGGCTGGGAGACAGCAGCATCCTCAGATGGAGGCAGTGAATCTGGGTTGGCGTCGTGTCTGTCTCCCCCTCCCGTCTCTGGGCCTGGAGGTGTTGAAATACAGCCGTCTGTCTGTTTGGCAGCGAGTGACTTTCTGGGAGCGAGTGACAGGAAGGGCATTCAGGGATGAAGAAAAAAATAATCCCTCTTTCTCTCTCTCTCTTTTTTTCCTTTCTTTCCCCTCTTTACAGCCAAGTCAACAGTTTTACTGTAGGAACCACCAAAGTAGTTTTAGACGCGAGAGGAAAACAATAAAAAACTTGAATCGACCCCAAACATCACCTAATCCCTCCCTCCCCCTCTTCCAAACCCCAAACTACACACCAGCCACCCTCCCTCCCGGAAGGCTTCACCATCCTCTCTCCCCTTCACCTCCTTCCCAGAGGGTGGGGAGACAGATGGGGGGGGGACGGTGAAATTGATATCCCTGGTCGTCCCTGTCCCAGGCAATATGTTGCCTTTCTGGGACTTATCACAGTGATTTATGGGAGGGGGCCACACCAACAGGGACCCCGGGCCTTAATCAACCACACACACCCTCATCAAATTGGACAGTGGTGGACTAACAAGTCAGATACTGCCGCTCTCACACACACACACACCCCTCCCTCTGCTGGTAGACACACATGCACACTTGCATGCACACGCTCATGCACGTAGTCACGCACCCACACAACGAGTCTAAAAGTTTTGCTTGGAAGACCTATCAAAGCAGTCTGGAGGAGGAGTAAGGAATCGAACAAGACAAGAGATGGCAGTAAGGGAACAAGAGAGAGAGAGAGAGGGGGCTGGGGTATATTTGAAATGTATTCTTTTGGAACTTTTGTGAGTGTAATGTTTACTGTTAATTTTTTAATGTTTATTTCACTCTTGTTTATTATCTATTTCACTTACTTTGACAATGTAAACATATGTTTCCCATGCCAATGAAGCCACATAAATTTAAATTTAATTTGAATTGAGAGAGAGAGGGGGGTGGGGTAAGAGGGAGGGAGGGAGGGGATACGCTGGAAATACACTTCGGTTTCAATGCAATTCAGAATTTATACATGTGTTTAATTAATTGTGTTTTATGTTTTACATCACAACATATGATCTTGTTATACAAACCTCATATCTTAAATGTCCAATGCAGCCATTTTATCTCAATATCATAGCTTTTTTTTCTGGGTAACAATTCAGTGTCTTAGTGTGATTGTTTTCAATTGAAATGGTCAAAAATAAACAAAAATAGCTTCATAGCAAAGAGCAAGTTTCAAGTTTTATTAGTAGTATGTACGGGATAAGCATGATATACTGTATATCATCAAACAAATTGCTTACTTCCAGCTTCCTTCTCGACAATGAAAAAAAAAAAAGAAATAATAAAAGATGAATATAAAGTAAATGGCTCAGTAGAATAGAATAACCATTTTAGAATAAGTATAATACAGGAAGCAAGAATTTCTTAAGCAAGAATTTTGCTAGGACTGTCTGGGAGTGGTCTGAATGGGGAGGGGAAAATGGAACATTAGCTGTTATTGGCAGAGAGGTTTTTAACGCTCTTTCTTATTGGTCTATTAACTAATTTAACACAGCGTGATATCACCATGGAAGACCAAAACTCAATCCCCCCCAAAACAGGCGGTCTTTTCAAGCATCTCTTACACTAAAAGGGCATTATCATACATTTCACAATTTCACTGTATTATTCCAACCTCACACTGTGGAAATATATATAAAACACAAAAAAATTGTTTCACTGCACTGGGCCTTTAATGTTATAAAACATTGGAATTGTGTTCAATTAATCTAAAATACATGTGATTGGCTGGTAATCTTAGGGGAATACACTTTGGAGTCAAATTCTTATCTTCATAATTTCATATTTTAAACATAATCATTTACAGTAACATGAGAAAGTAACATATCTTGATTTTTAATTAAAAAAAATATTATTTTATATATTTCTCTCATTTTGCCCTGCTTTCTCATGGACTATAATTTCAATTTCTCAATGTTCAGTTATGTAAAAATAATGTCTAATGTTTATTTATTTATTTCACTAGAACATTATAATAATCCACATACACTGAGTGTGCAAAACATTAGGAGCACGTGCACTTTCCATGACATAGACTGACCATGTGAAAGCTATGATCCCTTATTGATGTTACCACTTCAGTCAGTGTAGAGGAGGAAACCGGTTAAATAAGGATTTTTAAGCCTTGAGACAATTGAGACATTTGATTTGATTTTTTAGGATCCCCGTTAGCCGACGCCATTGGCGACAGCTGGTCTTACAGGGGTCCGGCACATAGCGAAAAATTATGAAAGTCTTTACAATTTACACTGATCAAAAATATAAATGCAACATGAAACAATTTCAAAGATTTTACTGAGTAAAAGTTCATTTTAGGAAATCAGTCAATTGAAATCAATTAATTAGGCCCTAATGTATGGATTTAACGTGCCTGGGAATACAGATATGCATCTGTTGGTCACAGAAACCTTAAAAAAAAGGTATGGACATGGATCAGAAAAACTGTCAGTATTTTGTGTGACCACCATTTGCCAGTATCCCTGTGGAATGCTTTTGACACCTTGTAAAGTCCATGCCCTGCCTCCCTCTCTGCCACACACTATAGTCAAATTGTTTCTCAAACGGAAAACAATTGAAAGGCAGACAGTTGTTCAATGGCTGCAGCTAGTCCATTGATTACCAATAGGCTGTGTGAGGGAGTGGAACTAGAATCTATTCTCTGTGAAGGCTCCTATCGCGACAGCAATTCCCTTTCATTTAAATACTACCACTGTCTTCTACTACTATTAACACAAACAAGATAGATCACTGAGCTGCATCGAGACACACTCACACACACACACACACACACACACACACACACACACACACACACACACACACGTGCACACACACACGCATGCACACACACACATGCACAGATGCTTTCTATCCAAGAATGTTTTATTTTGTCACAGCGGTGTGTCTATCTTTGCCTCTGTGAGTGTGTCCGTGTGTGTGTCCGTGTGTGTGTCCGTGAGTGTGTCCGTGTGTGTGTCCGTGTGTGTGTCCGTGAGTGTGTCCGTGTGTGTGTCCGTGTGTGTGTCCGTGTGTGTGTCCGTGAGTGTGTCCGTGTGTGTGTCCGTGTGTGTGTCCGTGTGTGTGTCCGTGAGTGTGTCCGTGTGTGTGTCCGTGTGTGTGTCCGTGTGTGTGTGTGTACTTCCTCTCATTTTTCTTTGTCTTCACCAGGAAGTTTTAGAGATGTTTTAAGATTTCATCACTGTAGATACAGTGGCAAGAAAAAGTATATGAACCCTTTGGAATTACCTGGACTTCTGCATAAATTGGTCATAAAATATTATCTGATCTTCATCTAAGTCACAACAATAGACAAACACAGTCTGCTTAAACTAATAACACACAAACAATTATAAGTTTTCATGTCTTTATTGAACACACCGTGTAAACATTCACAGTGCAGGGTGGAAAAAATATGTGAACCCTTGGATTCAATAACTGGTTGACCCTCCTTTGGCAGCAATAACCTGACCCAAACATTTTCTGTAGTTGATGATCAGACCTGCACAACGGCCAGGAGGAATTTTGGACCATTCCTCTTTACAAAACTGTTTCAGTTCAGCAATATTCTTGGGATGTGTGGTGTGAACTGCTCTCTTGAGGTCATGCCACAGCATCTCAATCGGGTTGATGCCATTCTGTTGTTGATTTACTTCTGTGTTTTGGGTCATTGTCCAGTTGCATCACCCAACTTCTGTTGAGCTTCAATTGGCGGACAGATAGCCTTAACATTCTCCTGCAAAATGTCTTGGTAAACATTTGAATTCATTTTTCTGTAGATGATAGCACGCTGTCCAGGCCCTGAGGCAGAAAAGCAGCTCCAAACCATGATGCTCCCTCCACCATACAGTTGGGATGAGGTTTTGCTGTTGCTGTGCTGTGCCTTTTTTCCTCCACACATAGTGTTGTGTGTTCCTTCCAAACAACTCAACTGTAGTTTCATCTGTCCACAGAATATTTTGCAAGTAGCGCTGTGGAACATCCAGGTGCTCTTTTGTGAACTTCAGGTTTTTTTTGGACAGCAGTGGCTTCTTCCATGGTGTCCTCCCACGAACACCATTCTTGTTTAGTGTTTTACGTATCGTAGACTCGTCAACAGAGAAGTTAGCGTGTTCCAGAGATTTCTATACGTCTTTAGCTGACACTCTTAACCTCATTGAGCATTCTGTGCTGTGCTCTTGCAGTCATCTTTGCAGGATGGCCACTCCTAGGGAAATTAGCAACAGTGCTGAACTTTCTCAATTTATAGACAATTTGTCTTACCGTGGACTGATGAACATCAAGGCTTTTAGAGTTTTGTAACCCTTTCCAGCTTTATGCAAGTCAACAATTCTTAATCTTAGGTCTTCTGAGATCTCTTTTGTTCAAGGCATGGTTCACATCAGGCAATGCTTCTTGTGATTAGCAAACTCAAATTTAGGGAGTGTTTTTTATAGGGCAAGGCAGCTCTAAGCTCTAACCAACATCTCCAATCTTGTTTCATTGATTGGACTCCAGGTTAGCTGACTACTGACTCCAATTAGCTTTTGGAGAAGTCATTAGCCTAGGGGTTCACATACTTTTTCCAACCTACACTGTGAATGTTGAAATGATGTATTCAATATAGACAAGAAAAATACAATAATGTATGTGTTATTAGTTTAGGCACACTATGTTTGTCTATTGTTGTGACTTAGATGAAGGGTTCACATACTTTCTCTTGCCACCGTACAGTTGTTGAGACGTTCAAATACCATACTAATGTTACCTTCCTCCTTTCCCACCTTTCTTCCTTTCCACTTTCCTTCCTTCCTTCCCACCTTCCTTCCTTCCTTCCCACCTTCCTTCCTTCTTTCCTTTCTTCCTACCTTCCTTCTGTCATGACTCTCCTGTGAGGCTCCAAAGATCAGGTTACAATGGATCAACGTCCACGAGACCCCTCTCAGAGGGGAGGAGGGATTGATGTGAGGATTTTATGACACCTCACGCCAATCGTAAATTGTAGGCAGCAGGGAACTCTTTTTGGTCTACAGTAGTGGTTATTGGAATGTTGCTTTGTTACAGAGGCATTTATTTTGCCGCCAAAAACTCTAACGTCCAAAAGCGAACACCGGGACAATATTTCTAAACATCCGGATGTGGGGAATGATGAGAGATGGAATATGGGAAATTATTGTATATTTTGTCTATTAAAGTGATATAACAAAAATATTGTAACTTGAAGAGCTTTCACACTGTGTATGTCAGGTTTACATCCTTTAAGTTGTGTAGGAAATGTCAAGGATGAAGAGAATATTTTTGTTAAGAAGCAGCCTCTCTAACAATCGATGTTACGGCTGAGTAGCTGTCCTAAGTACTGTATCTAAAAAAGTGAATTTAAGTAGGACCATCTTGTTACACTCTTCAAACCATCGTTGACTACACTGCTCACATCACCCCACTGGGGATCATCGACACGGCTGATTAGCTGTCTTCCGAGGACCACTCTTCCAGAACGAGTGAAAGTGAAGCCACGGACAACTAAGAAGAAGGACATTGTGACCTCTTGTGGACAGTCAGAGCCTTACACTTGAGAGCTCGGGAGAAGGCCCACTGCCCCTTTTCACAAAGGCCTGGGTCCAACAGAGATACACGACGAAGGAAGACATTCAACACGTAAATACATTCCTTATTTCTTACCCAAATGGGCTGCGGGTCAGGGCAAAGTATTAGGATTACTGTGAGCATAGTTACGTGTATACGTGTTGTCTCTCTTTCTTTCTCCCTTTCTCCTCTCCTCCCTCTTTTGATAAACAAGCAGCCATGCTGTCGTTAGTCCACTAGGGACCTGTTTTCATCGTATTACATTTCTAATCAATAACCAATACCGTGTGTGTATCCTGTGTTATCATTTAGTTAGTTAATAAATAAACAATTAAATACATTTGGTTTGTACAGAATGATCAGTAAAGCTGGGGTTTTTGCAGATCCAAGAAGGTTTGCGACTGTTCAGATTATGAGACTGATATTAGGTAATGATTAATAAATGAATTATGAGACTGATATGAGGTAATGATTAATAAATGACTGTTATTGATACTGTATACACTACCGTTCAAAAGTTTGGGGTCACTTAGAAATGTCCTTGTTTTTGTCCATTAAAATAACATCACATTGATCAGAAAAACAGTGTAGATATTGTTAATGTTGTAAATGACTATTGAAGCTGGAAACGGCATATTTTTTATGGAATATTGTTGTGGAAAATCTTGAGTCAAATATTTACACAGATAACGGAACTTGTGAATTCAATTTAGACTTTAATACCACGTAATAAAGCCGAGCCTCTCCAAGGAAAGAGAATGAAATCTCTTATCACAGAGCCCTTCCTTTATAGTATTCTGTCCCTGCTTAACGTATAGAATCACTCCTTGTATGTTCATGAACAACTCCCATTGGCCCTATAGTTATCACATTATCTTTACATAGCACATATAGTCACTCCTTGTCTATTCATGAACTTCTCCCATTGGCCCTGCTCTACAATTATCTTCCAGTCTCTGTTCTTTGCTTGTTAACGCCCACATCTGACATTTGTCTAGGTTATAATGGTAGCTATAATGGTGGCTGAGCCCTCGTCCTATATGTTCCATTCCTTATATAGCCATTCTGTCTCTGTCTCAATATTGGAAATGCAATCTTAGTCATGAGTTTCTCTACCACAATATCTACATAGGTGTACAGAGTCCCATTATCAGCAACCATCACTCCTGTGTTCCAATGGCACGTTGTGCTAGCTCATCCAAGTTTATAATTTTAAAAGCCTAATTGATCATTAGAAAACCGTTTTGCAAGTATGTTAGCCCAGCTGAAAACTGTTGTTCTGAATAAAGAAGCGATAAAACTGGCCTTCTTTAGACTAGTTGAGTATCTGGAGCATCAGCATTTGTGGGTTCGATTACAGGCTCAAAATGGCCAGAAACAAAGAACTTTCTTCTGAAACTTATCAGTCTATTCTTGTTCTGTGAAATGAAGGCTAATCCATGCGAGAAATTGCCAAGAAACTGAAGCTCTCGTGCAACGCTGTGTACTACTCCCTTCACAGAATAGCGCAAACTGGCTCTAACCAGAATAGAAAGAGGAGTGGGAGGCCCCAGTGCACAACTGAGCAAAAGGGCAAGTACATTAGAGTATCTAGTTTGAGAAACAGACGCCTCACAAGTCCTCAACTGGCAGCTTTATTAAATAGTACCCGCAAAACACCAGTCTCAACGTCAACAGTGGAGGCGACTCTGGAATGCTGGCCTACTAGGCAGAGTTGCAAAGAAAAAGCCATATCTCAGACTGGCCAATAAAAAGAACAGATTAAGATGGGCAACAGATGAACACAGACTCTGGACAGAGGAAGATTGGAAAAAAGGAAGAACATTCGTGAAACGCAGAAAAAAGGAAAATATGCTGGAGGAGTGCTTGACGCCATCTGTTAAGCATGGTGGAGGCAATGTGATTGTCTGGGGGTGCTTTGATGGTGGTAAAAGTGGGATATTTGTACAGGGTAAAAGGGATATTGAAGAAGGAAGGCTATCACTCCATTTTGCAACCATGACCGTATGGTACGTAAGAAGTGCCCATCAAGCCAATCCAACTTGTGGGAGGTGCTTCATCAAGCATGGGGTGAAATCTCTTCAGATTACCTCAACAAATTGACTACTAGAATGCCAAAGGTCTGCAAGGCTGTAATTGCTTAAAATGGAGGATTCTTTGATGAAAGCAAAGTTTGAAGGACACAATTATTATTTCAATTAAAAATCATTATTTATAACCTTGTCAACATCTTAAATATATTTCCTATTGATTTTGCAACTAATTTCATGTATGTTTTCATGGAAAACAAAGACATTTCTAAGTGACCCCAAACTTTTGAACGGTAGTGTATAATTTATATGTCCTTAGAGTTTAATTAAGGAGATGGTAACTCTCTAAACAACTTCTTCCGTGGTGCCCCAAATTCCCAATGAGTTAATTGTTACATGATTAATTTAATTAATTTAATTAAACACAGTTAGTTGATTCGATACTTAACAGTCATCAGATTAATATGTCACGTCACGATATGTCTTTCTTTTCTTCCTACCTTTCTTCCTCTGCACATTCCTTTCTTTCTTCTTGCCACCTTCCTTCCCCACTTTCTTCCTTCCTTCCTTCCTTCCCACCTTCCTTCTTTCCTACCTTCCTTCCTTCCTTCCCACCCTCCTTCCTTTCTTCAGTCCCTCCTTCCCACCTTTCTTACTTCCTACTGTCGTTCCTTCCTTCCTTCCTTCCTTCCTTCCTTCCTTCCTTCCAACCTTGCTTTGTATGCAAAGGACATCTCCTGTGTAAAGGGGTCCAGGATTGGGTAATGCGAGGATGAGGAGGTGAGGAAGAGGAGGAATACAGGAGAATGACAGCATCCCTTTCTCCTTCGCTGTCCGTTTCTCCTTGGTGGTCCTTCCAGCAGTAAATAAATTAGACCAAGGGTGAGGGTGTGTGTGTGTGCATGGGAAACCTAGCTGTCTGATCTATATACCTGCTGATAAAGGCCTGCTGGATGAGTTTGTGTGTTTGTGTGTATATATGTGTGTGTGTTTGTGTGTATATATGTTTGTGTGAGGACCCCCCTGCTCGCACTGTGTGATAGTAGGTCCCTCTGTGTTCCTGCTATTATGTGTTCCTGTGTGTGTGTGTGTGTTCCGATGTGTGTGTTTCTATGTGTGTGTGTTCCTCTGTGTGTTTCTGTGTTTCTGTGTTTGTGTTCCTGTGTGTGTTTGTGTGTTTCTTTGTGTGTGTGTTCCTGTGTGTGTTTGTGTGTTTCTTTGTTTGTGTGTTCCTGTGTGTGTGTGTTCCTGTGTGTGTTTGTGTGTTTCTGTGCGTGTGTGTTCCTGTGTGTGTTTCTGTGTTTGTGTTCCTGTGTGTGTTTGTGTGTTCCTTTGTGTGTGTGTTCCTGCGTGTGTTTGTGTGTTTCTTTGTGTGTGTGTTCCTGTGTGTGTGTGTGTGTTCCTGTGTGTGTGTGTGTGTGTGTTCCTGTGTGTGTTTGTGTGTTTGTGTTCCTGTGTGTGTTTGTGTATTTCCTTGTGTGTGTGTTCCTGTGTGTGTTTGTGTGTGTGTGTGTTCCTGTGTGTGTGTTTCTGTGTGTGTGTGTTCCTGTGTGTGTGTGTTCCTGTGTGTGTGTGTGACAGTATCTGAGGGACCGTGTGGTGGTAGATTGATGTGTACCTCTGGCTTGGTCGTTTCTGTGGAGAATGTCCACGCTCCTCTAGCTAATGATGCCACATCCATCCTGGGGCCCTGTGTGTGTGTGTGTATTTGTGTGTGTGTGCGTGTGTTCCACACTGGGAAGGCTCCACTGCGGCCATTAATATTATATATAGACACCCTTGTCAGGGATTTACATCACTGATCCCAAATCCTGGGAAGAGTGAGGCGAGGGGGGGCAGGGGTGAGGAGAGGAGGGCGTTGGAGCGGAGAGGAGGAGCCAGGAGGGCTGTGGGGCTGGGTTGTGGTGGAGATATCTAATTGATAGTGTTGAAAGTTAGAGACTTGGGAGAGAGAGAACAGAGGGTTGGATGGATCACCGTGTTCCTGCCTTGACAGAGTTTACTTTTCTGTTTGTTTTACTGACATGGGTTGTTGTTTTGACTCATTTGTGTTAGGATCGTATTATGATTTGTCATCTGTTTGCGTCTGAAAATGTGCCTTTGTCATCAATGCATGATTTATATTTTAGTTGGGAACGGACATCTCTATATAGGATTCAACCCACTATCACCTGGGAGAGACAATCTGATTACCAGCTGCTTGTGACCGATGGACAAACATGTCATTGAATTTAAATGGCAGCAGAATCTAAACACTGAGCTGTGAGAACCTTAGCTAGCTAAGTGAGATTACAGGTGGGGGTGGGGGGGATTAGAGAGTTCATCTTTGGCCTGTCATCTCCTGCATATTCGTCCTTAATAAAGGGAGGATGAAGGGAGGAAAAGTGGAAAGGAGAAGAGGTTTGAAGAAGTTCCAAGCAGACATTTCCATATTCCCACGATGACAGGAAATCAACAGGCCATGTACCTAATGAACTACTAAGAGTCTGAGTAGATGTGTGTTTCCCATCCCTGAGCACTCACACACAGCTTATGCCAGGTCCCTCGGGCAGGGAACCACTTTAACTAACAACTTCATTACCCTCTCTGCAGACACACACACACACTAGCACCATGCACGCAGGGTGGTGTGTGTTTGGGTCTGTCTGTCTGTCTGTCTTTCTGTCCATCCCTACCTATAGTATAGTACGCCTTTATCCACTGTGTGTTAGCCCTCTTCCCACTCTGCCCAGACGGTCTTTGTAGTGTGTTCTCGGGTCTCTCTCGTCTATACCATCTCCCCTTTAGTGTGTTCCCAGGTCCTGCCAAGTTATTCTGAAGCTGTGAAAACACTCCCAGTCCTGAGCCCAGTTCTGGGAACCCCATACCTGGCAGACACCGCAGAGCTTCAATCAACCAATTAGATCATCAATGGGCACCATCAGCCAATCACCTTGTCCAAATCACAGAAACACGTACACACACGCGTGCAGACGTGCATGCACACGAACACACACTCTCGCCCATTACAGATGCCTTGGGCCGGAGTGGGCGGGCTGATGAAGAAAAATGATGTCCCGAATAACAGTGAGAAGGAATTTGGACAAAACAACGTGGCGCACGGCAGAGCCTGTTTACTAGTGGGTAAATTCATTTCCCACATATGCTGGAAACATCTGTCGCTATGACCTGTCGAAGAGGAGAGGACAAGCTGCTGCGGTGCTTCTACTGCTCTCATTAGCACACACAGACGCGTGCAAGCACACACACAGACCCACGCATGCACACACACACACACAGACACACACATGCACAGACACACACTTAGATCAGTGATTATTTAAGATACTCAGATCAGTCCTCTACCCTGCCCTGCCTACCTGTCCTTGTTACAGTATATTTAACAGCCCTCCATCCTCTACCCTGAGGAGAAGTGTTACACTACTGTTTTAATAACCCAAACCTCTAGCTTTACACAGTGTGTGTCTGTGTCTGTCTGTGTGTGTGTGTGTTTAAAGTATTAGTTGACCCCTAGACAGTGTGTGTTGTCTGACATCTTGGCTTGTGTTCACACCAATAAATCTGTGTATCAGGAGGAAACCAGGGGTCAGCACAAACACTGATTAGATACGCTGCTGCACCACTGAAGTGTCTGTGTCTGTGTCTGTGTGTGTGTGTGTGTGTGTGTGTGTGTGTGTGTGTGAGAGAGAGAGAGAGAGAGAGAGAGAGAGAGAGAGAGAGAGAGAGAGAGAGAGAAACTGTGTGTGAGAGGGGTGGAAAGGAGGCAGAGATAGAGGAGAAGAATGTAGGAAGTTGGAGAGAGAGGTAGAGGAAAGGTTTATCGCCTCAGACCCTGTGTACCGGAAGGTCATGTTGAGTTCCGCAGCTTTAAAAGGGTGTGTGTGTGTGCGAGCGTGCATGTGTATGTGTGTGTGGCGGCAGGCAGGCAGTAATAGCACAGTGGAGCTCAGTGGTCAAGGTCAAGGTGAGGGTGTGGGACAGGCCCACTATCAGACACACTGGCAACAGGGGACTGCCTCAGATAGCCTCTCAGTGTGTGTGTGTGTCTGTGTGTGTGTCAGAGCGTGTGTGTGTGTTTTGATCTCATTTGCCTCAGTGAAGCACGTGTAAATAATCAAAATGTTTCTGAAAATATTGAATTATTCCAGACCCATTAAGAAAACAGATAGTTTATTTCTGCATCTGACTGGCACACAACTGATATGCACAGAATGTAGTTCACTTGCCTAAAACCTGAAGACTTGTGATAGCTCCCCAAGGTAATACTTTGGCTTTAGCTCAATGGCCTAACAGTCTTATGGCGCCGAGACCACCCTGGTAAAAAGGTAATCATTCACGCACACAAAAACAAAGTGCAGAACTTGTGTAGATAAGTAGTGTAATGCCACGGCCAAAAGTAGAGTGTAATGCCACGGCTAAAAGTACAGTGTAATGTCACGCCTAAAAGTACAGTGTAATGTCACGGCTAAAAGTACAGTGTAATGTCACGGCTAAAAGTACAGTGTAATGTCACAGCTTAAAATAGAGTGTAATGTCACGACTAAAAGTAGAGTGTAACGTCACGGCTAAAAGTACAGTGTAATGTCACGGCTAAAAGTACAGTGTAATGTCACGGCTAAAAGTACAGTGTAATGCCACGGCTAAAAGTAGAGTGTAATGCCACGGCTAAAAGTACAGTGTAATGTCACGGCTAAAAGTAGAGTGTAATGTCACGGCTAAAAATACAGTGCAATGTCACGGCTAAAAATACAGTGTAATGTCACGGCTAAAAGTACAGTGTAATGTCACGGCTAAAAGTACAGTGTAATGTCACGGCTAAAAGTACAGTGTAATGTCACGGCTAAAAGTACAGTGTAATGTCACAGCTTAAAATAGAGTGTAATGTCACGGCTAAAAGTAGAGTGTAGACGTCACGACTAAAAGTAGAGTGTAACGTCACGGCTAAAAGTACAGTGTAATGTCACGGCTAAAAGTACAGTGTAATGTCACGGCTAAAAGTACAGTGTAATGCCACGGCTAAAAGTAGAGTGTAATGCCACGGCTAAAAGTACAGTGTAATGTCACGGCTAAAAGTAGAGTGTAATGTCACGGCTAAAAATACAGTGTAATGTCACGGCTAAAAGTACAGTGTAATGTCACGGCTAAAAGTACAGTGTAATGTCACAGCTTAAAATAGAGTGTAATGTCACGGCTAAAAGTAGAGTGTAACGTCACGGCTAAAAGTACAGTGTAATGTCACGGCTAAAAGTACAGTGTAATGTCACGGCTAAAAGTACAGTGTAATGTCACGGCTAAAAGTACAGTGTAATGCCACGGCTAAAAGTAGAGTGTAATGCCACGGCTAAAAGTAGAGTGTAATGTCACGGCTAAAAGAAGAGTGTAATGTCACGGCTAAAAACAGAGTGTAATGTCACGGCTAAAAGTAAAGTGTAATGTCTCGGCTAAAAGTACAGTGTAATGTCACGGCTAAAAGTAGAGTGTAATGTCACGGCTAAAAATAGAGTGTAATGTCACGGCTAAAAGTAGAGTGTAATGTCACGGCTATAAATACAGTGTAATGTCACGGCTAAATGTACAGTTTAATGTCACGGCTAAAAGTAGAGTGTAATGTCACGGCTAAAAGTACAGTGTAATGTCACGGCTAAAAGTACAGTGTAATGTCACGGCTAAAAGTACAGTGTAATGTCACAGCTTAAAATAGAGTGTAATGTCACGGCTAAAAGTAGAGTGTAACGTCACGGCTAAAAGTACAGTGTAATGTCACGGCTAAAAGTACAGTGTAATGTCACGGCTAAAAGTACAGTGTAATGTCACGGCTAAAAGTACAGTGTAATGCCACGGCTAAAAGTAGAGTGTAATGCCACGGCTAAAAGTAGAGTGTAATGTCACGACTAAACGTAGAGTGTAATGTCACGACTAAAGGTACAGTGTAGTTTCACGGCTACAAGTAGTCTAATGTCACGGCTAAAAGTAGAGTGTAATGTCACGGCTAAAATACAGTGTAATGTCACGGCTAAAAGTACAGTGTAATGTCACGGCTAAAAGAGCAACAGCAGCAGAACAACTACAGGATGATCTTCATTAACCTCCACTATCCCACAATTCCCTCTGGTGCTGTGTAGAGACAGAGACAAACTCCCCCCATGCATCACCCCGGTCCCACCTCTCCCCCTCACTCCTCTCCACAACAAGCCCTCCTGCCTGTGCATCAAGTTCTCCCTCCCTCCCTCCCTCCCTCCCTCCCTCCCTCCCTCCCTCCCTCCCTCCCTCCCTCCCTCCCTCCCTCCCCTATTCCCGACACAACCTCACCTGAAACGAAGATAAAACGTCACAGTAACAAACAATGGGCAAATAAATAGTTTGTGTTTACGTGTGTGTTTACGTGTGTGTATACGTGTGTGTGTGTGTGAGTGTATACGTGTGTGAGAGAGAGAGAGAGAGAGAGAGAGAGAGAGAGAGAGAGAGAGAGAGAGAGAGAGAGAGAGAGAGAGAGAGTCCTCTTAGCTGCTCTGTGCTTTGTGTCTCTCAGCCAGCTGCATAATAAAGTAATAAGGCTAATCTGGTGGCCGCTCGCCTCCCCGTCCACACACATCTAATGAGATTCTGCACTCCATCAACACGATGGTGCACTGTCTGTCTGTGTGTGTGTGTGTGTGCACGCCTCTCTCCTCACAAAGTAAATTTGTCCATTTACATCCTATCATTAGCCTTATACAAATGTGCCCTTCAGCTTGCCGCCCTGGCTCTTTCGTCTGATAACACTTTACTTTGGCAGCCAACGATGATAACGCACATAAGAACACACACGTGAACGCACACATGAACACACACATGGAGGCAAACATGAACACACACATGAACACACACATGAAGGCAAACATGAACACACACATCAACACACACATGGAGGCAAACATGAACACACACATGAAGGCACACATGAACACCCACATGAAGGCGAACATGAACACACACATGAAGGTAAACATGAACACACATGAACGCACACATGAACGCACACATGAAGGCAAACATGAACACACACATGAACACACACACATAAACACACACATGAACACACACATGAAGGCAAACATGAACACACACATGAACACACACATGAACACACACATGAAGGCAAACATGAACGCACACATGAACGCACACATGAACGCACACATGAACGCACACATGAACACACACATGAACACACACATGAACACACACACGCATTATGTAGCTTCATTTATTTATTTTTTTCAGAAGAAAACTG
Organism: Brachymystax lenok tsinlingensis; assembly: GCA_030435695.1. NCBI lineage: Eukaryota > Metazoa > Chordata > Actinopteri > Salmoniformes > Salmonidae > Brachymystax > Brachymystax lenok. The sequence continues at coordinate 27,321,589 of CM059808.1, read as the reverse complement.
TGCAAAGCAGGCAAGTGAACAGGCAGGGACAGTGACATTGGTGGAGTAGGGAGATACTGGAGTCACGCAGCAGAAGACTGAAAAGGCCCCACATAGAAACACACACTCTCATACACACTTCCCTCTTGAAACTCAGGCCTCAATAACAATCACCATTACCTAACCCCAGTCACACCATCATGTGAGGTGTGACTGTTAGAGGACACACAAACGAACAATCACGCAAGCACGCAGGCGTACGTACACACATGCACAAATGAGCACACACGTACACACACGTACACACACATACACTCAGCGTGAGGTGTACGTAGAGGACACAGAGGTCTGTGATGTGGAAAAGAGTTGTGATCAATGGGCCAGATAATGAGTTACCATAAACACCTTTAGTGTCCAGGACTCATTAATACATGGACCAATAGCACTGTGATAACATGGGCAGTCTGACACTGGTACAGTTAACTCTACATGTCTGTTCTGTTGTAGACAATATACTGGTACAGTTAACTCTACATGTCTGTTCTGTTGTAGACAATATACTGGTACAGTTAACACTACATGTCTGTTCTGTTGTAGACAATACACTGGTACAGTTAACTCTGCATGCCTGTTATGTAGTAGACAATACACTGGTACAGTTAACTCTACAAGGCTGCTACCAGGTCATAAAATTAACACACACCACCCGTCAAATGTGGGTAGATTTAGGTATTGGCGTGTATGAATGTCTATTCTACAAGCCACGTTGGCGGGCAGTCATTTTGAAGGGCTCTACAGTGCATTACATTTGTGATTAAAAATAGTGAAAGGTTTGCTATTTGTTTACTTAATTTTGGCAAAAAATATTTTGGCTGGTAAAAAACTTTAGTGTCTTGTACATTTTTTCATCTACCTGCCACAGTAGCTGGTGGACCAAAATGTTAACTTTAGGCCCTGGCTGCTACTGTTCTAGAGACAATCAATAGCACAGTTAAATCTACAGGGCTGCTACTGTTCTAGATCGTCCATAGCACAGTTAAGTCTACAAGGCTGCTCCTGTTCTAGACCGTCCGTAGCACATGACAAACCCTCACAGCTTTGTGATCACATGACAAACCCTCACAGCTTTGTGATCATATGACTAAGCCTCACAGCTTCTCTTTCTCTCGCTCTCTTCCTCCCTTCTCTCTCGCTCTCTCTTCCTCCCTTCTCTCTCGCTCTCTCTTCCTCCCCTCTCTCACTCTCTCTTCCTCCCCTCTCTCACTCTCTCTTCCTCCCCTCTCTCTCTCTCTTCCTCCCCTCTCTCACTCTCTCTTCCTCCCTCTCTCTCTCTCTCTTCCTCCCCTCTCTCGCTCTCTTCCTCCCCTCTCTCTCACTCTCTCTTCCTCCCCTCTCTCGCTCTCTCTTCCTCCCTTCTCTCTCGCTCTCTCTTCCTCCCCTCTCTCACTCTCTCTTCCTCCCCTCTCTCACTCTCTCTTCCTCCCCTCTCTCTCGCTCTCTTCCTCCCCTCTCTCTCACTCTCTCTTCCTCCCCTCTCTCGCTCTCTCTTCCTCCCTTCTCTCTCGCTCTCTCTTCCTCCCCTCTCTCGCTCTCTCTTCCTCCCCTCTCTCACTCTCTCTTCCTCCCCTCTCTCACTCTCTCTTCCTCCCCTCTCTCACTCTCTCTTCCTCCCCTCTCTCACTCTCTCTTCCTCCCCTCTCTCTCGCTCTCTTCCTCCCCTCTCTCTCACTCTCTCTTCCTCCCCTCTCTCGCTCTCTCTTCCTCCCTTCTCTCTCGCTCTCTCTTCCTCCCCTCTCTCACTCTCTCTTCCTCCCCTCTCTCTTTTTCCACCTATTTCCTCTCTCTTACTGTGTGAGGGAGACAGTCATGTGGGAAGAGCAGATAACTTTGAAGTCGTGAATAAAAAAAGCAATCTGTGAATGATTTGGTATGAACTTATTATCCAGCGGGCCAATGACGCTATGCAAAAGCGAAGAATGTGTGTGTGCCTGTGTGTGTGTCAGTGCATGCGTGCGTGTGCCGAGGCGATAGATCATATCTAAGGAGTGTTGTCTCTCGGCACAGATACCATTATCACTAACTACTTTCTGCAGATCCTTGAGCTAAATCACTTTGCATTGCATCATTGGCTGTTCAGTCGCTTCACTGGCAGATGGTTTCAGCTGCTCCATCTGTTGGTGGTGAAGTCTTCTACAAGCCCTGCTCACCTTCAGCCAGAGCCCCCAACACACAGGGGTGTGTGTGTGTAGGGCTGTTGCGGTGACCGTATTACCGTCACACCGCCGGTCACGAGTCATGAAGGCAGTCAAATTCCACGTGACCGTTTAGTCGCGGTAATTAGACTTCTCCGAGCTCTGATGCTGCTGCTGGTCATTAGTAGCCTACCAAACTTGACAACTCCCTGGTACTCAGCACTCTATTGTCCCTCTAATCACTCTGACATCAATGCAAATGTATGTACTTCTTGAGAGCTCATGAGCTCATGTTGCGCAACACACGATAGACTATGTAATTGTGCGAGAAAATAGAGTGATGGCCTCTACTGAAAAGAGGAGGATCAGCTTTCTATAGGCTAGGCCTACTATATTTATTTCTCAACTTTCCTAATATTAAGCACATTGCTTATATTTACAACAGGAGTATAGCCTACCTGGCTGGCATGAAAATAAACCAAGTGTCCTCCATTAGCTATTTAAATCCACTTTACAAGGGGTGTAGAGCAGCGCATGAGTTTCAAGTTTGGGGAAGATAATTATCACCATAAAAAAGCACATTTATAATAAATGCATTACATGCATAATTACATTTGCAGTCATATTTGATAATAGTGTTTTCCATTAATGGAACATTCGCGCTTATAGCCTACTGCCATGTGCGCATTGCTGCGCTTACAATGTGAAGAAATAGCCTAACAGTTTATCAACATTTTAAGCTAAATGTTCTCATCTGTTGCGTCAGCCACATTACATAATGGATGTATTAATTTAGGATCTATCGCATCCCACAATTGTCCCAGACTATGCTTGGGAATATTTATTTCTCGCACAATCAAGGGCTTTTCAAACTGTGAATGAGTGACTGATGTAGTGTGTACAGCCTGCGCAAAAAAACTAAGCAGAGCTCATGCCTTTCAAGCAACTTTTTTCAAATCATCATTAGAGTCACATCATGCAGCCTTACAATGTATTAAAAATTAAACATATAGCCCAATGTTTGTATAACAACTAAAGTTACATTAATAACTCTAAATTAAACATATAGGAATACCTACAGTACCAGTCAAAAGTTTGGAACACCTACTCATTCAAGGATTTTTCTTTATTTTTACTATTTTCTACATTGTAGAATAATAGTGAAGACATCAAAACTATGATATAACACACATGGAATGATGTAGTAACCAAAAAAGTGTTAATAAAATAAATTTTATATTTGAGATTGTTCAAAGTAGCCACCCTTTGCCTTGATGACAGCTTTGCACACTCGTGGCATTCTCTCAAACAGCTTCACCAGGAATGCTTTTCCAACAGTCTTGAAGGAGTTACCACATATGCTGAGCACTTGTTGGCTGCTTTTCCTTCACTCTGTGGTCCAACTCATCCCAAACCATCTGAATTGGGTTAAGGTCGGGTGATTGTGGAGGCCAGGTCATCTGATGCAGCACTCCATCACTCTCCTTCTTGATCAAATAGCCCTCACACAGCGTGGAGGTGTGTTTGGTCATTGTCCTGTTAAAAAACAAATGATAGTCAAACTAAGCCCAAACAAGATGGGATGGCGTATCGCTGCAGAATGCTGTGGTAGCCATGCTGGTTAAGCGTGCCTTGAATTCTAAATAAATCACAGACAGTGTCACCAGCAAAGCACCCCCTCACCTCTTCCATGCTTCACGATGGGAACCACACATGCAGAGATCATCCGTTCACCTACTCTGCGTCTCAAAAAGACACGGCTGTTGGAACCAAAAATCTCAGACCAAAGGACAGATTTCCACCGGTCTAATGTCCATTGCTCATGTTTCTTGGCCCAAGTCTCTTCTTCTTATTTGTGTTTCTTTGCAGCGATTTGACCATGAAGGCCTGATGAACAGTTGATGTTGAGAAGTGTCTGCTACTTGAACTCTTTAAAGCATTTATTTGGGCTGCATTCTGGGGTGCAGTTAACTCTAATGAACGTATCCTCTGCAGCAAAAGTAACTCTGGGTCTTCCTTTCCTGTGGCGGTCCTCATAAGAGACAGTTTCATCATAGTGCATGATGGTTTTTGCAAATGCACTTGAAGAAACGTTCACATTTCTTGAAATGTTCCGTATTGACTGACCTTCATCTGTTAAAGTAATGATGGACTGTTGTTTCTCTTAGCTTATTTGATCTGTTCTTGCCATAATATGGACTTGGACTTTTGCCAAATAGGGCTATCTTCTGTATACCACCTCTACCTTGTCACAAGACAACTGATTGGCTCAAACGCATTAAGAAGTAAAGAAATTCCACAAATTAACTTTTAACAAGGCGCACCTGTTAATTGAAATGCATTCCAGGTGACTACCTCATGAAGCTGGTTGAGAGAATGCCAAGAGTGTGCAAAGCAAAGGCAAAGGGTGGCTACTTTGAAGAATCTCAAATATAAAATATATTTTGATTTGTTAAAAAAAAAAATGTTTACTACATGATTCCATATGTGTTATTTCATAGTTTTGCTGTCTTCACTATTTTTCTACAATTTAGTAAAAAATAGTATAAATAAAGAAAACCCTTGAATTAGTAGGTGTTCTAAAACTTTTGACTGGCACTGTATTTCTTTGTTAACCACTCAACACAGAATAGTCCCATGTGCGCACTCCCTCAAATCATTTGGAGAAAATATCCTTTCTGTTTTATTCAGCTACGTTCAATTGTATTCTTCATACTATAAAATAATTCTTACCAAATCTTGTCTGCTAAATGAACTGTAGCCCACAGCCATTTGGCATAGCCAGATCAGGACCTAACATAAGGACAACTCAGAGTAGTCTATTCTGTTCTTCTGAAATAGACTACCTTTTCTTCATCATGCTATTTTAGACCTGTCTAAAATAAATAATGTATTCATTGTGAAGGTGTAGGCTATATTACATGGATTTATTAGACTTTTTAAAATGTAAATGTTCCAAAGGTCTGCATCAGTGGCATCATGTGTGGAAGCCAGGAGATGCTAAATGTGTTTATGTTAATTAACAGTAAATTACTGTGAGACCGACAGTTATTTGCTTGACAATCACCGGCTGACAAAATGTTGTGACCGCCATAGCCCGATGTGTGTGTGTATGTGTGTGTGTGTGTGTGTGTCGCATCAGCAAGCTAGGGAAGAGAGGACCAGCATTACTATTACAGTCATGGTCTAGAGGCTTCTCTTCTCTTCAGTTAATGCTTTGACCACAGCCAGGGTCATATCTGTGTTAATCCACAGAGTTAATGTGTTGACCACAGTCAGGGTCATATCTGTGTTAATCCACAGAGTTAATGCTTTGACCACAGTCAGGGTCATATCTGTGTTATTCCACAGAGTTAATGTGTTGACCACAGCCAGGGTCATATCTGTGTTAATCCACAGAGTTAATGCTTTGACCACAGCCAGGGTCATATCTGTGTTAATCCACAGAGTTAATGCTTTGACCACAGTCAGGGTCATATCTGTGTTATTCCACAGAGTTAATGCTTTGACCACAGCCAGGGTCATATCTGTGTTATTCCACAGAGTTAATGCTTTGACCACAGTCAGGGTCATATCTGTGTTATTCCACAGAGTTAATGCTTTGACCACAGTCAGGGTCATATCTGTGTTAATCCACAGAGTTACTGCTTTGACCACTGTCAGGGTCATATATGAGTTAATGCTTTGACCATAGTCAGGGTCATATCTGTGTTAATCTACAGAGCAATCCTACCGTCTCACTACCCCTCTAGACCGTACTCTGTCAACCATTCCTAACCGACCACACTCTCTTGATCCTACCCTCCAGACCCCTCTAATCACAACGCCTTTTACAGTACCCTACAAACCAGCCTAATCGACCAATCCGCCCTCTCAACCAGACTCCTCTCAACCAGACTCCTCTCAACCCCCCTCATGACCGTACAGACATGTCACTCTCTCTACCAGGTGATTTTGAACCGATGATGACGTGGCGACGACTTCTCAACCCCATTTTAACACAGTTAGTGTAGCCAAGGACTCTCTTCTCTGTCTCTCTCTCTCCCCTTTCCCACAACTCCAAAGCTCTTTTGAGTTAAGTGGTACTGTAATGAAATGGAATTGACTTGTAATAAAAAAAGTATCACCAGGGTTTTGCCATTCAAGGTTGAATTCATTTGGTCTCACTAGCATCCTGTCTATTCTCTGTTCAAATGTAGGAGTTGTCGGGTACTCATGTCTCTGTGTGTCTGTCATTCAGATGTCGCATAGCTAGCCGCAGTAATAGCTTGCAGCACTAGTTTGTCTGTGTGTTGTGTGTGTGTGTGATAACTCTTCAGACTCCCTGAGCTGCACCCCCCCTCACCGCCCACACCCCCGTTCCAATCCAATGAAGTTGGAGTGTCCAGACTGACAGCTTAATTATGTTTTATGAAAGCGGGACAATTGGGAAGTGTGTGTGTGTCTCCATTACATTCTGATCTGGAAGCACCGAGGGTCCTCACAGTACTGCTGTCTGTGGACTCTAATCCACACACACACACACGCATACATACACACAAACGCACACACACCAGCCCCCACCATCCTGACAGCCAGGCCGATACACACCTCTCCCAATCTCAGTCCCATTTCCTGTTTTTTTACTCACCCCCTCCTCACTTCCGATATTAAACAGTCTGTTCTCTCTACACCTCATCTAACATACCTGACTGACTTCCTTAACCTCTCGCGTATCTCTCTCCGTTTTCCCCCTTCCCTCTCTCTGTTACGCAGAGTGGAACAGGGAAACCCAAGAGCAGACTCAGACGAGGAGACTGCAATGAAGTAGCCAAGGTATTTATTAAAACACAGGGGGAAGATGGAGGGCAGGCCAGGAGAAGCTTGGATGGGTTGCAGGAAACCAGGTGCGGAGGCTGAGGCTGGAGCGAGAAGGGTTGGGACAGGGTAAGCAGGTCCAGAGGGGAATCCAAGGGAGCATTAGAGTGCGGAATCCAGGGCAGAGTACCAGGATGAGGAGACTGGAGACAGGGACCAGAGTCAGAGCGGGGAGAACTGAAGCGGAGAGGAAAACCGTGTCAGGCAAGGAAAACCGGCACAACAGGATCTAAATAGTAACAAACGGCTAGAAACATAGACTGACTGAGCAGAGATTACGAACTGGCAGTGTGGAAGAGGCAGGACTGAGTTTTTGTAGAGGTCTATATTATGGAACAGGTTGCAGCTTGTGGGGATCTGCTCTGCTCTCCAGCACACCTGTCTCTGCCCACACAATCGCACACACACACACACAGAGAGAGAGGGAAAGGGAAAGGGAGAGGGAGAGGGAGAGGGAGAGGGAGAGGGAGAGGGAGAGGGAGAGGGAGAGAGTACTGGGTCAGCAGGTCAGCAGGTCAAGGAGACACAGGATGAGCAGTAGAGGGCGTGGCAGGAGCAGATGTAACTCCCTCACCTTCCTCCTCTCTCTTTCCTTTATCTCTCTCTATATTCCCCTCTCTCTTACCCTCTCCACCCTCTCCTTCTTTCTTTCATTGCCCTCATCCGTTCTTCCCCTCTCACTACCCCCTCCCTCTCTTCTTCCATCCCACTTTCTCCCTCCTCTCTCCAGAGTGTGTAGTCCATATGTTGTTTGACAGCAGGCCTCAGTAAATTATGACTGTATCTAAATGTTGATGACTGGGACTTGGGGAGATACAGGCAGATAGAAAGGGAGGTGTGTGTGTGTGTGTGTGCTTGTGTGGATGAAGGGTTGTTTATGAAGGGAGGAGGCTGGGGAAATGGGATGATATGATGGGGAAGGGGGGTAAGGGGGTAGAGGGGGTTTGGGGTTTCTGGCAGATGTCAAACAGTTGAAGCTTCTCACGGACACGCTGGCAACTCACTCAGTAGCTATGGGGGGGTAACAGACTTGTAGGAGGGGGTAACAGACGTGGCCTGCCCCCCACCCCATCTGTGGTCTGACACATGACAGGACTCCCCAATACATTCCAAAACGTATCATTCCTGGTCCAGGGGTCAAGGGTCAAGGGGGTATGGAAGGTGAGGGGGGAGAGAGTGCAGGCGAGGCCAGGATATGCTGTTTAAAGGTAATAGTATGGAAATGACTCCCCATATTGTCTGAGAGAGGCACACACATTCACACGCCTGTCTGATTTTCCAGGGTCAGACGATACAATCTCCTGACAGAGTCACTCACCTTTCATCTCATTATTAAACCTCAGTAAAACAGCAGCCAAATGTGTGTGTGTTCTGATGGACCCCTGCCTCCTTAGGACATTACCTATCATATTAACCACATGACAGGCTGTGTGTGTGTGTTTATGTGTGTGTAAAATTACCTCTCATAATGAACACATGATGTCCACCCTCTCACCACCTGTCAGTCATCATGATTACACACAACCTAAAATGTCTGCCCTGGCATTATCCAGATGGGGTCTACATATTGGTAGTGGATGAGGTAAGTTACCCTCTAGACTAGGTAAAGAGCTTTCAGACCTGATGCTATGTCAATGGAAAATGAGATTCATTCATTTTAAATAGACTGTCATGGGCTTATGGCTCAATCGGGTGAGTGGCGTCCACACACACACACACACACACACAGAGAACAACTCAATTTAAAGGGGTTATGAATTAGAATTGCTTTAGTTCTCAGTTTTCGTAAAGAAAATCGTAAAAATGTTATTCCCGTCTAATTTCACAAGAGTGACAGGTAACAGGATTACCTTCTGATTGCTGCTGTTTTGAGAAGCCTGGGGTGTGTGTGTGAGCGTGCAGGTGTGTGTATGTGAATGTGTCTGTGTGTGTGCGCCCGTGGGTGTGTGTGTGCATGCTTGAGAGTGTACAGTATGTGTGTGTGCTTGCGCAGAGAATGAGTGAGTGTGGATAATGACTTGTGTTGTGGTCAGTGGCTGGGCTACAATAGGATTAGAACCAACACCTGGGCATGGTGTATGTATGTCTGACCACACTGATACAGAGCTGACCAGGATACTGAGTCTAATATAATACCAGACCAACATAATAAATAACAACATTGATACAGGGCTGACCAGGATACTGACTATAATATAATACCAGACAGACATAATAAATAACAAAATTGATGCAGGGCTGACCAGGATACTGACTATAATATAATATAATACCAGACCAACATAATAAATATCAACATTGATACAGGGCTGACAGGATAATGAGTATAATATAATACCAGACCAACATAATAAATAACAACATTGATACAGGGCTGACCAGGATACTGACTATAATATAATATAATATAATATAACCCCAGACCAACATAATAAATAGCAACATTGATACAGGGCTCACCAGGATACTGACTATAATATAATACCAGACCAACATAATAAATAACAACATTGATACAGGGCTGACCAGGATACTGACTATAATATAATATAACACCAGACCAACATAATAAATAACAACATTGATACAGGGCTGAACAGGATACTGACTATAATATAATATTATACCAGACAGACATAATAAATAACAACATTGATACAGGGCTGACCAGGATACTGACTATAATATAATATAACACCAGACCAACATAATAAATAACAACATTTATACAGGGCTGACCAATATACTGACTATAATATAATATAGAACCAGACCAACATAATAAATAACAACACTGATACAGGGCTGACCAGGATAATGAGTATAGTATAATATAATAAATAATATAATATAATATAACATAATACCAGACAGACATAATAAATAACAACATTTATACAGGGCTGACCAGGAAAATGAGTATAATATAAAATAATACCAGACAGACATAATAAATAACAACAATGATACAGGGCTGACCAGGATTCTGACTATAATATAATGCCAGACCAACTTAATAAATAACAACATTGATACAGGGCTGACAAGGAGACTTACAAGATTATAATACCAGACCGACATATTAAATAACAACAGTGATACAGGGCTGACCAGGAAACTGACTATATTACAATACCAGACCAACATATTAAATAACAACATTGATATAGGGCTGACCAGGATACTGACTATAATATAATATCATTCCAGACCAACATAATAAATAACAACATAGATACAGGGCTGACCAGGATACTGACTAAAATATAATATAATACAAGACCAACATAATAAATAACAACATTGATACAGGGCTGACCAGGATACTGACTATAATATAATATAATACCAGATAGACATAATAAATAACAACATTTATACATGGCTGACCAGGATACGGACTATAATATAATATTATAACAGACAGACATAATAAATTATAACATTGATACAGGGCTGACCAGAATACTGAGTATAAAATAATATAATACGAGAACAACATAAAAAATAACAACATTGATACAGGGCTGACCAGGATACTGACTATAATATAATATAATACCAGACAGACATAATAAATAACAACATTGATACAGGGCTGAACAGGATACTGACTATAATATAATATAGTACCAGACAGACATAGTAAATAACAACATTGATACAGGGCTGACCAGGATAATGAGTTCAATATAATATAATTCCAGACAGACATAATAAATAACAACATTGATACAGGGCTGACCAGGATACTGACTATAATATAAAATAATACCAGACCAACATAATAAATAACAACATTGATACAGGGCTGACCAGGATTCTGAATATAAAATAATATTATACCAGACAGACAAAATAAATAGCAACATTGATACAGGGTTGGCCAGGATACTGACTATAATATAATATAATACCAGATCAACATAATAAATAACAACATTGATACAGGGCTGACCAGGATAATGAGTTTAATATAATATAATACCAGACAGACACAATAAATAACAACATTGATACAGGGCTGACCAGGATACTGACTATAATATAATATAATATAATACCAGAACAACATAATAAATAACAACATTGATACAGGGCTGACCAGGATACTGAATATAAAATAATATAATACCAGACAGACATAATAAATAACAACATTGATGCAGGGCTGACCAGGATAATGAGTATAATGTAATATAATACTAAACCGACATTTTAAATAACAACATTGATACAGGGTTGACCAGGATACTGACTATAATATAATATAACACCAGACCAACATAATAAATAACAACATTTATACAGGGCTGACCAAGATACTGACTATAATATAATATAACACCAGACCAACATAATAAATAACAACATTGATACAGGGCTGACCAGGATACTGACTATAATATACTATAATATAATATAACACCAGACCAACATAATAAATAACAACATAGATACAGGGCTGACCAGGATACTGACAAAAATATAATATATTACAAGACCAACATAATAAATAACAACATTTATACAGGGCTGACCAGGATACTGACTATAATATAATATTATAACAGACAGACATAATAAATTATAACATTGATACAGGGCTGACCAGAATACTGAGTATAATATAATATAATACCAGACCAACATAAAAATAACAACATTGATACAGGGCTGACCAGGATACTGACTATAATATAATATAATACCAGACAGACATAATAAATAACAACATTGATACAGGGCTGAACAGGATACTGACTATAATATAATATAATACCAGACCAACATAATAAATAACAACATTGATACAGGGCTGACCAGGATACTGAATATAAAATAATATAATACCAGACAGACATAATAAATAACAACATTGATACAGGGCTGACCAGGATAATGAGTATAATATAATATAATACCAAACCAACATAATAAATAATAACATTGATACATGGCTGACCAGGATAATGAGTATAATATAATATAATATAATACCAGACAGACATAATAAATAACAACATTTATACAGGGCTGACCAGGAAAATGAGTATAATATAATATAATACCAGAAACATATAATAAATAACAACAATGATACAGGGCTGACCAGGATACTGACTTTAATATAATACCAGACCAACTTAATAAATAAAAACATTGATACAGGGCTGTCCAGGAAACTGACTATATTATAATACCAGACCGACATAAAAAATAAAAACATTGATATAGGGCTGACCAGGATACTGACTATAATATAATATAATACCAGACCAACATAATAAATAACAACATTGATACAGAGCTGACCAGGATACTGACTTTAATATAACATCATACTAGACCAACATAATAAATATCAAAATTGATAAAGGGCTGACCAGGATACTGACTATAATATAATACCAGACCAACATAATAAATAACAACAATGATACAGGGCTGACCAGGATACTGACTATAATATAATACCAAACCAACTTAATAAATAAAAACATTGATACAGGGCTGTCCAGGAAACTGACTATATTATAATACCAGACCGACATAAAAAATAAAAACATTGATAAAGGGCTGACCAGGATACTGACTATAATATAATACCAGACCAACATAATAAATAAAAACAATGATACAGGGCTGACCAGGATACTGACTATAATATAATACCAGACCAACATAATAAATAACACCATTGATACAGGGCTGACCAGGATACTTTCTATAATATAATATAATACCAGACCAACATAATAAATAACACAATTGACACAGGGCTGACCAGGATAAGGAATATAATATAATATAAAACCACACCAACATAATAAATAACAACATTGATACAGGGCTGACCAGGATACTGACTATAATATAATATAATATTAAACCAGACCAACATAATAAATAACAACATAGATACAGGGCTGACCAGGATACTGACTATAATATAATATAATACCAGACCAACATAATAAATAACCACATTGATACAGGGCTGACCAGGATTCTGACTATAATATAATATAATACCAGACCAACATAATAAATAACAACATTGATACAGGGCTGACCAGGATACTGAATATAAAATAATATAATACCAGACAGACATAATAAATAACAACATTGATACAGGGCTGACCAGGATAATGAGTATAATATAATATAATATAATATAATATAATATAATATAAAATAATACCAGACAGACATAATAAATAACAACATTTATACAGGGCTGACCAGGAAAATGAGTATAATATAATATAATACCAGACCAACATAATAAATAACAACAATGATACAGGGCTGACCAGGACACTGACTTTAATATAATATAATACCAGACCAACATATTAAATAACAACATTGATACAGGGCTGACCAGGAGACTTACAAGATTATACTACCAGACCGACATATTAAATAACAACATTGATACAGGGCTGACCAGGAAACTGACTATATTATAATACCAGACCGACATAGTAAATAACAACATTGATATAGGGCTGACCAGGATACTGACTATAATATAATATAATACCAGACCAACATAATAAATAACAACATAGATACAGGGCTGACCAGGATACTGACTAAAATATAATATAAAACAAGACCAACATAATAAATAACAACATTGATACAGGGCTGACCAGGATACTGACTATAATATAATATTATACCAGACAGACATAATAAATTACAACATTGATACAGGGCTGACCAGGATACTGACTATAATATAATATAATACCAGACCAACATAAAAAATAACAACATTGATACAGGGCTGACCAGGATACTGACTATAATATAATATAATATAATATAATATAATACCAGACAGACATAATAAATAACAACATTGATACAGGGCTGAACAGGATACTGACTTTAATATAATATAATACCAGACCAACATAATAAATAACAACATTGATCCTGGGTTGACCAAGATTCTGACTATATTATAATATAATACCAGACCAACAAAATAAATAACAACATTGATACAAGGCTGACCAGGATACATACTATATTATAATACCAGACCGACATAATAAATAACAACATTGATACTGGGCTGACCAGGATACTGACTATATTATAATATAATACCAGACCAACAAAATAAATAACAACATTGATACAGGGCTGAACAGGATACTGACTTTAATATAATATAATACCAGACCAACATAATAAATAACAACATTGATCCTGGGCTGACCAAGATTCTGACTATATTATAATATAATACCAGACCAACAAAATAAATAACAACATTGATACAAGGCTGACCAGGATACTTACTATATTATAATACCAGACCGACATAATAAATAACAACATTGATACTGGGCTGACCAGGATACTGACTATAATATAATATAATACCAGACAGACATAATAAATAACAACATTGATACAGGGCTGACCAGGATACTGACTATAATATAATATAATACCAGACCAACATAAAAAATAACAACATTGATACAGAGCTGACCAGGATACTGACTTTAATATAATATCATACCAGACCAACATAATAAATATCAACATTGATACAGGGCTGACCAGGATACTGACTATAATATAATACCAGACCAACATAATAAATTACACCATTGATACAGGGCTGACCAGGATACTGACTATAATATAATATAATAACAGACCAACATAATAAATAACAACATTGATACAGGGCTGACGAGGATACTGACTATGATATAATATAATACCAGTCCAATATAAAAAGTAAAAACATTGATAAAGAGCTGAACAGGAAACTGACTATAACATAATATAATATAATACCAGAAAATAACAAGATATATACAGGGCTGACCAGGACACTGACTATAATATAATATAATACCAGACAGACATAATAAATAACAACATTGATACTAGGCTGACCAGGATGATACTGACTATAATAAAATATAATACCAGACCAACATATTAAATAACAACATTGATACAGGGCTGACCAGGAGACTTACAAGATTATAATACCAGACCGACATATTAAATAACAACATTGATACAGGGCTGACCAGAAAACTGACTATATTATAATACCAGACCGACATAGTAAATAACAACATTGATATAGGGCTGACCAGGATACTGACTATAATATAATATAATACCAGACCAACATAATAAATAAGAAGATAGATACAGGGCTGACCAGGATACTGACTAAAATATTATATAAAACAAGACCAACATAATAAATAACAACATTGATACAGGGCTGACCAGGATACTGACTATAATATAATATAATATAATACCAGACAGACATAATAAATAACAACATTGATACAGGGCTGAACAGGATACTGACTATAATATAATACCAAACCAACTTAATAAATAAAAACATTGATACAGGGCTGTCCAGGAAACTGACTATATTATAATACCAGACCGACATAAAAAATAAAAACATTGATAAAGGGCTGACCAGGATACTGACTATAATATAATACCAGACCAACATAATAAATAAAAACAATGATACAGGGCTGACCAGGATACTGACTATAATATAATACCAGACCAACATAATAAATAACACCATTGATACAGGGCTGACCAGGATACTTTCTATAATATAATATAATACCAGACCAACATAATAAATAACACAATTGACACAGGGCTGACCAGGATAAGGAATATAATATAATATAAAACCACACCAACATAATAAATAACAACATTGATACAGGGCTGACCAGGATACTGACTATAATATAATATAATATTAAACCAGACCAACATAATAAATAACAACATAGATACAGGGCTGACCAGGATACTGACTATAATATAATATAATACCAGACCAACATAATAAATAACCACATTGATACAGGGCTGACCAGGATTCTGACTATAATATAATATAATACCAGACCAACATAATAAATAACAACATTGATACAGGGCTGACCAGGATACTGAATATAAAATAATATAATACCAGACAGACATAATAAATAACAACATTGATACAGGGCTGACCAGGATAATGAGTATAATATAATATAATATAATATAATATAATATAATATAAAATAATACCAGACAGACATAATAAATAACAACATTTATACAGGGCTGACCAGGAAAATGAGTATAATATAATATAATACCAGACCAACATAATAAATAACAACAATGATACAGGGCTGACCAGGACACTGACTTTAATATAATATAATACCAGACCAACATATTAAATAACAACATTGATACAGGGCTGACCAGGAGACTTACAAGATTATACTACCAGACCGACATATTAAATAACAACATTGATACAGGGCTGACCAGGAAACTGACTATATTATAATACCAGACCGACATAGTAAATAACAACATTGATATAGGGCTGACCAGGATACTGACTATAATATAATATAATACCAGACCAACATAATAAATAACAACATAGATACAGGGCTGACCAGGATACTGACTAAAATATAATATAAAACAAGACCAACATAATAAATAACAACATTGATACAGGGCTGACCAGGATACTGACTATAATATAATATTATACCAGACAGACATAATAAATTACAACATTGATACAGGGCTGACCAGGATACTGACTATAATATAATATAATACCAGACCAACATAAAAATAACAACATTGATACAGGGCTGACCAGGATACTGACTATAATATAATATAATATAATATAATATAATACCAGACAGACATAATAAATAACAACATTGATACAGGGCTGAACAGGATACTGACTTTAATATAATATAATACCAGACCAACATAATAAATAACAACATTGATCCTGGGTTGACCAAGATTCTGACTATATTATAATATAATACCAGACCAACAAAATAAATAACAACATTGATACAAGGCTGACCAGGATACATACTATATTATAATACCAGACCGACATAATAAATAACAACATTGATACTGGGCTGACCAGGATACTGACTATATTATAATATAATACCAGACCAACAAAATAAATAACAACATTGATACAGGGCTGAACAGGATACTGACTTTAATATAATATAATACCAGACCAACATAATAAATAACAACATTGATCCTGGGCTGACCAAGATTCTGACTATATTATAATATAATACCAGACCAACAAAATAAATAACAACATTGATACAAGGCTGACCAGGATACTTACTATATTATAATACCAGACCGACATAATAAATAACAACATTGATACTGGGCTGACCAGGATACTGACTATAATATAATATAATACCAGACAGACATAATAAATAACAACATTGATACAGGGCTGACCAGGATACTGACTATAATATAATATAATACCAGACCAACATAAAAAATAACAACATTGATACAGAGCTGACCAGGATACTGACTTTAATATAATATCATACCAGACCAACATAATAAATATCAACATTGATACAGGGCTGACCAGGATACTGACTATAATATAATACCAGACCAACATAATAAATTACACCATTGATACAGGGCTGACCAGGATACTGACTATAATATAATATAATAACAGACCAACATAATAAATAACAACATTGATACAGGGCTGACGAGGATACTGACTATGATATAATATAATACCAGTCCAATATAAAAAGTAAAAACATTGATAAAGAGCTGAACAGGAAACTGACTATAACATAATATAATATAATACCAGAAAATAACAAGATATATACAGGGCTGACCAGGACACTGACTATAATATAATATAATACCAGACAGACATAATAAATAACAACATTGATACTAGGCTGACCAGGATGATACTGACTATAATAAAATATAATACCAGACCAACATATTAAATAACAACATTGATACAGGGCTGACCAGGAGACTTACAAGATTATAATACCAGACCGACATATTAAATAACAACATTGATACAGGGCTGACCAGGAAACTGACTATATTATAATACCAGACCGACATAGTAAATAACAACATTGATATAGGGCTGACCAGGATACTGACTATAATATAATATAATACCAGACCAACATAATAAATAAGAAGATAGATACAGGGCTGACCAGGATACTGACTAAAATATTATATAAAACAAGACCAACATAATAAATAACAACATTGATACAGGGCTGACCAGGATACTGACTATAATATAATATAATATAATACCAGACAGACATAATAAATAACAACATTGATACAGGGCTGAACAGGATACTGACTATAATATAATATAATATAATAACAGACCAATATAAAAAGTAAAAACATTGATAAAGAGCTGAACAGGAAACTGACTATAACATAATATAATATAATACCAGAAAAACATAATAAATAACAAGATATATACAGGGCTGACCAGGACACTGACTATAATATAATATAATACCAGACCAACGTAATAAGTAACAACATTGATAGAGGGCTGACCAGGACACTGACTATAATATAATATAATACCAGACCAACATAATAAATAACGACAATAATACAGGGCTGACCAGGATAAGGAGTATAATATAATATAAAACCACACAAACATAATAAATAACAACATTGATACAGGGCTGACCAGGATACTTACTATATCATATTACCCGACCGACATAGTAAATAACAACATTGATACAGGGCTTACCAGGATACTGACTATAATATAATATAATACCAGACAGACAAATATATAATAAAACAAGACCAACATAACAACATTGATACAGAGCTGATATAATATAATATAATATAATATAATACCAGACCAGACATAATAAATAACAACATTGATACAGGGCTACAGGATAATAATATAATATAATAACATTGATACAGGGCTGACAGGATACTGACTATAACATAATATAATACCAGAAAAACATAATAAATACACCATTGATACAGGGCTGACCAGGACACTGACTATAATATATAATATAATACCAGACCAACGTAATAACAACATTGATAGAGCTGACCAGGATACTGACTATAATATAATATAATACCAGACCAACATAATAAATAAAGAATATACAGGGCTGACCAGGATAACTGACTATAATATAATATAATACCACACAAACATAATAAATAACAACATTGATACAGGGCTGACCAGGATACTAATAATATAATACCAGACAGACATAATAAATAACAACATTGATACAGGGCTGACCAGGATACTGACTATAATATAATATAATACCAGACCAACATAAAAAATAACAACATTGATACAGAGCTGACCAGGATACTGACTTTAATATAATATCATACCAGACCAACATAATAAATATCAACATTGATACAGGGCTGACCAGGATACTGACTATAATATAATACCAGACCAACATAATAAATTACACCATTGATACAGGGCTGACCAGGATACTGACTATAATATAATATAATAACAGACCAACATAATAAATAACAACATTGATACAGGGCTGACGAGGATACTGACTATGATATAATATAATACCAGTCCAATATAAAAAGTAAAAACATTGATAAAGAGCTGAACAGGAAACTGACTATAACATAATATAATATAATACCAGAAAATAACAAGATATATACAGGGCTGACCAGGACACTGACTATAATATAATATAATACCAGACAGACATAATAAATAACAACATTGATACTAGGCTGACCAGGATGATACTGACTATAATAAAATATAATACCAGACCAACATATTAAATAACAACATTGATACAGGGCTGACCAGGAGACTTACAAGATTATAATACCAGACCGACATATTAAATAACAACATTGATACAGGGCTGACCAGGAAACTGACTATATTATAATACCAGACCGACATAGTAAATAACAACATTGATATAGGGCTGACCAGGATACTGACTATAATATAATATAATACCAGACCAACATAATAAATAAGAAGATAGATACAGGGCTGACCAGGATACTGACTAAAATATTATATAAAACAAGACCAACATAATAAATAACAACATTGATACAGGGCTGACCAGGATACTGACTATAATATAATATAATATAATATAATACCAGACAGACATAATAAATAACAACATTGATACAGGGCTGAACAGGATACTGACTATAATATAATATAATATAATAACAGACCAATATAAAAAGTAAAACATTGATAAAGAGCTGAACAGGAAACTGACTATAACATAATATAATATAATACCAGAAAAACATAATAAATAACAAGATATATACAGGGCTGACCAGGACACTGACTATAATATAATATAATACCAGACCAACGTAATAAGTAACAACATTGATAGAGGGCTGACCAGGACACTGACTATAATATAATATAATACCAGACCAACATAATAAATAACGACAATAATACAGGGCTGACCAGGATAAGGAGTATAATATAATATAAAACCACACAAACATAATAAATAACAACATTGATACAGGGCTGACCAGGATACTTACTATATCATATTACCCGACCGACATAGTAAATAACAACATTGATACAGGGCTTACCAGGATACTGACTATAATATAATATAATACCAGACCAACATAAAAAATAACAACATTGATACAGAGCTGACCAGGATACTGACTTTAATATAATATCATACCAGACCAACATAATAAATATCAACATTGATACAGGGCTGACCAGGATACTGACTATAATATAATACCAGACCAACATAATAAATTACACCATTGATACAGGGCTGACCAGGATACTGACTATAATATAATATAATAACAGACCAACATAATAAATAACAACATTGATACAGGGCTGACGAGGATACTGACTATGATATAATATAATACCAGTCCAATATAAAAAGTAAAAACATTGATAAAGAGCTGAACAGGAAACTGACTATAACATAATATAATATAATACCAGAAAATAACAAGATATATACAGGGCTGACCAGGACACTGACTATAATATAATATAATACCAGACAGACATAATAAATAACAACATTGATACTAGGCTGACCAGGATGATACTGACTATAATAAAATATAATACCAGACCAACATATTAAATAACAACATTGATACAGGGCTGACCAGAGACTTACAAGATTATAATACCAGACCGACATATTAAATAACAACATTGATACAGGGCTGACCAGGAAACTGACTATATTATAATACCAGACCGACATAGTAAATAACAACATTGATATAGGGCTGACCAGGATACTGACTATAATATAATATAATACCAGACCAACATAATAAATAAGAAGATAGATACAGGGCTGACCAGGATACTGACTAAAATATTATATAAAACAAGACCAACATAATAAATAACAACATTGATACAGGGCTGACCAGGATACTGACTATAATATAATATAATATAATATAATACCAGACAGACATAATAAATAACAACATTGATACAGGGCTGAACAGGATACTGACTATAATATAATATAATATAATAACAGACCAATATAAAAAGTAAAAACATTGATAAAGAGCTGAACAGGAAACTGACTATAACATAATATAATATAATACCAGAAAAACATAATAAATAACAAGATATATACAGGGCTGACCAGGACACTGACTATAATATAATATAATACCAGACCAACGTAATAAGTAACAACATTGATAGAGGGCTGACCAGGACACTGACTATAATATAATATAATACCAGACCAACATAATAAATAACGACAATAATACAGGGCTGACCAGGATAAGGAGTATAATATAATATAAAACCACACAAACATAATAAATAACAACATTGATACAGGGCTGACCAGGATACTTACTATATCATATTACCCGACCGACATAGTAAATAACAACATTGATACAGGGCTTACCAGGATACTGACTATAATATAATATTATTCCAGACCAACATAATAAATAACAACATTGATCCTGGGCTGACCAAGATTCTGACTATATTATAATATAATACCAGACCAACAAAATAAATAACAACATTGACACAGGGCTGACCAGGATACTTACTATATTATAATACCAGACCGACATAATAAATAACAACATTGATACTGGGCTGACCAGGATACTGACTATAAAATAATATAATACCAGACAGACATAATAAATAACAACATTGATACAGGGCTGACCAGGATAATGAGTATAATATAATATAATACCAGACCAACATAATAAATAACAACAATGATACAGGGCTGACCAGGATACTGACTATAAAATAATATAATACCAGACAGACATAATAAATAACAACATTGATACAGGGCTGACCAGGATAATGAGTATAATATAATATAATACCAAACCAACATAATAAATAACAACATTGATACAGGGCTACCCAGGATAATGAGTATAATATAATATAATATAACATAATACCAGACAGACATAATAAATAACAACATTGATACAGGGCTGACCAGGACACTGACTTTAATATAATATAATACCAGACCAACATATTAAATAACAACATTGATACAGGGCTGACCAGGAGACTTACAAGATTATAATACCAGACCGACATATTAAATAACAACATTGATACAGGGCTGACCAGGAAACTGACTATATTATAATACCAGACCGACATAAAAATAACAACATTGATACAGGGCTGACCAGGATACTGACTAAAATATAATATAATATAATACCAGACCAACATAATAAATAACAACATTGATACAGGGCTGACCAGGATACTGACTATAATATAATATTATACCAGACAGACATAATAAATTACAACATTGATACAGGGCTGACCAGGATACTGACTATAATATAATATAATACCAGACCAACATAAAAATAACAACATTGATACAGGGCTGACCAGGATACTGACTAAAATATAATATAATAAAATACCAGACAGACATAATAAATAACAACATTGATACAGGGCTGAACAGGATACTGACTATAATATAATATAATGCCAGACCAACATAATAAATAACAACATTGATCCTGGGCTGACCAAGATTCTGACTATATTATAATATAATACCAGACCAACAAAATAAATAACAACATTGATACAGGGCTGACCAGGATACTTACTATATTATAATACCAGACCGACATAATAAATAACAACATTGATACTGGGCTGACCAGGATACTGACTAAAATATAATATAATACAAGACCAACATAATAAATAACAACATTGATACAGGGCTGACCAGGATACTGACTATAATATAATATTATACCAGACAGACATAATAAATTACAACATTGATACAGGGCTGACCAGGATACTGACTATAATATAATATAATACCAGACCAACATAAAAATAACAACATTGATACAGGGCTGACCAGGATACTGACTAAAATATAATATAATATAATACCAGACAGACATAATAAATAACAACATTGATACAGGGCTGAACAGGATACTGACTATAATATAATATAATACCAGACCAACATAATAAATAACAACATTGATCCTGGGCTGACCAAGATTCTGACTATATTATAATATAATACCAGACCAACAAAATAAATAACAACATTGATACAGGGCTGACCAGGATACTTACTATATTATAATACCAGACCGACATAATAAATAACAACATTGATACTGGGCTGACCAGGATACTGACTATAATATAATATAATACCAGACCAACATAAAAAATAACAACATTGATACTAGGCTGACCAGGATGATACTGACTATAATAAAATATAATACCAGACAGACATAATAAATAACAACATTGATACAGGGCTGACCAGGATAATGAGTATAATATAATATAATACTAGACCAACATAATAAATAACAACATAGATACAGGGCTGACCAGGACACTGACTATAATATAATATAATACCAGACCAACATATTAAATAACAACATTGATACAGGGCTGACCAGGATACTGACTATAATATAATATAATATAATATAATATAATACCAGACCAACATAAAAAAGTAACAACATTTATACTGGGCTGACCAGTACTGGGCTGACCATTGGTACAGTATACTGCACACTTCTATTGTACTTCTGACCCACAATGATTGTGATACAATGATATTTTTGTAATACAATGGAGAGTTTGTCAGCACAAAAATATTTACTCAAACATTGTGCTGTCTCCACGATACTTTTGTAATATTGGGATTAATCTTGTCCTTGGTTAGAACTGACAGTTTACTCTAGATGGGCAAGCCTCAAAGTCAAAATTGGCTATATCATAAAATGTTAATGAAAACAAAAAGTTGAGATTTTTAAGGTTAGGATTAGGCATAAGGATAGCTGTATGGTCAGGGCTAAGTTTAAAATCTGATTTCATGACTTTGTGGCTGTGCCAGACCTGCAGAGCTTCCAGTAAATGAGTTATCCCAACGAATGCCATCTTGCAGCTTTTGTGTAGTATCACAGCCATTGTGCCAAATGCGTTGTGCATCGATTGTACAACATGAGTGTGAACGGTGCCTTTGTGAGTAGAACGAGTTAGAATGTCTCCTAATGATGACTAACACCACAGTGCTATCCCCTATAGAGTGAGACGAGACAGGCACACGTGCTAAGACGGCACATCAACCATTCACACAGAAGATAGCACAGTGCCACGACAGCCCACATGACAACCAATGACACGGCGCGACAGAGCAGAACGCAGTAGTCAGGGCGACGAGGGAGTGATTGATGGGAGGGCCGATGCCCCCTGAGTGTGTACCATGTCTGTCGGCAGGTGAGCCGCCCCGTCATACGGACATGGTGTGTGTTCTGAGATTAGCTACTTAGCCACCTAGCCACAGTCTGACCGCCCAGTTGACCAAATCAAATCAAACTTTATTTGTCAAATGCGCCGAAAACAACAAGTGTAGACTTTACGGTGAAATGCTTACTTACAAGACCTTAACCATCAGTGCAGTTCAAGAAGAAGCCTACCAAGTAGGCTAAAATAAAAAGTAATAATAAAAATTAACACAATAAGAATAACAATAACGAGGCTATATACAGGGGGCACCAGTACCGAGTCAATGTGCGGGGGTACAGGTTAGTTGAGGTAATTTGTACATGTAGTTGGGGGTGAAGTGACTATGCATAGATAGATAATAAACAGCGAGTTGCAGCAGTGTACAAAAGGGAGGGGGGGTCAATGTAAATTGTTCGGTGGAGATTTTGTTAATTATTCAGCTGTCTTATGGCTTGGGGGTAGAAGCTGTTGAGGAGCCTTTTGGTCCTAGACTTGGCTGTCCGATACCGCTTGCCGTGCGGTAGCAGAGAAAACAGTCTATAACTTGGGTGACTGGAGTCTCTGACAATTTTATGGGCTTTCCTTTGACACCGCCTATTATATAGGTCCTGGATGGCACGAAGCTTGGCCCCAGTAATATACTGGGCCGTTTGCACTACCCTCTGTAGCGCCTTACGGTCAGATGCCGAGCAGTTGCGATACCAGGCGGTGATGCAACCGGTCAGGATGCTCTCGATGGTGCAGCTGTAAAACCTTTTGGGGATCTGGAGACCCATGCCAAATCTTTTCAGTCTCCTGAGGGGGGGGAAAAGGTTTTGTCGTGCCCTCTTCACGACTGTCTTGGTACGTGTGGACCCTGATAGTTCATTGGTGATGTGGACACCAAGAAACTTGAAACTCTCGACCCGCTCCACTACAGCCCCTTCGATGTTAATGGGGGCCTGTTCGACCCACCTTTTCCTGTAGTCCACGATCAGCTCTTTTGTCTTGTTCACATTGAGGGAAAGGTTGTTGTCCTGGCACCAGTTTTCTGACCTCTTCCCTATAGCTGGCTCATCGTTGTCGGTGATCAGGCCTACCACTTTTGTGTGTCGTCAGCAAACTTAATGATGGTGTTGGAGTCGTATTTGGCCATGCAGTCGTGGGAAAACAAGGAATACAGGAGGGGACTAAGTACACACCCCTGAGGGGCCCCAGTCTTAAGGATCAGCGTGGCAGAAGTATTGTTGTCTACTCTTACCACCTGGGGGCGGCTCGTCAGGAAGTCCAGGATCCAGTTGCAGAGGGAGGTGTTTAGTTCCAGAGTCCTTAACTTAGTGATGAGCTCAGAGGGCACTATGGTGTTGAACACTGATCTGTAGTCAACGAACAGCATTCTCACATACAGTTGAGGTCAGAAGATTACATACACTTTAGCCAAATACATCTAAACTCAGTTTTTCACAATTCCAGACATTTAATCCTTGTAAAAATTCCCTGCCTTATGTCAGTTAGGATCACCACTTTATTTTAAGAATGTGAAATGATGAGAGAATGATTTATATCAGCTTTTATTTCTTTCATCACATTCCCAGTGGGTCAGAAGTTTACATACACTCAATTAGTATTTGGTAGTATTGACTTTAAATTGTTTAACTTGGGTCAAACGTTTCGGGTAGCCTTCCACAAGCTTCCCACAATAAGTTGGGTGAATTTTGGCCCATTCCTCCTGACAGAGCAGGTGTAACTGAGTCAGGTTTGTAGGCCTCCTTGCTCGCACACGCTTTTTCAGTTCTGCCCACAAATTTTCTATGAGATCCAATACCTTGACTTTGTTGTCCTTAAGCCATTTTGCCACAACTTTGGAAGTATGCTTGGGGTCATTGTCCATTTGGAAGACCCATTTGCGACCAAGCTTTAACTTCCTGACTGATGTCTTGAGATGTTGCTTCAATATATCCACATAATTTTCCTCCCTCATGATGCCATCTATTTTGTGAAGTGCACCAGTCCCTCCTGCAGCAAAGCACCCCCACAACATGATGCTGCCACCCCCGTGCTTCATGGTTGGGATGGTGTTCTTCGGCTTGCAAGCCTCCCCCCTTTTCCTCCAAACATAACGATGGTCATTATGGCCAAACAGTTTCATCAGACCAGAGGACATTTCTCCAAAAGTATGATCTTTGTCCTCATGTGCAGTTGCAAAACATAGTCTGGCTTTTTTATGGCGGTTTTGGAGAAGTGGCATCTTCCTTGCTGAGCGGCCTTTCAGGTTATGTAAAACAGGTTATGTTTTACTGTGGATATAGATACTTTGTACCTGTTTCCTCCAGCATCTTTAGAAGGTCCTTGGCTGTTGTTCTGGGATTGATTTGCACTTTTCGTACCAAAGTACATTCATCTCTAGGAGACAGAACGCGTCTCCTTCCTGAGCAGTATGACGGCTGCGGGGTCAAATTGTGTTTATACTTGCTTACTATTGTTTGTGCAGATGAAAGTGGTACCTTCAGGTGTTTGCTCCCAAGGATGAACCAGACTTGTGGATGTCTTGCCTGATTTCTTTAGATTTTTTCGATGATGTCAAGCAAAGAGTGTGAAGGTAGGCCTTGAAATACATCCACAGGTGCCCTTCCAATTGACTCAAATTATGTCAATTAGCCTATCAGAAGCTTCTAAAGGCATGACATAATTTTCTGTTATTTTCCAAGCTGTTTAAAACTTCTTAGGCAGTGGTGGGGCGCTAGCGCCCCAATCCTGACACTACCAGGTGAAATGCAAGACATAATCCAAAAGTTGAATTATTAAAGATGCACCAATATACAAGTGTTTCATACTCATCAAAAGCTCTGCTTCTTGGCAATATCACAGTGTTGTCAGATTTCAAAAAGGCATTACGGCGAAAGCACTACATTTGATTGTTTGAGGGTAGCACCTTCAATATTTTCCATAACCATGAAATCTTTAGCCAGCGCGGTCCATAGAAAATGCATTTCACAGGGAAAACCTGTGCCTTACCTTTTGTAAAACTTCTGCAGAGGGCTTCCTAAGTGTCCAACGAAGACAATCCATGGGTATTTGGTTATAAAAAGTCATTAATTATATCCATAAATCTCAGTTTGGTTGGCGCCTTGTGTTCAGAAAATCCAATGTGAAGAGAACGCGTTCCACTAAATCTATAAACTTTCCCTCAACAAAACAAAAACTAATTAAAATGCATCCTTAGCTTATCTTTTATGAATAAAAGTAATAATCTTTCACGTGGATGGTCACCTAAACGTTATATAAGTCAAATAAAGTGGACCGCTCAGCCAAACGTGCGCCCAAAAACGTGCAACTGAAAAAGAGGTCCCCTGACCAAAACCTCTACCTATTGAACACATAGGTTCAGATTGCTATGAAACTTTACCTATACACTGCTGACATCTAGTGGAAGCAATAAGTACTACATTCAGTGTCCTGGTATAAAGACTTTTCTAAGTGAGCCATAAGCCACCAGAATTACATTTCCGGATAGAATTTTCTCTGGTTTTTTGCCTGCCAAATGAGTTCTGTTACACTCACAGACAAAATATTAACACGTTTGGAAACCTCAGAGTGTCTCCTATCCAATACTACTAATTATGTGCATATCCTATTTTCTGAGCCTGAGTGGCAAGCATTTTACTTTGGGCACGCCAGACTCTCCAAAACCGACCCCTCAGCTGCCGCTGCCTAACAAGTTAAAGGTACAGTCAACTTAGTGTATGTAAACTTAGTGTATGTAAACTGACCCACTGGAATGTTGATACAGTGAATTAGAAGTGAAATAATCTGTCTGTAAACAATTGTTGGAAAAATGACTTGTGTCATGCACAAAGTAGATGTCCTAACCAACTTGCCAAGACTATAGTTTGTTAAAACCTCTCAGGGATTGCTGGGGCGCTAGACCCCAATCCCGACACTACCAGGTGAAATGCAAGGCGTCAAATTCAAAATCCAAAAGTTGAATTATTAAACATCCCCCAATATACAAGTGTTCCATACTCATCAAAAGCTCTGTTTCTTGGAAATATCACAGCGTTGTCAGATTTCAAAAAGGCTTTACGGCGAAAGCAGCACATTTGATTGTTTGAGGGTAGCACCTCACATATTTTTCCCATAGCCATGAATCCATTAGCCATCATGGCACACACATAACACATTTCACAGCGAAAACAAATCAATTACCTGTTGAAGAACTTCTGCTGAGGTCATCCTAAGTGTCCAACGAAGACAATCCATGGTTCTTTTGTTAGAAAAAGTAATGTATTTTATCCATAAATCCTCCATTTGGTTCGCGCGTTATAATCAGAAACGACAGCCTCCACTCCTCCATTGAAATGTGACGAGAACTCGTTCAACTTATTCCTATAAACTTGTCCAAGAACAATCAAACATAGTTTTAAATGTATCCTTAGGAACACTTTTACGTATATTTACTATTATAAATCAACCGAATATAAACTGATCGATAAAGACGGTAAAAAGACACAGCGCGCCTTGTCGGGAGCGCGCGCTGGGTACTGTTGACATAAAAAGTACACTTCCTGGTTTGCTCTTATTCTCTGGTCTAAAGCATCCAAAATGAAAATTTACACTGTCTCGAGACTGTTGACATCTAAAGTAAGCGATGGGTACTGCATTCATATGCCCTTATATGGTCATTTTCATGAGGGAGGGGTTCCAAATGAGCAATGTGTCAAAATCACTTTTTCGAGGACAGAAATTCCTCTGGGTTTCGCCTGCCATATGCGTTCTGTTTTACTCACAGACAAATGGTTAACACTTTTGGAAAATTCAGAGTGTTTCCTATCCAATGGTACTAAATATGTGCATATCCTATTTTCTGGGCCTGAATGGGAGACATTTTACTTTGGGCACGCCAGGCTCTCCAAAACTATCACCTCTGCTGCCGCTCCCTAAGAAGTTAAGAAGAAATTTGTGGAGTGGTTGAAAAACGAGTTTTAATGACTCCAACCTAAGTGTATGTAAACTTCCGACTTCAACTGTAGGTGTTCCTTTTGTCCGGGTGAGAAAAGGCAGTGTGGGGTGTGTTCGAGATTGGGTCGTCTGTGGATCTGTTGGGGCGTTATGCGGATTGTAGTGGGTCTAGGGTGTCCGGGAGGATGCTGTTGGTGTGAGCCATGACCAGCCTTTCAAAGCACTTCACAGCCACTGACATGAGTGCCACAGGGCGGTAATCATTTAGGCAGGTTACCTTCGCTTCCTTGAGCACAGGAACTATGGTGGTCTGCTTGAAACATGTAGGTATTACAGACTTGGTCAGGGAGTAGTTGAAAATGTCAGTAAAGACACTTTACAGTTGGTCCGCGCATGCTTTGAGTACACGTCCTGGTAAACGTCTGTCCCAACGGCTTTGTGAATGTTGACCTGTTTAAAGGTTTTGTTCACATCGGCTACAGAGAGCATAATCACACAGTCATCCAGAACAAATGGTGCTCTTGTGCATGCTTCCGTGTTGCTTGCCTCGAAGCGAGCATAAAAGGCATTTAACTCGTCTGGTAGGTTTGCGTCACTGGGAAGCTCGCGTCTGGGTTTCCCTTTGTAGTCCGTAATAGTTTTCAAGCCCTGCCACATCTGACGAGTGTCAGAGTTGGTGTAGTAGGATTCAATCTTAATCCTGTATTGACGCTTTGTTTGATGGTTCATCTGAGGGCATAGCGGGATTTCTTATAAGCGTCCGCATTAGTCTCCCGCTCCTTGAAAGCGGCAGCTTTAGCTTGATGCAGATGTTGCCTGTAATCCACTGCTTCTGGTTGGGATATGTAAGTACAGTCACTGTGGGGACGACGTCGTCGATGCACTTATTGATGAAGCCGATGACTGATGTGGTGTACTCCTCAATGCCATTGGATGAATCACGGAAGACATTCCACTCTGTGCTTGAAAAACAGTCCAGTAGTGTAGCATCCGCGTCATCTGACCACTTCCGTATTGAGCGAGTCACTGGTACTTCCTGCTTTAGTTTTTGCTTGTAAGCAGGAATCAGGAGGATAGATGGTCAGATTTGCCAAATGGAGGGCGAGGGAGAGCTTTATATGCATGTCTGTGTGTGGAGTAAAGGTGGTCTAGGATTTTTTTTCTCTGGTTGCACATTTGGTAAAACTTATTTAAGTTTACCTGCATTAAAGTCCCCGGCCACTAGGAGCGCCGCTTCTAGGTG
The DNA here is from genome assembly GCA_030435695.1 of Brachymystax lenok tsinlingensis. Taxonomy (NCBI): domain Eukaryota; kingdom Metazoa; phylum Chordata; class Actinopteri; order Salmoniformes; family Salmonidae; genus Brachymystax; species Brachymystax lenok. The sequence goes on along the minus strand of CM059808.1, from coordinate 27,290,553 downwards.
AACATTTTCTTCTTTGCTTATGGCTGAGAGCGGTCTTAGTGACAGCTTCGTTCTGTTGTGGTAAATAGACGGCTACGAATAATACGAATAATATAGATGAGAACTCTCTTGGTAGATAGTGTGGCGTAAAGCTTATCATAAGGTACTCAACCTCAGGCGAGCAATACCTCGAGACTTCTTTGATATTAGATATCGCGCACCAGCTTTAATAGACACACATCCCCACCCCTTGTCTTACCAGAGGTAGCGTCTCTGTTCTGCTGGTGCATGGAAAATCCCGCTAGCTCTATGTTGTCCGTATCGTCGTTCAGCCACGTCTCGGTGAAACATAAGATGTTACAGTTTTTAATGTCCCGTTGGTAGGATAATCTTAATCGTAGGGCATCAATTTCATTTTCTCACGATTGCACGTTAGCAAGAAGAACGGATGGCAGGGGGAGTTTACTCGCTCGCCTACAGATTCTCCGAAGGCTGCACGATCTGCGCCCCCTTTTCCTGCGTCTTTTCTTCACGCAAAAGGTGGGGATCTGGGCCTGTTCCAGTGAAAGCAGGATATCCTTCTTGTCGGACTTATTAAAGGAAAACATTTATTCCAGTCCGCGATGAGTAATCCCTGTTCCTAAGTTCTTTACGGTCATAAGAGACGGTAGCAGCAACATTATGTACACAATAAGTTTTTAAAAAAGTTACACAAATCGCAAAAAAACTAACAAAATAGCACAATTGGTTGGGAGAATGTAAGACGTCAGCCATGTTCTTCGGCGCCATCTTTGTACAGGAACCAGTAGCTACTTAGCCAACTAGCCAGAGCCTGACCGCCCAGTTGACCAATACAGAAATTATTACATTTAGAGAATGAGACACAAACCTGTCACTGTCTATACCTACATCTCTCTACCTCCCTCTATCGCTTTCTCTCTACATCTCGTTGTATCTATACTGCCCTACAAAGGCAAAACGCAGTTTTAACTAAAGGTAATGTAATTTTTTTTGCTGCAAAATCCAAATTCAAAGTATTTTTATTTCTAGACAGACAGCAATTTCTGGTACTCCATGATATTTTCAGATCAAATGGCTTGGTTATTGTGTCAGGAAACTAAATGAATCAGATAGCTACCACATGAATCAGATAATATACCTGGCCATTACAACAGATCAAAGATTTTTGACCAAATTCATAGTTACTACATTTTTCCTTTGCAGGGCAGTATACAGTATCTCTCCACCCCACTGACTCTCTCTTTCTCTCACAGAACATCTGGATCGGCCCCCAGGCCTTCCATCAGTCTCAGCCATCAGGCCTTCCATCAGTCTCAGCTCCCAGTCCTTCCATAAGACAGCCCCCAGGCCTTCCATCAGACTCAGCCCCCAGGCCTTCCATCAGTCTCAGCCATCAGGCCTTCCATCAGTCTCAGCCCCCAGTCCTTCCATAAGACAGCCCCCAGGCCTTCCATCAGACTCAGCCCCCAGGCCTTCCATCAGTCTCAGCCATCAGGCCTTCCATCAGTCTCAGCCCCCAGTCCTTCCATAAGACAGCCCCCAGGCCTTCCATCAGACTCAGCCCCCAGGCCTTACATCAGTCTCAGCCCCCAGGCCTTACATCAGTCTCTACCACCAGGTCTACACCAGCTGTCTGCACTCATTTGTGTTCCTATCCCCCCAAATAATGAAATTAGCCATGAGTTTCATGAGGTGCTGCAAGACACAGACGTAGGGTATGTGTGTGTGTGTGTGTGTGTGTGTGTGTGTGTGTCAGTATGTGTGCGCGCTCATTCGTGTGTGATAGAGAGGAAGGTCAGAGGGATGAAAGTGTTGAAAAATGCTGCTTGCACAAAAATTGAACGTTGATAAAACCAAAAATAAATTAAAAAAGGGATTTTGACTGTGTCCTTTGTTCACCCCTCATTCCCCTCTCTCTTCCCCCTGAGTCCAGAGAGGTATTTTATAAAATGTCAACTCCATTTCCTGTGCCCAGGCCTAGTGTGTGTGTGTGTGTGTGTGTGTGTGTGTGTGTGTGTGTGTGTGTGTGTGTGTGTGTGTGTGTGATGCTTACAGACTGTTGTTTAGTGGTCTGGGAAGCAGACTGATAGCTACTGTCTGTGACTGTCACAACTCCACTAGCCCTGGACAATATGGGACAACCAAAAAGTACAGCTAGCCAGGGAGTTGTTTTATTCAGCTCCCGGATCATTGCTTACATGACCACAGGAGAGAATTATCAGTCTGTTGCCAAGCTCAGAAGTAGGGCTGCATATGTCACTACTACAAACCAAAAAATATATATCTATTTTAAAAAGTTGTACTAACCCTAACTTATTTAGGTTAAAAAACATGAGACCCTAATCTATGGATTTCACATGACTGGGAATACAGATATGCATCTGTTGGTCACAGATATCTTAAAAAAGGTAGGGGTGTGGATCAGAAAACCAGTCAGTATCTGGTGTGACTGCCATTTGCTTTATGCAGCGCGACATATGGAATGTTGTCTCACTCCTCTTCAATGGCTGTGCGAAGTTGCTGGATATTGGCGGGAACTGGAACACGCTGTCGTACACATCGATCCAGACCATCCCAATCATTCTCAATGGGTGGTGACATGTCTGGTGAGTATGCAGGCCATGGAAGAACTGGGACATCTTCAGATTTGTTTCAGAACATTCAATTATCTGGAAACAGCTCTGGTGGACATTCCTGCAGTTGGCATACCAATTGCACGCTCACTCAAATCTTGAGACATCTGTGGCATTGTGTTGTGTGACAAAACTGGACATTTTAGAGTGGCTTGCACCTGTGTAATGATCATGCCATCACCTGTCAGGTGGATGGATTATCTTGGCAAAGGATAAAGGCTCACTAACAGGGATGTTAACAAATTTGTGCTCAAAATTAATTCGCTTTTTGTGCAAATGGAACATTTCTGGGATCTTTTATTTCAGCTCATGAAACATGGGACCAACACTTTACATGTTGTGTTTATATTTTTGTTTAGTGTAGTTCTCTTGTCCTCTCTCCTGTGTCTGTGTCCTCCCCGCCACTCCAGGACCTCGAGAGTTGTGCAGAGGTTGTGTGGAGGTTCTGGTTAGTTCTAAAATACCATCAGCATATCGTATCCATCAATAGGGTTCTGCCAGTCAACTCTAGCACAATCGTCAGGCCAGGACAGGTGTCAATACAGCAGGTAGAAACAGACACCTGCCTCCGTACTCATCACCTCTCACAACAATCGCCTGTCAACACAGCAGGTAGAAACAGACACCTGCCCCCGTACCCATACCCCCACTGATCAGCTCCCATCTTTGCTGATTCAGCTTGAGGAAGGTGTGTGTGTTGTTGAGACGCAGCACATTATGGACTTTTGATCAGAGGACACACACACACACACACACACACACACACACACACACACACACACACACACACACACACACACACACACACACACACACACACACACACACACACACACACAGAGACACACACAGAGACACACACACAAAGAGGAATTATTATGATCGCTTTTGCGTTTGCCTTTGCTGAAACCTCCTCTCAGAGACATAATGGAACAGGTGAGACATGGCGCCTCCTACTGGAGACCTTTTAACAATGACACATGATGCTGACCTCTGATGACATGACTGGATCTGTGACAGCTATGTAGTAGAGCTCGGTGAGATCAGATATTTAAAGAAAAAGTGGAGGGAAGGTAGAAAAGGGAACAGAGGGAACGGGAGGAGGGAAGATGGGAGGGGGAGACGACACAGGAAAGAGGGACAGAGAGAACGGGAGGAGGGAAGATGGGAGGGGGAGATTACACAGGAAAGAGAGACAGAGGGACAGAGGGAACAGAGGAGGAGAGAGAGACCATTGCCATGCCTGGCTGTATCTGCATGAGAAATGTAATTACAAACGAGAGCGTGAGTGATCCTCAGCTCGCCCACATCTGGTATGGCATCTGGCAGGCAGCTAGCCTACGCCCGCTGCCTCGTACTACCCCCCCTAATGTTGCTGTCTACACGGCCATTAAGAGACCATTACAAAACGCTCCATCTCTCCCCTCACAGTCTACCACAGACCCAGGGAAGGGACTAGAGAAAGAGAAGAAGGGAAGGAGATAGAGAGAGGGGTGGCGGAGAGAGGAAGTGAAGGAGAAGGGGGAAGAGAGAGAGACTTTAACAGTCTAAGGTCCTTGAGTTGCTGAACCCAGGCAGGCTAAATGTTTTCTATGGAGACTGAGGCTGAGAGGCTGGGCCCTGAAAGCTCAGCCAGGTCGCTCAAGATCCATTGCGAAATCAGACGTCCATCCAGGTAAGCAGGACGTCAGGAGATGAGGTCAAAACCGGCCACATGGGTAACGGTGAGCGCAATTACCATCAAGTAGGCTTGGGTTTTGGTAGGGTGTTGTGGATGGGATTGATGGGACTTCCTTACCCCAAACCCTAAACCTTAGCCCTTACCCTACCCTAACCTTAACCATAAACCTTACCTAAACCTTAGCCGTTTAAAATGTCAACTTGGGCCAGCATCCCTGTGGAATGCTTTCAACACCTTGTAGAGTCCATTCCCTGACAAATTGAGGCTGTTCTGAGGGCAAAATTCAATATTAGGAAGGTGTTCTTAATGATTATTACACTCAGTGTAATATCTAACTGGTTCTGTGTGGCTCAGTCGGCTGAGCCTGGAGCCAAGGGGCATGGGTTTGATTCCCCGCTGGGGCCACACATACGAAAAATGCATGCATAAATGTAAATCGCTTTGGATAAAAGCGTCTGCTAAATGGCATACAGTGCATTCGGAAAGTATTCAGACCCAATTCACTTTTTCCACCTTTTGTTACGTTACAGCCTTATTCTAAAATGGATTAAATCATTTTTTCCCCTCAACAATCTACATACAATACCCCATAATTTTTGTGTCAGTGAATATGAACGTGTGTGTGTGTAGAGTGAGCGCACTCTGCTAGGTGAAGCGCTGTTGCTGACATCTCGATGGTGACCTGGGGAGGGCATGAACATTTCCCAGCCTGACAATGATCTCACCCCCTCTTCACCCTACCACTTTACCCACCTGACTCTACCCCTTTACCCTCCTCACCCTACCCCTTTACCCTCCTCACCCTACCCCTTACCCTCCTCACCCTACCCCTTTACCCTCCTCACCCTACCCCCTTACCCTCCTCACCCTACCCCCTTACCCTCCTCACCCTACCCCTTACCCTCCTCACCCTACCCCTTACCCTCCTCACCCTACCCCTTTACCCTCCTCACCCTACCCCTTTACCCTCCTCACCCTACCCCTTACCCTCCTCACCCTACCCCTTTACCCTCCTCACCCTACCCCTTTACCCTCCTCACCCTACCCCCTTACCCTCCTCACCCTACCCCTTTACCCTCCTCACCCTACCCCTTTACCCTCCTCACCCTACCCCCTTACCCTCCTCACCCTACCCCTTTACCCTCCTCACCCTACCCCTTTACCCTCCTCACCCTACCCCTTACCCTCCTCACCCTACCCCTTTACCCTCCTCACCCTACCCCTTTACCCTCCTCACCCTACCCCTTACCCTCCTCACCCTACCCCTTTACCCTCCTCACCCTACCCCTTTACCCTCCTCACCCTACCCCTTACCCTCCTCACCCTACCCCCTTACCCTCCTCACCCTACCCCTTTACCCTCCTCACCCTACCCCTTTACCCTCCTCACCCTACCCCATTACCCTCCTCACCCTACCCCTTACCCTCCTCACCCTACCCCCTTACCCTCCTCACCCTACCCTTTACCCTCCTCACCCTACCCCTTTACCCTCCTCACCCTACCCCTTTACCCTCCTCACCCTACCCCCTTACCCTCCTCACCCTACCCCTTTACCCTACTGACCCCCTCTCAGTCTGACAATGAGATCTCCCTCTCTTCCCCTCACCCCTTCCTTACCCTCTCAGCCTGATCTCTCCCAGTCACTCCCCCCCACCCTCTTTATCCCTCACCTCTCCCCTTTCCAACCCATCTTTCTCACTCAACCATCAACAGATTTATTAACCAATTATTAACAGAATACAAACTAACAAACGTTTTAAAAAACGGAATGTGTTGGACAGGTGAGGATGAGACAGACAGGTTGGGTAGCGGGCCAGAGCAGTGTGTGTGTGTGTGTGTGTGTGTGTGTGTGTAGGTATGTGGAATGGAGGTCTGGTGTAGACATGTTGGGTAGTGGGCCAGAGCAGTGTGTGTGTGTGTTTGGAATGGAGGTCAGGCTTGTGTCTCTAAAGTTATCCTGCTATGAGGCTGCAGTGTACTGAGACAGCCCGTCACTTCCCTGTCACACCTCTGACCCTGTATCCCTACACCCCCTCCCTGACACACACACACACACACACACACACACACACACACACACACACACACACACACACACACACACACACACACACACACACACACACACACACACACACACACACACACACACACACACACACACACAAGAAACCCCTCATTCTGTCATACCCCCATCCCAACACACACACACATACACACTCACTCACATAGCACATGTACCCAGAAAAGCCAACTATCTCATCCCTCTGCTCATTTTTCCCATCCTAGAATCAGGCTAATGCGTAGGGCTTTCTACAGAGCGGGCCACACTTGGCAGCCCAAAATAAATGTGCTTTAATTTGAGAGAGTGGAGCACCTCATCTGCTTGTAGCACCCTGATTTAATTTCCACGCTGAAAACTGAGTGCTTTGTTCTGACCACGCAGAGAAGTGTGTGTGCGTGTTTGTGTGTGTATGGTGATGAATTCAGGGCAGCAGTGCGTAGTTTGGAAATGCAGCAGAGCTATCTGTGTGATTGTTGTGCTCTGGCCTAGTCCATCACTTCCCTATAACTCAGCCTGTGCTGACAGTGTGTGTGTGTGTGTGTCCGGCAGTGAATGCTCTTTTCATGAGTGATTGTGACAGCCCTGTCATCACCCCCTCAAGCCCCCTCATGGCTGTTCTGCTACAACCTGCCCAAAAAATAAACATAAATATAGGGTGTATTTACATTGGTGTCTGCTCTCTCTCTCTCTCTCACTCTCTCTCTCTCTCTCTCTCTCTCTCTCTCTCTCTCTCTCTCTCTCTCTCTCTCTCTCTCTCTCTCTCTCACTCTCACTCTCACTCTCACTCTCTCTCGCTCTCTCTCACTGGGTTGTGTCTCTGACCATGCATCGCGTGTTCCTGTAGGAGCAGAACTGTAATCTCTGGTGGTCGGTGGCGCTGTGGTCGGTGAGGAACGGTAGCAGAGAGGAGCGGCTGCTGGAACTAACCGGGCCCTTAATCACGGCTGTAACAGGCGCATTACCGGCAGCGGCAGCCCGCTAATGATGAATGCCTGAGCCTCCGCTCAAACCCTGACCTCCTTTTCTGCTGCGCTGCAGAAAAAGCTGTCGGGGTATTTATAGTTGGGCCTGAGTCCACTTTGTAACTGGCCTACATGCCAGGGGAACACCACCAGGTAGCTGTGTGTGGGGACTGTCTGCGAGAGAGTGTGTGTAGGTACGTATGTGTGTATGTGAGTACCTGTGTAGTGACTGTGTATGTGTGTAGTCTGATTTACAACCCCGCCCCGCTCCACACACACACACACACACCAGAGGGTGACCTGGTGTAAACCCTAACCCCTCGTCCAAGCCCTGTGATTACCCAGAAACCCTTGCAGCGTTGCAGCGGCCACAACCCAGAACAAAGTGGCGCCTCAGAATTAGAGCTGGCCGCTGAGGGGGGAGGGATGGATGGAGGGAGAGAGAGAGCGTAAGAGGGAGGGTTTAGTTATTTATTTATGTAGTTAGTAGAAGTTGAGGAAGGACAAACTAATGTCAGAGACTGGGGCGGTGTGTACTTCCTGCTCTCGGGGGTAAACATGTGATCACCCTGTCACTCACACTCCATCGCCATGACAATCATCACCATGCCTACCGACCGACGCCTGGGGGCGGGGACAAGCATGTCCTTGTAAACAGGCGACCCCTCCGCACACTGACACTAACGATGGCGGAACAGCGCACACACACTCACACTCAAACATGCTGTCACCACCAAATACACACAACCTCAGCAAGCTGAGAATAAGTTTCGGTAAAGATTTCTTTGTAAAAATCACTAAAGATCAAAACCAGATAAAAGTCTTGACTAGTAGCATGGTGTGGAATTCCACTAATTTAGGGCTCTGAAGGGTCAATAATTGCATTAATAAGTGCATTTTGTTTTATTATTCGTGACGTGTGAAGCTGACCAAAGTGGCTATGGTGTGTTTCTGTTTGGTGTGTGTGACATGTCACTTCGTGTGTGTGTGTGTGGAGTTTAGTATGCGGCATTCCAGTATTTGTGGATGATATGTGCCATGTCGATATGTGTGTGTGTGAAGTTTAGTATACGGCATATCTGTGTATGTATAGTGGAGAATGTGTCATGTCAGCATGTGTGTGTGTTTGTGTGTGTGCACGTCTCCAACTCAATCATCAAGTTTGCAGACGACACAACAGTGGTAGGCCTGATTACCAACAACGACGAGACAGCCTACAGGGAGGAGGTGAGGGCCCTGGCGGAGTGGTGCCAGGAAAATAACCTCTCCCTCAACGTCAACAAAATAAGGAGCTGATTGTGGACTTCAGGAGACAGGCTTCATCCACATCGATGGGGAGAAGTGGAGAAGGTGAAAAGCTTCATGTTCCTTGGCGTACACATCACTGACAATCTGTGAAATGGTCTACCACACAGAGAGTGTGGTGAAGAAGGCACAACCGCAGCTCTTCAACCTCAGGAGGCTGAAGAAATTCTGCTTGTCCCTTAAGACCCCCCCAACCTTTACAGATGCACCATTGAGAGCATCTTGTCGGGCTGTATCACCACCTGGCAGGGCAACTGCACCGTCTGCAACCGCAGGGCTATCCAGAGGGTGGTGCGGTCTGCACAACACATCACTGGGGGCGCACTGCCTGCCTTCCAGGACATCTACAGCACTCGGTGTGACAGGAAGACCAAAAAGATCATCAAGGACTTCAGCCTCCCGAGCAATGGCCTGTTCACCCGCTATCATCCAGAAGGCAAGGTCAGTAAAGGTGCATCAAAGCTGTGACCGAGAGACTGAAAAACAGCTTCTACCTCAAGGTCATCAGACTGTTAAATTGTCACCACTTGCCGCCCTCCACCCAGTACCCTGCCCTGAACTTTAGTCACTGTCACTAGCCGGCTACCACCCGGATACACTACCCCGCACCTAAGAAGCTGCTGCCTATGTACATAGACATGGAACACTGGTTACTTTAACAACGGAACACTGGTCACATACTAATTTCATATGTATATACTGTATCTAGTCAAGGCCATCCTATTAATATATTGCTGTACATATACAGTGCACTTTTTCCACATTTTGTTACGTTACAGCCTTATTCTAAAATGGATTATATGAATCAAGCTACACACAATACCCCATAATGACAAAGCAAAAACAGTTTTTATGGGGTACTGTGTGTCTGTTGATGAGGATTTTAGAATAAGGCTGTAACGTAACACAATTAATAATTGTATTTAACCTTTATTTAACTAGGTCAGTTAAGAACAAATTCATATTTACAATGACCAAAACGGAAAAGGCCTCCTTTTAGGGGCTAAGATTAAAAATTTAAATAAATTAAATAAAAATATAGGACAAAACATACATCACGACAAGAGAGACAACACAACACTACATAAAGAGACACCTAAGACGACAACATAGCATGGAAGCAACAGATTAAAACACAGCATGGTAGCAACACAACATGACAACAACATGGTAGCAACACAACATGGCAGCAGCATAACATGCTAGCAGCACAAAACAGGGTACTAACATTTTTGTGCACAGACAACAGCACAAAGGGCAAGAATTATCTAAAATGATCATTCTACACACAATAACCCATATTCCCATAACGGCAAAGCTAAAACAGGTTTAGAGAAAGACCCATTAAGAAAATGTAGAACTTTTATTATTCAAAAACATAAAATACTGTCAATTACCGTCATCACGTAAACATTTTTAAATACTGTGATATGATATTTTGCCAATATCGCCCAGCCCTATGTTGGACACAGTATATAGAGGTCTATGGAGCCTGTCTCCATTCCTGATTTCTATAACTGTTAGCTTAGCTTGACATAAGGTCGGAAACACTTGTTTTGCAAACATGGTCATGTTTTGACAATTGCTGTACTGATTAGTGGATATTTCATGACCTATGTCAAATGAATACAGTATAATTTAAAAAAAAAAAAAAAAGTATTCAGACCCTTTGCTATGAGACTTGAAATTGAGCTCAGGTGCATCCTGTTTCCATCGATCATCCTTTCTACAACTTGATTGCTAATGCACCGTATACATATATATACACTTAGGTTGGAGTCATTAAAACTTGTTTTTCAACCACTCCACACATTTCTTCTTAATAAACTATAGTTTTGGCAAGTCGGTTAGGACATATACTTTGTGCATGACACAAGTCATTTTTCCAACAATTGTTTACAGACAGATTATTTCATTTCATTATTTCAAGTCATCATTATTATTATTCATTATTTCAAGTCACTGTATCACAAGTCCAGTGGGTCGGAAGTTTATCAACACTAAGTTGACTGTTCCTTTAAACAGATGTGAAAATTCCTGAAAAATATGTCATGGCTTAGAAGCTTCTGATAGGCTAATTTGAGTCAATTGGAGGTGTACCTGTGGATGTATTTCAAGGCCTACCTTCAAACTCAGTGCCTCATTGCTTGACATCATCGGAAAATCAAAAGAATTCAGCCAAGACCTCAGAAAGAAATGTGTAGACCTCCACAAGTCTGGTTCATCCTTGGGAGCAATTTCCAAACGCCTGAAGGTACCACTTTCATCTGTACAAACAATAGTACGCAAGTATAAACACCATGGGACCACGCAGCCATCATACCGCTCAGGAAGGAGACGCGTTCTGTCTCCTAGAGATGAATGTACTTTGGTGCGAAAAGTGCAAATAAATCCCAGAACAACAGCAAAGGACCTTGTGAAGATGCTGGAGGAAACAGGTACAAAAGTATCGATATCCACAGTAAATCGAGTCCCATATCAACATAAACTGAATGGCCGCTCAGCAAGGAAGAAGCCACAGCTCCAAAACCACCATAAAAAAGCCAGACTACAGTTTACAACTGCACATGGGGACAAAGATCATACTTTTTGGAGAAATGTCCTCTAGTCTGATGAAACAGAAATAGAACTGTTTGGCCATAATGACCATCGTTATGTTTGGAGGAAATAGGAGGATGCTTGCAAGCCGAAGAACACCATCCCAACCGTAAAGCACGGGGATGGCAGCATCATGTTGTAGGAGGGACTGGTGCACTTCACAAGATAGATGGCATCATGAGGAAGGAAAATTATGTGGATATATTGAAGCAACATCTCAAGACACCAGTCAGGAAGTTAAAGCTTGGTCCCAAGTGGGTCTTCCAAATGGACAATGACCCCAAGCATACTTCCAAAGTTGTGGCAAAATGGCTTAAGGACAACAAAGTCAAGGTATTGGAGTGGCCGTCACAAAGCCCTGACCTCATTCCCATAGAACATTTGTGGGCAGAACTGAAAAAGCGTGTGCGAGCAAGGAAGCCTACAAACCTTACTCAGTTACACCAGCTCTGTCAGGAGGAATGGGCCAAAATTCATTTATTGTGGGAAGCTTGTGGAAGGCTACCCGAAACGTTTGAGCCAAGTTAAAGAACTTAAAGGCAATGCTACCAAATACTAATTGAGTGTATGTAAACTTCTGACCCACTGGGAATGTGAAGAAAGAACATATACCCAAAATACACGTAAATCTAAGTATGAATGAATTAAGATTATATACATACAGTATGGACGAGTGATGTCAGAACATAACGGGCTAAGATACGGTAGAATAGTATAGAAAACAGTATATACATATGAGATGAGTAATGCAGGACATGTAAACATTATTAAGTGAATGAGAGACCGTAGAATAGTATAGAAAACAGTATATACATATGAGATGAGTAATGCCAGATATTTAAACATTATTAAAGTGACTAGTGTTCCATTATTAAAGTGGCCAGTGATTTCTAGTCTATGCCTATAGGCAGCAGCATCTAATGTGCTAGTGATGGCTGTTTAACAGTCTCATGGCCTTGAAATAGAAGCTGTTTTTCAGTCTCTCGGTCCCAGCTTTGATGCACCTGTACTGACCTCGCCTTTTGGCTGATAGCGGGGTGAACAGGCAGTGGCTCGGGTGCTTGATGTCATCAGTTCAGACCACTTTAACCAAACCCCTCCATTAACACCATAGATATTATTACCTCAGGGGACCAGCGTTCAAGCCATTTATCCTCTTTTTCACTCGCTCCCCCTCCAAATCAATGAAAAAAAGACATGGGGGGCTAAAAAGATGAGATTGATTTATTTGCTTCAGTGTTCTTTGGGATTAAGATTTTTTTTCTCTCCCTTTCCACAAACTGAAACCAATTAGTGGGTCTAGCACTTGTAGTGTGGAATGTAGGTTGACCTGAGGAGTAATAAAAAACTATTGACTTTTCGGTGACTGTAAGCGCCGTGAAAGGGGTGCCGCTGCCTTGTCCGACATGAAAAGAGCTCCATTAATATCACTTATTTCAAGAAGGGACCTGTCAAGTCCCAATGTGTCCCACACACTTCTAGCATTCAGACACCCTGACACCGGACCCGGCCCAGCCAAAATGAGTTACGTTACTTCAACCACTCAGAGGGGGAGAGGGGAAGAGAGAAAGGGGGAGAGTAAGAGGGAGAGAGAGAGAGTTGACGGTCTAATTCCCTGTTTGAGACTGGAACTGAGGCCTTTCATGCAAGGCTAATTCTGCCTCAACCACTCTTTCTACATCTCTCTCTCTCTCTCTACAGCTCTCTCTATCTCTCTCTACATCTATCTCTAATCTCTCTCTCTGTGTGTGTGTGTGTGTGTGTCTCTACATCTTTCTCTTCTCTCTCTCTGCTCTCTCCGTCTCTCTCTCTCTGATTGTGGAGCATGCCCAACACAGAAGTGGCTACACACACTTTGAGTATAACCCATGGGGCGTCCTCAAAACACTTCTCATTTAAGCAGTTTACACAAACCATACAGACCATCCTTTAAACAAAAATAATGTTTGGAGGGAAACAACGGATCATCAAATTCAGTTCAGGCCATGACAATGCTGCCTATTGTATGTGGCCATCAAATGTCAGTATGACTAAAATAATGATAATTCTTAAAAAACAATCCAGCTCCAGCTTACATGTAAAGCTGCTCTTACACTAAATTACTCATTTAATGTGGTTATCATGTTATCATGTATTCATCTATCCTTGGACGATAGCTAAGACTCATTTAACAAAGTTCTCATATTGTGTAGTCCAGAGGTACAATATGTAACCCAAAATGAATCTATGTTGGTGATCTCCTAGTCCCTGATTAACTAAACCTGAGTAATCTGGGGCTTGGAGAGAGGGACGTCATTTCAGGGAAATTAGTCTATTTCACTGACTTTAGCAGGCCGTCATTGTAAATAAGAATTTGTTCTTAACTGACTTGCCTAGTTAAGTGTGTGTGTGTTTGCGTGTGTGCGTGCAGGTGTGTGTGTGTGTGGAGGAGGGGAGAGGCTATCTGCAGACAGAAACAAATCAGTGCGTGTGAGAAATGAAAGCAGCCATTATGATGTATGGTGATCAGGCCTAACCCTGCCACGGCTGTGTATAATCACTCACACATATTCACATGATTGATGAAATATGCGTTTGTTATCATCCTGTTTTTTTCTTTCTCTCCCTCGCTCTCCTGTCACTCCCTCTCTCTATTCTCACTCCCTCTCTCTCCTCTCACTCCCTCTCTCGTTCACACCAGAGGGTTTAGGCGAAAACCAAGCGAGATGAGGGGCGACACGACGGACCGCCACACAAACAGGAAATTACAGACACAGCGAGGGGACTCCCTTTTTTCTTCATTCAGTAATACATATACGAGATGCATGAGAAAACATAGTCCTCTGAAGAAGTGGAAGAAGAGAAAGAGAGAAGAATAGAAAGAGAGAAGAATAGAAAGAGAGAAGAGGAGAAAGAGAGAAGAGGAGAAAGAAAGAAGAAAAAAAGAAGGAAAAAAACAACTGTATTTTCCCCCAACAGAAGCGTGAGAGGGATAAGAAGGCGATATGAGGAGAGAGAGAGGGGGAGAAGAGAGAGAAAGCAAGACGGAGAGAGGGAGAGGATTGATAGATGGCGCAAAGACTCACTGACACACGATCACATTAATGAGTGGACTGAAACAGAATGTTAAACTTAGTTGCCATCACACACCAAGACACACGTTTCCAAACACACACTGTAAAGGGTAGTCCTAGTTACACCAGGCCTATTCCCTCATTGTAAAGCCTGTTCATCATTTTATACACATTAAATACGGTATTGATACGTTGTTTTGAAGATATCACATGCATCCCAGCTCATCCCAACACAGACAAATATCCATCTGCCAACACAACTAACTAACTCACATCCACACACTGAAAGATCACATCCACACACTCAACTTACATCCACACACTCAACTCAATTCACACTCACTCATTTCACATCCACACACTCAACTCACATCCACACACTCAACTCACATCCACACACTCAACTCACATCCACACACTCAAAGATCACATCCACACACTCAACTCACATCCACACACTCAACTCACATCCACACACTCAACTCACATCCACACACTCAAAGAACACATCCGCACACTCAAAGATCACATCCACACTCTGAAAGATCACATCCACACACTCAACTCACATCCACACACTCAACTCACATCCACACACTCAACTCACATCCACACACTCAACTCACATCCACACACTCAACTCACATCCACACACTCAAAGAACACATCCGCACACTCAACTCACATCCACACACTCAACTCACATCCACACACTCAAAGATCACATCCACACACTCAACTCACATCCACACACTCAACTCAATTCACACTCACTCAATTCACATCCACACACTCAACTCACATCCACACACTCAACTCACATCCACACACTCAACTCACATCCACACACTCAACTCACATTCAAACACTCAAAGACCACATCCACACACTCAACTTACATCCACACACTCAACTCACATCCACACACTCAACTCACATCCACACACTCAACTTACATCCACACACTCAAAGACCACATCCACACACTCAACTCACATCCACACACTCAAAGATCACATCCACACACTCAACTCACATCCACACACTCAACTCAATTTACACTCACTCAATTCCGACATCCACACACTCAACTCACATCCACACACTCAATTCACATCCACACACTCAAAGATCACATCCACACACTCAACTCACATCCACACACTCAACTCACATCCACACACTCAAAGAACACATCCGCACACTCAAAGATCACATCCACACTCTGAAAGATCACATCCACACACTCAACTCACATCCACACACTCAACTCACATCCACACACTCAACTCACATCCACACACTCAAAGAACACATCCGCACACTCAACTCACATCCACACACTCAACTCACATCCACACACTCAAAGATCACATCCACACACTCAACTCACATCCACACACTCAACTCACATCCACACACTCAAAGAACACATCCGCACACTCAAAGATCACATCCACACTCTGAAAGATCACATCCACACACTCAACTCACATCCACACACTCAACTCACATCCACACACTCAACTCACATCCACACACTCAACTCACATTCAAACACTCAAAGACCACATCCACACACTCAACTCACATCCACACACTCAACTCACATCCACACACTCAACTCACATCCACACACTCAAAGACCACATCCGCACACTCAACTCACATCCACACACTCAACTCACATCCACACACTCAACTCACACCCACACACTCAAAGACCACATCCACACACTCAAAGATCACATCCACACACTCAACTCACATCCACACACTCAACTCACATCCACACACTCAAAGACCTAAAAGCTAACCTCAATGGTCTGTGGCTGGTGGTTGGTGGCTGGTGGCTGGTGGCTGGCGGCTGGCGGCTGGCGGCTGGCGGCTGGCGGTTGGCGGTTGGCTGGTGGCTGGTGGCTGGGATGTTAGTAAGGACATCGCAACAGAGAGCAGCTTGGTCTGGGCGACACCTGCCAGCCCGCCCACCTCACACAGATTAAATGTGCCCAATTCCCATGCAAAGCAGGCGGCAGCGGAGGAGATGTGATCAGCCGTCTCCATCCATCTCCACCCAACGCCCAGCTCTCTCAGCCAGGGTTAGCCGCCTCATTCGTCAACACACAACTTTTAGCATAAGACACCATGGCCATTTGCAGCTTTAAGTGTTTGTGATTCATGATGCTTCACGTTTCAGTGAAGTACAGTGAAAAGCCTTTCTTTCAAACTCAAAACCCAACAATGCAATAATCAATAGTGTAATCAATAACAGTGTAATACTAAAAAAAACACACGAGAAATAAGAAGAAATATGAAGAACACAATAAGTAAGTAAGGAAGCATACTATATACAGGGTAATTTCCAATACCATATTTACAATGTGCAGGGATACTGGAGTGATGGAGGTAGATATGTAATATGGGTTCAAATGTCACCAAGTCATTGGAGGTTAAAAGTTTCTTGAAAAAAATACAAAATGCCCTTATGTTGGTGACTTTGCAAATCCAATCATTTTTCTACTGTACGTTGATTCAACGTCATCACATAGATTTTGGGGGTGAAAATGACGTGAAAACAATGTTGTTTCAACTAGTTTTTGCCCAGTGGGTTTGTTATCCAAACTGTGATGTATACATTAATTCTGATCAACTTACCCCACTCTCCTCTCAACTTACCCCACTCTCGTCTCAACTTACCCCACTCTCCTCTCAACTTACCCCACTCTCCTCTCAACTTACCCCACTCTCCTCTCAACTTACCCCACTCTCCTCTCAACTTACCCCACTCTCGTCTCAACTTACCCCACTCTCCTCTCAACTTACCCCACTCTTGTCTCAACTTACCCCACTCTCCTCTCAACTTACCCCACTCTCGTCTCAACTTACCCCACTCTCCCCTACACTATTGCAAGATCTAGAATGACATCAACACTCTCATCCATTAACATCTTGTGTCCTTCTGACATAGGAAATAGTTGATATAATGAGGGCTTTAAATAAGAGAAAATACACAAGCAAAGCAACAAATAAATGAAACGTAAAAACATGCTTAATGTGTGTGTGTATGTGCGTGCTCACTTAATGTATGTGTTTGTGTGTGTGTGTATCCTGTCTACAACACCATATGTGTCTGTCTTTAACTAAAACCTAGGCATCTCCTCTCTCTGTCTGTGTGGGGCTGAACTTGGATCATCAACACAGTCCATATGGAGGCTGTCATGTTCCTGCTCTAGTGATGGGCCTGCTGCTGTATGGCCGGCCAGGTAGAGGGGAGACGAGCAGGGTGGTATGGTTCACTGGAGCATAGCCACTCTCACAGGCCTGCCGGCTCAATTAAAACACCCCAATTCCTACCCCTATGACTCTGCTTTACATGTCCACTATATCTCCCATATCTAAATATACTTCCAACATCAAGTATCTGACTTCTCCTCAAATAACCTGCTTTTATTCAGGAATTCACTGGTCGTTTTGCATATTTTGTACAAGTATACGTATCCATATGGATATCCATCGAATATGGGGTGAATTGCTGTTTAAAATGCTTCACCTTCAAAATAAATGTTGAGGTTGAAACTATTCCTTGTCTATAAAAACATGACTGTGATGTGCTGAGTTACTAGGGCTATGAAATATTTTTAAATATTCAAATCACAAGTGCAGAAAAAATACAAGGCCTAAATACTGTATACTGTATGTTAATATGAGGATTTTCAGAGCTATTCTCATGTCAACTAGATTGAAACAAATACATTCTTAGAAAGACATTTGCTGGTGATTATTGATCAAATATAATTCTAAATCTGACATTCTCCGTACAGATTACAACGTCAGCTCTGGTTTTACAATAACAATAACTCTAAACCAATCAGTTCAGTCCTACACTGGGGCAATTTTAATATGACAGTGAAAAGTGTGAAATCTATTCTATGTGCTGAGGATTGCCTATCACAGCATGCATAAAAACAGCATCCCGTGTCAGAGAGGAACCCTTTTTATACCACCAGGCGGCCATGACGCCTCTGGCCTCTCCTCATCCTCTCCTCTCTCCTGTCTCTGCCTGGTGACTGAGTATGCAGGGCTGGAGGGGAGACGCTGACATAATGGAGGAACGTGTGGGGTTATCGATAAATATAGGGGGAAGGGAAGGAAGGAGCATGTCAATGGGAATAGTTTATTACACTGCAAATGAAGGAGTTTTACAGCACAGTGAAACCGTTGTGGTGAATTAGCCCTCTTCGTCTCCCTGGCTGCTAATGTACATGTAGAGAGGATGTAGAGGGGACTGGGGACGGGGACAGATGGGGATGGACGGGACAAGTCAACCCAGAGAAACCGTCTCACACACGCTCACACCCACAAAGAAATCCATGCATGCACACACATACACACAGACTGGCACACACACGCTCTTGGATACAAACACACACACTGCCTCCTCCCCTCCCCATCCTTACCAGTATCCTACTTTATTTGACATATTGATGGCTCATAATGAACATCATTAATATTAATATCATCAGTATTTAAACACAGTCCGTGTATCACACGGATCATGTTGATGTATTACTCCCAGGATAATTAACAAGAGGAGCCCGAAGCAAAGCGGCATCTTCAGCTGAATTTTTTTTTGTTTACCTGTCCTGTCACCTGTCCTGTCACCTGTCCTGCCACAAGTCTGGAGCCTTGCTCCACAATAATGATCATCATAAAAAGACGTGATGTGTGGCTGGGAGGAGAAACTTTAGGGGGGGGTTAGTGAGAATGGAGGGGTAGAACAAGCAATTACTGAGGCAACATTAAAAACTGTGTGTGTGTGTGTGTGTGTGTGTGTGTGGACCTAGGCTGTGGTGTGAGGCATCAGTTGAGCAGACTGATGGATGAAGGCCTAATGCGAGGGGAAGGAGAGGCTCGTCGGCCAGGCTGCATGCACTTCATTAGACAATGTAATTAGCCACCATCCACCATTAGACAGCACTGGTGGTGAGAATACTAGCTAACATTAGCCTAACGTCAGACCAGGGAGACGGCTGGGGCTGCATAGGGTTAGAGTTAGGATATGAGCCTGGAAACCGGGGCTGGGGGCTGGTCTGGGCTGCGGCACAATGGGGCTAGGACAAGGACAAGGAGACCTGGCCAGGAAATGGAGGTTGGGCTGGGAATGGGGATGTGGCAGGGGGCTGGAGGTTGGGCTTCGGCCGGGGCTGGGGTTGTGGATGAAGCTAAAAGCCAGGCCTGAGGCTATAGAGGGGTAGAAGGACTGGGGTTCACTGGTGTCTGCTGCTTGGACAGGAGAATACAGTACGGGCCAGGGTCTGAGGATGTCCCCTCTAGCAGCCGTCTGAGTATGATACAAGGGCACTCTGTTTGCTGCCGGTGACATGGGCGGTAATCTAGCATCGGTGGCTAGCATCACCGGGGGGGGTGAAAGGTAATTAGGTGAGCTGGGTGATGTCACTGCAGAGCATCAATCAACACTGAGATGGCCACATGAAAGACACACACACACACACACACACACACACACACACACACACACACACACACACACACACACACACACACACACACACACACACACACACACACACACACACACACACACACACACACACACACACACACACACACACTGATACAGGAGATATGGCACACAAAAGCTCTCTGACCCTTGGGATAAAGAAGAAGATGCATTTAAATGGATCAATAAAGTAGAATTCTTCTACTTCTGATATAGAGAATATGTCAGAAAATGGACGGCTATGTGGCACTTTAACCAATGATTTATATTTACTGTACACTAGTATCATCTTGGTACTCCCCCACCATTTTGGAAGCTATACAAATGCATTTATTCATGTCTACATTCATTTTTGCCAGATCTATTCTGTTACAGACAACTTAATGCATACTTTAAAAGTATATTATGTCAGCTTAACATATAAAATTACAATTTTTAAATAAATAGAAGCATTTTCCTTAAAGTACTGTCCCTACTACAACAACAAAAAATACTTAAATAAATGCAATTTTTTTCCTTGAAACATTTCATTGACACACTGTTCCGTTCATTCCTATGGAGGACTGCTCCTACTGGTGAGAACCAATATGGCTGACTGGTGGCCTCAAAGCCTCTCAATGGCCAATACATAGCATCAGCAATGCAGGGATTATATACATCTAACATCCAACATAACCATAGCTCTCATACCAGACTGTTGAATGAGTTCAAATGTATTTGTTGTCAAGGCTCATCCAATACATTTTATCACAACATAACCAAACAGAAAATCTTAAAACATCAGGACAGAGCCCCAACATAAACTTCAGCTTCAATCAGCCTAGGCAACCAACAGGGTGATTTTGTATCCCCTGGTCACTCCAAGAACAGTCTAAGAGTGTGAGTTGAGTTACTGGTGTGAGAGCAGTAGAATGAGGTTTAAAGTTCATCATATCAGAGATAGACAGAACCCCCGTGGATCTGATCTAGTCTTCCTGCTGCTTGTCCTGTTTTATCTATCTGCTGCTGCATTCAGATACATAACCCTGCATGCCTGCCTGCCTGCCTGCTCCTGGGGTTAACACATGCTAATCTGGGGAAATAACACTGATCAAGGTGTGTGTGTCACACACACACGCACAACACCATACACAGAAACAACCACACACAGACACCCATACACACACAAGTACAGGAGGGAAGAGGTAGTGAGAATAAAGACGAATGGTAAGAGCAAAGAAAGAGAGAGAAAATGGAAAAATGAAAATCACCATATTCATCATAATCTTCTCCTTAGTCAATGGGACAGGAGCACATGCCGATTCATTAGACAGCCAGGTAGGTGTGTGTGTGCGCAAGCAATTGTATTTGAGCAAGTGTGTCTAAGCATGTGTGTGTGAAAGTTATTTCTATCTGTCTGTGTGTGTGTGTGTGTGTGTGTGTGTGTGTGTGTGTGTGTGTGTGTGTGTGTGTGTGTGTGTGTGTGTGTGTGTGTGTGTGTGTGTGTGTGTGTGTGTGTGTGTGTGTGTGTGTGTGTGTGTGTGTGTAAAGGCTCTCTCTGACGCCTCCTCATTGGTAAGCAGGCGAAGTAGGCGAAAAGCAGGACATTCATCACTCGCCAGACGAATGACAGAGGATTACTAGTTAGACAGTGTAATAAGCACCATCTAATTTCCTCTTTAGAATCAATTTATGTTTCCCAGCTCAAGATCATCATTATGGGGAAAAAGCTTCCCTGCTGAGAAATTAAGGAGTCAAAAAATCCCTTTAAGAGGTAGAAGTAGAGGCAGACTGGCCTTAAGGTAATGGCATGCTGGTGTCTGATGAAACTGTGAGAGGTCTCTTCACCTCCTCTGGCTGCCTGGGAGGAAATAAGACTGTTTAGTTTCCCTCCTGGACTATCAGAGAACACTATCTGACCTGAGTAGTCCTCAAACGGCCAGAGAGGTGGCCAAGTACGAACTACGTATCAATATGATAACTGCATACTGTTAGTGCAGTGGTGCAGTGCAGTACAGTAGAGTTATGAATCTGTGTGTGTGTGTTCCCTAATCTAGTCAAAGCACTGTGTCTCCTCCATGCTGTGTGTTAGTGTGTGTTAATCAGTAGTGGGGTGCTAGCTTTTCACCTCTAAAGTTAAAGATTGAGTTACATGACTTTGGTGAGAGAGAGAGAGAGAGAGAGAGAGAGAGAGAGAGAGAGAGAGAGAGAGAGAGAGAGAGAGAGAGAGAGAGACCAAACCATTATCAAATCAAATTAAATTACACTTTATTGGTCACATACGCATGTTTAGCAGATGTTATTGTGGGTGTAGTGGATTGCTTGTGTTTCTAGCTCCAATAGTGCAGTAATATCTAACAAGTAATGTCTAACAATTTCACAACAACACACACAATAGGCACAAATAAAGGAATGGAATAAAGAATATATAAATATTTGTACGAGCAATGTCAGGGCGGCTTAGACTAAGATACTGTATAATAGAATAGAATACAGTATATACATAGTATGAGATGAGTAATGCAAAATATGTGAACATTATTAAAGTGACTAGTGTTCCATTATTAAAGTGGCCAGTGATTTCAAGTCTAATGTGCTACTGATGGCTATTTAACAGAATTTAACAGTCTGATGGCCTTGAGATAGAAGCTGTTTTTCAATCTCTCGGTCCCAGCTTTGATGCACCTGTACTGACCTTGCCTTCTTGATGATAACAGGGTGAACAGGCAGTGGCTCGGATGGTTATTTTTGGCTTTCCTGTGACATCGGGTGCTGTAGGTGTCTAGGAGGGCAGGTAGTTTGTCCCCGGTGATGCGTTGGGCAGACCGCACCACCCGCTGGAGAGCTCTGTGTTTGCGGGCGGTGTAGTTGCCGTGCCAGGTGGTGATATAGCCCGAAAGGATGCTCTCGATTGTGCATATGTAAAAGTTTGTGAGGGTTTTAGGTGCCACACTACATTTCTTCAGCCTCCTGAGGTTGAAGAGGTGCTTTTGCGCCTTCTTCACCACACTGTCTGGGTGAGTGGACCATTTCAGTTCGTCAGTGATGTGTACGCCGAGGAACCTGAAGCTTCCACCTTCTCCACTGCGGTCCTGTCGATGTGGATTGAGGGTGAAGTCCTCGATCAGCTCCTTTGTTTTGTTGACGTTGAGTGAGAGGTTATTTTCCTGGCACCACACCCCCAGGGCCCTCACCTCCTCCCTGTAGGATGTCTTGTCATTGTTTGTAATCAGGCCTACTACTGTTGTGTCGTCTGCAAACTTGATGATTGAGATGGATGCGTGCGTGGCCACATGGATGCGTGTGTGACTTTATTGCAGGGAAACTTAAATCCGTTTTACCAAATGTCTATCAATGTGTTAAATGTGCAACCAGAGGAAGAAAAACTCTGCACAACCTTTACTCCACACACAGAGGCGCATACAAAGCTCTCCCTAGCTCTCTATTTGGCAAATCTGACCAAAATTCTATCCTCCTGATTCCTGCTTACAAGCAAATATGAAAGCAGGAAGCACCAGTGACTAGATCAATAAAAAAGTGGTCAGATGAAGCAGATGCTAAGCTACAGGACTGTTTT
Organism: Brachymystax lenok tsinlingensis; assembly: GCA_030435695.1. Taxonomy (NCBI): domain Eukaryota; kingdom Metazoa; phylum Chordata; class Actinopteri; order Salmoniformes; family Salmonidae; genus Brachymystax; species Brachymystax lenok. The sequence goes on along the minus strand of CM059808.1, from coordinate 27,267,179 downwards.
GCTAGCACAGACTGGAATATGTTCCGGGATTCCTCCGATGGCATTGAGGAGTACATCAGTCACATCAGTCATTGGCTTCATCAATAAGTGCATCGATGATGTTCTCCGTACAGTGAACGTACGTACATATCCCAACCAGAAACCATGGATTACAGGTAACATCCGCAGTGAGCTAAAGGCTAGAGCTGCCACTTTCAAGAAGCGGGACTCTTCAATTACATTTTCAACCTCTCCCTGTCATGTACATATTACCTCAACTAACCGGTGCCCCCGCACATTGACTAATAACATTTATTTGATTTGATGATGACAGAAGTGAATGCTACGGGGCGATAGTCATTTAGTTCGGTAGCCTTGCGAGTGTTAACACGCTTAAATGTCTTACTCACGTCGGCCACAAAGAAGGAGAGCCCACAGTCCTTGGTAGCGGACTGTGTCGGTGGCACTGTGTTATAATCAAAGCGGGCGAAGAAGGTGTTTAGCTTGTCCGGAAGCAAGACGTCGGTGTCTGCGACGTGGCTGGTTTTCCCTTTGTAGTCTACGATTGTCTGTAGACCCTGCCACATACATCTCGTGTCTGACCCGTGGAATTGCAACTCCACATTTTGCCTGTTTATTTGCCTTACAGAGTGAATAACTACACTGTTTGTATTCGGCCATATTCCCAGTCACCTTCCACGGTTTCTGGTTAGGGTAGGTTTTAATAGTCACTGCGGGAACAACATTTCCTATACACTTCCTGATAAACTCTCGGAGGCTACCTTGAACATATCCCAGTCCACGTGATAAAAACAATCTTGAAGCATGGATTACGATTGGTCAGGCCAGCGTTGAATGGTCCTTAGCACGGGTTCTTATAGTTTGAGTTTCTGCCTATAGGAAGGGAGGAGAAAAATAAAAATGTAGTCATGATCAGATTTGCCGAAGGGAGGGCTGTGCACTCTCCTCAAACAATAGCATGGTATTATTTCACTGTAATAGCTACTGTAAATTGGATAGTGCAGTTAGATTAACAAGAATTTAAGCTTTCTGCCCATGTCAGATATGTCTATGTCCTGGGAAATGTTCTTGTTACAGACAACCTCATGCTATTTGCATTAGCCTACGTTAGATCAACCGTCCCGCAGGGGACCCACCAATCCTGAAGAAGTTTTAAAATCCCCAGCTACAATAAATGCGGCATTAGGATATGTGGTTTCCAGTTTGCATAAAGTCTAGTGAAGTTCTTTGAGGGCCGTCGTGGTATCAGCTTGAGTGGGAATATTCACAGCTGTGACTATAACCGAAGAAAATTCTCTTGGGAGGTAATACAGTGGGCATTTGATTATGAGGTACTCTAGGTCGGGTGAACAAAAGGACTTGAGTTCCTGTATGTTATCACGATCACACCCTGAGTAGTTAACTATGAAACATACACCCCAGCCTTTCTTCTTCCCGGAGAGATATTTATTCCTGTCTGCGCGATGAACTCAGAACCAAACTGGCTGTACGGACTCAGACATTATATCCCGAGAGCTATACTTCCGTGAAACAGAGTATGTTACAATCCCTGATGTCATTCTGTAAGGAAAACCCTGAGCTCGTCAACTTTATTATCCAGAGACTGAACATTAGCGAGTAATATACTCGGAAGCGGTGGGTGCTGCGTGCGCCTCCTGAGTTGGACTGGAAGTGCACTCCGTATACCTCTTCTCCGCCGGCGGTGTTTTGGATCAGCCTCTGGAATCAGTTCAATTGCCCTGGACAGTACGAACAAAGGATCCGATTAGGGATCCGATTAGGGAGCCGCTCTGATATCCAAAAGTTCTTCCCGGCTGAATGTAATAACACCAAAATAATTCTGGACTAATAATGTAAGAAATAACACACAAAAAACAAAATACTGAAAAGTTGCCTAGGAACTTGAAGCACGGCTGCCCTATCTGTCGGAGTCATTTTATCCTGAACCATGCAGTTCACACACCTCAACACATCTTTATCTTCATAATGCCTCCTTAACCTACAGTACACAAAGACTATTACACTAAAATATGCATGACCGACAAAGCCTTTTCCCCTAAACCATTTTCCAAATCATTATTTGAATGGTGTACAGTATATAACGCCAAAAACACATATCTACCCGAGAGAACAGAGTGAAATCATGTACCTTGATACATCTCAACACAAACGTAAAGCTCAACACACACCTCCCCCCAGCAGTGTCCAGTGCCGCTGAGACACGTGACGTACCCTTCCCCTGCTGTCAGCGATGGGAGACCCCGTTGTGTGCCACCTTATTTATCTCATTCTGGGAAAGTGTTCTCTCGTTCCCCTCGTTTCCAGGCAATTGGTGTGTGTGTGTGTGTGTGTGTGAACGTGCTGCGGGGTCGTGGCTGCTCGGAACAGAGCTAATAAAAAACCCTGATCCATGAAAGGCCTTGAGCAAAGACACTCAATTACCTAATGCCTGGGATAGGGGGGCCAGAGGGCCGCAGGGCCCGACCACACTGATGCTGCCACAGCGCAGAATTTACGTATGCCTGCCCACACGAGTTTATGTGGTGGAAGGGGAGATGGGTCGGGGAGGTAGTGTGTGTGTGTGTGTGTGTGTTGACTGGATGTATGTGTGGGGATGGGGGTGAGTGTGTGTGTGTGTGTGGGGTGCATATGTGCGTGGATTTATTAAATTGCTGTCAGGTTTGACAAATTTGTATAGCTGTGAGGTTATTTTGGACTGTGCTTTAGTAAAAGCAGTCCAAAAGTAATAGTAAAAGTGCATTTTTTACACTGACGCTGTGTGTGTCTGCAAATATTGTATGGACTCATATCTCAAATAACAATATTATAGCTGTCAATAAGTTGACCAAAAGGAAGGGACATATTTAAAAAAACACAAGGTTGATTTCAATAACACAATGAATAGAGGATGTTTTGAGAAAAACAGGAACTCTTGGTAGGAACAGCACACAGACAGTAGCTAGGTTTCCATCCAATAGAAAAACAGGAACTCTTGCTGGGAAAAGCACACAGACAGTTGCTAGGTTTCCATCCAATAGAAAAACAGGAACTCTTGGTGAGAACAGTGCACAGACAGTAGCTAGGTTTCCATCCAATAGAAAAACAGGAACTCTTGCTGGGAAAAGCATACAGACAGTAGCTAGGTTCCCATCCAATAGAACAGGAAGTCTTGGTTGAAAAAGCGCACACAGGCAGTAGCTAGGTTTCCATCCAATAGAAAAACAGATACTCTTGTTGGGAAAAGCTCACAGACAGTAGCTAGGTTTCCATCCAATAGAAAAACAGGAACTCTTGGTGGGAAAGCACACAGAGAGTAGCTAGGTTTCCATCCAATAGAAAAACAGGAACTCTTGGTGGGAAAAGCTCACAGACAGTAGCTAGGTTTCCATCAAATTGAAAAACACAAAACCCTTGGTTGGAACAGCGCACAGACAGTAGCTACGTTTCCATCCAATATAAAAACAGTAACTCTTGGTGCGAAAAGCACACAGACATTAGCTAGGTTTCCATCCAATAGAAATACAGGAACTATAACAAACAAATGTTAATTATAACAAAACTTCCTGTGTCTATCACAGCTGTCGTGATTTTTTTTCAAATGTCGTAACTTAATGAAATGAAAACAACTTCCTAGATACAACCTTGCCAGTGAGGGCCTCCTCTTTTATCCCTATGTGCCGCTGTTTGTCGCTGTTTGTTGGTGATCAGTGTAAATAGTTGTTGCTGAGGACGAATGCCAGCTGTTGATTACCGTCAGGTTGATTTAGTAAATTGTGTGTGTGTGTGAATGCGGGTCTGTGTGTGTGAATGCGTGTCTGTGTGTGTGTGTGTGTGGAGGGGGCAACACTGTGTGGTATTGTCTTTAATAATGGTATTGTCTTTTATAACTATCACGCTGGCCCTAAATAATGATATATCCTTAGTGTAATGAATTCAGAGAAACAAAGAAGAGAGGAAGAGAGAGGGACACGGACAACACACAAGGTGGCATTAAAAGCTGGACATTGTCCCTTTAAAGGGACAGACACACAAAATCCCCTTCGCCTTCCCTACACACACACACACACAGCCGAGGCAGCACAGCCGCTCTGTGGCCACTAGAGACCCTGATCTCTCCTACAAGACAGATTACCCAGCAGTCCAAGCTAATGTGCACATGGGAGGGACATCAGCGGCGTGATATTAATGTGGCCCCAATGTCCCAGGCTGCACTAGGCCTGGGCGCAGCTCACCTCGCCGGCTGGTTCCACTCACAGCTCTCATTGCCTCCCGATTGCCTTTTAATAGGCTAGTTTTTATTCATTCAGGGCCATTAAGGAAAGTTTGACTCCTCACCAGAGATCTTTGGGCTGTGGCCGAGCTGCCGGGCCCCGGTGACAATACACACAGACACGCATTCACACACACAAACACACACACACATACACACACACAAACACACACACACAGAGGGGCGAACAGGGGGAGGTTGTTAAGTTGATCAGTCACCTGTGTCCGTGTGTGACTACATAAACTGTGTTGTTTTAGTCAACTGAGACAGACGTGCGTGTGTTCGTGCGTGAGACTACATAAACTTTGTTTTTTTTCAGTCAACTGAAACGGATAATCTGCCTGTTAAACCTATACTCTCAAATGCGCTGCATCACCGCTTGGTGCGGCGGCTACTTGGCATCCGGCCCTGGGGCGCTGCAGATTGTGGTGCGTGCGGTCCACTGCATCCCTGGGGATGAGTTCCCTGCCATCCAGGACTTCTATGCCGGGCAGTGTCAGAGGAAGGCCCTAAAAATTGTCAAAGACTCCAGCCACCCAAGTCATAAGACTGTTCTCTCTGCTTCCGCACGACAAGCGGTACCGATGCACCAAGTCTGGAACCAACAGGACCCTGAACAGGTTCTACCCCCAAGCCATAAGACTGCTAAATAGTTAACCAAATAGCTACCCGGTTGTTTACGAAACATATGACAAATACAATTGTCAATTTTTTTGTTAATTAAAAAAAATAAGAATATCGCTAGCAGCAACAGAATAAACACATTTTCAATGACATACAGTACCTACAGTAGAAAAGAGAATCAAATATCATTTCTCAACTCCTAAGATTGAGCAAATTAAACACATTGGAGAATCTGACATAAACTTTAAAAAAACACCTGAGAAAAGGCTACAGGTGCGGGAAGTGCCGCTGGCTGCTGGAAAGCTTTCTTGACTTGGACATACGTTTTTGCCAACACATGGAGGTCTGGACTCTCAGAGAAGGTTCTAGACAACGCTGTCTCTGAGCCCAGACCTCAGCTGGCTCCCGGAACCGGCCCCCCATCACCCAAAACCATTTTCCAATGATCATACTGTAATGTCATAAAGTCCTAAGCACTGCATTGGTCTTTCAGATTTTTATCTGCCAGATATCACGTTTTAATCAGAGATACTTTACTCTCTCTCTCTCTCTCTCTCTCTCTCTCTCTCTCTCTCTCTCTCTCTCTCTCTCTCTCTCTCTCTCTCTCTCTCTCTCTCGCGCTCCCTGTCTCTTTTTGACTTTCTATCTCTCTCATTCTCTCTCTCTCTCTCTCTCTCTCTCTCTCTCTCTCTCTCTCTCTCTCTCTCTCTCTCTCTCTCTCTCTCTCTCTCTCTCTCTCTCTCTCTCGCGCTCTCATTCTCTCTCTTTCTCTATTTATTTCTCTCTCTATTTCTTTCTCTCTGATCCGTCCTCCCACAGGTAGTCATGGCTTAGCAGTAAATCCTCAGCCAATCCTGTGCAACCCCCTGGGACAACAGATGTAGTAGAGGAACTCTACGCTGCGGAACCCAGACAGGCTCAGTTGGATGTTAGAGGAGTTGGATCTTAGATCTCTGAGTGGTTTTAACGCTGTACTTCCTGTGAACTTCACTGTCCGTCTTCCGTAGGTCTGGGAATATGCCTATAAGGTCTGGGAATATGCCTATAAGATTAGGTTGCCAGGTTACTGTTTAACACTTAGTGACAATGTTATTATTATCCGTGCATACAATTTTGTGTGACCAAAGGTTTTTACAGTATGTCAGCTTACATCTGTAGCTTTGTTTTGTCTGGTTCTGTCCCTTTCTCTATCCTTCTCCTTTTGGGACATTCTTTACCATGGGCACTTTTTTGTAGTCAGGATGCCCTTTACAGAAAGTATGCCCTTAGTTTAGTTTAGTAACTTCTCTTAGTTTAGTTTAGTAACTTCCCTTTGTCTAGTTTAGTAACTTTCCTTAATCTAGTTTAGTAACTTCTCTTTGTCTAGATTATTAATTTTTCTTATTCTAGATTAGTAACTTCTCTTAGTATAGTTTAGTAATTTATCTTAGTCTAAATTAGTAACTTCTATTACTCTAGTTTAGCAACTTCCCTTATTCTAGTTTAGTAACTTCTCTTAGTCTAGTTTAGTAACTTATCTTAGTCTAAATTAGTAACTTCTATTACTCTAGTTTAGCAACTTCCCTTATTCTAGTTTAGTAACTTCTCTTAGTCTAGTTTAGCAACTTCTCTTAGTCTAGTTTAGTAACTTCTCTTAGTCTAGTTTAGTAACTTCTCTTAGTCTAGTTTAGTAACTTTCCTTAATCTAGTTTAGTAACTTATCTTAGTCTAGTTTAGTAACTTCTCTTAGTCTAGTTTAGTAACTTCTCTTGGTCTAGTTGAATAACTTCCCTTAGTCTAGTTGAATAACTTCCCTTAGTCTAGTTGAATAACTTCCCTTAGTCTAGTTGAATAACTTCCCTTAGTCTAGTTGAATAACTTCCCTTAGTCTAGTTGAATAACTTCCCTTAGTCTAGTTGAATAACTTCCCTTAGTCTAGTTGAATAACTTCCCTTAGTCTAGTTGAATAACTTCCCTTAGTCTAGTTGAATAACTTCCCTTAGTCTAGTTGAATAACTTCCCTTAGTCTAGTTGAATAACTTCCCTTAGTCTAGTTGAATAACTTCCCTTAGTCTAGTTGAATAACTTCCCTTAGTCTAGTTGAATAACTTCCCTTAGTCTAGTTGAATAACTTCCCTTAGTCTAGTTGAATAACTTCCCTTAGTCTAGTTGAATAACTTCCCTTAGTCTAGTTGAATAACTTCCCTTAGTCTAGTTGAATAACTTCCCTTAGTCTAGTTGAATAACTTCCCTTAGTCTAGTTGAATAACTTCCCTTAGTCTAGTTGAATAACTTCCCTTAGTCTAGTTGAATAACTTCCCTTAGTCTAGTTGAATAACTTCCCTTAGTCTAGTTGAATAACTTCCCTTAGTCTAGTTGAATAACTTCCCTTAGTCTAGTTGAATAACTTCCCTTAGTCTAGTTGAATAACTTCCCTTAGTCTAGTTGAATAACTTCCCTTAGTCTAGTTGAATAACTTCCTTAGTCTAGTTGAATAACTTCCCTTAGTCTAGTTGAATAACTTCCCTTAGTCTAGTTGAATAACTTCCCTTAGTCTAGTTGAATAACTTCCCTTAGTCTAGTTGAATAACTTCCCTTAGTCTAGTTGAATAACTTCCCTTAGTCTAGTTAACTTTAGTCCTATAACTATAACTCCTTAGTCCTATAACTATAACTCCTTAGTCCTATAACTATAACTCCTTAGTCCTATAACTATAACTCCTTAGTCCTATAACTATAACTCCTTAGTCCTATAACTATAACTCCTTAGTCCTATAACTATAACTCCTTAGTCCTATAACTATAACTCCTTAGTCCTATAACTATAACTCCTTAGTCCTATAACTATAACTCCTTAGTCCTATAACTATAACTCCTTAGTCCTATAACTATAACTCCTTAGTCCTATAACTATAACTCCTTAGTCCTATAACTATAACTCCTTAGTCCTATAACTATAACTCCTTAGTCCTATAACTATAACTCCTTAGTCCTATAACTATAACTCCTTAGTCCTATAACTATAACTCCTTAGTCCTATAACTATAACTCCTTAGTCCTATAACTATAACTCCTTAGTCCTATAACTATAACTCCTTAGTCCTATAACTATAACTCCTTAGTCCTATAACTATAACTCCTTAGTCCTATAACTATAACTCCTTAGTCCTATAACTATAACTCCTTAGTCCTATAACTATAACTCCTTAGTCCTATAACTATAACTCCTTAGTCCTATAACTATAACTCCTTAGTCCTATAACTTCTCTCAGTGCAGTCGTGTTCTTGAGTAGCTGTTGTTTAGTGGCGTCACCTACAGCTGTTGTTGATGTTGGTTGGTTGGGGAGAGTAGCTAGCGGGGAGCCCATGTCCTTGGTTGTATCAACACAGGATCAGCACCCTGGCCTGACCAGACCCAAACCCTTCCCAAACAACCACCTCCAAATATCCATCACCACTGATGTTATCACACTGGGGACAGGCCAGGGCTCACACTACTGGAAAATACACACACCAATAACACTGGAAAACACAGGGAGGGGGGAATGCAGGGAGGGTGGGAGGGAGTGGGAGAGGGAGGGTGGGAGAGAGGGAGAGAGAGGGGAAAAGGTTGGGAATAAGATAAAGAGAGAGACTGTGAAAGATAAAGGGAAGCAGAGAAAAAGTGAGAGAGACAGAGAGGGGGTTTGAGGGAGAGGTAGGGCTTCTGTTAGAAAGGGGGGACGAGTGAGAGAGAGAAAAAGGAGTGTTAAAGAGATGGATGGGCGGAGGGAAGAACGGAAATGGGGGTGAAACCTGTCCTTAGTGAGTGTAAAACATAGATAAATAATGTAGACTCATCTCATCCATAGAGCAGTGTTAGACATCTCAGCCTTCTATAATGAATTCCCCTTAACAAGAGCCAGCTGGAGCCGGAGCAGGGTGGGTGTGTGTGTGGTGTGTGTTTCTATGTTTGCGCGTGTGTATTAGAGTGTGCGTGAGTGTGTGTTTCTCTCTGTGTGTGTGTGCGTCTTCATGTGCATGTGTGTTTGTGTGTGTGTGTGTGTATGTATAAGCAGGCACACATGCGCCATCTCAGTGCCTGGGGTGAGGGACGCTGGGCTAATAAAAAGAGATGATCCACGCCTCATTTCTGCTCACTTATGTTTTACATTAATAGAAACCAATAATAGGAACCAGTTACCATAAATGCCCTGGACCGTAAATAACTCCAATGGCAAACGCCTCTCATCAAATCCTTCTCACAGCTGGACGAGATGACACGCCGGAATACAGAGGTACTTAAAGAATTCTTCATCAAGGCCGTTTTAAATGGCACAGTATTCCCTGGCGGAGACCTGGTTTGATGGGCTCACTTTAATAGCAGCAGTTTGGGCTGACAGGCCCTGCTTATCTCCCTGGATCGGAGGGTCTAAACGTCTTCCAGTGGCCCCGCGAGAGACGTGCCGTCATGTTTTAATGATATCGTTCTTCTTTAAGGGAAGTTTAAAGAATCTTCTCACGCCACGGCGTCGAGCGCCCACTTTCATCATCCTTACCGGGGGAGATCTCCTCTGATAATTGCTATGACATTTTGTTATCCCCATCTCTAGAGTCTGATATGACCAGTCAGAAGAAGTCAGCTAACACATCTGTTTCCACTAAGAGGTCGAAGACTTTACTGATATACTGGTATACTGGTTGTAATATTGTTACTAATGAGACTTCTATAGTGGTACTAATACTGGTAGTAACAAGACGTCTATACTGGTACTAATACTGTTACTAATAAGACTTCTATACTGATGGTACTACTGTGACTAATAAGATGTCTATACTGATAGTAATACTGTTACTAATAAGACTTCTATACTGATAGTAATACTGTTACTAATAAGACTTCTATACTGATAGTAATACTGTTACTAATAAGACTTCTATACTGATAGTAATACTGTTACTAATAAGACGTCTATACTGATAGTAATACTGTGACTAATAATTCTTCTATACTGATAGTAATACTGTTACTAATAAGACGTCTATACTGACAGTAATACTGTTACTAATAAGACTTCTATACTGATAGTAATACTGTTACTAATAAGACTTCTATACTGACAGTAATACTGTTACTAATAAGACTTCTATACTGATAGTAATACTGTTACTAATAAGACTTCTATACGGATAGTAATACTGTTACTAATAAGACGTCTATACTGATAGGAATACTGGGCCTGGTCCTACGGAGCCTCATCATTTCTTTTCCTTAGTGTGCTTTTTAGTTGTTCAGTTTGTGTCATTATTTTGTTTTTTATCTTATGTTTGTTAGTGAAGTAAATAATTCTGCTTTTATTTTCATCGTTTTTTATTCGTTTTTTTTCCTGTGAAGCACATTGTGTTGGACTGTGTCTGAAATGTGCTGTAGCAATAAGGCTTGATATGATTTGACAGAGTGAGGGGAAAGACTTATACGCACTTATAATCAGGAGGGCATTATCTACAAAGAAGTGAGAATTAACAGCAACTAGAAGGGAAAAGTGTACGTTGTAAGCACCTTGCCATGCACCAGCAATAACACACACGTTAGTATTACTAGTTACACTGGACATATAAAAAAAGAGAATTCTAAAGCGATTGAATGATTTCTGACTAGTTATTTTGCTGCCGGGATGGGGAGAAGTGTTGGTGCTGAGCCGGAACACTCTGTGTCCCTCTAAGACTAGTGTTGGCCACTCCTTCTATTGCTCCAACACAGGGACACTGCAACTCCACTCGACTAACACTAGTCTGGAGCCTCACATCCCATCAAAAGCTTCAGCCTCACATCCCATCAAAAGCTTCAGCCTCACATCCCATCAAATAGAAAGATTGGTCACAGACAGACAGACAGGTAGAGAAATTATTTACATCAGACTGGTTCTGCTGCTCTGCATTAATTAGGAGACCAAAGCTTTGAGGAGATCTGCTAGCTAGCTACTATATATGCTAATATCTTCCTTTTTTAGGCTAGACTGGAAGTGTGTGCTACTACTGCTGCCTGGGTAGTGAAGAGGTACTTGTGGGGTGGAGTAGCATCGAAGCGGGTGGTAACACACTGCAAACCCACCCCGACGGGCCACCATACTGTGCTGGGGAAGAGCAATGATGTTGACCTTCTGAACAGGGGAAGTAAATCTATGTCAGAACGGCCACTTCTGTCCGGCGGAGTGGCTGGCGTTAAGGATGAACTGTGGGAGACCCATCCATTTCCTGTTGACAAGGTCAGACAGTGGAGAGAGAAGGAGTCCCCCGCCATATGCACAGCCTAGTGCCACCCAGAGACACTTAGCTATTTCACTATCTCTCTCTCTCTTTCGCTATCTCTCTCTCTCTCTCTCTCTCTCTCTGTTTTTCTTATTCTTTCTCTCTTTCACTCTCTTACCTTCAACTCTCTCTCCCACCAAATCCACAACCTAGGGCCACGGATCTCTCTCTCTTTTTTACTCTCTCTCGTATACTTTCTCTGTCTTTTCAATCAACCAAACAATCAACTTTATTTATAAAGCCCTTTTTACAACAGCAGATGTCACAAAGTGCTATACAGAAGCCCAGCTTAAAACCCCAAACAGAAAGCAGATTTAGAAGCACGGTGTCTGGGAAAAACTATTTTCTTCTCCTGCTCTCTTCCATCATATTTACAACTTAATTCCACCCAGAGACTCTCTCTCTCTCTCTCTCTCTCTCTCTCTCTCTCTCTCTCTCTCTCTCTCTCTCTCTCTCTCTCTTTCACTATCTCTCTCTCTTTCGCTATCTCTCTCTCTCTCTCTCTCGCAATCACTCTCTTTTCTTCCCTCTAACTGCTTGGGTCAGATGTCACAGTTCGGGTCATATTCAAACCCAATGATTCCAGGGAAACATTTGTCATGACGCTCATTCCTTTACCGGGATGAGCGTAAAGGAATGAGCGTCACACATCCCCTTTCAATTACTGCCAGTGCCACACCACTAAAAGGAACATGAAGGCTTATCATTGGTGGTGTCTGTATGCATGGCTGTTTGACACCTCTCAGTGTGTGTGTGTGTCTGCTTTGTGCTTAGTAGGAAGTGCATCCTCTGAGCCTTGCCAGTCTTCTCCTGCTCCTCTCTCTCCATGGCCAGACGCTTCATTTCTCTCCATGGCCAGACGCTCCCTCTCTCTCCATGGCCAGATGCTCCCTCTGTCTCCATGGCCAGACGCTCCCTCTCTCTCCATGGCCAGACGCTCCCTCTCTCTCCATGGCCAGATGCTTCATCTCTCTCCATGGCCAGACGCTTCATCTCTCTCCATGGCCAGACGCTCCGTCTCTCTCCATGGCCAGACGCTTCATCTCTCTCCATGGCCAGACGCTTCATCTCTCTCCATAGCCAGACGCTTCATCTCTCTCCATGGCCGGACGCTCCCTCTCTCTCCATGGCCAGACGTTCCAGCTCTCTCCATGGCCAGACGCTCCCTCTCTCTCCATGGCCAGACACTCCCTCTCTCTCCATGGCCAGACGCTCCCTCTCTCTCCATGGCCAGACACTCCCTCTCTCTCCATGGCCAGACGCTCCCTCTCTCTCCATGGCCAGACGCTTCATCTCTCTCCATGGCCAGACGCTTCATCTCTCTCCTCTAGAACTCTGAAAACTTCTCCAGATCTCACCTACACAATACACAGACACGCACACAGGAAAAACATTTGCGGTTTGTTTGGTCTCCATTTTCCCACTTGTGTGTTTTGTGTGTGTATATGTATGTGTGTGTGTGGGTTTGTGCGTGCACAAGCGAGTGAGTGAGTGAATGAGAGAAAGAGAGCGAGAGAGAGAGAAAGAGAGAGCGAGAGAGAGAGAGGACACAGTCAAACGGATACACATGCAAAACACACACATACACACGCGAGCGTGCACAAACGCACACACAAAGACATTAGACTAAAAGAATAGCCAATCTAATTCGTCAGAAAGCGAGAGCAATAAAAAGGTAACCATTGATCATCAGGCTCCGTTCCCAAACTACTCTCAGTTTTCAATTACGTGCTCACAAAGGAGAATATTCATAGCCGTCCTAATGTAAGGTTACACACACCACCGTATTGACATTCCAATATCACCACATTTCCCTTTGCTTCGCAGCATTTTCATTCCTTCCTACACACAAGATTAAATTACAACATAAATGAAATATGCAGATTAGCGTGGCCCCCATTTGGCCACCTGGCGAAGGGGAAATTGCTTCTAATGTGAAAAGATGAAGTTGTGGGACAGTCTGTTTCAGTTTCTCTACCCTCTCTTTGATCTGCCGTTTCCAGACGCCTCTCTGTGTGTGTGTGTGTGTGGTGTGTGTGTTTATGTGTCTGTGTGCGTGTGTGTGTGTGGTGTGTGTGTTTATGTGTCTGCGTGCGTGTGTGTGTGTGTGTGTGTGTAGTCCATGTACATCCGTGCACATATGTGTGTGTGTGTTTGTGTGTGTGTGTGTGTGTATACCTCTGTATGCTGGTGGCCGTGTAGTTGACCTTTGCATCCCTATATCCCAGGTTTATTATTAATAGCTTTGTGGACAAAAGACAAACAGATTTGTAACGGCTGAAGGGACCTCGATCTGTGTCGTGGGAGCCTGAGCAAGAGAACATACAACTCTCATTAGGTCTGACGGGTGTGGGGGGATGGGGTGTTAGGGAAGGGGGGGAGCACAGGAGCGCCCCAACACGCGTGACCTTTCCATGTCCTTAACACTCAACTGACACGGGAGGGAAGTTCAGTCAAAGGCTGGCAGAAGTTAGGAGGAACATTGTTCTCTTTTCAATAAAATTAACATTAACACAATAAAATGTTGAAAAAAACGCAGTTATTAGAGAAATATATCGATCAAGGTAGTTGTTGTAGATATAGTGGTCAGTGTACTGTACAGTACTTGGTATAGATATAATGATCAGTGTACAGTACTGTATTTGTTATAAGTGTAGTGGTCATTGTAAAGTACTGTATTTGTTAGAGATTTAATCATCAGTGTACAGTACTGTATTTGTTATAGATATAAGGATCAGTGTACAGTACTGTATTTGTTACAGATATAGATGTCTGTGTACTGTAATGTATTTGCTATAGATATAACAATCAGTGTACAGTGCTGTATTTGTTATAGATATAGTGGTCAGTGTACAGTACTGTATTTGTTATAAATATAGTGGTCAGTGTACAGTACTGTATTTGTTATAAATATAGTGGTCAGTATACAGTACTGTATTTGCTGTAGATATAGTGCTCAGTGTACAGTAATGTATTTGTTATAGATATAATAATCAGTGTACAGTGCAGTATTTGTAATAGATATAGTGGTCAGTGTACAGTCCTATATCTGTTATAGATATAGTGGTCAGTGTACAGTACTGTATTTGTTGTAGATATAGTGGTCAGTGTACAGTACAGTATTTGTTATAGCTATAGTGGTCAGTGTACAGTACTGTATTTGTTATAAATATAATGATCATTGTACAGAACTTTATATATTATAGAAATAGTTGTCAGTGTACAGAACTGTATTTGTTATTGATATAGTGGTCAGGCCACAGTACTGTATTTGTTGTAGATATGGTGGTCAGCGAACAGTGCTGTATTTGTTACAGATATATTGATCAGTGTACAGATCTGCATTTGTTGTAGATATAGTGGTCAGTGTACATTACTGTATTTGTTTTCGATTTAATGATTCGTGTACAGTACGGTATTTGTTACAGATATAGTGGTCAGTGTACAGTACTGTATTTGTTATAGATATAATGATCAGTGTACAGTACTGTATTTGTTATTGGTATAGTGGTCAGTGTCCAGTTCTGTATTTGTTATAGATATTGTGGTCAGTGTACAATACTGTATTTGTTATAGATATAATGATCAGTGTACAGTACTGTATTTGTTATAGGTATAGTGGTCAGTGTACAGTAATTTATTTGTTATATAAATAGTTATCAGTATAAGGTCCTGTATTTGTTATAGAAATAGTTATTGACATAGTGGTCAGGGTACTGTACTGTATTTGTTGTAGATATGGTGGTCAGCGTACAGTACTGTATTTGTTACAAGTATAATGATCAGTGTACAGTACTGTATTTGTTATAGAAATAGGGGTCAGTGTACAGTACTTTATTTGTAATAGATATAGTGGTCTGCGTACTGTACTGTATTTGTTGTAGATATAATGATCAGTGTACAGTACTGTATTTGTTATAGGTATAGTGGTCAGGGTACAGTACTGTATTTGTTATAGATGTATTAATCAGTGTACAGTACTGTATTTGTTATTGATATAGTGGTCAGGGTACAGTACTGTATTTGTTGTAGATATGGTGGTCAGCGTACAGTACTGTATTTGTTATAGATGTAAAAATCAGTGTACAGATCTGCATTTGTTGTAGAAATAGTGATCGGTGTACAGTACTGTATTTGTTGTAGATAGAGTGATCAGTGTACAGTAATATATAGGTAATATAAATAGTTGTCAGTGTAAGGTCCTGTATTTGGTATAGAAATAGTGATCAGTGTACAGTGCATTATTTGTAATAGATATAATGATCAGTGTACAGTACTGTATTTGTTGTACGTGTAGTGGTCAGTGTACACTACTGTATTTGGTGTAGATATAGTGGTCAGCGTACAGTACTGTATTTGTTATAGATATAAGGAACAGTGTGCAGTACTGTAATTGTTACACGTTTAGTGGTCTGTGTACAGTACTGTAGTTGTTGTAGATATAGTGGTCAGTGTACTGTACAGTCCTTGGTATAGATATAATGATCAGTGTGTACAGTAGTGTATTTGTTGTACGTGTAGTGGTCAGTGTACACTACTGCATTTGGTGTAGATTTAGTGGTCAGCGTACAGTACTGTATTTGTTATAGATATAAGGATCAGTGTGCAGTACTGTATATGTTACACGTGTAGTGGTCTGTGTACAGTACTGTAGTTGTTGTAGATATAGTGGTCAGTGTACTGTACAGTACTTGGTATAGATATAATGATCAGTGTACAGTACTGTATTTGTTATACGTGTAGTGGTCATTGTAAAGTACTGTATTTGTTAGAGATTTAATCATCAGTGTACAGTACTATATTTGTTGTAGATTTAATAATCAGTGTACAGTACTGTATTTGTTATAGATATAGTGGTCAGTGTACAGTACTGAAATTGTTGTAGATATAGTGGTCTGTGTACAGTACTGTTTTTGGTATAGATATAATGATCAGTGTACAGTGCTGTATGTGTTATAAGTGTAGTGGTCAGTGTACAGTACAGTATTTGTTGTAGAAATAGTGGTCAGTGTACAGTACTGTATTTGTTATAGATGTAGTGGTCAGTGTACACTACTGTATTTGTTGCACATATAGTGGTCAGCGTACGGTACTGTATTTGTTATAGATATAATGATCAGTGTGCAGTACTGTATTTGTTATAGGTGTAGTGGTCAGTGTACAGTACTGTATTTGTTATAGATATAATGATCAGTGTACAGATCTGCATTTGTTGTAGATATAGTGGTCAGTGTACAGTACTGTATTTGTTATCGATTTATAGATCCTTGTACAGTACGGTATTTGTTACAGATATAGTGGTCAGTGTACAGTACTGTATTTTTTAAAGACATAATGATCAGTGTACAGTACTGTATTTGTTCTAGGTATAGTGGTCAGTGTACAGTAATTTATTTGTTATATAAATAGTTATAAGTGTAATGTCCTGTATTTGTTATAGAAATAGTTTTTGATATAGTGGTCAGTGTACTGTACAGTACTTGGTATAGATATAATGATCAGTGTACAGTACTGTATTTGTTATACGTGTAGTGGTCATTGTAAAGTACTGTATTTGTTAGAGATGTAATCATCAGTGTACAGTACTGAATTTGTTGTAGATTTAATAATCAGTGTACAGTACTGTATTTGTTATAGATATAGTGGTCAGTGTACAGTACTGAAACTGTTGTAGATATAGTGGTCTGTGTACAGTACTTTTTTTGGTATAGATATAATGATCAGTGTACAGTGCTGTATGTGTTATAAGTGTAGTGGTCAGTGCACAGTACAGTAGTTGTTGTAGAAATAGTGGTCAGTGTACAGTACTGTATTTGTTATAGATATAGTGGTCAGTGTACACTACTATATTTGTTGTAGATATAGTGGTCAGTGTACAGTACAGTATTTATTATTGATATAATGATCAGTGTGCACTACTGTATTTGTTGTAGATATAGTGGTCAGAGTACAGTACTGTATTTGTTGTAGATATAGTTATCAGTGTACAGATCTGCATTTGTTGTAGATATAGTGATCAGTGTACAATAATGTATTTGTTATATAAATAGTTATCAGTGTAAGGTCCTGTATTTGTTATAGAAATAGTGGTCAGTGTACAGTACTTTATTTGTTATTGATATATTGATCAGTGTACAGTACTGTATTTTTTATAGATATAGTCGTCAGTGTACAGTACTATATTTGTTAGAGAAATAATGATCAGTGTACAGTAATGTATTTGTTATAGATATAATGATCAGTGTACAGTACTGTATTTGTTATATGTGTAGTGGTCAGTGTACACAACTATATTTATTGTAGTGGTCAGTGTACAGTACTGTATTTGTTATAGATGTAGTGGTCAGTGTACACTACTGTATTTGTTGCACATATAGTGGTCAGCGTACGGTACTGTATTTGTTATAGATATAATGATCAGTGTGCAGTACTGTATTTGTTATAGGTGTAGTGGTCAGTGTACAGTACTGTATTTGTTATAGATATAATGATCAGTGTACAGATCTGCATTTGTTGTAGATATAGTGGTCAGTGTACAGTACTGTATTTGTTATCGATTTATAGATCCTTGTACAGTACGGTATTTGTTACAGATATAGTGGTCAGTGTACAGTACTGTATTTTTTAAAGACATAATGATCAGTGTACAGTACTGTATTTGTTCTAGGTATAGTGGTCAGTGTACAGTAATTTATTTGTTATATAAATAGTTATAAGTGTAATGTCCTGTATTTGTTATAGAAATAGTTTTTGATATAGTGGTCAGTGTACTGTACAGTACTTGGTATAGATATAATGATCAGTGTACAGTACTGTATTTGTTATACGTGTAGTGGTCATTGTAAAGTACTGTATTTGTTAGAGATGTAATCATCAGTGTACAGTACTGAATTTGTTGTAGATTTAATAATCAGTGTACAGTACTGTATTTGTTATAGATATAGTGGTCAGTGTACAGTACTGAAACTGTTGTAGATATAGTGGTCTGTGTACAGTACTTTTTTTGGTATAGATATAATGATCAGTGTACAGTGCTGTATGTGTTATAAGTGTAGTGGTCAGTGCACAGTACAGTAGTTGTTGTAGAAATAGTGGTCAGTGTACAGTACTGTATTTGTTATAGATATAGTGGTCAGTGTACACTACTATATTTGTTGTAGATATAGTGGTCAGTGTACAGTACAGTATTTATTATTGATATAATGATCAGTGTGCACTACTGTATTTGTTGTAGATATAGTGGTCAGAGTACAGTACTGTATTTGTTGTAGATATAGTTATCAGTGTACAGATCTGCATTTGTTGTAGATATAGTGATCAGTGTACAATAATGTATTTGTTATATAAATAGTTATTAGTGTAAGGTCCTGTATTTGTTATAGAAATAGTGGTCAGTGTACAGTACTTTATTTGTTATTGATATATTGATCAGTGTACAGTACTGTATTTTTTATAGATATAGTCGTCAGTGTACAGTACTATATTTGTTAGCGAAATAATGATCAGTGTACAGTAATGTATTTGTTATAGATATAATGATCAGTGTACAGTACTGTATTTGTTATATGTGTAGTGGTCAGTGTACACAACTATATTTATTGTAGTGGTCAGTGTACAGTACTGTATTTGTTATAGATGTAGTGGTCAGTGTACACTACTGTATTTGTTGCACATATAGTGGTCAGCGTACGGTACTGTATTTGTTATAGATATAATGATCAGTGTGCAGTACTGTATTTGTTATAGGTGTAGTGGTCAGTGTACAGTACTGTATTTGTTATAGATATAATGATCAGTGTACAGATCTGCATTTGTTGTAGATATAGTGGTCAGTGTACAGTACTGTATTTGTTATCGATTTATAGATCCTTGTACCGTGCTGGTATTTGTTACAGATATAGTGGTCAGTGTACAGTACTGTATTTTTTAAAGACATAATGATCAGTGTACAGTACTGTATTTGTTCTAGGTATAGTGGTCAGTGTACAGTAATTTATTTGTTATATAAATAGTTATAAGTGTAATGTCCTGTATTTGTTATAGAAATAGTTTTTGATATAGTGGTCAGTGTACTGTACAGTACTTGGTATAGATATAATGATCAGTGTACAGTACTGTATTTGTTATACGTGTAGTGGTCATTGTAAAGTACTGTATTTGTTAGAGATGTAATCATCAGTGTACAGTACTGAATTTGTTGTAGATTTAATAATCAGTGTACAGTACTGTATTTGTTATAGATATAGTGGTCAGTGTACAGTACTGAAACTGTTGTAGATATAGTGGTCTGTGTACAGTACTTTTTTTGGTATAGATATAATGATCAGTGTACAGTGCTGTATGTGTTATACGTGTAGTGGTCAGTGCACAGTACAGTAGTTGTTGTAGAAATAGTGGTCAGTGTACAGTACTGTATTTGTTATAGATATAGTGGTCAGTGTACAGTACTGTATTTGTTATAGATGTATTAATCAGTGTACAGTACTGTATTTGTTATTGATATAGTGGTCAGGGTACAGTACTGTATTTGTTGTAGATATGGTGGTCAGCGTACAGTACTGTATTTGTTATAGATGTAAAAATCAGTGTACAGATCTGCATTTGTTGTAGAAATAGTGATCGGTGTACAGTACTGTATTTGTTGTAGATAGAGTGATCAGTGTACAGTAATATATAGGTAATATAAATAGTTGTCAGTGTAAGGTCCTGTATTTGGTATAGAAATAGTGATCAGTGTACAGTGCATTATTTGTAATAGATATAATGATCAGTGTACAGTACTGTATTTGTTGTACGTGTAGTGGTCAGTGTACACTACTGTATTTGGTGTAGATATAGTGGTCAGCGTACAGTACTGTATTTGTTATAGATATAAGGAACAGTGTGCAGTACTGTAATTGTTACACGTTTAGTGGTCTGTGTACAGTACTGTAGTTGTTGTAGATATAGTGGTCAGTGTACTGTACAGTCCTTGGTATAGATATAATGATCAGTGTGTACAGTAGTGTATTTGTTGTACGTGTAGTGGTCAGTGTACACTACTGCATTTGGTGTAGATTTAGTGGTCAGCGTACAGTACTGTATTTGTTATAGATATAAGGATCAGTGTGCAGTACTGTATATGTTACACTTGTAGTGGTCTGTGTACAGTACTGTAGTTGTTGTAGATATAGTGGTCAGTGTACTGTACAGTACTTGGTATAGATATAATGATCAGTGTACAGTACTGTATTTGTTATACGTGTAGTGGTCATTGTAAATTCCTATATTTGTTAGAGATTTAATCATCAGTGTACAACAAAATATAGTACTGTACACTGATGATTAAATCTCTAACAAATACAGTACTTTACAATGACCACTACACGTATAACAAATACAGTACTGTACACTGATCATTATATCTATACCAATTTATTTGTTATATAAATAGTTATAAGTGTAATGTCCTGTATTTGTTATAGAAACAGTTTTTGATATAGTAGTCAGTGTACTGTACAGTACTGGGAATAGATATAATGATCAGTGTACAGTACTGTATTTGCTATACGTGTTGTGGTCATTGTAAAGTACTGTATTTGTTAGGGATTTAATCATCAGTGTACAGTACTATATTTGTTGTAGATTTAATAATCAGTGTACAGTACTGTATTTGTTATAGATATAGTGGTCAGTGTACAGTACTGTTTTTGGTATAGATATAATGATCAGTGTACAGTGCTGTATGTGTTATAAGTGTAGTGGTCAGTGTACAGTACAGTATTTGTTGTAGAAATAGTGGTCAGTGTACAGTACTGTATTTGTTATAGATGTAGTGGTCAGTGTACACTACTGTATTTGTTGCACATATAGTGGTCAGCGTACGGTACTGTATTTGTTATAGATATAATGATCAGTGTGCAGTACTGTATTTGTTATAGGTGTAGTGGTCAGTGTACAGTACTGTATTTGTTATAGATATAATGATCAGTGTACAGATCTGCATTTGTTGTAGATATAGTGGTCAGTGTACAGTACTGTATTTGTTATCGATTTATAGATCCTTGTACAGTACGGTATTTGTTAAAGATATAGTGGTCAGTGTACAGTACTGTATTTTTTAAAGACATAATGATCAGTGTACAGTACTGTATTTGTTCTAGGTATAGTGGTCAGTGTACAGTAATTTATTTGTTATATAAATAGTTATAAGTGTAATGTCCTGTATTTGTTATAGAAATAGTTTTTGATATAGTGGTCAGTGTACTGTACAGTACTTGGTATAGATATAATGATCAGTGTACAGTACTGTATTTGTTATACGTGTAGTGGTCATTGTAAAGTACTGTATTTGTTAGAGATGTAATCATCAGTGTACAGTACTGAATTTGTTGTAGATTTAATAATCAGTGTACAGTACTGTATTTGTTATAGATATAGTGGTCAGTGTACAGTACTGAAACTGTTGTAGATATAGTGGTCTGTGTACAGTACTTTTTTTGGTATAGATATAATGATCAGTGTACAGTGCTGTATGTGTTATAAGTGTAGTGGTCAGTGCACAGTACAGTAGTTGTTGTAGAAATAGTGGTCAGTGTACAGTACTGTATTTGTTATAGATATAGTGGTCAGTGTACACTACTATATTTGTTGTAGATATAGTGGTCAGTGTACAGTACAGTATTTATTATTGATATAATGATCAGTGTGCACTACTGTATTTGTTGTAGATATAGTGGTCAGTGTACAGTAATGTATTTGTTATAGATATAATAATCAGTGTACAGTGCAGTATTTGTAATAGATATAGTGGTCAGTGTACAGTCCTATATCTGTTATAGATATAGTGGTCAGTGTACAGTACTGTATTTGTTGTAGATATAGTGGTCAGTGTTCAGTACAGTATTTGTTATAGCTATAGTGGTCAGTGTACAGTACTGTATTTGTTATAAATATAATGATCATTGTACAGAACTTTATATATTATAGAAATAGTTGTCAATGTACAGAACTGTATTTGTTATTGTTATAGTGGTCAGGGCACAGTACTGTATTTGTTGTAGATATGGTGGTCAGCGAACAGTGCTGTATTTGTTACAGATATATTGATCAGTGTACAGATCTGCATTTGTTGTAGATATAGTGGTCAGTGTACATTACTGTATTTGTTTTCGATTTAATGATTCGTGTACAGTACGGTATTTGTTACAGATATAGTGGTCAGTGTACAGTACTGTATTTGTTATAGATATAATGATCAGTGTACAGTACTGTATTTGTTATTGGTATAGTGGTCAGTGTCCAGTTCTGTATTTGTTATAGATATTGTGGTCAGTGTACAATACTGTATTTGTTATAGATATAATGATCAGTGTACAGTACTGTATTTGTTATAGGTATAGTGGTCAGTGTACAGTAATTTATTTGTTATATAAATAGTTATCAGTATAAGGTCCTGTATTTGTTATAGAAATAGTTATTGACATAGTGGTCAGGGTACTGTACTGTATTTGTTGTAGATATGGTGGTCAGCGTACAGTACTGTATTTGTTACAAGTATAATGATCAGTGTACAGTACTGTATTTGTTATAGAAATAGGGGTCAGTGTACAGTACTTTATTTGTAATAGATATAGTGGTCTGCGTACTGTACTGTATTTGTTGTAGATATAATGATCAGTGTACAGTACTGTATTTGTTATAGGTATAGTGGTCAGTGTACAGTACTGTATTTGTTATAGATATAATGATCAGTGTACAGTACTGTATTTGTTATTGGTATAGTGGTCAGTGTCCAGTTCTGTATTTGTTATAGATATTGTGGTCAGTGTACAATACTGTATTTGTTATAGATATAATGATCAGTGTACAGTACTGTATTTGTTATAGGTATAGTGGTCAGTGTACAGTAATTTATTTGTTATATAAATAGTTATCAGTATAAGGTCCTGTATTTGTTATAGAAATAGTTATTGACATAGTGGTCAGGGTACTGTACTGTATTTGTTGTAGATATGGTGGTCAGCGTACAGTACTGTATTTGTTACAAGTATAATGATCAGTGTACATTACTGTATTTGTTATAGAAATAGGGGTCAGTGTACAGTACTTTATTTGTAATAGATATAGTGGTCTGCGTACTGTATTGTATTTGTTGTAGATATAATGATCAGTGTACAGTACTGTATTTGTTATAGATATAGTCGTCAGTGTACAGTGCTGTATTTGTTATAGATATAGTTGTCAGTGTACAGTACTGTATTTGTTATAGATGTATTAATCAGTGTACAGTACTGTATTTGTTATTGATATAGTGGTCAGGGTACAGTACTGTATTTGTTGTAGATATGGTGGTCAGCGTACAGTACTGTATTTGTTATAGATGTAAAAAGCAGTGTACAGATCTGCATTTGTTGTAGAAATAGTGATCGGTGTACAGTACTGTATTTGTTGTAGATAGAGTGATCAGTGTACAGTAATATATAGGTAATATAAATAGTTGTCAGTGTAAGGTCCTGTATTTGGTATAGAAATAGTGATCAGTGTACAGTGCATTATTTGTAATAGATATAATGATCAGTGTACAGTACTGTATTTGTTGTTATGTGTAGTGGTCAGTGTACACTACTGTATTTGGTGTAGATATAGTGGTCAGCGTACAGTACTGTATTTGTTATAGATATAAGGAACAGTGTGCAGTACTGTAATTGTTACACGTTTAGTGGTCTGTGTACAGTACTGTAGTTGTTGTAGATATAGTGGTCAGTGTACTGTACAGTCCTTGGTATAGATATAATGATCAGTGTGTACAGTAGTGTATTTGTTGTACGTGTAGTGGTCAGTGTACACTACTGCATTTGGTGTAGATTTAGTGGTCAGCGTACAGTACTGTATTTGTTATAGATATAAGGATCAGTGTGCAGTACTGTATATGTTACACGTGTAGTGGTCTGTGTACAGTACTGTAGTTGTTGTAGATATAGTGGTCAGTGTAATGTACAGTACTTGGTATAGATATAATGATCAGTGTACAGTACTGTATTTGTTATACGTGTAGTGGTCATTGTAAAGTACTGTATTTGTTAGAGATTTAATCATCAGTGTACAGTACTATATTTGTTGTAGATTTAATAATCAGTGTACAGTACTGTATTTGTTATAGATATAGTGGTCAGTGTACAGTACTGAAATTGTGGTAGATATAGTGGTCTGTGTACAGTACTGTTTTTGGTATAGATATAATGATCAGTGTACAGTGCTGTATGTGTTATAAGTGTAGTGGTCAGTGTACAGTACAGTATTTGTTGTAGAAATAGTGGTCAGTGTACAGTACTGTATTTGTTATAGATGTAGTGGTCAGTGTACACTACTGTATTTGTTGCACATATAGTGGTCAGCGTACGGTACTGTATTTGTTATAGATATAATGATCAGTGTGCAGTACTGTATTTGTTATAGGTGTAGTGGTCAGTGTACAGTACTGTATTTGTTATAGATATAATGATCAGTGTACAGATCTGCATTTGTTGTAGATATAGTGGTCAGTGTACAGTACTGTATTTGTTATCGATTTATAGATCCTTGTACAGTATGGTATTTGTTACAGATATAGTGTTCAGTGTACAGTACTGTATTTTTTAAAGACATAATGATCAGTGTACAGTACTGTATTTGTTATAGGTATAGTGGTCAGTGTACAGTAATTTATTTGTTATATAAATAGTTATAAGTGTAATGTCCTGTATTTGTTATAGAAACAGTTTTTGATATAGTGGTCAGTGTACTGTACAGTACTTGGTATAGATATAATGATCAGTGTACAGTACTGTATTTGCTATACGTGTAGTGGTCATTGTAAAGTACTGTATTTGTTAGAGATTTAATCATCAGTGTACAGTACTATATTTGTTGTAGATTTAATAATCAGTGTACAGTACTGTATTTGTTATAGATATAGTGGTCAGTGTACAGTACTGAAATTGTTGTAGATATAGTGGTCTGTGTACAGTACTGTTTTTGGTATAGATATAATGATCAGTGTACAGTGCTGTATGTGTTATAAGTGTAGTGGTCAGTGTACAGTACAGTATTTGTTGTAGAAATAGTGGTCAGTGTACAGTACTGTATTTGTTATAGATGAAGTGGTCAGTGTACACTACTGTATTTGTTGCACATATAGTGGTCAGCGTACGGTACTGTATTTGTTATAGATATAATGATCAGTGTGCAGTACTGTATTTGTTATAGGTGTAGTGGTCAGTGTACAGTACTGTATTTGTTATAGATATAATGATCAGTGTACAGATCTGCATTTGTTGTAGATATAGTGGTCAGTGTACAGTACTGTATTTGTTATCGATTTATAGATCCTTGTACAGTACGGTATTTGTTACAGATATAGTGGTCAGTGTACAGTACTGTATTTTTTAAAGACATAATGATCAGTGTACAGTACTGTATTTGTTCTAGGTATAGTGGTCAGTGTACAGTAATTTATTTGTTATATAAATAGTTATAAGTGTAATGTCCTGTATTTGTTATAGAAATAGTTTTGATATAGTGGTCAGTGTACTGTACAGTACTTAGTATAGATATAATGATCAGTGTACAGTACTGTATTTGTTATAATGTGTAGTGGTCATTGTAAAGTACTGTATTTGTTAGAGATGTAATCATCAGTGTACAGTACTGAATTTGTTGTAGATTTAATAATCAGTGTACAGTACTGTATTTGTTATAGATATAGTGGTCAGTGTACAGTACTGAAACTGTTGTAGATATAGTGGTCTGTGTACAGTACTTTTTTTGGTATAGATATAATGATCAGTGTACAGTGCTGTATGTGTTATACGTGTAGTGGTCAGTGCACAGTACAGTAGTTGTTGTAGAAATAGTGGTCAGTGTACAGTACTGTATTTGTTATAGATATAGTGGTCAGTGTACACTACTATATTTGTTGTAGATATAGTGGTCAGTGTACAGTACAGTATTTATTATTGATATAATGATCAGTGTGCACTACTGTATTTGTTGTAGATATAGTGGTCAGAGTACAGTACTGTATTTGTTGTAGATATAGTTATCAGTGTACAGATCTGCATTTGTTGTAGATATAGTGATCAGTGTACAATAATGTATTTGTTATATAAATAGTTATCAGTGTAAGGTCCTGTATTTGTTATAGAAATAGTGGTCAGTGTACAGTACTTTATTTGTTATTGATATATTGATCAGTGTACAGTACTGTATTTTTTATAGATATAGTGGTCAGTGTACAGTACTATATTTGTTAGAGAAATAATGATCAGTGTACAGTAATGTATTTGTTATAGATATAATGATCAGTGTACAGTACTGTATTTGTTATATGTGTAGTGGTCAGTGTACACAACTATATTTATTGTAGTGGTCAGTGTACAGTACTGTATTTGTTATAGATGTAGTGGTCAGTGTACACTACTGTATTTGTTGCACATATAGTGGTCAGCGTACGGTACTGTATTTGTTATAGATATAATGATCAGTGTGCAGTACTGTATTTGTTATAGGTGTAGTGGTCAGTGTACAGTACTGTATTTGTTATAGATATAATGATCAGTGTACAGATCTGCATTTGTTGTAGATATAGTGGTCAGTGTACAGTACTGTATTTGTTATCGATTTATAGATCCTTGTACCGTACTGTATTTTTTAAAGACATAATGATCAGTGTACAGTACTGTATTTGTTCTAGGTATAGTGGTCAGTGTACAGTAATTTATTTGTTATATAAATAGTTATAAGTGTAATGTCCTGTATTTGTTATAGAAATAGTTTTTGATATAGTGGTCAGTGTACTGTACAGTACTTGGTATAGATATGATGATCAGTGTACAGTACTGTATTTGTTATACGTGTAGTGGTCATTGTAAAGTACTGTATTTGTTAGAGATGTAATCATCAGTTTACAGTACTGAATTTGTTGTAGATTTAATAATCAGTGTACAGTACTGTATTTGTTATAGATATAGTGGTCAGTGTACAGTACTGAAACTGTTGTAGATATAGTGGTCTGTGTACAGTACTTTTTTTGGTATAGATATAATGATCAGTGTACAGTGCTGTATTTGTTATAGATATAGTTGTCAGTGTACAGTGCTGTATTTGTTATAGAAATAGTGGTAAGTGTAAAGTACTGTATTTGTTATAGATATAGTTGTCAGTGTACAGTACTGTATTTGTTATAGATGTATTAATCAGTGTACAGTACTGTATTTGTTTTTGATATAGTGGTCAGGGTACAGTACTGTATTTGTTGTAGATATGGTGGTCAGCGTACAGTACTGTATTTGTTATAGATGTAAAAATCAGTGTACAGATCTGCATTTGTTGTAGAAATAGTGATCGGTGTACAGTACTGTATTTGTTATAGATAGAGTGATCAGTGTACAGTACTGTATCTGTTATAGAAATAGTTGTCAGTGTACATTACTGTATTAGATATACATATAGTGGTCAGTGTACAGTACTGTATTTGTTAAAGATGTAATAATCAGTGTACAGTACTGTATTTGTTATTGATAATGTGCTGAGTGTACAGTACTGTATTTGTTATTGATATAGCGGTCAGTGTACAGTACTGTATTTGTTATTGGTATAGTGGTCAGGGCACAGTACTGTATTTGAAATAGGTATAATGATCAGTGTACTGTACTGTATTTATTGTAGATATAGTGTTCAGTGTACAGTACAGTATTTGTTATTGATATAATGATCAGTGTGCAGTACTGTATTTGTTGTAGATATAGTGTTCAGAGTACAGTACTGTATTTGTTGTAGATATAGTGATCAGTGTACAGATCTGCATTTGTTGTAGATATAGCGGTCAGAGTACAGTACTGTATTTGTTGTAGATATAGTGATCAGTGTACAATAATTGATTTGTTATATAAATAGTTATCAGTGTAAGGTCCTGTATTTGTTATAGAACTAGTGGTCAGTGTACTGTACTTTATTTGTTATTGATATATTGATCAGTGTACAGTACTGTTTTTTATAGATATAGTGGTCAGTGTACAGTACTATATTTGTTAGAGATATAATGATCAGTGTACAGTACTGTATTTGTTTTCGATATAGTCGTCAGTGTACAGTGATGTATCTGTTATAGAAATTGTTGTCAGTGTACAGTACTGTATTTGTTATACATATAGTGGTCTGTGTACAGTGCTGTATTTGTTATAGATATAGTGGTCAGTGTACACTACTAAATTTGTTGTAGATATAGTCGTCAGCGTACAGTACTGTATTTGTTATAGATATAATGATCAGAGTACAGTACTGTATTTGGTATAGATATAATGATCAGTGTACAGTACTGTATTTGTTATAGATATAGTGGTCAGTATACAGTACTGTATTAGTTTTATAGATAGTGGTCAGTGTACAGTACTGTATTTGTTATTGATATAGTGGTGAGTGTATAGTACTGTATTTCTTATTGATATAGTAGTCAGGCTACAGTACTGTATTTGTTGTAGATATGGTGGTCAGCAGACAGTACTGTATTTGTTACAAATATAATGATCAGTGTACAGTACTGTATTTGTTATAGATATAGTGGTCAGTGTACATTTCTTTATTTGTTATAGACATAGATGTCTGTGTTCAGTACTGTATTTATTGTAGATATAGTGATCAGTGTACAGTACAGTATTTGTCATAGATATAGTGGTCAGTGTACAGGACTGTTTTTTTTTGTAGAAATAGTTGTCAGTGTACAGTACTGTATTTGTTATAGATATAGTGGTCAGTGTACAGTACTGTATTTGTTATAGATGTAATAATCAGTGTAAAGTACTGTATTTGTTATTGATATAGTGGTGAATGTACAGTACTGTATTTGTTATTGATATAGTGGTCAGGGCTCAGTACTGTATTTGTTGTAGATATGGTTGTCAGCGTACAATACTGTATTTGTTACAGATATAATGACCAGTGTACAGTACTGAATTTGTTATATGTGTAGTGGTCAGTGTACAGTACTGTATTTATTGTAGAAATAGTGGTCATTGTACACTACTATATTTGTTGTAGATATAGTGGTCAGTGTACAGTACTGTATTTGTTGTAGATATAGTGGTCAGAGTACAGTACTGTATTTGTTGTAGATATGGTGGTCAGCGGACAGTGCTGTATTTGTTACAGATATAATGATCAGTGAACAGTACTGTATTTGTTGTAGAAATAGTGGTCAGTGTACAGTACTGTATATGTTGTAGAAATGGTGGTCAGTGTACAGTACTGTATTTGTTGTAGATATAGTGGTCAGTGTACACTACTAAATATGTTGTAGATATAGTTGTCAGCGTACAGTACTGTATTTGTTATAGATATAATGATCAGTGTGCAGTACTGTATTTGTTGTAGATATAGCAGTCAGTGTATTGTTCTGTATTTTTTGTAGATATAGTGGTCAGTGTACAGTACTGTATTTGTTATATGTGTAGTGGTCAGAGAACCGTATTGTAATTGTTGCTGATATAGTGGTCAGTGTACAGTACTGTATTTGTTGTAGAAATAGTGGTCAGAGTACAGTAATTTATTTGTTATATAAATAGCTATCAGTGTCAGGTCCTGTATTTGTTACAGAAATAGTGGTCAGTTTACAGTACTTTATTTGTTGTAGATATAGTGGTCTGAGTGCAGTACTGTATTTGGTATAGATATAATGTTCAGTGTACAGTACTGTATTTGTTATATGTGTAGTGGTCAGTGTACTGTACTGTATTTGTTGTAGATATGGTGGTCAGTTAACAGTACTGTATTTGTTGTAGATATAATGATCAGTGAACAGTACAGTATTTGTTGTAGATATAGTGGTCAGTGTACAGTACTGCATTTGTTATGTAAATAGTTATCACTGTAAGGTCCTGAATTTGTTATAGAAATAGTGTCTGTGTACAGTACTGTATTTGTTATAGATATAGTGGTCAGTGTACAGTACTATATTAGTTAAAGAGATAGTGGTCAGTGTACAATACTGTATTTGGTATAGATATAATGTTCAGTGTACAGTACAGTATTTGTTATATGTGTAGTGGTCAGTTAACAGTACTGTATTAGTTAAAGAGATAGTGGTCAGTGTACAGTACTGTATTTGGTATAGATATAATGTTCAGTGTACAGTACTGTATTTGTTATATGTGTAGTGGTCAGTGTACTGTACTGTATTTGTTGTAGATATGGTGGTCAGTTAACAGTACTGTATTTGTTGTAGATATAATGATCAGTGAACAGTACAGTATTTGTTGTAGATATAGTGGTCAGTGTACAGTACTGCATTTGTTATGTAAATAGTTATCACTGTAAGGTCCTGAATTTGTTATAGAAATAGTGTCTGTGTACAGTACTGTATTTGTTATAGATATAGTGGTCAGTGTACAGTACTATATTAGTTAAAGAGATAGTGGTCAGTGTACAATACTGTATTTGGTATAGATATAATGTTCAGTGTACAGTACAGTATTTGTTATATGTGTAGTGGTCAGTTAACAGTACTGTATTAGTTAAAGAGATAGTGGTCAGTGTACAGTACTGTATTTGGTATAGATATAATGTTCAGTGTACAGTACTGTATTTGTTATATGTGTAGTGGTCAGTGTACTGTACTGTATTTGTTGTAGATATGGTGGTCAGTTAACAGTACTGTATTTGTTGTAGATATAATGATCAGTGAACAGTACAGTATTTGTTGTAGATATAGTGGTCAGTGTACAGTTCTGCATTTGTTATGTATATAGTTATCACTGTAAGGTCCTGAATTTGTTATAGAAATAGTGTCTGTGTACAGTACTGTATTTGTTATAGATATAGTGGTCAGTGTACAGTACTGTATTAGTTATAGAGATAGTGGTCAGTGTACAGTACTGTATTTGGTATAGATATAATGTTCAGTGTACAGTACAGTATTTGTTATATGTGTAGTGGTCAGTTAACAGTACTGTATTTGTTGTAGATATAATGATAAGACAACAGTACTGTATTTGTTGTAGATATCGTGGTCAGCGTACAATACTGTATTTGTTACAGATATAATGATCAGTGTACAGTACTGTATGTGTTACAGATATAATGATCAGTGTACAGTACTGTGTTTGTTATATGTGTAGTGGTCAGTGTACACTACTATATTTGTTGTAGATAATGTGGTCAGTGTACAGTACTGTATTTGTTGAAGATATAGTGATCAGTGTACAGTAATTTATTTGTTATATAAATAGTTATCAGTGTAAGGTCCTGTATTTGTTTTAGAAATAGTGGTCAGTGTACAGTACTTTATTTGTTGTAGATATAGTGGTTTGTGTATAGTACTGTATTTGTTATAGATATAGTGGTCAGTGTACAGTACTGTATTTGTTATAGAAATAGTGGTCAGTGTACAGTACTGTATTTGTTGTAGATATAGTGGTCAGTGTACAATATTCTATTTGATATAGATGTAAAAATCTATGTACAGTACTGAATTTGTTATTGATACAGTGGTGAGTGTACAGTACTGTATTTGTTATTGATATAGTGTTCAGGGTTCAGTACTGTATTTGTTGTAGATATGGTGGTCAGCGGACAGTACTTTATTTGTTATAGACATAGTGGTCTGTTTACAGTACGGTATTTGTTGTAGATATAGTGGTCAGTGAACAGTACTGTATTTGTTATATGTGTAGTGTTGAGTGTACAGTACTGTATTTGTTGTAGATATAGTGATCAGTGTACAATAATTTATTTGTTATATAAATAGTTATCAGTGTAAGGTCCTGTATTTGTTATAGAACTAGTGGTCAGTGTACAGTACTTTATTTGTTATTGATATATTGATCAGTGTACAGTACTGTATTTTTTATAGATATAGTGGTCAGTGTACAGTACTATATTTGTTAGAGATATAATGATCAGTGTACAGTACTGTATTTGTTTTCGATATAGTCGTCAGTGTACAGTGCTGTATCTGTTATAGAAATTGTTGTCAGTGTACAGTACTGTATTTGTTATACATATAGTGGTCTGTGTACAGTGCTGTATTTGTTATAGATATAGTGGTCAGTGTACACTACTAAATTTGTTGTAGATATAGTCAGCGTACAGTACTGTATTTGTTATAGATATAATGATCAGAGTACAGTACTGTATTTGGTATAGATATAATGATCAGTGTACAGTACTGTATTTGTTATAGATATAGTGGTCAGTATACAGTACTGTATTAGTTATATAGATAGTGGTCAGTGTACAGTACTGTATTTGTTATTGATATAGTGGTGAGTGTACAGTACTGTATTTCTTATTGATATAGTAGTCAGGCTACAGTACTGTATTTGTTGTAGATATGGTGGTCAGCAGACAGTACTGTATTTGTTACAAATATAATGATCAGTGTACAGTACTGTATTTGTTATAGATATAGTGGTCAGTGTACATTTCTTTATTTGTTATAGACATAGATGTCTGTGTTCAGTACTGTATTTATTGTAGATATAGTGATCAGTGTACAGTACAGTATTTGTCATAGATATAGTGGTCAGTGTACAGTACTGTTTTTTTTTGTAGAAATAGTTGTCAGTGTACAGTACTGTATTTGTTATAGATATAGTGGTCAGTGTACAGTAATGTATTTGTTATAGATGTAATAATCAGTGTAAAGTACTGTATTTGTTATTGATATAGTGGTGAATGTACAGTACTGTATTTGTTATTGATATAGTGGTCAGGGCTCAGTACTGTATTTGTTGTAGATATGGTTGTCAGCGTACAATACTGTATTTGTTACAGATATAATGACCAGTGTACAGTACTTAATTTGTTATATGTGTAGTGGTCAGTGTACAGTACTGTATTTATTGTAGAAATAGTGGTCATTGTACACTACTATATTTGTTGTAGATATAGTTGTCAGTGTACAGTACTGTATTTGTTGTAGATATAGTGGTCAGAGTACAGTGCTGTATTTGTTGTAGATATGGTGGTCAGCGGACAGTGCTGTATTTGTTACAGATATAATGATCAGTGAACAGTACTGTATTTGTTGTAGAAATAGTGGTCAGTGTACAGTACTGTATATGTTGTAGAAATGGTGGTCAGTGTACAGTACTGTATTTGTTGTAGATGTAGTGGTCAGTGTACACTACTAAATATGTTGTAGATATAGTTGTCAGCGTACAGTACTGTATTTGTTATAGATATAATGATCAGTGTGCAGTACTGTATTTGTTGTAGATATAGCAGTCAGTGTATTGTTCTGTATTTTTTGTAGATATACTGGTCAGTGTACAGTACTGTATTTGTTATATGTGTAGTGGTCAGAGAACCGTATTGTAATTGTTGCTGATATAGTGGTCAGTGTACAGTACTGTATTTGTTGTAGAAATAGTGGTCAGAGTACAGTAATTTATTTGTTATATAAATAGCTATCAGTGTCAGGTCCTGTATTTGTTACAGAAATAGTGGTCAGTTTACAGTACTTTATTTGTTGTAGATATAGTGGTCTGAGTGCAGTACTGTATTTGGTATAGATATAATGTTCAGTGTACAGTACTGTATTTGTTATATGTGTAGTGGTCAGTGTACTGTACTGTATTTGTTGTAGATATGGTGGTCAGTTAACAGTACTGTATTTGTTATAGATATAATGATCAGTGAACAGTACAGTATTTGTTGTAGATATAGTGGTCAGTGTACAGTACTGCATTTGTTATAGAGATAGTGGTCAGTGTACAGTACTGTATTTGGTATAGATATAATGTTCAGTGTACAGTACTGTATTTGTTATATGTGTAGTGGTCAGAGAACCGTATTGTAATTGTTGCTGATATAGTGGTCAGTGTACAGTACTGTATTTGTTGTAGAAATAGTGGTCAGAGTACAGTAATTTATTTATTATATAAATAGCTATCAGTGTCAGGTCCTGTATTTGTTACAGAAATAGTGGTCAGTTTACAGTACTTTGTTTGTTGTAGATATAGTGGTCTGAGTGCAGTACTGTATTTGGTATAGATATAATGTTCAGTGTACAGTACTGTATTTGTTATATGTGTAGTGGTCAGTGTACTGTACTGTATTTGTTGTAGATATGGTGGTCAGTTAACAGTACTGTATTTGTTGTAGATATAATGATCAGTGAACAGTACAGTATTTGTTGTAGATATAGTGGTCAGTGTACAGTTCTGCATTTGTTATGTAAATAGTTATCACTGTAAGGTCCTGAATTTGTTATAGAAATAGTGTCTGTGTACAGTACTGTATTTGTTATAGATATAGTGGTCAGTGTACAGTACTGTATTAGTTATAGAGATAGTGGTCAGTGTACAGTACTGTATTTGGTATAGATATAATGTTCAGTGTACAGTACAGTATTTGTTATATGTGTAGTGGTCAGTTAACAGTACTGTATTTGTTGTAGATATAATGATAAGACAACAGTACTGTATTTGTTGTAGATATCGTGGTCAGCGTACAATACTGTATTTGTTACAGATATAATGATCAGTGTACAGTACTGTATGTGTTATAGATATAATGATCAGTGTACAGTACTGTGTTTGTTATATGTGTCGTGGTCAGTGTACACTACTATATTTGTTGTAGATAATGTGGTCAGTGTACAGTACTGTATTTGTTGTTGATATAGTGGTCAGAGTACAGTACTGTATTTGTTGAAGATATAGTGATCAGTGTACAGTAATTTATTTGTTATATAAATAGTTATCAGTGTAAGGTCCTGTATTTGTTTTAGAAATAGTGGTCAGTGTACAGTACTTTATTTGTTGTAGATATAGTGGTTTGTGTATAGTACTGTATTTGTTATAGATATAGTGGTCAGTGTACAGTACTGTATTTGTTATAGAAATAGTGGTCAGTGTACAGTACTGTATTTTTTGTAGATATAGTGGTCAGTGTACAATACTCTATTTGATATAGATGTAAAAATCTATGTACAGTACTGAATTTGTTATTGATACAGTGGTGAGTGTACAGTACTGTATTTGTTATTGATATAGTGTTCAGGGTTCAGTACGGTATTTGTTGTAGATATAGTGGTCATTGAACAGTACTTTATTTGTTATATGTGTAGTGTTGAGTGTACAGTACTGTATTTGTTGTAGATATAGTGGTCAGTGTATAGTACTGTATTTTTTATAGAGATCGTGGTCAGTGTACGTTACTGTATTTGTTATAGATATAGTGGTCAGTGTACAGTAATGTATTATACATGGATGTAATAATCAGTGTACAGTACTGTATTTGTTATTGATATAGTGGTCAGGGTACAATACTGTATTTGTTGTAGATATGGTGGTCAGTGTACAGTACTGTATTTGTTACAGATATAATTATCACTGTACAGTACTGTATTTGTTATAGATAGTGTGGTCAGTGTACAGTACTTTATTTGTTATAGACATAGTGGTCTGTGTACAGTGAGGTATTTGTTGTAGATATAGTGGTCAGAGTACAGTACAGTATTTGTTGTAGATATAGTGGTCAGTATACAGTACTGTATTTGTTGTAGATATAGTGATCAGTGTACAGATCTGCATTTGTTGTAGATATAGTGGTCAGAGTAGAGTACTGTATTTGTTGTAGATATAGTGATCAGTGTACAATAATTTATTTGTTATATAAATAGTTATCAGTGTAATGTCCTGTATTTGTTATAGAAATAGTGGTCAGTGTACAGTACTTTATTTGTTATTGATATATTGATCAGTGTACAGTACTGTATTTTTATAGATATAGTGGTCAGTGTAGAGTACTATATTTGTTAGAGATATAATGATCAGTGTACAGTACTGTATTTGTTTTCGATATAGTCGTCAGTGTACAGTACTGTATCTGTTATAGAAATAGTTGTCAGTGTACAGTACTGTATTTGTTAAAGATGTAATAGTCAGTGTACAGTACTTTATTTGTTATTGATAATGTGCGGAGTGTACAGTACTGTATTTGTTATTGATATAGCGGTCAGTGTACAGTACTGTAGTTGTTATTGATAATGTGCTGAGTGTACAGTACTGTATTTGTTGTAGATATAGTGGTCAGTGTATAGTACTGTAATTCTTATAGAGATCGTGGTCAGTGTACGTTACTGTATTTGTTATAGATATAGTGGTCAGTGTACAGTACTGCATTATACATGGATGTAATAATCAGTGTACAGTACTGTATTTGTTATTGATATAGTGGTCAGGGTACAATACTGTATTTGTTGTAGATATGGTGGTCAGTGTACAGTACTGTATTTGTTACAGATATAATTATCAGTGTACAGTACTGTATTTGTTATAGATATAGTGGTCAGTGTACAGTACTTTATTTGTTATAGACATAGTGGTCTGTGTACAGTGAGGTATTTGTTGTAGATATAGTGGTCAGAGTACAGTACAGTATTTGTTGTAGATATAGTGGTCAGTATACTGTACTGTATTTGTTGTAGATAAGGTGGTCAGTGTACAGTACTGTATTTGTTAGAGATATAATGATCAGTGTACAGTACTGTATATGTTATAGAAATAGTGGTCAGTGTACAGTACTGTATTTGTTATAGATATAGTTGTCAGTGTACAGTACTGTATTTGTTATAGATGTAATAATCAGTGTATTGTACTGTATTTGTTATAGAAATAGTGGTCAGTGTACAGTACTGTATTTGATAGAGATATAGTGTACAGTACTGTATTTGTATTTGTTATAGATATAGTCGTCAGTGTACAGTGCTGTATTTGTTATAGAAATAGTGGTCAGTGTACAGTAATGTATTTGTTATAGATATAGTTGTCAGTGTACAGTACTGTATTTGTTATAGATGTAATAATCAGTGTATTGTACTGTATTTGTTATAAATATAGTGGTGAATGTACAGTTCTGTATTTGTTATAGATGTAATAATCAGTGTACAGTACTGTATTTGTTATTGATATAGAGGTCAGTGCACAGTACTGTATTTGTTGAAGATATGGTGGTCAGCGTACATTACTGTATTTGTTACAGATATAATGATCAGTGTACAGTACTGTATTTGATATAGATATAATGATCAGTGTACAGTACTGTATTTGTTGTAGAAAAAGGTGTCATTGTACAGTACTGTATTTGTTATAGATATAGTGGTCAGTGTACACTACTATATTTGTTGTCTATATAGTGGTCAGAGTACAGTACTGTATTTGTTGTAGATATAGTGATCAGTGTACAGATCTAATATGTTGTAGATATAGTGGTCAGAGTACAGTACTGTATTTGATGTAGATATAGTGATCAGGTTACAATAATTTATTTGTTATATAAATAGTTATCAGTGTAAGGTCCTGTATTTGTTATAGAAATAGTGGTCAGTGTACAGTACTTTATTTGTTATTGATATAATGATCAGTGTACAGTACTGTATTTTTTATATATATAATGGTCAGTGTACAGTACTATATTTGTTAGAGATATAATGATCAGTGTACAGTACTGTATTTGTTATATATGTAGTGGTCAGTGTACAGTACTGTATTTGTTGTAGAAATAGTGGTCAGTGCACAGCACTGTATTTGTTATAAATATAGTGGTCAGTGTACACTACTGTATTTGTTGTAGATATAGCGGTCAGTGTACAGTACTGTAGTTGTTATTGATAATGTGCTGAGTGTACAGTACTGTATTTGTTGTAGATATAGTGGTCAGTGTATAGTACTGTATTTTTTATAGAGATCGTGTTCATTGTACGTTACTGTATTTGTTATAGATATAGTGGTCAGTGTACAGTACTGTATTAGTTATAGAGATAGTGGTCAGTGTACAGTACTGTATTTGGTATAGATATAATGTTCAGTGTACAGTACAGTATTTGTTATATGTGTAGTGGTCAGTTAACAGTACTGTATTTGTTGTAGATATAATGATAAGACAACAGTACTGTATTTGTTGTAGATATCGTGGTCAGCGTACAATACTGTATTTGTTACAGATATAATGATCAGTGTACAGTACTGTATGTGTTATAGATATAATGATCAGTGTACAGTACTGTGTTTGTTATATGTGTAGTGGGCAGTGTACACTACTATATTTGTTGTAGATAATGTGGTCAGTGTACAGTACTGTATTTGTTGTTGATATAGTGGTCAGAGTACAGTACTGTATTTGTTGAAGATATAGTGATCAGTGTACAGTAATTTATTTGTTATATAAATAGTTATCAGTGTAAGGTCCTGTATTTGTTTTAGAAATAGTGGTCAGTGTACAGTACTTTATTTGTTGTAGATATAGTGGTTCGTGTATAGTACTGTATTTGTTATAGATATAGTGGTCAGTGTACAGTACTGTATTTGTTATAGAAATAGTGGTCAGTGTACAGTACTGTATTTTTTGTAGATATAGTGGTCAGTGTACAATACTCTATTTGATATAGATGTAAAAATCTATGTACAGTACTGAATTTGTTATTGATACAGTGGTGAGTGTACAGTACTGTATTTGTTATTGATATAGTGTTCAGGGTTCAGTACTGTATTTGTTGTAGATATGGTGGTCAGCGGACAGTACTTTATTTGTTATAGACATAGTGGTCTGTTTACAGTACGGTATTTGTTGTAGATATAGTGGTCATTGAACAGTACTGTATTTGTTATATGTGTAGTGTTGAGTGTACAGTACTGTATTTGTTGTAGATATAGTGGTCAGTGTATAGTACTGTATTTTTTATAGAGATCGTGGTCAGTGTACGTTACTGTATTTGTTATAGATATAGTGGTCAGTGTACAGTAATGTATTATACATGGATGTAATAATCAGTGTACAGTACTGTATTTGTTATTGATATAGTGGACAGGGTACATTACTGTATTTGATGTAGATATGGTGGTCAGTGTACAGTACTGTATTTGTTACAGATATAATTATCAGTGTACAGTACTGTATTATATATGGATGTAATAATCAGTGTACAGTACTGTATTTGTTATTGATATAGTGGTCAGGGTACAATACTGTATTTGTTGTAGATATGGTGGTCAGTGTACAGTACTGTATTTGTTACAGATATAATTATCACTGTACAGTACTGTATTTGTTATAGATATAGTGGTCAGTGTACAGTACTTTATTTGTTATAGACATAGTGGTCTGTGTACAGTGAGGTATTTGTTGTAGATATAGTGGTCAGAGTACAGTACAGTATTTGTTGTAGATATAGTGGTCAGTATACCGTACTGTATTTGTTGTATATATTGTGATCAGTGTACAGATCTGCATTTGTTGTAGATATAGTGGTCAGAGTAGAGTACTGTATTTGTTGTAGATATAGTGATCAGTGTACAATAATTTATTTGTTATATAAATAGTTATCAGTGTAATGTCCTGTATTTGTTATAGAAATAGTGGTCAGTGTACAGTACTTTATTTGTTATTGATATATTGATCAGTGTACAGTACTGTTTTTTTTTATAGATATAGTGGTCAGTGTAGAGTACTATATTTGTTAGAGATATAATGATCAGTGTACAGTACTGTATTTGTTTTCGATATAGTCGTCAGTGTACAGTACTGTATCTGTTATAGAAATAGTTGTCAGTGTACAGTACTGTATTAGTTATACATGTAGTGGTCAGTGTACAGTACTGTATTTGTTAAAGATGTAATAATCAGTGTACAGTACTGTATTTGTTATTGATAATGTGCGGAGTGTACAGTACTGTATTTGTTATTGATATAGCGGTCAGTGTACAGTACTGTAATTGTTATTGATAATGTGCTGAGTGTACAGTACTGTATTTGTTGTAGATATAGTGGTCAGTGTATAGTACTGTAATTTTTATAGAGATCGTGGTCAGTGTACGTTACTGTATTTGTTATAGATATAGTGGTCAGTGTACAGTTCTGCATTATACATGGATGTAATAATCAGTGTACAGTACTGTATTTGTTATTGATATAGTGGTCAGGGTACAATACTGTATTTGTTGTAGATATGGTGGTCAGTGTACAGTACTGTATTTGTTACAGATATAATTATCAGTGTACAGTACTGTATTTGTTATAGATATAGTGGTCAGTGTACAGTACTTTATTTGTTATAGACATAGTGGTATGTGTACAGTGAGGTATTTGTTGTAGATATAGTGGTCAGAGTACAGTACAGTATTTGTTGTAGATATAGTGGTCAGTATACTGTACTGTATTTGTTGTAGATAAGGTGGTCAGTGTACAGTACTGTATTTGTTAGAGATATAATGATCAGTGTACAGTACTGTATATGTTATAGAAATAGTGGTCAGTGTACAGTACTGTATTTGTTATAGATATAGTTGTCAGTGTACAGTACTGTATTTGTTATAGATGTAATAATCAGTGTATTGTACTGTATTTGTTATAAATATAGTGGTGAATGTACAGTTCTGTATTTGTTATAGATGTAATAATCAGTGTACAGTACTGTATTTGTTATTGATATAGAGGTCAGTGCACAGTACTGTATTTGTTGAAGATATGGTGGTCAGCGTACATTACTGTATTTGTTACAGATATAATGATCAGTGTACAGTACTGTATTTGATATAGATATAATGATCAGTGTACAGTACTGTATTTGTTGTAGAAAAAGGTGTCATTGTACAGTACTGTATTTGTTATAGATATAGTGGTCAGTGTACACTACTATATTTGTTGTCTATATAGTGGTCAGAGTACAGTACTGTATTTGTTGTAGATATAGTGATCAGTGTACAGATCTATGTATGTTGTAGATATAGTGGTCAGAGTACAGTACTGTATTTGATGTAGATATAGTGATCAGGTTACAATAATTTATTTGTTATATAAATAGTTATCAGTGTAAGGTCCTGTATTTGTTATAGAAATAGTGGTCAGTGTACAGTACTTTATTTGTTATTGATATAATGATCAGTGTACAGTACTGTATTTTTTATATATATAATGGTCAGTGTACAGTACTATATTTGTTAGAGATATAATGATCAGTGTACAGTACTGTATTTGTTATATATGTAGTGGTCAGTGTACAGTACTGTATTTGTTGTAGAAATAGTGGTCAGTGCACAGCACTGTATTTGTTATAAATATAGTGGTCAGTGTACACTACTGTATTTGTTGTAGATATAGTGGTCAGTGTACAGTACTGTATTTGTTATAGATATAATGATCAGAGTACAGTACTGTATTTGTTATAGATACAATGATCAGTGTACAGATCTGCATTTGTTGTAGATATAGTGGTCAGTGGGGGCGGTAGGTAGCCTAGCGGTAGGTAGCCTAGTGGTTAGAGCGTTGGACTTGTAACCGGAGGGTTGTAAGTTCGAATCCCCGAGCTGACAAGGAAAAAATCTGTTGTTCTGCCCCTGAACAAGGCAGTTAACCCACTGTTCCCCGGGCGCCGAAGATGTGGATGTCGATTAAGGCAGCCCCACCGCACCTCTCTGATTCAGAGGGGTTGGGTTAAATGCGGATGACACATTTCGGTTGAAGGCACTTGGTTGTACAACTGACTAATAGTGGTGACTTTGACAGTGTTCAGTACTGTATTTGTTGTAGATATAATGTTCAGTGTGAAGTACTGTATTTGTTGTAGATATAGTGGTCAGTGTACACTACTGTATTTGTTATATGTGTAGTGGTCAGAGTACAGTACTGTATTTGTTGTAGATATAATGGTCAGTGTAAAGTACTGTATTTGTTGTAGATATAGTGGTCAGTGTAAAGTACTGTATTTGTTGTAGATATAGTGGTCAGTGTAAAGTACTGTATTTGTTGTAGATATAGTGGTCAGTTTACATTTCTCAGAAAAATGTACATTTACTAATCTTCACATTTGTATCCATCTGTTACTCATTGGTAATTTTTTGTTTTTGTTATATCCGCATTAAATACGTTTTTGATTAGATTAAATGATCATAGCATTCACATTGTTCATATAGTCATATACAGTTATATTTAATTTAAAATAAAAAAAACAAAGTAGTTGAGTATAACACATGAATATACATACATCTAATTAACAAAATACTCTAAACAACCCTAAACCTGCTTTAACGGACCCAATGCTATGTCAAGGAAATAGTATACTATTTCAATTAAAAAACATTTCTAACTCAACATTGTTGATAGCAGTGATATGTCACAAATCGCCTTATCATGTTGTACTGTACATGTGAACTATCAGATAAACAGCTGTAGTCATGGAGGCCCTGTTAAAACCATGACGATGATGACAGGGTATATAACGTCATAAATACATGAATACAGCTACTTTGTCTACAGTATATTTAACATCCCGGGCATAGAGCTGGGTACAGATAGCGTGGGGTGATGGGGAAATCAAAACCTGGTGCATTGTGGGGTAACCTGTCTGAACCTCCAGTCCTACAGGCCAAAACCGGAGCAGCTAATTGGCTCTCCTAAATATTTAATGATGGTGCGGCCCGATTGGCTGTTTTAATTGTTCCAATTAAAAATTCAATAGCTGGCAAGGAGGGAATATTCAGCACTCCATTAAGCTCCTGGTGTCTGACTCGGACTCAATATATTGACCCCTGACCTATGGCCTCTGATAGAGCAAGGCTCATCCCTGGACCACCTATAGCGGCAGAGGACACACACCGTGAATACCATCAACAGGACTTCACTACAACTATATCAAACCACAAAAATGTTCAGGTAACAAGGTACCTCACAAGAGGAAGCAGAGGATTACCAGGGTGACGTTTCAGATACAACAATACCAAACCCCACAAAAAAAGAAGAAATACATCAGTGATAACAACCAGAAGCAATATGTGTTAATATCTTTCCAAACCGTAACAAGGCACTTCCTAGAGAGACAGTAACTGAACTGGAGTGCAACAGAACTATCAAACAGAGACACAGCCCGTCAATCAAAGCCGCCCACTGGGCACACACTGGTTGATTCAACGTTGTTTCCATGTCAATGACATGACATTGAACCAACGTGGAATAGATGTTGAATTGACGTCTGTGCCCAGTGGGCAGTGGGTATGTGAACTCCTCTCCACCAATGGTGTATCGTCAGGAAGCATGTCTGAGCTAACCAGCTCTCCCAGATCTCCGTTCATGGATGTCCTTGAGCCGAGAGCTGGGACACCGCACACAC
This sequence comes from Brachymystax lenok tsinlingensis, assembly GCA_030435695.1. NCBI lineage: Eukaryota > Metazoa > Chordata > Actinopteri > Salmoniformes > Salmonidae > Brachymystax > Brachymystax lenok. The sequence continues at coordinate 27,223,899 of CM059808.1, read as the reverse complement.
CAGAGAAAAAACTCAGCTTCACCACTTCGAGTCCATAAATATCCCTCAGCCTGCAATGAGTTAAAAGATTTTGCCACGTTAGAACATTACAGAGAGAATTTATCTGATTATGGCAGTAATAATTACCCATCTGTTTATTGCAGATAGAGAAATAATTCATGCAGGCAACAGGCCGTGGTGGCAATGACACTCCGCATTTAGTAAATATGCAAACAGCTCCCTCCTAGTAGGATGCCCTTGTTAAGCAGTACAACATTAAGTGTCTTCGTGACAAGTTATAAATTGTTGCGTTGCACAAACTAGTCGCTGGAATTACAGTGGTGCCGAGAGGTCCTGACTTCATTACGCTATGCAGGAGGGGACGGCTCCATGAAGATGGACACACTAACATGGTGAACCCCGGCCTGGGGGAGAGAGGGAAAGAGGGAGACAGAGAGAGAGATGGAGAGAGAGAGCACGAGAGTGTGTGAGTGCGTCGGGAAGTGCGGTTAATGAAATGACACAGATGGTTTTGTATGGGGAGATTCGTCAGGGCGGAGAGTAGGAGAGAGGGGCAGCCCTCACTATCTCGTCCTCCCATCCAGCCGTCTCCCGTCATTGGAATGCAAGGCCAGTCGACCTGCACTAAATGGGAGCCATTAGTAAAACTTTGAATAATTTATACAGCGGCCGGACAGAGGGGTGGAGGGAGGGAGCGGCAGATTAAAAGCGGACCTCTGCGGGGTGAGTGATCGTGCATCGTGCGATCCGAGGGTCCCTGGCGAACACAGAAAGGATATTTTAAATAAACGCGGCCCTGCATTAATTGATTGCGACCCCAGAAGCTCTAAATAAACAAATGATTAACTGCCGAGAGGACGACCTCTCCATGAAGCGGAGCGACGTAGAGAGGAGGGGCTCACTGGCCGGGTGTGTGTTTGTGTGTGTGTGTGTGTGTCTGTTTCCCGGGGAATGATAGACAGGACAAAATGAGATGACAACATCTTTCTGACTCACCAATTTCTCCTACGTCACCTAAATCCTCTCATTCACTTTCACCCACAGCCAGTTGATCACAACATCACGTTGGAATTCTAACATCGTATTTGGCCTACCAGTCTAGATAAATACTGGTAAATACTGATGCTGAATATAGAGGAACAGGCCGAATAGAGATCACAGCATATTCCATAACCTGGGAACTGGGAAGCATGTTTCCGGGTTAAACCCCACAACTGACACAGTGTTTATACGATCCTGTTAACACCACATGACTGAATGTCAGGACTAAACAAACACTTCTTATAAAGATCCCAGATGTTGTTTGGGTTGTCATGACAGCATTATATACAAAGACGTGGTGGAAAGTACTAAGCAGGTTCTATCATACCCATCATGTCCCTGCCTATCCCGCTGTACACATATAGTATAGCCTAGTATGTCTGCTGTACACATATAGTATAGTATAGCCTATTAGTCCTGCTGTACACATAATATAGTATAGTATAGCCTAGTATGTCTGCTGTACACATATAGTATAGTATAGCCTAGTATGTCTGGTGTACACATATAGTATAGTATAGCCTAGTATGTCTGCTGTACACATATAGTATAGTATAACCTAGTATGTCTGCTGTACACATATAGTATTGTATAGCCTAGTATGTCTGCTGTACCCATATAGTATAGTATAGTCTAGTATGTCTGCTGTACACATATAGCATAGTATAGTCTAGTATGTCTGCTGTACACATATAGTATAGTATAACCTAGTATGTCTGCTGTAGACATATAGTATAGTATAGCCTAGTATGTCTTCTGCACCCATATATTATAGTATAGTTTAGTATGTCTGCTGTACCAATATAGTGTAGTCTAGTATGTCTGCTGTAGCTGTGCAGGTGTGGTAACACAACGCAGAGGTGATAAACCTCATTATTTCTCAGCAGGCCTAACCACCTCAGGCCGGGGGGGTGGAGGGAAAGGAAAGAAGGGGGGGAAAGTCATTGATTCGAGGAGCACTTAACAGATTTACATGTCATTTTAGCTGAGGCCTTAAGATATTTACCCCTCCCCCCAAAAAGATATTAGCGACATTAAAAATGTGACTTAAACTTTACGTTTTTATAAAAAATGTTATTGTCAAATATAAACGATTGCATCTTTTTCGGCCCCTGGAGCCTACTATGTTTTATTAATGCCAGAGCTCTCACTGACATCACAGCTCATTTTTTTGTTTGTCAAGGCACTTCTGAACACTTTTCTTTCTTTTTTTCTCAGGTTACCGGTTTACATGTATAAGGATCATACTCGGTGCCTCTAGATTAACCAGATCAATTAATCTCTGCCCAAGCACCCAGAGTGAATTCCTGTTAAGCATAAAGTCTGCCCAATATTAACTAATAGGAGTCTTTAGGTGCCACAAAATACATTAGCATAACACCCAGACCTTCTCTGACTTTCTTTCTACACACCAAAGACTGGCCAAGAGGAACAGTGATGCATTACTCTGTGAAGAAAACCACACATCTATCTATTACCCTCCAACTTATCCTCCAAAACATAACAACAACTGGAATGATGAAATGGATAGAGAATTCGCCCTGGAAATTAGTGTTGAACAGATATTTAATATTTATCTCTCTAATATCTCTAGTTTGTTTCCTATATTGACGGCTTCTATCAATCCTACTACCGTACCTGATATGTTCAATTTTGCGGGCCAGTCCCTACGTGTATCTCTTGCGTGCGTAGTAGTTATGGATGCATTTCCTCGCGTAGTGGCCTCTCCATCTCTGCTGTATCTTCAGGAGGAAAACACACCACCACACATCTATAGTTAACATAATAATCCACCACTTCCTTTCACTTTGGCTGAATTCAGTTGGATGAGATGGGACCAAAAACACAATTTCAGCTGACACATCACACCTTTTCCCTTCCTGGAGCCCTGCTCTTTCTTTCATGTCTTTCCTTCTTTTTGTTTAGTCTGGTGTTGTTCTGCTTTCATTTTTGAATCATTTTTTGGGGTTTCTACAATATTGTAAATCGAGTTTGAATCCTCGAAAGCCCTATATAAATATGATGTATTATTAGCATTCCAGCGGTTACATAAATACATGTATTTTTGTATAAAATGTAACTTTAGGCAAACTGGATTGGCAACACTCTAGAAGCCGTTGCTTTAGAGGTTCCTACATGTATCTCAGTTTGACTAGACACACACACACACACACACACACACACACACACACACACACACACACACACACACAGACACACACACACACACACAGACACAGACACAGACACACACACACCGAGTGCGCACCAAGCTGGGACAGGTCTCTAAACAGAGGGGAACGGATGTCCTTCACTCTAATTAGGAGATTAAACAATAGCAAGTAAAATAACAATTAGAAGACGCAAGCCAGAAGAAAAAAACGAAGACCAAAATGAGAATTGCGATTGATCTGCAGTCAATAGATCATTTTAAACAAAGTCATTGCTGGCTCGCAACTCAAAGTTCTTGTTGACCTTTTTTGACTACTGAAATCAATGATGCATATTGTCCAGCTAAATCTAATAAAACTCCTGGGCCTCTTGTAAACACTGTTTTCTATTAACATGCTAATACATTAGCCTTTGTTAGAAAGACTATGATGAAGACATCGGAGGAAAAAAAGAAAAAAAGTAGAATAGAAATTGATTGGGAGGGAAGCGACACAAGGGGATTCAGAGAAGATTGTTTCTTTTTTGTCTCTGGTCAATGAGAGGCGGTGGTGGGTGGAGATGTCCTTCACACGCACACACAGTGTGTGACTGAGTTTATCACTGACAACATACTCTGTTTTTTTTGTTTTATTTAACCTTTGTTTAACTTGGCAAGTCAGTTAAGAACAAATTCTTATTTACAATGACGGCCTACCAAAAGGCACAAGGCCTCCTGCGGGGACGGGGGCTGGGATAAAAAAATACAAAAATAATAATAAATAAAATAGGACACACATCATGACAAGAGAGACAACACAACACTACATAAAGAGAGACCTAAGACAACAACATAGCAAGGCAGCAACACATGACAACACAGCATGGTAGCAACACAACATGACAACAACATGGTAGCAACACAACATGGCAGCAGTTTTTTACTGGGCCCTTTTAACACTTGTGCCTCTACTACATTATGACACATCTAAACCAGTGGGTTGGACACACAACCCTTAAAATGGTCACTTTTGTCACATTTTCTACTTAGATCAGCATCCCAATAAACATGGTTTTACTAAATGTTGGTGTGTGGGTAACCAGCTCCTTCCTTCTCTGAGCCTCTCAGCAGTTGGTGGCCGGTGATTCACTCTATTGATATTACCAGGTTTATTTCACCTAAGTACACAATGATATTACACCTAAATACACAATGATATGAGAAGGTTGAATACATCTCAAAGATGATTATAACAAAAAAATGAATTTAAACAAAACCAAAACATTCGCAAAAGGCCCTATTTCTTTCATTTGAGGGTAGAATATATGATCATTTGAACGAGTCTGCCTGTATGCTAACTGTATAATAGCGGTATCTAGGTGCCACGATACACATAACACCCAGACCTTCTCAGACTTTCTTTCTACACACCAACGTCTGGCCAAGAGGAACAGTGACGCATTACACTGGGAAGAAAAACTCATAAATGTTCCCACTCACAAACAAAATTGTGTAGTTACGTAATTGGTTTTATTGTAAAGAATATAAACAAAACCCAAACATTAGCACAGGCCCTATTTGTTTCATTTGAGGACAAAATATCATATCATTTGAATGAAATACTTGGGCCTTTCAAGACCCCCCAGCATTTTAAAACAAACCCCTTTTTACAATAACCCCCCCTTCCTTCCTTTTTCATCAGATGTTGACACCCATCCTGCCTCCTGATCATATGACAGTATTTTACAGGAGTAATAAAGCGGTATATTCTGCTGTGAAGCTTCTGTTCTCCTCTAAGTGCTGGCATAACCTTTACCCTTTTGGCTTTGTGAACTCAGGTGCTCGGTCAGACCCAGATGGCTGCATCGGCAGCCCATAACACGACCCTAACTAAAACCCTGGGCCCGGATGTCTTTATTGGTTTAGATTACAGTCCGTCATAAAACTTTTCATCAATTTCAAGGGTTTGAGCAAATGTCCAAACAGCTCACTGGTAATATGCCCTTTTTCAATAAAGCCTGTGATTTTGTGGGCTTATAAAACATCTTTAACAATTTCACTTGGGGTGGAAAAGAGTGGCTAGATAGAATTGTAAAATATAAGGTTTCGATGCGATGCGATAAAAGTGCCAAAGCATCACTCAAATCCAAAAGCTTTGATTTATAGGTTGTGTGGTAGGAGCTGTTAAACTGGTCAAATGGGACATATGACGATATAGGCTGTGAGAGTGAGATCTGCTCTAGTGGAGAAGCCAACAGAAAAGTAAACTTTAAAGAAGTTAAATTAGATATTTGTCACAGCTTAAAATGCTAATAATACATCTTAAGATGTTGACTTCTCTCCTGACTGGTTTAGAATATCTTCATGCGATTTTTCCAGTTGAAAATCAATGCCTCTGTTAAAGGGTATTATATTATGTTATATAAATATGATTGACTAATCAAACCTGTATATTAAAAGCTAGACTAAATGTGATAATCATTTTGTCCATTCAATGCATAATCATATTGATAACATTAAGTTACATTTCATTTCTGTAGAATTAGCCAGGATATTCAGTATTTCTACTCTGCCCAGTGTCACCACAAAGGGGTGGTGAAATGGAAATGGAACAGCACTGCAGTACTATTTATGGGGATTACATTGGGAAACCAGGGCACTAACTATTTGCTAAAACAGACACTGTGATATTTAACCTGACAGACATCTCGTGGTAGAAATTCATCTTCATGATAGAATATGTGTCCTATGAACAAAAGAGAGACAGGGTTACATCTCCGTCACCTTGCTCTCTGATCGGTCCTGAGCAGCCCGGAGATAAAGACCTTTTTAGACATTATGCTTAACAAGTCACATAGACACCACAAAGAGAGAGAGAGAGGAATGAGGGAGGGAGAGGGACAGAGTGTGTGTGAGTGTGTTTATGTGTGTGTGTGTGTGTGTGTGTGTGTGTGTGTGTGTGTGTGTGTGTGTGTGTGTGTGTGTGTGTGTGTGTGTGTGTGTGTGTGTGTGTGTGTGTGTGTGTGTGTGTGTTAGTGTGGAGAGAGCGAGAGAGAGCGAGAGAGAGCGAGAGAGAGAGAGGTACAAGTCAGACTTTGTATTGAGGGGACGGGGCTCCTCTCTTAATACATACCGCAGACAACGCCAAGAAAATGTATGGTAGTCAAGCTGGGAGCTAATGGAGATGTATGATGGCTCAGCGCTCTCCGCTGTGTTTGATAATCAACGACGCTCCAGACAGGATAGACTACCAAAGGCCAGAATATTCACACCGCTCACTTCAACTCGCGCCTCGCCTGGCGCCTAGTCTCACTATGCTCAGACCACTGGGGGCACATTTACAGGAGCAAACTTGAGAGGGTTATAAAAGGAATTCATATCCTCTAATAATGACATAAGATAGAGGCAACGTAACACTCAGGGAGAAAGACAAAGACTTGAAAGACGAGAAGAAGTTTGGCTAAATGCGGAACTGGGACTTCAGAGGAAAAACAACAGGTGTTGGATTTGAGTCATGTACTGTATATAATGCAGGGTAAATATATGTTGTCTTAAGTCATAAAATTGTGTTTTGGTTATTTTGAGAGATTCAAATGAGTCCTGTGTTATTTGTCAGAGATACTGTCCGTCTGGTGCCATGTCCTTTACATTACAATCAGTCAGGGTTCATCTCCAGAGTTCAGCTCTTGAACGCTTCCCAAATGTGCCTGGCAGTTAGGCTTTACCAAACAGTCATTTAGGGAGTGATACATAGCTGTTGTGACTATTTTTTTTTTTTACAAAACTCAACCCAGAGAAAATTATTTGTGAGAGCAGTGGGGATTGGATTTTGTATCAACAATCTGTTTGATTAAGAAGCAGTTGGAGGCAATATGCTGGAAAACAGCCATGTTTTCCTAAAATCTTCCACCTCTCCTTCTTTTCCTTTATTGTTTATGCATTCCATAGGCGAGGTGCAATTCCACACCATAACACTTTGTATTCCTAAATGCGAATTTCCAAATGTGTAATAGGTGAAGCCACGGCTTCAGAATATAGCAATACAATTTTAATGTATACTATCATTACATAATCAATATATCCATAGCATTTCAGCGGCTAACATACCTTCACCATTTGTCTGAAATGTGCCCTTGTTGTGAAGCCCCACCATATCTTCTGAATAATGGTGGCACTTCTGTGTAGGTGACCGGGAGTAATGGTCATAAGATATACGCTTCCACCAAAAAAAAAGTTTATCAAAAACATTTTAAAAAATAATAGTTCTGTCGTTGTGGGATATGCTTTTTATATGGACTTGCCGAAATCTACAATCTGCAGAAGAAATTGTGGGAAGAGAAATATTGAATAATATGTTTTTCGACTGAGTTGAAAGGTCACGATAAGAGCTAGTCCACACCCCCACACATAGTGCACAGCAACCTTTACTTAAGGTTTTTCCACTATGTCCAGCGATCATGGCTCCTCGAGCAGGCGGACATTTGTATTCATCGTCAAACATACTCTAAATGCAAGTCTACTGCAATTCCAGCCTCAACGACGCCATCAATTTTCAAAAGCCCATTTATATGCCCGGAAAATCAATGCTTATAGGGGGAATATGGTAACCTGGGAGATGCACTTAAGAAGCTGAAATTGTGGCTAATTAGCCACTTAACACATTGATCAATTAACTAAAGTAATCTGAATTAACTTGCAGTCTGTGAGTTTGTCTGCTGACCCTGCAAAATAGTGTTGGGGTCACAGTACGAGGCACAGAGTGGGATAGGCCTTTATTCCCTCAGCCAATTGCACAGCTCTCTTACCCCAAAGATGGGGTCATTTCATACTGTAAAGTGATCATTTAGTTTTGGGGTAATTCTGCTGTAGGTCTGCTTTTATTTGGAGTGTAGAACATGTGCAGTGTTTTTATACTACAAATTATGTGTAGTCATTCTTTGAAATGCATTATATTTTTATTTAAGGGATGAAATAAGGAGTTATGGTTAAGGGCCGCACCTGACGTCCCCTGAACCCGCTCTGGATTTGGATGTCTGCTTAGTTCTCTCTCTCTGTTCTCCTCAGCTGACCTACAGACACACACCAACATAGCAAGTGCAGAAATGTATGAAAACAAGCATGACTGGTTGAAACAAGTCGGCTGTTTGTTCATATGAACAGGTGACTGTTGTTGTTTTTAGCAAAGCTGCCCTGCTAGCTAGCTAGCTAACGTTAACGTACCTGTATCTTTCTCAACTGTTCAAATCAGCTGTATCAGGGTCTGTTAGAAGTAGTTAAGCATCTTACAAAGTGTAGCCCACAAGGTAAATTACCTGTTTCTGGTGAAATATTCTTCTTTAAATCGTTCAATCACATTCTGTAACCTGACCAACCTAGCCACGCTCCCCGGACCAAGGCACATGAGTTGACATGTTTCCTTGATGACTTGAAAGAGACAGCTGTTTCTGTTTTCATTCATGTGTCTCTTTTTGGTGGGAAAGTTATGGTATGGTGTGGGCTGTTTGGCTGTCGATTAAGCAGAGGAAATAAACACAGAGGACCCACTGATGGGAGCAGACACTGACGGGAGCAGACACTGACCAGAGCACCCACTGATGGGAGCAGACACTGATGGGAGCAGACACTGACCAGAGCACCCACTGATGGGAGCAGCCACTGATGGGAGCAGACACTGATGGGAGCAGACACTGACCAGAGCACCCAATAATGGGAGCAGCCACTGATGGGAGCAGCCACTGATGGGAGCAGCCATTTGTCTTTGTATTGTATTGTTGTTGTTTTAATAATAATAGCATTTCTGGTCCCAGTCCGCCCCTGGGTAACATCATCAAACTGCAAAGGGGGAAATTAATTAACGAAATGTTCACATTGTGCAAGTCGGGCCAAGCCGCATCGTCACACCTCACAGTTTTCAACGCTTTTATTGTTTTGTTTTGGCCTAAAACCCATTATAAGCTTTTCTAAATGTTTTTATTGTGCCTTTGCCATCACTGCAATAAGTCTATTAGGCTACTAATGACTTATTCTGTGGACTCTACGGTCTGTCAGTGTTCCCTTTCTCTCCTCTGTCTCTCTACCTCTCTCTCCTCTCTCAATTCAATTCAATTCAATTTCAATTCAATTCAATTTCAATTTCAATTTAAGGGTTTTATTGGCATGGGAAACACATGTTCACATTGCCAAACCAAGTGAGGTAGATAAAAAACAAAAGTGAAATAAACAATACACATTTACAGTCAACATTACACTCAAAAGTTCCAATAGATTAAAGAGATGTCAAATGTCATATTATGCGCAAATAGTTAAAGTAAAAATATGGGTTGTATTGTCAGTGGTGTTTGTTCTTCACTGGTTGCCCTTTTCTTGTGGAAACAGGTCACAAATCTTGCTGCTGTGATGGCACACTGGTACACTGGTACATCACCCAATAAATTGGATTTGCTTTCAAATTAGGGAAATATGTGTCTCTAATATCGTCATACATTTGGCAGGAGGTTAGGAAATGCAGCTCAGTTTCCACCTCATTTTGAGGGCAGTGTGCACATAGCCTGTCTTCTCTTGAGAGCCAGGTCTGCTTTTGGCGGCCTTTCTCAATAGCAAGGCTATGCTCACTGAGTCTGTACATAGTCAAAGATTTCCTTAATTTTGGGTCAGTCACAGTGGTAAGGTATTCTGCCACTGTGTACTCTTTGTTTAGGGCCAGATAGCATTCTATCATGCTCTGTTTTGTTTGTTAAAGAGTTTAAATATAGCCAATTGGAATTTGTGGTCTGTATTTGATCATTTCATTTAGGATATCATCAACACCACAGGGTTTGTATTTTGTCCTGTAGTTCATTCAATGTAATTGGAGAATCCAGTGGGTTCTGGTAGTCTTTAATAGTTGAATCTAAGATTTGTATTTGATCATGTATATGTTTTTGCGGTTTGTTCTTTGTTAGAGATTGGAGAAGTGGTTTATCCATCTCCGTTTTGGATAGATAACTCTTTGTATTGTTGATTGTTTAGAGTTTTCCAATTTCCTCAGAAGTGGTTAGATTCTATGGATTCTTCAATTACATTGAGCTGATTTCTGACGTGCTGTTCCTTCTTTTTCCGTTGCGTATTTCTGTATTGTTTTAGTGATTCACCATAGTGAAGGCGTAGACTCAGGATTTCTGGGTTTCTATGTTTTTGGTTGGATAGGTTTCTCAATTTCTTTCTTAGTTTTTTGCATTCTTCATCAAACCATTTGTCATGGTTGTTAATTTTCTTAGGTTTTCTGCTTGACATTTTTAGATTTGATATGGAAGGTGAGAGATCAAATATACTGTTTAGGTTTTCTACTGCCACATTTACACCTTCACTACTACAGTGAAACCTTGTCCAGGAAATTGTCTAGAAATTCTCTCTCTCTCTCTCTCTCTCTCTCTCTCTCTCTCTCTCTCTCTCTCTCTCTCTCTCTCTCTCTCTCTCTCTCTCTCTCTCCCTCTCTCTCTATTTCTCTCGGTCTCTCTCTCCCACTCTCCCTCTCCTCTCCCTCTCTCTCTCTCTGTCTCTTTAAATGCTAACAGATCCCAGGATGCAGATAGTCTGAGTGACGTTTGATCTGTAAGCGCTCGCCAACTCTCAGCCTGCTCCCTGCCCCGCATCACGGAGTTATCAGTTTATTATTTACCCCTTTCCATCCCTCCTTCCCCTCCCCTCTTTCCACCCGATCCACACGTAAAATATTCTGCCTGGGCAAAAGAGGCAAGGTGTCCATCCGGAAGCTCCCTCCTTCCCTCCCTCCATCCCTCCCTGTAATATAGATAATACAGGGCTCAGCAAGTGGACAGACCAATTTGCTGTCCCGCCACTGCGGCTGGTAGAGTTATGGGGAGAGGGGTGACCCCATGGCAGCCAGGCCCATCCATCTGGGGCTGCAGAGGGCTGGCCACCCTGGTAATTGCCCTGGAAGTGTTGTTTTGACAAGGCAGACGGGTGTAAGCCATCACTCCTGGCGCACATTGATGAGGTGTCACCTGGAGAGTCTGTGGAGAAGCAGGCTGTTTACATGACGCCAGGTGACCCACTTCTGCCCTGATTGAGACCGCCGGACTGTCTGTCTGCACACTCCGCACACACACGCACAAACAAGAAACACGCAGACACACACACACATGCACTGTCTCTCCACACACCACCTGTCCATAGACACTTATACACACCTCCCCGAACACAGCCGATGCAGGTACATGCCCAGTTCCACTCAGGCACACAGAGACAAAGTCCTTCTTTCTTTCTTTCTTTCTTTCTTTCTTTCTTTCTTTCTTTGTATTTGTATATTTTTTTCATGTTACGCTTATCAACTAACTAATATCAATGACATGTTTGTGCTGTAGGTCTGCATCAGACCTGTGTGTGTAACCCAGGGTCTTTCCTGAGTTAAGGCAGTTGAAATAGCCAGCTCAAGTCTAGGGCCACATTGTGCATATGGGGGATGTCATTTACCAATGCTCCGGTCACCTCTCACAGCCAGGACACTCATCCTGAACCTCTTCTTTCTCCATTCCCATTGGCTCTAAATGAGAGCCATATGGGTTGGGGCCAGAGCCACTCCTATTGATGAGCCACTCCTACACACACACACACACACACACACACACACACACAGCTCCTGGTCTCCCCCACCAACCCACCCACTATCTGCTGAGTGTGGGTGTGTGTGTGCATGTGGTGTGTGTGTGTGAGAGTGTGTGTGTGTGAGTGTGTGTGTGTGTGACAGTGTGTGTGTGTGTGTGTTCCAGGGGCCATATGGGGTGTGGCGGACGGAGTGCTCTCTCCAGGACCAGACTACCTTTATTAAACATCTGCCTGCATCAAATTAATTCATGTGGCTACGCATCCCTCACATCCAAGGGATCACCTAATTGAAATCCATTATGACTTTTTTTTATACGTCTAGTTTTCTATTCTTTCCCAATGCTTTTGGTCCAATTTAAATAAAAATATCTCTCTCATTTCCTCTCTCTTCCTTCCCTCTCTTCCTCCCTCTCTCTCTCACTTCCTTCCTTCCTTCTCTCTCTCTCTCTCTCTCTCTCTCTCTCTCTCTCCGCCTCTCTCCCTGCCTCTCTCTCTTACTCTCTCTCTCTCTCTCATCCCTCCCTTCCACTCACCTTAATATCCTACTAATGCCGGCGGAGGGAAATATAAATTATATTTTTATTAGCTCACCTTTACCCCGTGGAGTGAGGGGGAAGGGGGTAATGAATTGGGCATTGTGTAAAATAGTTTAATGTAGGGGTGTTTTATCATTATTTGTGGCAGTGCGTGCACACAAGGGTGATCTATTAAGATGGCCACCACCATGCAGGTCTGATGATGATACTCTGTGTGTGTGTGTGTCCTACTCAGAAGGACATTCGCTGCTGCCGGGTCCACAGACACAGTGGGAGATTCATCAATGCACACACACACACACACACACACACACACACACACACACACACACACACACACACACACACACACACACACACACACACACACACACACACACACACACACACACACACACACACACACACACACACAGCTCATGGTCTCCCCCACAAACCCACCCACTATCTGCTGAGTGTGTGTTTGTGTGTCTGTGTGTGTGTGTGAGTGTGTGTGTGAGAGTGTGTGTGTGTTTCTCCTCTCTTCTCTCTCCCTTGTTTCTCTCTTCTCTTCTCTCTCCCCAGTCTCTCTTTTCTCCTCTCTTCTCTCTCCCGTCTCTCTTTTCCCCATTCTTCTCTCTCCCCTCCTTCTCATTTCTCCACTCTTCTCTCTACGCTTCCTATTTTTCTCCTCTCTCTTCTCTCCCCTCCCTCCCTCTATTTTCTCTTATCTTCTCTCTCCCATGTCTCTCTTTTCTCTTCTCTCTCCCCGCCCTCTTTTTTCTCTTCTCTTCTCTCTTCTCTTCTCTCTACCCTCCCTCTCTTTTCTCCTCTCTTCTCTTTCCCCACCCTCTTTTTTCTCTTCTCTTCTCTCTTCTCTTCTCTCTACCCTCCCTCTCTTTTCTCCTCTCTTCTCTCTCCCCTCCCTCTCTTTTCTTTTTCATGGTTGTAGTAATATGAGCTCGGGGGACACTGCGTTTCATGTCATGAAGAAATGCTAAGTCGGTTTCTGATTGAGGTTTCCCTGAGCTGAGGAGCAGCGCCGTGACACTCATTCACTGTGTCACCATGTTTCTCACTGTATCAAACTAAACTGAGGAGGGCACTGGATGGGAGGAGAGAAGAGAGGAGAAGAGAGGAGGGCAGGGGACGGGATGAGAGGAGAGGAGAGAGGAGAAGAGAGGAGGGCAGGGGACGGGATGAGAGGAGAGGAGAGAAGAGAGGAGAAGAGAGGAGGGCAGGGGATCGGATGGGAGGAGAGGAGGAGGAGAGAGGAGAAGAGAGTAGGACAGGGGACTGGATGAGAGGAGAGAAGAGAGGAGAAGAGAGTAGGACAGGGGACTGGATGAGAGGAGAGAAGAGAGGAGAAGAGAGGAGGGCAGGGGGCGGGTTGAGAGGAGAGAAGAGAGGATAAGAGAGGAGGGCAGGGGACCGGATGAGAGGAGAGGAGAGAAGAGAGAAGAGAGGAGAGCAGAGGACCGGATGGGAGGAGAGGAGGAGGAGAGGAGGAGGAGAGAGGAGAGAGGAAGGCAGAGGACCCGGATGGGAGGAGAGGAGGAGGAGAGAGGAGAAGAGAGTAGGACAGGGGACTGGATGAGAGGAGAGAGGAGAAGTGAGGAGGTCAGGGGATAAGATTGGAGGAGAGGAGAGAGAAATGCATGGGTTCTGTCTGAGTCTCCATCCAGTCTCCACTGACCCTCCTTCCCCTCCTTCATCCTCAGTCAGGTTGTTCAACATTGAAGTCAAAATTTGATGTCTATCCATGTCCTGTATACATTTGGAAATGCCTCAAAAACAGGCCACTAGGGGCAACAGTGAGTGCTATTGCCATCAAGTAGGCTTTGGTTTTGCTAGGGCATTGTGGACGAGGTGGTGGGTTGGAGTAATCCCATGACTCTCAATCAGAAGGTTATGTGTTGGTTCCCAGTTGTGGGCACTTGTTTTTACATTTGGTTTTATCCCTATCCCAAACCTTAACCCTTACCTTAAACTAAACTTAACCCTTACCTTAAACTAAACTTAACCCTTAACTTCTACATTTGATGTTTGGAGAAATGGAACGATACAGAGCAGCAGGCACAACAAAAACACTTCTGCAGTGAGACTGTGAGAGATTGTTGGAATCCCTCCATTCCTCCCTCTTTCCATCACAGTCAGACTGGATTCATGTGGCCAAAATAATACCCTGTGTAGTTAATGGAAAATAGATATTTGCGCAGCCTGATTCTGCAGCGGTCCAAAGAGAAAATGAATCATCTTATCCTTCTCTGATCATCGGCAGGCTTATAGCTGCCATCTGAGTCACCGCTGCCTGCCTTCCTTCCTTCCCACTATATCATTTTACGATTCAGAGATCAATTGTTCTTTTCATCTTTTATCTCTGTCTATTCCTTCCACTCCTCTCTCTCATGCACTCTATTTCCCCCTCTCTCTGCCCTTTTCCCTCTCTCTCTCTCTCTCTCTCTCTCTCTCTCTCTCTCTCTCTCAATTTCTCTCTCTCTCTCTGTAGACACAGGGTGTCTGTGTTAGACTAGTAAAAACCGTGGCCTGAACAAAGGCAACACCACAGACTCAGACAACAAAACACAAATAACAGTCCCCTGCCAGTCTACATGGCTACGGGGCTACACGTCTCCCTCTCTCCTCTTTTCCTCCTTCCCATCATCCATCCATCCCCAGTGTAGCGGGGACAGTTGGCCTGTCAGACATGGCAGAACTCCATTTCTCTCTGCCAGAACTAATTGGGGGATCATGGCAGCGACAGTCATAGACCTGTGTGTTTGTGTGCGTGTGTACGTGTGCGTGTGTGTGTGCCACAGCCCTGTCAGTCGAGGGGTTGGACATCCTCTAGCGTAGCTGGGAAAGCTAATCATAATTACCACACTACAAAGATGAATGGAGTCATGAGCAATCAGCACTGACACACACACACCCACCACCACACACACACACACACACACACACACACACACACACACACACACACACACACACACACACACACACACACACACACACACACACACAAACAGGCTTGCATACACAAACTTACAGACACGAACGTACTTTGGCCTGCCTGTTTTCTTCTCTTGTGTTTCTCTGTGTGTGTGTGTGTGTGTGTGTGTGTGTGTGTGTGTGTGTGTGTGTGTGTGTGTGTGTGTGTGTGTGTGTGTGTGTGTGTGTGTGTGTGTGTGTGTGTGTGTGTGTGTGTGTGTGTGTGTGTGTGTGTGTGTGTGTGTGTGCGTGTGTGTGTGTGTGTGTGTGTTTGTGTGTATGCGTGCATGCTTGAGTCTGTGTTTGTGTTGGCGCTTTATGATTGTGTGTGTTTTTCACATCCCTTCTAGTTCCATTTTTCTTACTTTATGTTCCAATGAGTAGATGTCAATGCATCACCCGATTCTCTCATCTCAGATTATTTTCTCCAGCAACAGCAGAGCCTTAGAGTCTCATGGACTGGTGTGTATTACAGCAGTATTAGCGGTTTATTTCCTGAAACATCCTGTAATTGCTGTGAATTGAACCTAATCCAGGCAATCCCCAGTCAGCACTGCAATCCATCTTTTAAAGAGAGAGAGAGAGAGAGAAAAAGAGCGAGAGAGAGAGAGAGAGAGAGAGAGAGGATGAGAGGGAGGAAGAGAGAGAGAGAGAGTTTGTGTGTTTATATTTCAAAGCAGGAGTTTGATTCCTTGTAAAGACCTTGACCCTTGCTCTCTCTGGGCCTCTGTGGTTGTGGTTCAGCCGTGAGGTACCCGGGCCCCTGATCTCATTTCTGTGTGTGTTTCAACAGTCAAGTGTGTGCCGGTGTGTGTATCCTTACATTCACCAGTGTTTGTGTGTGTGTGTGTTTGCTCCTGTTGCAGCACTTTCCTGAGAATTTGTTGTTAAGTCTGTCCCTCTCCCCCTCCTCTCTCTCTCTCTCTCTCTCTCTCTCTCTCTCTCTCTCTCTCTCTCTCTCTCTCTCTATCCATCCCTCCTTCTCTCACTCGCTCCCTCCTCTCCCCCTCGCTCCTGCACTGGCCTCTAGTGAGTCTATCACCCCTGATAGATTAGATCACACCAACCAGGCCTAACTAACACACACAGCTCAAACACCATTACCAGAGGCCTAACTAGCACACACAGCTCAAACACCATTACCAGATCCAATCTAACTATCAAATCAAGACAAATACACCTGGAAGACACAGTCTCCCTGCACAGCCCTCTGTTTGTGGGGTTATTTCCTGGGTTTTGGAGAGTCTGGCGTGCCCAAAGTAAAATGCCTGCGACTCAGGCCCAGAAAATAGGATATGCACATAATTAGTACTATTGGACTATTGGAAACCGTTTCTAAGAGTGTTAAAATAATGTATGTGAGTATAACAGAACTGATATAGCAGACGAAAACCCAAGGAAAATCCATCCGGATTTGCAGTTATTTTTGTAGGAGGGGCTTGATGCAACTAGGGTGTGGCTCTCTGAAGCCCGAAAAATTAATAGTGTAAAACGGGATGCTTAGTAATGTTGTTCAGGCTATTTTGGTTGGAGTTCAAAAGCACTAGATTGGATATGCCAGAGTGCAGGAAAAAGTAGAAATAGGTTTGTTTTGATTATTACGTGGTAACATAAACGTTAGTGACAAGAAAGGTGAAGTTTAGTCAATATTATATGATGGGTCATGAATAGAATTCTGGCTTCCAGGAGTCAAGTACAGTATGTATGTTAACTGGCTGTTCAGGGGCAGAACAACAGATATGTACCTTGTCAGCTCAGGGAATTGAACTTGCAAACTTTCAGTTACTAGTCCAACGCTCTAACCACTAGGCTACCCTGCCTACCCGGCCGTTTTACACACCTGGTTTCAATTCCCGATTTATATGTTCATTATTTAACCCTCAGTTTTCCCCATGGTTTTGTGCGTGATTGTTTTTGTGTTTTTCGGTCCGTATTGTGGGCTTGGTTATTCTTGTTGTAATGAGTACGTTTTTGAGTATAATTATTCATCTCTGCTGTCCTGCGCCTGACTCCTCTGCACCAGCTACACCCAGACCATTTCACAAGCACAGTCATACCTAGAAACGTAGGTTCCAATGTCTGGTGAGGGGTTTATGAAGAGACAAGGAGAGGCCCGTGAGGATTCCAGCCCCACACAGGTAGCTATATTGCTGTCAGTCTCCTACTAGTCAGATGGGTTAATCACAGAGGCAAGGGGAAAAGTACTATCCGCTCCACACACTGCCACTTTTATTGATTATTTTTATACCGCGCACGCCACCATGACACTCCTTTCACTATTAATTTGGCCCCAAATAGATGTTTCCATTTTACGCTGCAGAGACAGGGAAAACATTAGAGCAGCAGAGACAGGGAAAACATTAGAGCAGCAGAGACAGGGAAAACATTAGAGCAGCAGAGACAGGGAAAACATTAGAGCAGCAGAGACAGGGAAAACACAGCAGCAGAGACAGGGAAAACATTAGAGTAGCAGAGACAGGGAAAACATTAGAGCAGCAGAGACAGGGAAAACATTAGAGCAGCAGAGACAGGGAAAACATTAGAGCAGCAGAGACAGGGAAAACATTAGAGCAGCAGAGACAGGGAAAACACAGCAGCAGAGACAGGGAAAACACAGCAGCAGAGACAGGGAAAACATTAGAGTAGCAGAGACAGAGAAAACGTTAGAGCAGAACAGAAGAGATATAAATGTATCAACAAAAGCTGTGAACAAACATTGTGGAAAATTTATGGCGGGACACACTCCTTTTTAATGTAATGGGGCTTCTAGTAGCTTTTAGTTATCCGTGTGTCACGAGAATTTTGCTATCTCGATTGTAAGCCTAAGCAGTTCCCCTGTCTGGGCCCCCTCCCTGTTCTGCAGTTTCAGTCACAATTGTCTTAATAATCTAGACTACTCCCTACTAGTGGGACTGCTGTCTGTTAGTTACAAGCCCTACTGAAATTGTCTTATATACACACAATTAGAGGATTACAGTTTCTCTGATTATAGTTTCTTTATTTGTCACACAAGTACACGATTTCCAGGGTGGAATATCTTAGTCATAAATTCCATTATCAATACACACTGGAAAGAAAAACATATGTCAAACAAACATGTCAATCAGTTATCTATCACAACCAAGAAGCAAGAAATAAAAACAATATTTTTTACACAAATAATACGTGTTCAGTAAACTACTTCCGACTATAGCTCTTCTTTTCTTTCACTACAGCCTTCACACATCTGAACACATAAATGTCCTATCCAGTCTAACTCCATCATCGTCATCATCCTCATCCAGACCTTCTTCCTTCCCAAAGGTAGGTGGCATGCAGCGGTCATTCCACTGGTCGGAGCTTGGAACAGGTCCATACCCCATCAACTGTTGAGAGACTGCACTCTCCAAAGATGTATAAACAAGACCTCTCACACAGGGAATTAGGCAACATCCAAACAGGACTAGCAAAAACATTCTTGCCAGAGTTGCTCCCAACACAGTTGCAACAATGGTTTTCCATTTACCAAACATGTTATCAAACCAACCAGTTATTGAGGTGTCAATACCAGAGTTTTCAGCCAATTCGTTCGCCAACGTGGTGAGTCCCTGGAGTGCCTTGGTCACTGACCCGTCAGGTGCTGTGTTATTGGGGATAAACACGCAACACATTGATCCGAACAGCACACAGACCCCTCCCTTCTCAGCCAAGAGCATATGTAAGGCTATTCTATTCTGCCAAGCCATCAGACTAGTAGCTGCGGTCTGTTCTGCCAATCCCTTTATAGCATCACGAGTGTAGTTAATAAACCTCTGTTGATTATAATACATATAATTTATCCAATCAACATTCTTGTTAATTGTTGACCACCAAAAGAGGCTGGACTCGAATCCCGCTGCTATCTGATTCCTAGCTTTCATTTTTTGGGAACCCCTCGAGGTACCCCTATTTCATTGATATAAACCCCTTCATCAAACGATCCAGGGAGGAGATCCCGCTTCTCACGCATTAAACCTCCACATGTTAGATTGTTTGATTAGGGTGAAAGGCATGACTAACTGGGCCAACGCACAGGTTACAGTCCATTCGGCCGGCAGCTTTGGCCATAATTGGTTACCACCACACAACCACCAGATGTCAGCACGGGCCTGTCTCTGATCTCTGAAATCTCCAGGCTGCAAGTTAGAGGTTCGATTAGTTATGGCATTAACAGATGTAACATTCTCTGTATATGAACAGGAGCTGAGGCACCCTACTGGATACCCCTTGTCATCTGTTCTGGAGAAACAATAATAATCCTCCTCTGAAACTACAAACGGAGGTAATCTGGACCGGGGGGATATCAATACGGGGGGCACAGATAGTGCAAGTCCTTACAAGGGCCATCAACCCCTGCAGCCGGTAACTTGAACAGCTTAACCATACAGGCCAGACCTAACGGTGAGTTAAAGCCAGTCAGAGGGAATGGAGTGGTGGACAGTCTAGGTTTTGCAGTACCACAAGCATAGCATTCGTTTTTGCTGTGTACTGGATACACTTTAACCACAGGTTTGGATCCTAATAACATGTTTCCACTTCCAATACCTCCTTTATGTCCATAGTTTGAACTATCTGTACCAAACCCCCCTTCTTGGTATTGTTTCCTGAATGGGGTGTAATGTTGGGCGTGGTTTTATCAGGGGTTTTCTCATTTAGCCCTACCCGAAATGCTACTAATCTGTCTGCCCCATTCTGATCAAACCCGATGTACCATAACCCTACGTCCTCCAATGCAGCCTGTTTCAGAGTAATTCTGACCTTGAGACAATACTTTCCCATAGCTTTGTTACACTCCCGTCTTGCTATGAACCCTTCTGACTTCCCTACGCTCCACCTATTCCCGAGTGTGAAGGTTAACATAACCGGTCCTTTCTGTATGGGCTACCACAGGGAACATATATATGTATCTTCCATTCATGAGCAACGTCTTAGCTAACCATGGTGCCAAGGATCCCAATTGATCCATGCTACTTCAAAAGTAATATCCTTACCGATGTCTATTCGTAATTCCTTCTTTTCTATGTTCAGCTGTCTCTTAGTTCTTCTCAAATTAACCTCATCTCTGTCTAATCCTATATAAATTAGGTTGGCTGCTTCATTGGGTGGGTCAGGCGGGTCTGAGTGTGCTAGGAATATGGCTCCCACAATCAGACAGCTACCTACCGTCAGGAAACACATAAATCCCCATCCTCGTCCTGCCCTGAGATCCATTGCCAAAGGCCAACCTATACCCCCACTTTGAAGAACTCCCACAGTGAGGAAAGGTGTTCTGACACCAATCTTCGTTGAGAGTTAACCCCCGACCCCTTTCAGTACTCAGATCTGACTCTCCTAACTCTGTGTTTGTTCAACAGTGGTGGCAGGGTTTACCCTTTTACAATATATATAATATGGACCCAGTATATATAATATGGACCCAGTAGTTAATAATTCAACTTTTGGATTTTGAATTTGGCGCCTTGCATTTCACCGGGTAGTGTCGGGAGTGGGGCGCTAACGCACCACCACACCCACTGTTCCTAGGCCGTCATTGAAAATAAGAACTTGTTCTTAACTGACTTGCCTAGTAAAATAAAGGTAAAAGAAAAAAACAAGACAAAACAAATGGAACATGAAAAGTGGATCGGCAATGGCTAGATGACCGGTGACGTCGACTGCCGAACGCCGCCCGAAGGGGACCGACTTTGGTGGAAGTCGTGACAGTGCTTGTGGCTGTGTGTGCGTGTGTGCATGCAAATGCTCACGTGAACGTTCAATAGTATTTATTTTTAACATGGAAAATGACGTTTTTCACCTTTTCTCCCCTCTCTTACTATTAGCATATTTAGCAGTTATATCACTTAAAACTGTGTTTGTGACTAGGCGAGGGACAGACAGAGAAGAGAAGAGTGGAAAAGGAGGAGAGGAGTTCTTGCTCTATCCCTCTATCCATCTGTTTTATCTAAATTATGATCGAGGTGTGCTTCAGATGCAGGAATACAATATGTCTCATTGCGGTGTGTTGTCTCATTTGCTGTTGATCAATGAGCCTGTTCTTAGCAGACTGGGCCAGTGGTGAGAGAGAGATGACCCGTGATTTATTCTTGGTGTTAAATAATAATTAATTTTGGATTGATTAACGTTAATTAATTATGCTAATTGTGCAGGAAGAAAACAGGTGTTGGCCCTCTCCCTCTAAGTCCTTAATTACGGATGCTACCAGTTTACCTACAAATAAATAACACCACTACAACTTTTTTTTTTACATTTTAGTAATTTAGCAGACGACAGGAAGAATTAGGGTCAAGTGCCTTGCTCTATGAAACTTCGACAGATTTCTCAGGGAATCCAACCAGCGATCTTTCGGTTACTGGCCCAACGCTCTTAACTGCTAGGGTACCTTATGCCCCTATGGCATAACAGTTTACCTACAAATAAATAACACCACTACATTTTTTGAAAAAAGGGTTCCAAAAGAGTTAAAAAAATAGATTTGGTTTGGTTCTTTTTGGTTCTAGGTAGAACCCTTTTTTGGTTCCATTTAGAGCCCTCTGTGGAAAGGGTTCTAGATGGAACACAAAAGTGTTCTACTGACGAGCTCTGGGGGCCCATATGCCTGTAATCGATGTAAAAAAATAATGTTTGTATACATCATTTTGACAGTACCCTCCAAAAAGTCATTCATAAACCTTTTTAGTTTACATATGTTAAATGTAACCTTTATTTAACTAGGCAAGTCAGTTAAGAACAAATTCTTATTTACAATGACAGCCTGCACCGGCCAAACCCAGGCAACGCTGGGCCAATTGTGCACTGCCCTATGGGACTCCCAATCATGGCCAGTTGTGATACAGCCTGGATTCAAACCAGAGTGTCTGTAGTGACGCTTCTAGCACTGAGATGCAGTGCCTTAGACCGCTGCTCTACTCGGGAGCCCACTAGGAAACTAAATGTTTTGTTTCTTGGGCTTCAGGAATGTGACTCAAAAAGTGCCTCAGGCCTTAAAAAATAAAAAATGTAACTGATTGAAAGTAAAGGGGATATCGGTGGACACATGTCGTGGTCAAGGCTATGACGGTGCCAGTGCAATGAGTGGAGCTTCCACTGGTGTTGAAAAGCACATATCAGGACGAGAGCCCAATGCTTCTATAGTTCTTTATGACATTTTGTTTAGAAAATCTCTCTGCAGAAGCAACAGTTACAGGGCTGGTAACCATAGCTTGAAATCCATAGCAACATCAGGGAAACTAGGCAGAAGGGCTCAAATACAGCTGTTTTGTAGCATCTTTAAGTGAGTCTCTCATTCTCCTTAAAGAGATACTTCTGGATCTACTTCCCCAGAGTCAGATGAACTCGTGGATACCATTTGTATGTCTCTGTGTCCAGTATGAAGGAAGTTAGAGGTAGTCTCGCGAGCCAATGATAACTAGCGTTAGCGTAATGGCTGGATGTGCTGTGTGTACGTGCTAGCATATACCCATAGGAAGTAGATAAAGGGCCTCATTGCCCAAATCCTGAAGTATCAAATATTGTGGCTACAATAGGCTTCTACAGTTGAAGTTTACATACACATTAGCCAAATACATTTAAACTCAGTTTTTCACAATTCCTGACATTTAATCCTAGTAAAAATTCCCTGTCTTAGATCAGTTAGGATCACCACTTTATTTTCAGAATGTGAAATGTTAGAATAATAGTAGAGAGAATGATTTATTTCATCACATTTCCAGTGGGTCAGAAGTTTACATACACTCAATTAGTATTTGGTAGCATTGCCTTTAAATTGTTTAACTTGGGTCATACGTTTCGGGTAGCCTTCCACAAGCTTCCCATAATAAGTTAGGGTTAGGGTTGGCCCATTCCTCCTGACAGAGCTGGTGTAACTGAGTCAGGTTTGTAATACTACTAATACTACCAGTTAACTTACAAATAAATACTACTATTCGTACTTCCAGTTAACCTACAAATAAATACTACTACTAATACTAACAGTTAACCTACAAATAAATAATACTACTAGTACTACCAGTTAACCTAAAAATAAATAATACTACCAATACTAACAGTTAACCTACACATAAATGATACTATTTATACTACCAGTTAACCTACAAATAAATAATACTACTAATACTAACAGTTAACCTCTTAAAACCTTCATATTCACAATTCTCATCATTCTAAAAAAACTGTTCTACTATCAGTTTACCCCAAAAGCTCCAGGTAAAAGTTAACCTTTTACTGCATTGGGCTAAATCAGGGTCACACAAAGTGTTTCTTGGTAGTCTTAAACACATCTACTTTGAAACAAAAGTATACACCTCACACACATGGTTTAAAAAATAAGACACCTGTACCATGTCAGATATAGAGTTGAAATGTATTACATTTTGAGTTTGCATGCCAATATTACACTTTATATACATCACAGAAGACTGAAATATAACAGAAATGTTTGACATAGAAACACCAACATTTATTTTTATCTTTATTCCACCTATCACCTATGAGGCCAAAGAGGGCACTTTTGGTCATTGACTGCAGGAAAGGGCTACAAGACACAATATTCTGGATCAGCTTACTCTCCCCAAATCCTACCCTTAACTAACACAACCTGGCTTTAAATCAACGACTATGATCAGCCTAACCTAATCTTTTCTAAGGAGTTGATGGGGGCTGACCAACGTGAGTTATGAGTGTTGATGGAGGAGATGGGAGGGAATTAACACACATTATTGATTTCATTTATTGAGACGAATCAACTGCGGAGGACAGACTACTGGTGTAATGGAGTTGGTCTGGAGGACAGACTACTGGTGTAATGGAGTTGGTCTGGAGGACAGACTACTGGTGTAATGGAGTTGGTCTGGAGGACAGACTCCTGGTGTAATGGAGTTGGTCTGGAGGACAGACTCCTGGTGTAATGGAGTTGGTCTGGAGGACAGACTACTGGTGTAATGGAGTTGGTCTGGAGGACAGACTACTGGTGTAATGGAGTTGGTCTGGAGGACAGACTACTGGTGTAATGGAGTTGGTCTGGAGGACAGACTAGGGTTAGTAGATAGTTGAAATGTGAGTACTGCACGGTCTTACTAGTTTTAATACTCTCTCCCCCTCTCTCTCTGTCTCTCTCTCTCCATCTCTCCTCTCCCTCTCTCCTCTCTCTCGTTCTCCTCTCGGACTCCCTTCAAGCTGATTAACTGACCCAGAAGACAGACAGGCCAAGTACGTATGTCCTGAGGTGCTGGTCAGGGATGGATGGCACATCATAGCACACAGGCATTCGCAAACACACACACACACACACACACACACACACACACACACACATACACACACACACACACACACACACACACAGACACACACACACACACAGACACACACACACACACACACACACACACACACACACACACACACACACACACACACACACACACACACACACACACACACACCCCAACACACACACACCCAGTGCTCATCATGCATATCATCCTGTACATTACATTAACCCCGTTTCCCAGCCAGCAGGAAGAGATTCACTCAATCCCTCTTCTCTTCCTGGAAATGTGTTTGTTTGTGATTTATAGATGGTTCCCCATTCCATGGAATCACAGGCTTCCGAGGCGGAAAGTAGGGGGTGAGGGAGGGAGGAAGGGGTGAGGGAGGGAGCAGTACCCATACAGAGACGAGAGCTGTCCTCTATGAAGCAGTTAAACTGTTATTGATGGCCAGGATGAAAAATAGATCATAGCAGAGCCTCTTTTACCTCATGTCTCTGTGCACCTGTGAGTGGCATAGGTATGTGGTTGTGGTTGGGGTTGTGTGTGGTTGTTGTTGTGGTTCGCTGCCTCAAAGTCATTCACTCACAATGACAGACATGTTTGTGTGCGTGTATGTATGTGCTTGCGTGTCTGCGTGTGTGTGTTTGTCTTAGTGTGTGTTTGTTTATGTGTGTGGGTGCGTGCGTGTGTGTACACGTACTCATGTCTGTGTGTGTACGTGTGGAGCAGGGGCTGAGCTGCATTCATGTGCTGTTGAACACTGCTAAATGTGGTCTGTCTATAACAGACCACAGATTATCCCAGTGAGAGACTGATTAGTGGGAGAAGTCAACAGAGGCAATTTGACATTTCCTCTTCTCTGTCAGCCTTACATTATATTGCAGTACTTCTGTAGTCCCCCCACACTCTACTCCTCTGCCCCACTGTTCATATGGAGTCCATACAAAGCGGCAGGGCATGTCTATATGGGCATGTCTATCTGTGTGCAGGGCCAGATGGGATTCTGATCTAGTAGTCGCCCAGGCAAGTCCACGTGTGTGTGAGTGTGCATGTGTGTGTGTGTGTGTGTGTGTGTGAGCATGCGTGCGTGTGTGGGTCAAGGGCTGAGCTGCATGGATTTGCTGCTGAAGTTTGAGCATTTTGAAATGAAAATGTATTGCTCCTTCTCATTGTATTGATTGTTACCCAGCTGTGTCAATACAAAGCCCAGCTATTTTTCCAATAACTTATAAAGATCTGCTAGCCAGGCATAAATTCATTACATCTTTGAGTTTACTCTCTTACTCATCTCTCTCTCTCTCTCTCTCTCTCTCTCT
The DNA here is from genome assembly GCA_030435695.1 of Brachymystax lenok tsinlingensis. Taxonomy (NCBI): domain Eukaryota; kingdom Metazoa; phylum Chordata; class Actinopteri; order Salmoniformes; family Salmonidae; genus Brachymystax; species Brachymystax lenok. The sequence goes on along the minus strand of CM059808.1, from coordinate 27,197,993 downwards.
CTCTCTCTCTCTCTCTCTTCCATATTTTCCCCTCTCTACTCACTGTGACTTTTCCTCTTTATTGGAATAGTTCATAATGACACAGTGATTTTTCTGTGTGATGTGTTTCTGTGTTTCTGTGTTTCTGTGATGTGTGATGTGTTTCTGTATAATGTGTGATGTGTTTCTGTGTGATCTGTGATGTGTGATGTATTTCTGTGTGATGTGTTTCTGTGAGATGTGTTTCTGTATTTCTGTCTTTCTGTGTGATGTGTTTCTGTGTTTCTGTGTTTCTGTGTGATGTGTTTCTGTGTTTCTGTGTGATGTGTTTCTTTGTGTAGTGTTTCTGTGTTTCTGTGTTTCTGTGTGATGTGTTTCTGTGTGATGTGTTTCTGTGTGATGTGTGATGTGTTCTGTGTGATGTGTGATGGGTTTCTGTGTTTCTGTGTTTCTGTGTTCTGTGTTCTGTGTTCTGTGTTTCTGTGTTTCTGTGTTTCTGTGTTTCTGTGTATCTGTGTGATGTGTTTCTGTGTGATGTGTTTCTGTGTTTCTGTGTATCTGTGTGATGTGTTTCTGTGTGATGTGTTTCTGTGTGATGGGTTTCTGTGTGATGGGTTTCTGTGTTTCTGTGTTTCTGTGTGATGTGTGATGTGTGATGTGTTTCTGTGTGATGTGTTTCTTTGTGATGCGTGATGTGTTTCTGTGTAATGTGTTTCTATGTTTCTGTATTTCTGTGTGATGTGTGATGTGTGATGTGTTTCTGTGTGATGTGTTTCTGTGTTTCTGTGTTCTGTGTTTCTGTGTATCTGTGTGATGTGTTTCTGTGTTTCTGTGTTTCTGTGTGATGTGTGATGTGTTTCTGTGTGATGTGTTTCTGTGTGATGTGTTTCTGTGTAATGTGTTTCTATGTTTCTGTATTTCTGTGTGATGTGATTCTGTGTTTCTCTGTGATGTGTTTCTGTGTTTCTGTGTGATGTGTTTCTGTGAGATGTGTTTCTGTATTTCTGTGTTTCTGTGTGATGTGTTTCTGTGTTTCTGTGTGATGTGTTTCTGTGTTTCTGTGTGATGTGTTTCTTTGTGTAGTGTTTCTGTGTTTCTGTGTGATGTGTGATGTGTTTCTGTGTGATGTGTTTCTGTGTGATGTGTGATGTGTTCTGTGTGATGTGTGATGGGTTTCTGTGTTTCTGTGTTTCTGTGTTTCTGTGTTTCTGTGTTTCTGTGTTCTGTGTTCTGTGTGATGTGTTTCTGTGTGATGTGATTCTGTGTTTCTGTGTATCTGTGTGATGTGTTTCTGTGTGATGTGTTTCTGTGTGATGGGTTTCTGTGTGATGGGTTTCTGTGTTTCTGTGTGATGTGTGATGTGTTTCTTTGTGTAGTGTTTCTGTGTTTCTGTGTGATGTGTGATGTGTTTCTGTGTGATTTGTTTCTGTGTGATGTGTGATGTGTGATGTGTGATGGGTTTCTGTGTTTCTGTGTTTCTGTGTTTCTGTGTTTCTGTGTTCTGTGTTCTGTGTGATGTGTTTCTGTGTATCTGTGTGATGTGTTTCTGTGTGATGTGTTTCTGTGTTTCTGTGTATCTGTGTGATGTGTTTCTGTGTGATGTGTTTCTGTGTGATGGGTTTCTGTGTGATGGGTTTCTGTGTTTCTGTGTGATGTGTGATGTGTGATGTGTGATGTGTGATGTGTGATGTGTTTCTGTGTGATGTGTTTCTGTGTGATGTGTGATGTGTTTCTGTGTAATGTGTTTCTATGTTTCTGTATTTCTGTGTGATGTGTGATGTGCTTCTGTGTTTCTGTGTGATGTGTTTCTGTGTTTCTGTGTTCTGTGTTTCTGTGTTTCTGTGTATCTGTGTGATGTGTTTCTGTGTTTCTGTGTGATGTGTGATGTGTGATGTGTTTCTGTGTGATGTGTTTCTGTGTGATGTGTTTCTGTGTAATGTGTTTCTATGTTTCTGTATTTCTGTGTGATGTGATTCTGTGTTTCTCTGTGATGTGTTTCTGTGTTTCTGTGTGATGTGTTTCTGTGAGATGTGTTTCTGTATTTCTGTGTTTCTGTGTGATGTGTTTCTGTGTTTCTGTGTGATGTGTTTCTGTGTTTCTGTGTGATGTGTTTCTTTGTGTAGTGTTTCTGTGTTTCTGTGTGATGTGTGATGTGTTTCTGTGTGATGTGTTTCTGTGTGATGTGTGATGTGTTCTGTGTGATGTGTGATGGGTTTCTGTGTTTCTGTGTTTCTGTGTTTCTGTGTTCTGTGTTCTGTGTGATGTGTTTCTGTGTATCTGTGTGATGTGTTTCTGTGTGATGTGTTTCTGTGTTTCTGTGTGATGTGTTTCTTTGTGTAGTGTTTCTGTGTTTCTGTGTTTCTGTGTGATGTGTTTCTGTGTGATGTGTTTCTGTGTGATGTGTGATGTGTTCTGTGTGATGTGTGATGGGTTTCTGTGTTTCTGTGTTTCTGTGTTCTGTGTTCTGTGTTCTGTGTTTCTGTGTTTCTGTGTTTCTGTGTTTCTGTGTATCTGTGTGATGTGTTTCTGTGTGATGTGTTTCTGTGTTTCTGTGTATCTGTGTGATGTGTTTCTGTGTGATGGGTTTCTGTGTGATGGGTTTCTGTGTGATGGGTTTCTGTGTTTCTGTGTTTCTGTGTGATGTGTGATGTGTGATGTGTTTCTGTGTGATGTGTTTCTTTGTGATGCGTGATGTGTTTCTGTGTAATGTGTTTCTATGTTTCTGTATTTCTGTGTGATGTGTGATGTGTGATGTGTTTCTGTGTGATGTGTTTCTGTGTTTCTGTGTTCTGTGTTTCTGTGTATCTGTGTGATGTGTTTCTGTGTTTCTGTGTTTCTGTGTGATGTGTGATGTGTTTCTGTGTGATGTGTTTCTGTGTGATGTGTTTCTGTGTAATGTGTTTCTATGTTTCTGTATTTCTGTGTGATGTGATTCTGTGTTTCTCTGTGATGTGTTTCTGTGTTTCTGTGTGATGTGTTTCTGTGAGATGTGTTTCTGTATTTCTGTGTTTCTGTGTGATGTGTTTCTGTGTTTCTGTGTGATGTGTTTCTGTGTTTCTGTGTGATGTGTTTCTTTGTGTAGTGTTTCTGTGTTTCTGTGTGATGTGTGATGTGTTTCTGTGTGATGTGTTTCTGTGTGATGTGTGATGTGTTCTGTGTGATGTGTGATGGGTTTCTGTGTTTCTGTGTTTCTGTGTTTCTGTGTTTCTGTGTTCTATGTTCTGTGTGATGTGTTTCTGTGTGATGTGATTCTGTGTTTCTGTGTATCTGTGTGATGTGTTTCTGTGTGATGTGTTTCTGTGTGATGGGTTTCTGTGTGATGGGTTTCTGTGTTTCTGTGTGATGTGTGATGTGTTTCTGTTGATGTGTCTTCTGTGTGATGTGTTATGTGTGATGTTTCTGTGTTTCTGTGTGATGTGTGATGTGTTTCTGTGTGATGTGTTTCTGTGTGATGTGTGATGTGTGATGTGTGATGTGTGATGGGTTTCTGTGTTTCTGTGTTTCTGTGTTTCTGTGTTTCTGTGTTCTGTGTTCTGTGTGATGTGTTTCTGTGTATCTGTGTGATGTGTTTCTGTGTGATGTGTTTCTGTGTTTCTGTGTATCTGTGTGATGTGTTTCTGTGTGATGTGTTTCTGTGTGATGGGTTTCTGTGTGATGGGTTTCTGTGTTTCTGTGTGATGTGTGATGTGTGATGTGTGATGTGTGATGTGTGATGTGTGATGTGTTTCTGTGTGATGTGTTTCTGTGTGATGTGTGATGTGTTTCTGTGTAATGTGTTTCTATGTTTCTGTATTTCTGTGTGATGTGTGATGTGCTTCTGTGTTTCTGTGTGATGTGTTTCTGTGTTTCTGTGTTCTGTGTTTCTGTGTTTCTGTGTATCTGTGTGATGTGTTTCTGTGTTTCTGTGTGATGTGTGATGTGTGATGTGTTTCTGTGTGATGTGTTTCTGTGTGATGTGTTTCTGTGTAATGTGTTTCTATGTTTCTGTATTTCTGTGTGATGTGATTCTGTGTTTCTCTGTGATGTGTTTCTGTGTTTCTGTGTGATGTGTTTCTGTGAGATGTGTTTCTGTATTTCTGTGTTTCTGTGTGATGTGTTTCTGTGTTTCTGTGTGATGTGTTTCTGTGTTTCTGTGTGATGTGTTTCTTTGTGTAGTGTTTCTGTGTTTCTGTGTGATGTGTGATGTGTTTCTGTGTGATGTGTTTCTGTGTGATGTGTTTCTGTGTGATGTGTTTCTGTGTTTCTGTGTGATGTGTTTCTGTGTGATGTGTTTCTGTGTGATGTGTTTCTGTGTTTCTGTGTGATGTATGTGTATGTGTGATGTGTGATGTGTGATGTGTTTCTGTGTGATGTGTTCTGTGATGTGTGATGTGTTTCTGTGTTTCTATGTGTATTTCTGTGTGATGTGATTCTGTGTGCTGTGTGTGTTTCTGTGTTTCTGTGTATGTGTTTCTGTGTTTCTGTGTATCTGTGTGATGTGTTTCTGTGTTTCTGTGTTTCTGTGTGATGTGTGATGTGTTTCTGTGTGATGTGTTTCTGTGTGATGTGTTTCTGTGTAATGTGTTTCTATGTTTCTGTATTTCTGTGTGATGTGATTCTGTGTTTCTCTGTGATGTGTTTCTGTGTTTCTGTGTGATGTGTTTCTGTGAGATGTGTTTCTGTATTTCTGTGTTTCTGTGTGATGTGTTTCTGTGTTTCTGTGTGATGTGTTTCTGTGTTTCTGTGTGATGTGTTTCTTTGTGTAGTGTTTCTGTGTTTCTGTGTGATGTGTGATGTGTTTCTGTGTGATGTGTTTCTGTGTGATGTGTGATGTGTTCTGTGTGATGTGTGATGGGTGTTTCTGTGTTTCTGTGTTTCTGTGTTCTGTGTTCTGTGTTTCTGTGTTTCTGTGTTTCTGTGTTTCTGTGTATCTGTGTGATGTGTTTCTGTGTGATGTGTTTCTGTGTTTCTGTGTATCTGTGTGATGTGTTTCTGTGTGATGTGTTTCTGTGTGATGTGTGCTGTGTTTCTGTGTGATGTGTTTCTGTGTTTCTGTGTGATGTGTTTCTGTGCTCTGTGTGATGTGTTTCTTTGTGTAGTGTTTCTGTGTTTCTGTGTGATGTGTGATGTGTTTCTGTGTGATGTGTTTCTGTGTGATGTGTGATGTGTTCTGTGTGATGTGTGATGGGTTTCTGTGTTTCTGTGTTTCTGTGTTTCTGTGTTTCTGTGTTTCTGTGTTCTATGTTCTGTGTGATGTGTTTCTGTGTGATGTGATTCTGTGTTTCTGTGTATCTGTGTGATGTGTTTCTGTGTGATGTGTTTCTGTGTGATGGGTTTCTGTGTGATGGGTTTCTGTGTTTCTGTGTGATGTGTGATGTGTTTCTTTGTGTAGTGTTTCTGTGTTTCTGTGTGATGTGTGATGTGTTTCTGTGTGATGTGTTTCTGTGTTTTGTGTGATGTGTGATGTGTGATGTGTGATGGGTTTCTGTGTTTCTGTGTTTCTGTGTTTCTGTGTTTCTGTGTTCTGTGTTCTGTGTGATGTGTTTCTGTGTATCTGTGTGATGTGTTTCTGTGTGATGTGTTTCTGTGTTTCTGTGTATCTGTGTGATGTGTTTCTGTGTGATGTGTTTCTGTGTGATGGGTTTCTGTGTGATGGGTTTCTGTGTTTCTGTGTGATGTGTGATGTGTGATGTGTGATGTGTGATGTGTGATGTGTTTCTGTGTGATGTGTTTCTGTGTGATGTGTGATGTGTTTCTGTGTAATGTGTTTCTATGTTTCTGTATTTCTGTGTGATGTGTGATGTGCTTCTGTGTTTCTGTGTGATGTGTTTCTGTGTTTCTGTGTTCTGTGTTTCTGTGTTTCTGTGTATCTGTGTGATGTGTTTCTGTGTTTCTGTGTGATGTGTGATGTGTGATGTGTTTCTGTGTGATGTGTTTCTGTGTGATGTGTTTCTGTGTAATGTGTTTCTATGTTTCTGTATTTCTGTGTGATGTGATTCTGTGTTTCTCTGTGATGTGTTTCTGTGTTTCTGTGTGATGTGTTTCTGTGAGATGTGTTTCTGTATTTCTGTGTTTCTGTGTGATGTGTTTCTGTGTTTCTGTGTGATGTGTTTCTGTGTTTCTGTGTGATGTGTTTCTTTGTGTAGTGTTTCTGTGTTTCTGTGTGATGTGTGATGTGTTTCTGTGTGATGTGTTTCTGTGTGATGTGTGATGTGTTCTGTGTGATGTGTGATGGGTTTCTGTGTTTCTGTGTTTCTGTGTTTCTGTGTTCTGTGTTCTGTGTGATGTGTTTCTGTGTATCTGTGTGATGTGTTTCTGTGTGATGTGTTTCTGTGTTTCTGTGTATCTGTGTGATGTGTTTCTGTGTGATGTGTTTCTGTGTGATGTATTTCTGTGTGATGGGTTTCTGTGTGATGGGTTTCTGTGTTTCTGTGTGATGTGTGATGTGTGATGTGTGATGTGTGATGTGTGATGTGTTTCTGTGTGATGTGTTTCTGTGTGATGTGTGATGTGTTTCTGTGTAATGTGTTTCTATGTTTCTGTATTTCTGTGTGATGTGATTCTGTGTTTCTCTGTGATGTGTTTCTGTGTTTCTGTGTGATGTGTTTCTGTGTTTCTGTGTATCTGTGTGATGTGTTTCTGTGTTTCTGTGTGATGTGTGATGTGTGATGTGTTTCTGTGTGATGTGTTTCTGTGTGATGTGTTTCTGTGTAATGTGTTTCTATGTTTCTGTATTTCTGTGTGATGTGATTCTGTGTTTCTCTGTGATGTGTTTCTGTGTTTCTGTGTGATGTGTTTCTGTGAGATGTGTTTCTGTATTTCTGTGTTTCTGTGTGATGTGTTTCTGTGTTTCTGTGTGATGTGTTTCTGTGTTTCTGTGTGATGTGTTTCTTTGTGTAGTGTTTCTGTGTTTCTGTGTGATGTGTGATGTGTTTCTGTGTGATGTGTTTCTGTGTGATGTGTGATGTGTTCTGTGTGATGTGTGATGGGTTTCTGTGTTTCTGTGTTTCTGTGTTTCTGTGTTCTGTGTTCTGTGTGATGTGTTTCTGTGTATCTGTGTGATGTGTTTCTGTGTGATGTGTTTCTGTGTTTCTGTGTATCTGTGTGATGTGTTTCTGTGTGATGTGTTTCTGTGTGATGTATTTCTGTGTGATGGGTTTCTGTGTGATGGGTTTCTGTGTTTCTGTGTGATGTGTGATGTGTGATGTGTGATGTGTGATGTGTTTCTGTGTGATGTGTTTCTGTGTGATGTGTGATGTGTTTCTGTGTAATGTGTTTCTATGTTTCTGTATTTCTGTGTGATGTGATTCTGTGTTTCTCTGTGATGTGTTTCTGTGTTTCTGTGTGATGTGTTTCTGTGTTTCTGTGTTTCTGTGTGATGTGTTTCTATGTTTCTATGTTTCTATGTTTCTGTGTTTCTGTGTGATGTGTTTCTGTGTGATGTGTTTCTGTGTGATGTGTGATGTGTTTCTGTGTAATGTGTTTTTGTGTGATGTGTTTCTGTGTTTCTGTGTGATGTGTGATGTGTTTCTATGTTTCTGTGTGATGTGTTTCTGTGTGATCTGTGATGTGTCATGTGTTTCTGTGTGATGTGTTTCTGTGTGATATGTTTCTGTGAGATGTGTTTCTGTATTTCTGTGTTTCTGTGTGATGTGTGATGTGTGATGTGTTTCTGTGTTTCTGTGTGATGTGTTTCTTTGTGTAGTGTTTCTGTGTGATGTGTGATGTGTGATGTGTTTCTGTGTGATGTGTTTCTGTGTGATGTGTTTCTGTGTTTCTGTGTGATGTGTGATGTGTGATGTGTTCTGTGTTTCTGTATGATGGGTTTCTGTGTTTCTGTGTTTCTGTGTTCTGTGTGATGTGTTTCTGTGTTTCTGTGTATCTGTGTGATGTGTTTCTGTGTTTCTGTGTTTCTGTGTGATGTGTTTCTGTGTGATGTGTTTCTGTGTGATGTGTTTCTGTGTGATGTGTGATTTGTTTCTGTGTTTCTGTGTTATGTGTTTCTGTGTGATGTGTTTCTGTGTGATGTGTGATGTGTTTCTGTGTAATGTGTTTCTATGTTTCTGTATTTCTGTGTGATGTGTTTCTGTGTGATGTGTTTCTGTGTGATGTGTTTCTGTGTGATGTGTGATGTGTGATGTGTTTCTGTGTTTCTGTGTGATGTGTTTCTGTGTGATGTGTTTCTGTGTGATGTGTTTCTGTGTGATGTGTGATGTGTTTCTGTGTAATGTGTTTCTATGTTTCTGTATTTCTGTGTGATGTGTGATGTGTTTCTGTGTTTCTGTGTGATGTGTTTCTGTGTTTCTGTGTTTCTGTGTTTCTGTGTGATGTGTTTCTGTGTTTCTGTGTTTCTGTGTGATGTGTTTCTGTGTGATGTTTTATGTGTGATGTATTTCTGTGTGATGTGTTTCTGTGTGATGTGTTCTGTTTTTCTGTGTGATGTGTTTCTGTGTGATGTGTTTCTGTGTTTCTGTGTTCTGTGTGATGTGTTTCTGTGTTTCTGTGTATCTGTGTGATGTGTTTCTGTGTTTCTGTGTTTCTGTGTGATGTGTTTCTGTGTGATGTGTTTCTGTGTGATGTGTTTCTGTGTGATGTGTGATTTGTTTCTGTGTTTCTGTGTTATGTGTTTCTGTGTGATGTGTTTCTGTGTGATGTGTGATGTGTTTCTGTGTAATGTGTTTCTATGTTTCTGTATTTCTGTGTGATGTGTTTCTGTGTGATGTGTTTCTGTGTGATGTGTTTCTGTGTGATGTGTGATGTGTGATGTGTGATGTGTTTCTGTGTTTCTGTGTGATGTGTTTCTGTGTGATGTGTTTCTGTGTGATGTGTTTCTGTGTGATGTGTGATGTGTTTCTGTGTAATGTGTTTCTATGTTTCTGTATTTCTGTGTGATGTGTGATGTGTTTCTGTGTTTCTGTGTGATGTGTTTCTGTGTTTCTGTGTTTCTGTGTTTCTGTGTGATGTGTTTCTGTGTTTCTGTGTTTCTGTGTGATGTGTTTCTGTGTGATGTTTTATGTGTGATGTATTTCTGTGTGATGTGTTTCTGTGTGATGTGTTCTGTTTTTCTGTGTGATGTGTTTCTGTGTGATGTGTTTCTGTGTGATGTGTTTCTGTGTGATGTGTTTGTGATGTATGATCTTTTTCTGTGTGATGTGTTTCTGTGTGAGGTGTGATGTGTTTCTATGTTTCTGTGTGATGTGTTTCTATGTTTCTGTTTCTGTGTTTCTGTGTGACTTGTTATGTGTTCTGTGTTTCTGTGTGATGTGTGATGTGTGATGTGTTTCTGTGTGATGTGTGATGTGTGATGTGTTTCTGTATTTCTGTGTGATGTGTTTCTGTGTTTCTGTGTGATGTGTTTCTGTGTTTCTGTGTTTCTGTGTTTCTGTGTGATTTGTTTCTGTGTGATGTGTTATGTGTGATGTATTTCTGTGTGATGTGTTTCTGTGTGATGTGTTTCTGTGTGATGTGTTTGTGATGTATGATGTTTTTCTGTGTGATGTGTTTCTGTGTTTCTGTGTGATGTGTGATGTGTTTCTATGTTTCTGTGTTTCTGTGTGATGTGTTTCTATGTTTCTGTTTCTGTGTTTCTGTGTGACTTGTGATGTGTTTCTGTGTTTCTGTGTGATGTGTTCTGTGTTTCTATGTGATGTGTAATGTGTTTCTATGTTTCTGTGTGATGTGTTTCTGTGTGATGTGTTTCTGTGTGATGTGTGATTTGTTTCTGTGTTTCTGTGTTATGTGTTTCTGTGTGATGTGTTTCTGTGTGATGTGTGATGTGTTTCTGTGTAATGTGTTTCTATGTTTCTGTATTTCTGTGTGATGTGTTTCTGTGTGATGTGTTTCTGTGTGATGTGTTTCTGTGTGATGTGTGATGTGTGATGTGTGATGTGTTTCTGTGTTTCTGTGTGATGTGTTTCTGTGTGATGTGTTTCTGTGTGATGTGTTTCTGTGTGATGTGTGATGTGTTTCTGTGTAATGTGTTTCTATGTTTCTGTATTTCTGTGTGATGTGTGATGTGTTTCTGTGTTTCTGTGTGATGTGTTTCTGTGTTTCTGTGTTTCTGTGTGATGTGTTTCTGTGTGATGTTTTATGTGTGATGTATTTCTGTGTGATGTGTTTCTGTGTGATGTGTTCTGTTTTTCTGTGTGATGTGTTTCTGTGTGATGTGTTTCTGTGTGATGTGTTTCTGTGTGATGTGTTTGTGATGTATGATCTTTTTCTGTGTGATGTGTTTCTGTGTGAGGTGTGATGTGTTTCTATGTTTCTGTGTGATGTGTTTCTATGTTTCTGTTTCTGTGTTTCTGTGTGACTTGTTATGTGTTCTGTGTTTCTGTGTTTCTGTGTGATGTGTGATGTGTTTCTGTGTGATGTGTGATGTGTGATGTGTTTCTGTATTTCTGTGTGATGTGTTTCTGTGTTTCTGTGTGATGTGTTTCTGTGTTTCTGTGTTTCTGTGTTTCTGTGTGATTTGTTTCTGTGTGATGTGTTATGTGTGATGTATTTCTGTGTGATGTGTTTCTGTGTGATGTGTTTCTGTGTGATGTGTTTGTGATGTATGATGTTTTTCTGTGTGATGTGTTTCTGTGTTTCTGTGTGATGTGTGATGTGTTTCTATGTTTCTGTGTTTCTGTGTGATGTGTTTCTATGTTTCTGTTTCTGTGTTTCTGTGTGACTTGTGATGTGTTTCTGTGTTTCTGTGTGATGTGTTCTGTGTTTCTAAGTGATGTGTAATGTGTTTCTATGTTTCTGTGTGATGTGTAATGTGTGATGTGTTTCTGTGTGATGTGTTTCTGTGTGATGTGTTTCTGTGTAATGTGTTTCTATGTTTCTGTATTTCTGTGTGATGTGTGATGTGTTTCTGTGTTTCTGTGTGATGTGTTTCTGTGTTTCTGTGTTTCTGTGTTTCTGTGTGATGTGTTTCTGTGTTTCTGTGTGATGTGTTTCTGTGTTTCTGTTTGATGTGTTTCTGTGTTTCTGTGTGATGTGTTCTGTGTTTCTGTGTGATGTGTAATGTGTTTCTATGTTTCTGTGTGATGTGTGATGTGTTTCTGTGTGATGTGTTTCTGTGTTTCTGTGTGATGTATTTCTGTGTGATGTTTTTCTGTGTGATGTGTTTCTGTGTTTCTGTGTGATGTGTGATGTGTGATGTGTTTCTGTGTGATGTGTTTCTGTGTGATGTGTTTCTGTGTGATGTGTTTCTGTGTGATGTGTTTCTTTGTGATGTGTGATGTGTTTCTGTGTGATGTGTTTCTGTGTGATGTGTTTCTTTGTGATGTGTGATGTTTTTCTGTGTGATGTGTTTCTGTGTTTCTGTGTGATGTGTTTCTGTGTGATGTGTGATACGTTTCTGTGCGATGTGTGGTGCGTTTCTGCGTGATGTGTGATGTGTATCTGTGTATCTGTGTGATGTGTGCTGTGTGATGTGCATTGACTGTAAAGAAGGGTTACTTTCTGTGCAGCACTGTTCCTTATAAACATTATGTTACAGTGGACTGGCCTCATGGTGAAACTACATTCCTGATTACAATGAAAGACTACTGAACAATTACACTAGTGTCTCTTTTAGTTGTTCTTAATAAACCTCAAAATGTATTTCAAATGTATTTAAAATCTGACAATCACAAAGGTAGTCATCTCATAAGCACATTTTATTTCCATATCTCTCTTCTTCTCACTCATCTCATCTTTCACTCGCTCATCTCATTTGGCCTTCTCCCCACACTTCCTCTCTCTTTTGTCCCCTCTATTATTCTCCCTCTCCCTCTTTCACTCCTCCTTTCCCCTCCTCTCTTAATTTGTCTCTCCATTTTTAACCCCCCACTTTCTATCTTTCTATCTCTCCTCCACCCACCCCTCTCTCATTCACCCTACCCCTCGCTCCTCTCCTCCACCCACCCCTCTCTCATTCACCCTACCCCTCGCTCCTCTCCTCCACCCACCCCTCTCTCATTCACCCTACCCCTCGCTCCTCTCCTCCACCCACCCCTCTCTCATTCACCCTACCCCTCGCTCCTCTCCTCCACCCACCCCTCTCTCATTCACCCTACCCCTCGCTCCTCTCCTCCACCCACCCCTCTCTCATTCACCCTACCCCTCGCTCCACTCCTCCTCTCCGGCTCTCTTTCCTATTCTCATCTCCTCTCCTAACCCTTTCCATCTCTCCTTCCTTCCATCTTCACTCCTTCCCTCTCTCCTCTCCACCACCCACCCCTCTCTCATTGTCAATACCCATCTAATAGCACTTTAACAGCTGTAATTGGCTGATGGATAGAAGCTATGGATTTGCTTTCCTGATGACTCCCAGACTTTCTCCCTCCCTCCAGGGGTAATACTAATAGAATTCCAAATCCGCTCCACTGTGATCCTGTCATGAGTGGGTCAACAGTTATGTCAAGGTCCTATTGGATACCTCACATCTAACATCTTAATTTAGACTTAGCCAACTGTTTTTTTTCCCACCCGCCCTCTCTCTCTTTCCCACTCTTTCGTTTTTCTACCACTCTCTCTCTCTCTCTACACTAGTCGTGTATGAGCAAGTGATTCTAGTTGCGACATTCATTCCATTACTGGTGAATTATTTTCATTCTGCGGCCTCTGTCCCAGTTTTGCATGTGAATGATTCACTGTGTGTGAGTCCCTTATAATCCTCTGAAGGATTATAGATCTGAATTCCACCCGGGTTGGCACCTGAAGGGTGTGTGTGTGTGGGTAGTGTGTGTAGTGTGTGTGTGTGTAGTGTGTGTGTGTGTGTGTGTGTGTGTGTGTGTGTGTGTGTGTGTGTGTGTGTGTGTGTGTGTGTGTGTGTGTGTGTGTGTGTGTGTGTGTGTGTGTGTGTGTGTAGGGAGGGCCCCGGATCACTGAAGCTCATGTATTTATATTTATAGACTTTGAATTGAATTTCTGATCAATGGGAGAGGAAGAGTCGTACTAACTTCAGCCTCCAACTAAGAGACAGAAAGTACTTATCAGGGCTGAGACTGGGGTAGTTACAGCCTTACACCCAACCGGTTAAATAGAGGAGCCTTGAGGTGAGGAGGTTTAAGTTAGCGCCACATTCCAAATAAATTCCTCTGCTTTTACGTTTCAAGGCATTAAGGTTCTGCATGCGGACGGCCAGCCAGCCAGATAGAGAGAAAGCTAGATAGAAAGATAGGTCTGTGTGAATGGTGGTAGGTACGAGGTAGGGGTGAAGAGGTAAATCAGGTTGTCATGGTCATGTGACATCAGGTGGCTGCTGGGTAATGTAATGCATAAGGGAGCAGCTGTGGTGGAGGCAGAGTGAACTTGACACAGCTACAACTGGCTGACCTTGACCCCTACCCGACACACACACACCTCCTCCTCCCACCTTGGTTGCTGTGAAGTCAGCGATCAGTGTGTGTGTGTGTGTGTGTGTGTGTGTGTGTGTGTGTGTGTGTGTGTGTGTGTGTGTGTGTGGTGTGTGTGTGTGTGTGTGTGGTGTGTGTGTGTGTGTGTGTGTGTGTGTGTGTGTGTGTGTGTGTGTGTGTGTGTGTGTGTGTGTGTGTGTGTGTGTGTGTGTGTGTACGCTAGCGTGAGCAAGAGGTGAGAAAATGAAGCCAGTAAATGTGTGTGTGAGGCTCAGGGACCTGTTTGCATCAGGGTGATGGAGAGCGTCTGTACATTTCATTACCCCTTCATTCCAATCCACATCAAATATCTGCACACTGCACAGTCACTGATAGACAGACATGGCTTTGGTTGGGGTTTGATTTTTTTCAGACATTTTTTTGACCATGCAATGTTGTGACCATGATTATATTTCTATGGTTGTGACCTCTGAAGACTCAAATCTTGGACAGGAAAGAAAAACACTCAATTTCATATTACCACCCTAATGAATATTATCCTAGTCAATAATAATACAAAAGATCATCTTTTTAATGCAGATATTAGATGAGAAATCTTTATATATATATATATATATATATATATATATAAATATATATATTCTTTACAAGTCAGGCAAATACATAATAGCTTCATCCATCGTTTAGGCAACAACATCTCAGCTATTCATGTGAAGAGGACTGTAATGTGCATCTGTTTATGTGTGTGTTCAGTGGATCCTAAGAGCTTCTGATTGTTGTTGAATGGCCATTTAATTATTCAAACGCAATCACATCTGCTCTCCCCGGATCACCAGATAGACATCAGGGGCCATTCATTCTTTCTGATCAGGGTCACCTTAACCCTCTCTTTCACTGGTGTCGCCTTCCCTCACACTCCCTCTTCATCTCTTTAAGTTGTGTTGGAAAGGCTCTCCTCTCTTTCAGAAGTGTTAGAAAGGCTCTCCTCTCTTCCAGTAGTGTCAGAAAGGCTCTCCTCTCTTCCAGTATTGATAGAAAGGCTCTCCTCTCTTTCAGTAGTGTTAGAAAGGCTCTCCTCTCTTTCAGTAGTGTTAGAAAGGCTCTCCTCTCATTCAGTATTGTAAGAAAGACTCTACTCTCTTTCAGTAGTGTTAGAAAGGCTCTCCTCTCTATTTCAGTCGTGTAAGACATGCAATCCTTTCTTTCAGTAGTGTTAAAAAGGCTCTCCACTCTTTCAGTCGTATTAGAAGGGCCCTCTTCTCTTTCAGTCGTGTTACAAAGACTCTCTTCTCTTTCAGTATTGTTAGAAAGGCTCTCCTCTATTTCAGTCATGTTAGGAAGGGTCTCCTTTCTATCAGTAGTGTTTGAAAGGATCAAATCTCCTTCAGTAGTGTTAGTAAGGCTCTTCTCTCTTTCTATAGTGTTAGAAAGGCTCTCCTCTCTTTCAGTCATGTTAGAAAGGCTCTCCTCTCTATTTCAGTCGTGTAAGACATGCAATCCTCTCTTTCAGTAGGGTTAGAAAGACTCTCCTCTCAGTATTGTTAGAAAGGCTTTCATCTGTTAAAGTCATGTTAGAAAGGCTCTCCTCTCAGTAATGTTAGAAATGCTCTCCTCTCTTTCAGTAGTGTTAAAAAGGCTCTCCTCTCTTTCCATAGTGTTAGAAATTCTCTCCTCTCTTTCAGTAGTGTTAAAAAGGCTCTCTTCTCTTTCAGTCGTATTAGAAGGGCCCTCTTCTCTTTCAGTCGTGTTACAAAGACTCTACTCTCTTTCAGTAGTGTTAGAAAGGCTCTCCTCTCTTTCAGTAATGTTAGAAAGGCTCTCCTCTCTTTCAGTAGTGTTAGAAAGGCTCTCCTTTTTTTCGGTAGCAAAATAACGAGTCTCCTCTCTTTCAGTCGTGATAGGAAGGCTCTCCTCTCTTTCAGAAGAGTTAGAAAGGCTCTCAACTCTTTCAGTCATGTTAGAAAGGCTATCCTCTCAGTTGTGTTGCAAAGGCTCTCTTCTCTTTCAGTAGTGTTAGAAAGACTCTACTCTATTTCAGTCGTGTTAGAAAGGCTCTCCTCTCTATTTCAGTCGTATAAGACATGCAATCCTCTCTTTCAGTAGGGTTAGAAAGGCTCTCCTCTCAGTAGTGTTAGAAAGGCTTTCATCTGTTAAAGTCATGTTAGAAAGGCTCTCCTCTCACTAATGTTAGAAATGCTCTCCTCTCTTTCAGTCATGTTAGAAAGGCTCTCCTCTCTTTCCATAGTGTTAGAAATTCTCTCCTCTCTTTCAGTAGTGTTAAAAAGGCTCTCCACTCTTTCAGTCGTATTAGAAGGACCCTCTTCTCTTTCAGTCGTGTTACAAAGACTCTCTTCTCTTTCAGTATTGTTAGAAAGACTCTACTCTCTTTCAGTCATGTTAGGAAGGCTCTCCTCTCTATCAGTAGTGTTTGAAAGGATCTAATCTCCTTCAGTAGTGTTAGTAAGGCTCTTCTCTCTTTCTATAGTGTTAGCAAGGCTCTCCTCTCTTTTAGTCGTGTTAGAAAGGCTCTCCTCTCTATTTCAGTCGTGTAAGACATGCAATCCTCTCTTTCAGTAATGTTAGAAAGGCTCTCTTCTCTTTCAGTCGTATTAGAAGGGCCCTCTTCTCTGTCAGTCGTGTTACAAAGACTCTCTTCTCTATCAGTATTGTTAGAAAGACTCTACTCTCTTTCAGTAGTGTTATAAAGGCTCTCCTCTATTTCAGTCATGTTAGGAAGGGTCTCCTCTCTATCAGTAGTGTTAGAAAGGCTCTCCTCTCTTTCAGTAATGTTAGAAAGGCTCTTCTCTCTTTCAGTAGTGCTAGAATGGCTCTCCTCTCTTTCCTTCATGTTAGAAAGGCTCTTCTCACTTTCCTTCATGTTAGAAAGGCTCTCCTCTCTTTCCTTCATGTTAGAAAGGCTCTACTCTCTTTCGGTAGTGTCAGAAAGGCTCTCCTCTCTTTCAGTAGTGTTAGAAAGGCTCTCCTCTCTTTCAGTAGTGTTAGAAAGGTTCTCCTTTCTTTCTGGAGCAAAATAACGAATCTCCTCTCTTTCAGTCGTGATAGGAAGGCTCTCCTCTCTTTCAGAAGAGTTAGAAAGGCTCTCATCTCTTTCAGTCATGTTAGAAAGGCTCTCCTCTAAGTAGTGTTAGAAAGGCTCTCCTCTCTTTCAGTAGTGTTAGAAAGGCTCTCCTCTCTTTCGGTAGCGTTATAACGAATCTCCTCTCTTTCAGTCATGTTAGAAAGGCTATCCTCTCAGTTGTGTTGCAAAGGCTCTCTTCTCTTTCAGTAGTGTTAGAAAGACTCTACTCTCTTTCAGTCGTGTTAGAAAGACTCTCCTCTCTATTTCAGTCGTATAAGACATGCAATCCTCTCTTTCAGTAGGGTTAGAAAGGCTCTCCTCTCAGTAGTGTTAGAAAGGCTTTCATCTGTTAAAGTCATGTTAGAAAGGCTCTCCTCTCAGTAATGTTAGAAATGCTCTCCTCTCTTTCAGTAGTTTTAGAAAGGCTCTCCTCTCTTTCCATAGTGTTATAAATTCTCTCCTCTCTTTCAGTAGTGTTAAAAAGGCTCTCCACTCTTTCAGTCGTATTAGAAGGGCCCTCTTCTCTTTCAGTCGTGTTACAAAGATTCTCTTCTCTTTCAGTATTGTTAGAAAGGCTCTCCTCTCTATTTCAGTCGTGTAAGACATGCAATCCTCTCTTTCAGGAGTGTTAGAAAGGCTCTCCTCTCTTTCAGTCCTGTTAGAAAGGCTCTCCTCTCTTTCAGTCTTGTTAGGAAGTCTCTTCTCTCTTTCAGTCATGTTAGGAAGGCTCTCCTCTACTTTCAGTAGTGTTTGAACGGCTCTCCTCTCTTTCAGTAGTGTTAGAAATGCTCTCCTCTCTTTCAGTCGAGTTAGAATCGCTCTCCTCTCTTTCAGTAGTGTTAGAAAGGCTCTCCTCTCTTTCGGTAGTGTTAGAAATGCTCTCCTCTCTTTAAGTAGGGTTAGAAATGCTCTCCTCTCTTTCAGTCGAGTTAGAAAGGCTCTCCTCTCTTTCAGTAGTGGTAGAAAGGCTCTCCTCTCTTTCAGTCGTGTTAGTAAGGCTCTCCTCTCTATTTCAGTCGTGTAAGACATGCAATCCTCTCTTTCAGGAGTGTTAGAAAGGCTCTCTTCTCTTTCAGTAGTGTTAGAAAGGCTCTCCTCTCTTTCAGTCTTGTTAGGAAGTCTCTTCTCTCTTTCAGTCGTGTTAGGAAGTCTTTCGTCTTTGTAGTGTTGGAAAGGCTCTCCTCTCTTTCAGTCATGTTAGGAAGGGTCTCCTCTCTATCAGTAGTGTTTGAAATGATCTAATCTCCTTCAGTAGTGTTAGTAAAACTCTTCTCTCTTTCTATAGTGTTAGAAAGGCTCTCCTCTCTTTCAGTCGTGTTAGAAAGGCTCTCTTCTCTTTCAGTAGTGTTAGAAAGGCTCTCCTCTCTTTCAGTAAGGTTAGAAAGTCCCTCCTCTCTTTCAGTCATGTTAGGAAGGGTCTCCTCTCTATCAGTAGTGTTTGAAAGGATCTAATCTCCTTCAGTAGTGTTAATAAGGCTCTTCTCTCTTTCGGTAAGGTTAGAAAGGCCCTCCTCTCTTTCAGTCATGTTAGGAAGGGTCTCCTCTCTATCAGTAGTGTTTGAAAGGATCTAATCTCCTTCAGTCGTGTTAGAAAGGCTCTCCTTTCAGTAGTGTTAGAAAGGCTCTCCTCTTTCAGTCATGTTAGGAAGGCTCTCATCTACTTTAAGTACTGTTTGAATGGCTCTCCTCTCTTTCAGTCCTGTTAGAAAGTCTCTTCTCTCAGTAGTGTTAGAAAGGCTCTCCTCTCAGCAGTGTTAGAAAGGTTCTCCTCTCTTTCAGTCCTGTTAGAAAGTCTCTTCTCTCAGTCGTGTTAGAAAGGCTCTCCTCTCAGTAATGTTAGAAAGGCTCTCCTCTCTTTCAGTCGTGTTTGATGGGCTCTCCTCTCTTTCAGTAGTTTTGAAATGCTCTCCTCTCTTTCAGTCATGTTAGAAAGGCTCTCCTCTCTTTCAGTAGTTTTTGAAATGCTCTCCTCTCTTTCAGTCAAGTTAGAAAGGCTCTCATCTCAGTAGTGTTAGAAAGGCTCTTCTCTCTTTTAGTCATGTTAGAAAGGCTCTCCTCTCTTTCAGTAGTGCTAGAAGGGCTCTCCTCTCTTTCCTTCATGTTAGAAAGGCTCTCCTCACTTTCAGTAGTAATATAGAAAGGCTCTCCTCTCTTTCAGTAGTGTTAGAAATGCTCTCCTGTCTTTCAGTAGTGTTAGAAAGGCTTTCCTCTCAGGAGTGTTAGAAATGCTCTCCTCTCTTTCAGTCGAGTTAGAAAGGCTCTCCTCTCTTTCAGTAGTTTTAGGAAGGCTCTCCTCTCTTTCAGTAGTGGTAGAAAGGCTCTCCTCTCTTTCAGTCGTGTTAGTAAGGCTCTCCTCTCTATTTCAGTCGTGTAAGACATGCAATCCTCTCTTTCAGGAGTGTTAGAAAGGCTCTCTTCTCTTTCAGTAGTGTTAGAAAGGCTCTCCTCTCTTTCAGTCTTGTTAGGAAGTCTCTTCTCTCTTTCAGTCGTGTTAGGAAGTCTTTCGTCTTTGTAGTGTTGGAAAGGCTCTCCTCTCTTTCAGTAGGGTTAGAAAGGCCCTCCTCTCTTTCAGTCATGTTAGGAAGGGTCTCCTCTCTATCAGTAGTGTTTGAAATGATCTAATCTCCTTCAGTAGTGTTAGTAAAACTCTTCTCTCTTTCTATAGTGTTAGAAAGGCTCTCCTCTCTTTCAGTCGTGTTAGAAAGGCTCTCTTCTCTTTCAGTAGTGTTAGAAAGGCTCTCCTCTCTTTCAGTAAGGTTAGAAAGTCCCTCCTCTCTTTCAGTCATGTTAGGAAGGGTCTCCTCTCTATCAGTAGTGTTTGAAAGGATCTAATCTCCTTCAGTAGTGTTAATAAGGCTCTTCTCTCTTTCGGTAAAGTTAGAAAGGCCCTCCTCTCTTTCAGTCATGTTAGGAAGGGTCTCCTCTCTATCAGTAGTGTTTGAAAGGATCTAATCTCCTTCAGTCGTGTTAGAAAGGCTCTCCTTTCAGTAGTGTTAGAAAGGCTCTCCTCTTTCAGTCATGTTAGGAAGGCTCTCATCTACTTTAAGTACTGTTTGAATGGCTCTCCTCTCTTTCAGTCCTGTTAGAAAGTCTCTTCTCTCAGTAGTGTTAGAAAGGCTCTCCTCTCAGTAGTGTTAGAAAGGTTCTCCTCTCTTTCAGTCCTGTTAGAAAGTCTCTTCTCTCAGTCGTGTTAGAAAGGCTCTCCTCTCAGTAATGTTAGAAAGGCTCTCCTCTCTTTCAGTCGTGTTTGATGGGCTCTCCTCTCTTTCAGTAGTTTTTGAAATGCTCTCCTCTCTTTCAGTCATGTTAGAAAGGCTCTCCTCTCTTTCAGTAGTTTTTGAAATGCTCTCCTCTCTTTCAGTCAAGTTAGAAAGGCTCTCATCTCAGTAGTGTTAGAAAGGCTCTTCTCTCTTTTAGTCATGTTAGAAAGGCTCTCCTCTCTTTCAGTAGTGCTAGAAGGGCTCTCCTCTCTTTCCTTCATGTTAGAAAGGCTCTCCTCACTTTCAGTAGTAATATAGAAAGGCTCTCCTCTCTTTCAGTAGTGTTAGAAATGCTCTCCTGTCTTTCAGTAGTGTTAGAAAGGCTTTCCTCTCAGGAGTGTTAGAAATGCTCTCCTCTCTTTCAGTCGAGTTAGAAAGGCTCTCCTCTCTTTCGGTAGCGTTATAACGAATCTCCTCTCTTTCAGTAGTTTTAGAAATGCTCTCCATTCTTTCAGTCGTGTTAGAAAGGCTCTCCGCTCTTTCAGTAGTGTTAGAAAGGCTCTCCTCTCTTTCAGTCTTGTTAGGAAGGCTCTTCTCTCTTTCAGTCGTGTTAGGAAGGCTTTCTTCTGTTTAGTGTTGGAAACGCTCTCCTCTCCTTCAGTAGTGTTAGAAAGGCATTCCTCTCTTACAGTCATGTTATAAAGGCTCTCCTCTCTTTCAGTAGGGCTAGAAGGGCTCACCTCTCTTTCAGTCATGTTAGAAAGGCTCTCCTCTCTTTCAGCAGTGACATAGAAAGGCTCTCCTCTCTTTCAGTAGTTTTAGAAAGGCTCTCTTGTCTTTCAGTCGTGTTAGGAAGGCTTTCGTCTTTGTAGTGTTGGAAAGGCTCTCCTCTCTTTCAGTAGGGTTAGAAAGGCTCTCCTCTCTTTCAGTCATGTTAGGAAGGGTCTCCTCTTTATCAGTAGTGTTTGAAATGATCTAATCTCCTTCAGTAGTGTTAGTAAGGCTCTTCTCTCTTTCTATAGTGTTAGAAAGGCTCTTCTCTCTTTCAGTCATGTTAGAATGGCTGTCTTTTCTTTTAGTCGTGTTAAAAAGGCTCTCCTCTCAGTAGTGTTAGAAACGCTCTCCTCTCTTTCAGTACCGTTATAACGAATCTCCTCTCTTTCAGTCGTGATAGGAAGGCTCTCCTCTCTTTCAGAAGAGGTAGAAAGGCTCTTATCTCTTTCAGTCATGTTAAAAAGCCTCTCCTGTCAGTGGTGTTGCAAAGGCTCACTTCTCTTTCAGTAGTGTTAGAAAGACTCTACTCTCTTTCAGTAGTGTTAGGAAGGCTTTCGTCTTTGTAGTGTTGGAAAGGCTCTCCTCTCTTTCAGTAGGGTTAGAAAGGCTCGCCTCTCTTTCAATCATGTTAGGAAGGCTCTCCTCTCAGTAGTGTTAGAAATGCTCTCCTCTCTTTCAGTCGTGTTAGAAAGGCTCTCCTGTCTGTGGAGTTGCAAAGGCTCTCTTCTCTTTCAGTAGTGTTAGAAAGACTACTCTCTTTCAGTAGTGTTAGAAAGGCTCTCCTCTCTTTCAGTCTTGTTAGGAAGGCTCTTCTCTTTTTCAGTCGTGTTAGGAATACTTTCGTCTTTGTAGTGTTGGAAATGCTCTCCTCTCTTTCAGTAGGGTTAGAAAGGCTCTCCTTTCTTTCAGTCATGTTAGGAAGGCTCTTCACTTTTTCATTCGTGTTAGGAAGGCTTTCGTCTTTGTAGTGTTGGAAACGCTCTCTTTTCTTTCAGTAGTGTTTGAAAGGCTCTCCTCTCTTTCGGTAGTGTTAGAATGGCTCTTCTCTCTTTCAATCGTGTTAGGAAGGCTTTCGTCTTTGTAGTGTTGGAAACGCTCCCTTCTCTTTCAGTAGTGTTAGAAAGGCTCTCTTCTCTTTCAGTCGTGTTAGAAAGGCTCTCCTCTCTTTCAGTAGGGTTAGAAAGGCTCTCTTCTCTTTCTGTCGTGTTAGAAAGGCTCTCCTCTCTTTCAGTAGGGTTAGAAAGACTCTCCTCTCTTTCAGTCATGTTAGGAAGGCTCTCCTCTCAGTAGTGTTAGAAATGCTCTCCTCTCTTTCAGTCGTGTTAGAAAGGCTCTCCTCTCTTTCAGTAGTGCAAGAAGGGCTCTCCTCTCTTTCAGTCATGTTAGAAAGGCTCTCCTCTCTTTCAGCAGTGATATAGAAAGGCTCTCCTCTCTTTCAGTAAGGTTAGAAAGGTTATCCTCTCTTTCAGTTTTGTTAGAAAAGCTCTCCTCTCTTTCAGTAGGTCTAGAAGGGGTCTCTTCTCTTTCAGTCATGTTAGAAAGGCTCTCCTCTCTTTCAGCAGTGATATAGAAAGGCTCTTCTCTCTTTCTGTAGTTTTTGAAAGGCTCTCTTCTCTTTCAGCAGTGTTAGGAAGGCCCTCCTCTCAGTAGTGTTAGAAATGCTCTCCTCTCTTTCAGTCGTGTTAGAAAGGCTCTCTTCTCTTTCAGTCGTGTTAGAAAGGCTCTCCTCTCTTTCAGTAGTTTTTGAAAGGCTCTCCTCTCTTTCAGTAGTGTAGAAAGGCTCTCCTCTCTTTCAGTAGTTTTTGAAAGGTTCTCCTCTCTTTCAGTAGTGTTAGAAAGGCTCTCCTCTCTTTCAGTAGCGTTATAAAATAAATAACAAATCTCCTCTCTTTCACTCAAGATAGGAATGCTCTTCTCTCCAACAGAAGAGTTAAAAAGGCTCTCATCTCTTTCAGTAATGTTAGAAAGACTCTCTTCTCAGTAGTGTTAGAAAGGCTCTCCTCTCTTTCAGCAGTGATATAGAAATGCTCTCCTCTCTTTCAGCAGTGATATAAAAAGGCTCTCCTCTCTTTCAGTAAGGATAGAAAGGTTCTCCTCTCTTTCAGTAGGGTTAGAAAGGCTCGCCTCTCTTTCAGTAGTGTTAGAAAGGCTCTCCTCTCTTTCAGTCGTGTTAGAAAGGCTCTCCTCTCTTTCAGACATGTTAGAAAGGCTCTCCTCTCTTTCAGTAGTTTTAGAAAGGCTCTCCTCTCTTTCAGTCATGTTAGAAAGGCTCTCCTTTCTTTTTTTAGTCATGTTAGAAAGGCTCTCCTCTCAGTAGTGTTAGAAAGGCTCTTCTCTCTTTCAGTCATGTTAGAAAGGCTCTCCTCTCTTTCTGTAGTGCTAGAAGGGCTCTCCTCTCTTTCAGTCATGTTAGAAAGGCTCTCCTCTCTTTCAGTCATGTTAGAAAGGTTCTCCTCTCAGTAATGTTAGAAAGGCTCTTCTCTCTTTCAGTCATGTTAGAAAGGTTCTCCTCTCAGTAATGTTAGAAAGGCTCTTCTCTCTTTCAGTCATGTTAGAAAGGCTCTCCTCTCTTTCAGTCGTGATAGGAATGCTCTCATCTGTTTCAGTCATGTTAGAAAGGCTCTCCCCTCAGTAATGTTTGAAAGGCTCTCCTCTCTTTCAGCAGTGATATAGAAAGGCTCTCCTCTCTTTCAGTAAGGTTAGAAAGGTTATCCTCTCTTTCAGTTTTGTTAGAAAAGCTCTCCTCTCTTTCAGTAGGTCTAGAAGGGGTCTCTTCTCTTTCAGTCATGTTAGAAAGGCTCTCCTCTCTTTCAGCAGTGATATAGAAAGGCTCTTCTCTCTTTCTGTAGTTTTTGAAAGGCTCTCTTCTCTTTCAGCAGTGTTAGGAAGACCCTCCTCTCAGTAGTGTTAGAAATGCTCTCCTCTCTTTCAGTCGTGTTAGAAAGGCTCTCTTCTCTTTCAGTCGTGTTAGAAAGGCTCTCCTCTCTTTCAGTAGTTTTTGAAAGGCTCTCCTCTCTTTCAGTAGTGTAGAAAGGCTCTCCTCTCTTTCAGTAGTTTTTGAAAGGTTCTCCTCTCTTTCAGTAGTGTTAGAAAGGCTCTCCTCTCTTTCAGTAGCATTATAAAATAAATAACAAATCTCCTCTCTTTCACTCAAGATAGGAATGCTCTTCTCTCCAACAGAAGAGTTAAAAAGGCTCTCATCTCTTTCAGTAATGTTAGAAAGGTTCTCCTCTCAGTAATGTTAGAAAGGCTCTTCTCTCTTTCAGTCATGTTAGAAAGGTTCTCCTCTCAGTAATGTTAGAAAGGCTCTTCTCTCTTTCAGTCATGTTAGAAAGGCTCTCCTCTCTTTCAGTCGTGATAGGAATGCTCTCATCTGTTTCAGTCATGTTAGAAAGGCTCTCCCCTCAGTAATGTTTGAAAGGCTCTCCTCTCTTTCAGTAGTGTTAGAAAGGATCTCCTCTCTTTCAGTATTGTTAGAAATTCTCTCCTCTCTTTCTGAGGGGTTAGAAACGCTCTCCACTCTTTCAGTCGTGTTAGAAGGGCTCTCCTCTCTTTCAGTCATGTTGCAAAGGCTCTCTTCTCTTTTAGTATTGTTAGAAATACTCTTCTCTCTTTCAGTAATGTTAGAAAGGCGCTCCTCTCTTTCATTCATGTTAGGAAGGCTCGCCTCTCTATCATTACTATTTGAAAGGATCTAATCTCCTTCAGTAGTGTTAGTAAGGCTTTTCTCTCTTTCTATAGTGTTAGAAAGGCTCTTCTCTCTTTCAGTCGTGTTAGAAAGGCACTCCTCTCTTTCAGTAGTGTTAGAAAGGCTCTCCTTTCTTTCAGTAGTGTTAGAAAGGCTCTCCTCTCTTTCAGTAGTGTTAGAAAGGCCAACCTTTCTGTCCTGTTGCAGAGGCTCTCTTCTCTTTCAGTAGTGTTAGAAAGACTCTACTCTCCTTCAGTAGTGTTAGAAAGGCTCTCCTCTCTTTCAGTCGTGTTAGGAAGGCTCTCCTTTCTTTCAGTAGTGTTAGAAAGGCTCTCCTCTCTTTCAGTCATGTTAGGAAGGCTCTCCTCTTCATCAGTAGTGTTTGAAAGGATCAAATCTCCTTCAGTAGTGTTAGTAAGGCTCTTCTCCCTTTCTATGGTGTTAGAAAGGCTCTCCTCTCCTTCAGTCGTGTAAGAATGACTCTCCTCTCTTTCAGTCCTGTTAGGAAGGATCTCCTCTCTTTCAGAAGTGTTAGAAACGCTTTCGTCTTTGTAGTGTTTGAAACGCTCTCATCTCTTTCAGTAGGTTTAGAAAGCCTCTCCTCTCAGTAGTGTTATAAAGGCTCTCCTCTCTTTCAGTCATGTTAGGAAGGCTCTCCTCTCGTTCAGTAGTTTTTGAAAGGCTCTCCTCTCTCTCAGTAGTTTTAGAAAGGCTCTCCTCTCTTTCAGTCATATTAGAAAGGCTCTCCTCTCTTTCAGTAGTGGTAGAATGGCTCTCCTCTCTTTCAGTCATGTTAGAAAGGCTCTCCTCTCTTTCAGCAGAGATATAGAAAGGCTCTCCTCTCTTTCAGTAGTGTTAGAAAGATTCTCCTCTCTTTCAGCAGTGTTAGAAAGGCTCTCCTCTCAGTAGTGTTTGAAATGTTCTCCTCTCTTTCAGTCTTTTTAGGAAGGCCCTTCTCTCTTTCAGTCGTGTTAGGAAGGCTTTCGTCTTTGTAGTGTTGGAAAGGCTCTCCTCTCAGTAGTGTTAGAAAGGCTCTCCTCTCTTTCAGTCATGTTAGGAAGTCTCTCCTCTCAGTAGTGTTAGAATTGCTCTCCTTTCTTTCAGTAGTTTTAGAAAGGCTCTCCTCTCTTTCAGTAGTGTTAAACAGGCTCTCCTCTATTTTCTATAGTGTTAGAAAGGCTCTACTCTCTTTCAGTCATGTTAGTTAGGCTTTCCTCTCTTTCAGTCGTGTTAGAAAGGCTCTCCTCTCTTTCAGACATGTTAGAAAGGCTCTCCTCTCTTTCAGTAGTTATAGAAATGCTCTCCTCTCTCAGTAGTGTTAGAATGGTTTTCCTCTCTTTCAGACGTTTGAAAGGCTCTCCTCTCTTTCAGTAGTGTTAATAAGGCTCTCCTCTCTTTCAGTAGTGTTATTAAGGCTCTCCTCTCTTTCAGTAGTGTTAGAAAGGCTCTCCTCTCTTTCAGATGTGTTAGAAAGGCTCTCCTCTCTTTCAGTAGTTCTAGAAATTCTCTTCTCTCGTTCAGTCATGTTAGAAAGGCTCTCCTCTCTTTCAGTAGTGTTAGAAAGGCTCTCCTCTCGTTCAGTCGTGTTAGAAAGGCTCTCCTCTCTTTCAGTAGTGTTTGAAAGGCTCTCTTCTCTTTCAGTAGTGTTAGAAAGGCTCTCCTCTCTGTAGTGTTAGAAAGGCTCTCCTCTCTTCCAGTAGTGTTAGAAAGGCTATCCTCTCTGTTGTGTTAGAAAGGCTCTCCTCTCGTTCAGTCGTGTTTAAAGGCTATCCTCTCTTTCAGTTGTGTTAGAAAGGCTCTCCTCTCTTTCAGTAATGTTAGAAAGGCTCTCCTCTCTTTCATTAGTGTTAGAAAGGCTCTCCTCTCTTTCAGTAGTGTTAGAAAGGTTCTCCTCTCTTTCAGTTGTGTTTGAAAGGCTCTCCTCTCTTTCAGTTATTCTAGGTCAGACTAATAAAGACATATACCAGTCATGTTGCTCAAGATTGGCATGCACACACTCGTACACAAGCTGGCAAGTACACACACACATTCACACACACATTCACATACACAAACACACACACACAAAAAAAAAACGCACACTCAAACACAACTCACACTGACACAGCTCTTCAGGCCTTGTGTTTGTTTGTTCGTTCAGTTTGTTCATATTGCTTTATACTGACTACAGATAGAGACCTTCTGGTAAATGTATTGCTTTAAATACAACTTTCTTTGGTTTAGAGATGACAATGGGATCTGTGATGAAAAGAGGATGAGAGTGTGAAGAAAAGGAGAGGAAAGAAGGAAGAGGTGGAATAATGTTTAGGGTATAGGCACTAGTCATATCCACTCAAATGGATCGAGTGAGGGATGTGAAGGGAGGAGCGAGAGAAATCACTGAACAAGAGACAGAGTGGACATCTTGGGGATACGGACAGATGTGAGAAGTGCACAGCAGAGAGGACATCTTGGGGATTCGGACAGATGTGAGAGGTGAACAGCAGAGAGGACATCTTGGGGATACGGACAGATGTGAGAGGTGAACAGCAGAGAGGACTTCTTGGGGATACGGACAGATGTGAGAGGTGAACAGCAGAGAGCAGGCCTTTCCAGCAGTCAATGACCAAAAGCGCCCTCTTTGGCCTCATGGGTGGAATGCTATTACTATATTTTTCAAAAAGTCATAAAATCCGGTTTTGTTATATTTCAGTGTCAAGTGCCAGTGTGTATAGTTGGTGTAGAAGTCAGGCGCAAGAAAGCAGAGATGAGATAACAGCATATTTTAATTAAATACAGTAAAAGGAATAACAAATCCAACATACCCTAATAAAACACACGGGCGAATATAACCAGCCGTAACTCGGCAAAGAACATCAAATTAAAATCAAATCAAATGTATTTATAAAGCCCCCCTTACATCAGCTGATGTCACAGAGTGCTGTACAGAAACCCAGCCTAAAACCCCAAACAGCAAGCAATGCAGGTGTAAAAGCACGGTGGCTAGGAAAAACTCCCTAGAAAGACCAAAACCTAGGAAGAAACCTAGAGAGGAACCAGGCTGTGAGGGGTGGCCAGTCCTCTTCTGGCTGTGCCGGGTGCAGATTATAACAGAACATGGACAAGATTTTAAAATGTTCATAAAACAGGCAGAACAGTTGAAACTGGAGAAGCAGCACGGCCAGGTGGACTCGGGACATCAAGGAGTCATCAGGCCAGGTAGGCCTTGAGGAATGGTCCTAATGCTCAGGTCCTCTGAGAGAGAGAGAGAGAGAGAGAGAGAGAGAGAGAGAGAGAGAGAGAGAGAGAGAGAGAGAGAGAGAGAGAGAGAGAGAGAGAGAGAGAGAGATAATTAGAGAGAGCATACTTAAATTCGCACAGGACACCAGATAAGAGAAGAAATACTCCAGATATAACAGACGGACCCTAACCCCCCGACACATAAACTACTGCAGCATAAATACTGGAGGCTGAGACAGGAGGGGTCGGGAGACACTGTGGCCCCGTCCGACAAAACCCCCGGACAGGGCCAAACAACATAACACACAATCAGGCACAAAAACCATTGAGAAAACAGAGGATTAAATAATGAACATGTAATTGGGGAATAGAAACCAGGTGTGTAAAACAAAGACAAAACAAATGGAACATGAAAAATGGATCGGCGATGACTAGAAAGCCGGTGACGTTGACCGCCGAAAACCGACCGAACAAGGAGAAGGACCGACTTCGGCGGAAGTCGTGACATTCAGTCTTCTGTGATGTATATAACGTGTAATATTGGGATGCAAACTTAAAATGGAATACATTTCTACTCTATTTCTGACATGGTACAGGTGTCTTCTTTGTTTTAAGCCCATAACCATATGTGTGAGGTGTATACTTTTGTTTCAAAGTAGTTTAAGATCACGAAGAATCACTCTGCCTGGCCCTGATATAGTAAATGATCAACATAACATTGAAAATCTGTAGTATTCAAGTTTCAAAAGACTTGTGATGACTTGGTGTAAATCAAATAGTATTTTAATGATAATAATGTATATTGAATATTAAATATGAACATTAAGGTTTAGGGTTTGTCTGTGCTTTGTACAAAATAGTGGTCATGTAAGGACCTTCAATAGATACATTTTCAATTGCCCATGAAAACTGATGGCCTTCAGAAAGTACGTTGTGGCCAAAAGTTTTGAGAACAACACAAATATTAATTTTCACAAAGTCTGCTGCCTCAGTTTGTATGATGGCAATTTGCAAATACTCCAGAATGTCATGAAGAGTGATCAGATGAATTGCAATTAATTGCAAAGTACCTCTTTGAATGAACTGAATCCCCAAAAAACATTTCCAATGCATTTCAGCCCTGCCACAAAAAGACCAGCTGACATCATGTCAGTGATTCTCTCGTTAACACCGGTGTGAGTGTTGAGGAGGACAAGGCTGGAGATCACTCTGTCATGCTGATTGAGTTCGAATAACAGACTGGAAGCTTCAAAAGGAGGGTGGTGCTTGAAATGTGTTATGTGTGAACCGTGATGGCTTATGAATTCATGGTAATGGGAAAAATATGTTAGGTGCTACCCTCAAACAATCAAATGTGCTGCTTTAGCCGTAAAGCCTTTTTGAAATCTGTGATATTGCCAAGAAACAGAGCTTTTGATGAGTATGAAACACTTGTATATGGGTGGATGTTTAATAATTCAACTTTTGGATTTTGAATTTGGCGCCTTGCATTTCACCTGGTAGTGTCGGGATTGGGGCGCTAGCGCACCACCAATCCCCAAGAAGTTAAAGTGGCTAGTGATACATTGTTACATCCAATTCCTATGTTTAAAGTGGCTAGAGATTTAAGTCAGTATGATGGCAGCAGCCACTCAATGTTAGGGATGGCTGTTTAAAACTTCTTAGGGAGTGGTGGGACGCTAGCATTTCACTACCAGGTGAAATGCAAGGCGCCAAATTCAAAATCCAAAAGTTGATTTATTAAACATGCACCAATATACAAGTGTTTCATACTCATCAAAAGCTCTGTTTCTTGGCAATATCACAGCGTTGTCAGAAAGAAGCACATTTGATTGTTTGAGGGTAGCACCTAACATATTTTTCCCATTACCATGAATTCAGAGGCCATCACGGTTCACACATAACACATTTCACAGCGAAAACAAATCAATTACTTGTTGAAAAACTTCTGCTGATGGCTTCCAAAGTGTCCAACGAAGACAATCCATGGTTCTTTTGTTGGAAAAAGTAATGTATTATATCCATAAATCTCCGTTTCGTTCGCGCGTTATAATCAGAAACTACAGCCTCCACTCCTCCATTGAAACCTGAAGAGAACTCGTTCAACTTATACCTATAAACTTGTCCAAGAACAATCAAAAATCATTTTAAATGTATCCTTAGGAACACTTTTACGTATATTTACTATAATAAATCAACCAGAATATAAACTGGGCTATAAGAACGGAAAAAAACACAGAGCGTGCCTTCTCGGGAGCGCGCGTCCTCTTCTGTTGACTTCCAAGGGGACACTTCCTGATTTCTCTTCTTCTCTGCTCTAATAGCATCCCAAAAAAATCAGAACACTGTCTCGAGACTGTTGACATCCAGAGGAAGCGATCGGTACTGCATTCATATGCCCTTATATGGGTATTTTCATAAGGGAGGGGTTCCAAATGAGGCACTCTGTCAAAACCACTTTTTCCAGGACAGAAATTCCTCGGGGTTTCGCCTGCCATATCCGTTCTGTTTTACTCACAGACAAATGGTTAATTAACACTTTTAGAAAATTCAGAGTGTTTCCTATCCAATGGTACTAAATATGTGCATATCCTATTTTCTGGGCCTGAATGGGAAGCATTTTACTTTGGGCACGCCAGGCTCTCCAAAACGGTCACCTCAGGCGCTGCTCCCTAAGAAGTTTTAACAGTCTGATGGCCTTGAGGTAGAAGCTGTTTTTCAGTCTCTCGGTCCCAGCTTTGATGCACCTGTACTGACCTCGCCTACTGGATGATAGCGGGGTGAACAGGCAGTGGCTTGGGTGGTTGTTGTCCTTGATGATCTTTTTGGCCTTCTTGTGACATCGGGTGGTGTAGGGGTCCTGAAGGGCAGGTAGTTTACCCTCGGTGATGCGTTGTGCAGTCCTCACTACCCTCTGGAGAGCCTTACGGTTGTGGGCGGAGCAGTTGCCGTACCAGGTGGTGATACAGCCCGACAGGATGCTCTCGATTGTGCATCTGTAGAATTTAGTGAGTGATTTTGGTGACAAGCCAAATTTCTTCAGCCTCCTGAGGTTGAAGAGGCGCTGTTGCGCCTTCTTCACCACGCTGTCTGTGTGGGTGGACCAATTCAGTTTGTCCGTGATGTGTACGCCGAGGAACTTAAAACTTTCCACCTTCTCCACTACTGTCCCCTCGATGTGGATAGGGGGGTGCTCCCTCTCCTGTTTCCTGAAGTCCACGATCATCGCCTTTGTTTTGTTGACATTGAGTGAGAGGTTATTTTCCTGACACCACACTCCGAGGGCCCTCACCTCCTCCCTGTAGGCCATCTCGTCGTTGTTGGTAATCAAGCCTACCACTGTAGTGTCGTCAGCAACCATGGTTACCTGAAAGGAAACACATGCCGTCATCATTGCTTTGCACAAAAAGGGCTTCACAGGCAAGGATATTGCTGCCAGTAAGATTGCACCTAAATCAACCATTATCGGATCATCAAGAACTTCAAGGAGAGCGGTTCAAATGTTGTGAAGAAGGCTTCAGGGCGCCCAAGAAAGTACAGCAAGCGCCAGGACCGTCTCCTAAAGTTGATTCAGCTGCGGGATCGGGGCACCACCAGTACAGAGCTTGCTCAGGAATGGCAGCAGGCAGGCGAATACTTTTGGAGATGTCCTGGTGTCAAGAAAGGCAGCAAAGAAGCCACTTCTCTCCAGGAAAAACATCAGGGACAGACTGATATTCTGCAAAAGGTACAGGGATTGGACTGCTGAGGACTGGGGTAAAGTACTTTTCTCTGATGAATCCCGTTTCTGATTGTTTGGGGCATCCGGAAAAAAGCTTGTTCGGAGAAGACAAGGTGAGTGCTACCATCAGTCCTGTGTCATGCCAACAGTAAAGCATCCTGAGACCATTCATGTGTGGAGTTTCTTCTCAGCCAAGGGAGTGGGCTCACTCACAATTTTGCCTAAGAAAACAGCCATGAATAAAGAATGGTACCAACACATCCTCCGAGAGCAACTTCTCCCAACCATCCAGGAACAGTTTGGTGATGAACAATGCCTTTTCCAGCATGATGGAGCACCTTGCCATAAGGCAAAAGTGATAACTAAGTGGCTCGGGGAACAAAACATCAATATTTTGGGTCCTGGCCAGGAAACTCCCCAGACCTTAATCCCATTGAGAACTTGTGGTCAATCCTCAAGAGGCGGGTGGACAAACAAAAACCCACAAATTCGGACAAACTCCAATCATTGATTATGCAAGAATGGGCTGCCATCAGTCAGGATGTGGCCCCGAAGTTAATTGACAGCAGAGGTCTTGAAAAAGAAGTGTCAACACTGCAAATATTGACTCTTTGCATCAACTTCATGTAATTGTCAATAAAAGCCTTTGACACTTATGAAATGCTTGTAATTATACTTCAGTATTCCATAGTAACATCTGACAAAAATATCTATAGACACTGAAGCAGCAAACTTTGTGGAAATTAATGTTTGTGTCATTCTCAAAACGTTTGGCCACAACTGTATTCACACCACTTGACTATTTTTCCACATTCTGTTGTTTCAGCCTGAAATTAAAATTAAATACATTTAGATGTTGTGTCACTGGCCTACACACAATACCCCATAATGTCCAAATGAAACTATGTTTTTACATCTTAATTAAAAATTAGAAGCTTAAATATCTTGAGTCAATAAGTATTTAAGCCATTTGTTATGGCAAGTCTAAATAAGTTCAGGAGTAAAAATGTGCTTACAAGTCACATAATAAATTGCATGGACTCACTCTGTGTGCAATAACAGTGTTTAACATAATCTTTTAATGATTACCTCATCTCTTTACCCCACACATACAAGTATCTGTAAGTCAAGCAGTGATTTTCAAACACAGATTCAACCGCAAAGACCAGGGAGGCTTTCCAATACCTCACAAAGAAGGGCATCTATTGGTATAGGGATACAAATGTAAAAAGCAGACATTGAATATCCCTTTGAGCATGGTGAAATTATTAATTACACTCTGTTACACCATGTCACTACAAAGACACAGGCATCTTTCCTAACCTAGTTGCCGGGGAGGCTCAGGGATTTCACCATGAGGCCAATGGTGACTAATAGTTACAGAGTTTAATGGCTGTGATAGGGGGAAAATTAGGACAGATCAACAGCATTGTAGTTACTCCACAATACTAACCTAAATGTGAAAAGTGAAAAGAAGGAAGCCTGTACAGAATACAAATATTCCAAAACATGCATCCTGTTTGCAATAAAACACTAAAGTAAAACTGAAAGAATGTGGCAAAGAAATTAAATTATTGTCCTGAATACAAAGCGTTATGTTTGAGGGAAATCCAACACATCACTGAGTACTACTCTTCATATTTTGAACCATGGTGGTGGCTGCATCAGGATATGTGTATGCTTGCCATCGATAAGGACTTTTTTGTGGGGGATAAAAATAAATGGAATAAAGCTAAGCGCTGTCACGTCCAGGCCTGAGATGACAGGTTGGCGTGTTTTGTTTTTGGTGTAGGGTTTTTTATGTTCTAGGTGTTCTATTTCTATGTTGGGGTAATGGTTCCCAATTAGAGGCAGCTGTGTGTCGTTGTCTCTAATTGGGAACCATATATATATTTTGGGGTTTTCATTTAGGTTTTGTGGGTGATTGTTTGGACATAGCTTGTTTGTGTTTAGTGTGTTCATCTTCACGATCTTTTGTTACGTTTACCTTTTGTTGTTTTACCCAGTTACGTGAGTTTCGTTTTTGTATAATAAACATGTATACTGGATGCCTCGCTGCGCCTTGGTCTGTCCCTTGTGAAGACCGTGACAAGCGCGTGCAAAATTCTAGCGGAAACCTGGTTCAGTCTTCTTTCCAACAGACACTGGGAGACAAATTCACTTTTCAGCAGGACAATAACCTAAAACACAAGGCCAAATTTGCTTACCAAGATGACATTGAATGTTCCTGAGTTTCCTAGTTACAGTTTTGACTTAAATTGGCTTGAAAATCTATGGCAAGACTTCAAAATGTTTGTCTAGCAATAATCAACAACCAACTTGACAGAGCTTGAAGAATTTGAAAAATAATAATATGCAAATATTGTACAATCCAGGTGTGCAAAGCTCTTAGTGGCAGTAATTACAGACAGCTGTAATTACTGCCACGTGATTCTAGTTTTAACTCATGGGTGTGAATATTTCTGTATGTCATTTTCAATAAATTTGCAAACATTTCTAAGAACATGTTTTCACTTTGTCATTATGGAGTACTGTGTTGATGGGTGAGATAAAAAACAAACATATTTAATCCATTTTGAATTCAGGCTGTAACACAACAAGTCAAGAGGTAAGACTGCTTTCTGAAGGCACTGTAGCAAACATTAGGAACACCCTTTGTACAGCCTCAATTCATCAGGGTATGGCCTGCACAATACGTCAAAAGCGTTCCACAGGGATGCAGGACATGTTGTGTCAAGTTGGATGGGTGTCCTTTGAGTGGTAGACCATTCTTGATACGCACAGGAAAATGTTGAGCATGAAAAACCCAGCAGCGTTGCAGTTCTTGACTCAAACCGGTGCACCTGGCACCTACTACCATACCCCGTTCAAAGGCTCTTACAGTTTATTGTCTTGCCCGTTCACCCTCTGAAAGGCACACACACACAATCCGTGTCTCAATTGTCTCAAGGCTTAGAAATCCTTCTTTAAGTTATCTCCTCCACTTCATCTACACTGATTGAAGTGGATTTAACAAGTGACATCAATAAGGGATTGTAGCTTTCACCTGGATTCACCTGGTCAGTCTATGTCAAGGAAAGAGCAGGTGTAAATTTAAGCAATAAGTCACGAGGGGGTGTGGTATATGGCCAATATACAACGGCTAAGGGATGTTCATAGCACAACGCAATGCGGAGTGTCTGGATACAGCCCTTAGCCATATTATATTGGCCATATACCACAAACCCCCAAGGTGCCGTATTGCTATTATAAACTGGTTACCAACGTAATTAGAGCAGTAAAAATAAATGTTTTGTCATACCCGTTGTGTACGGTCTGATATACCACGGCTGTCAGATGCGCTCTCTTTCTCTCTCTCACAAACACACACACACAGCAGCACACAACAACACACAGCAACACACAGCAGCAGTAACATAGCTACAAGATGAAGGACGTTTAGTGGATGTGGTGTATTTGCATGATTGAGGGTGATATGTGTGTTTTAGTGCTTGCGTGTGTGTGTGTGCGTGCATGCGTGTGTGTTTGTTCTTGTGTGTGTTTTCATAT
The DNA here is from genome assembly GCA_030435695.1 of Brachymystax lenok tsinlingensis. NCBI lineage: Eukaryota > Metazoa > Chordata > Actinopteri > Salmoniformes > Salmonidae > Brachymystax > Brachymystax lenok. The sequence continues at coordinate 27,163,477 of CM059808.1, read as the reverse complement.
TTGTGTGTGTATGTGTGATTTTGTGTGTGAGAGTGTGTGTGTGTGTGGCTGCTGGAGGCTTGCTGTCAGTGAGACTCTCTGTTGGCCAATTAATTATGATGGCCTACTTATGTTGTGTAATGTGATGATTTATGGATTAAATAAATTAAATACACATGCTCAGGACAGCTTCTTAGGAACCTCATCATACAACAAACACACACACACACAAGTTGTCATGATTAAACCACACCATGTTGTTTTGATCTTGACAACTTATGTGTGTGTGTTTGTTGTATGGTGAGATTCCTAAGAAGCTGTCCTGAACTGGTCCTCTTCGTTTTACTTCTCCAAGAAGACAATAATAATATTTGAAACGTAGAGGTAAACAAACTTCACTGCAGAAGTTCAGAAGTGATTGTCTTGTTGTTGGTTTTGAAGTAAAAAGATTAATCTAATCTTTAGGGAGTGGTTACTTTCCAACATCTAATCCTGAATGCTGATTGGTTAAAACCGTATTTCAGCTAAATCGATGACGTTAAAATGCCTATTTACTCTGTTCCATCTGACTGCGCAATCCACTGACTCATCAACCCAGCCAGGCAATTTATAAACTTGATATTATCTCACATTTCTTTTAGACTAACATTTGGTTTTGAACAGTGATTTGTATAAACCAGCTGCTTTATAGTAATGAACGTGTCGGGAGTCAGGATGAGACAGACAGGCAGGTAACTTTTCTCAGCCAATCGAAATCAGGAATCAGCATAATTTTTATGGACATATACAATGAAATATACAGTCTTTCCAGCTTCAGTTTGTAAGTTGTAAGTGGCGCCGACGGAGAAGGCAGCATCTCGACTAGCTCTTAGAAAACTTTGCAGTATTTTGTTTTTAATGTAATATGTTTTACATTATTAACTCAGGAAATGTTTTGTGTCATTACATAAAGTACAGCCGGGAAGAACTATTGGATATTTGAGCGGAGGTAACTCACCAACGCGCCCGCTGAATTCCAGGGCCTGGTCAACGATGTGCCCCGGGACATGTTGAATCGTTTTGTTTTAGTCTACCTCGACGACATCCTGGTTTTCTCTCGTTCTGCCCAGGAACACATTCTCCATGTTCGACAGGTCCTTCAGCGCCTCTTGGAAAATCAGTTGTTTGTAAAAGCTAAGAAGTGCGAGTTCCACCTCTCCACTATCTCCTTTCTGGGATACATAATCGCTGAAGGGAATGTTAAGATGGATCCGGAAAAGGTGAAAGCGGTGGTGGATTGGCCCCAGCCCACGTCCAGGGTGCAGCTACAATGATTTCTGGGGTTTGCTCATTTCTACTGCCGTTTCATTTGGGGCTACAGCAACCTGGCGGCTCCCATCTCTGCACTCACCTCTCCCTAGGTACCATTTACATGGTCTCCAGCAGCGGACAAGGCTTTGGGGATCTAAAGCAGTGATTCACTACTGCCCCCATCCTCATCTATCCGGACCTGCCTCGTCAGTTTGTGGTTGAGGTTGACGCTTCCGACATGGGTGTAGGGGCCGTCCTTTCCCAGCGATCCGTCCAGGACCCTTCATCCCTGTGCCTTCATGTCCCATCGTCTCAACCCTGCGGAAAGGAACTATGATGTTGGGAACCGGGAACTTCTAGTGGTTAAGATGGCTCTGGAGGAGTGGAGGCACTGGCTGGAAAGGGCGGGACAATTTTTGGTATGGACGGACCATAAGAATGTATAATACCTCCGCCCTGCCAAGCACCTCAACCCAAGGCAAGCTCGTTGGGCCCTGTTATTTACCAGGTTCAATTTCACCATCTCCTACCGCCCAGGGTCCCAAAACGTGAAACCGGACACTCTCTCCCGTCTGTACAGTTCCCTTTGAATCTGAGACCAAGCTCCGTCTGGCCTCCTTTAGCCACTCCCTGTCCCTCATATTTCCCTGGATTTTGTCACTGGGCTTCCCCCGTCAGATGATAACACCACCATTCTGACGGTGGTGGATAGGTTTTCCAAAGCCGCCCATTTCATACCTCTTTCATACCTTTCATACCAAGTTACCTTCGACTAAGGAGACGGCCCAGCTCATGGTGCAGCACGTGTTCCGAATCCATGGACTCCTGGTCAACATGGTCTCGGATCGGGGTCCTCAGTTCTCGTCCCGATTCTGGAAGGCATTCTGAATCCTTTCGGGTTGTTGGCAAGTCTGTCCTCGGGGTTTCATCCCTAATCCAACTGCCAGTCAGAGTGAGCCAATCAAGACATGGAGATGCTAGTAACCCCACCACCTGGAGCCAGCAACTGGTCTGTGTGAAATATGCTAGGAACACTCATCCCTGCTTGATTACTGGACTCTCCCCCTTTGAATGCACCAAGGGGTATCAGCCTCCACTCTTCCCAAAGCAAGATGTTGCGGTCAACATACCCTCAGCCCAGATGTTCGTACGCTGCTGTCGGCGTACATCAAAAATAACTTGGGCGGCTCTCCTCAAGACCACCTCCAGGTATCGTAGAGAAGCGGACTGCCACAAAACTCTGGCTCCCTGCTATCGGGTCAGGCAGAGGGTATGGTTGTCCACACAGGACCTGCCCCTCCGGGTGTAATCCTGCAATCTTTCCCCCCTTTTCACTGGTCCTTTCCCCATTTCTAGAGTCTTTAGTCACACTGCTGTCCACCTGCTGATACCCCGTACCCTCCGTGTTCACCCTACTTTTCATGTGTCCAAGATTAAGCCCTTGTCTCACAGTCTTTTGTCTTCTGTTTCTAGGCCCATCCCTCCACCCGTATCATCGACGGACAGACAGTGTACATGGTGAGACGCCTCCTGAGAGTTCGACCACAGGGCAGGGGTTTCCAGTATCTGGTTGACTGGGAGGGTTATGGCCTGGAGGAGAGGTGCTGGGTTCCCGCTAAAGACATCCTGGACCCTGGCCCTCATCACCAACTTTCACCGGTCAGCCTGGTATGCATCAGGTAGGACGACAGGTGGCACCCCTAGAGAAGGGGTACTGACACGCCTTGATATGTTTCACTTGTCTTTGTGATTGTCTCCACCCACCTCCAGGTGTCACCCGTTTTCCCCATTAGTCCCTGGGTATTTATTCCGGTGTTCGCTGTTTGTCTGTTGCCAGTTCGTCTTGTCTTGTCACGTCAACCAGTGTGTTTTTCCGTGCTCCTGCTTTGTCTTATCTCTCTTTTGCTAGTCCTCCTGGTTTTGACCCTTGCCTGCCTTGACTCTGACCCCGTCTGCCTGACCTTACTGCCTGCCCTGACCTCGAGCCTGCCTGCCACTCTGTACCTCCTGGACTCTGACCTTGTTATGATCTTTTGCCTGTCCACGACTATTCTCTTGCCTGCCCCTTTGATTATCATACATATCAGAGACTCGAGCCATTTGCCTCCCATGTCTGCATCTGGGTCTCACCATGTGCCCTTATAAGTCTGCTATCCCAACATGCTTCAAGATGGCCACCATTGTTCCTGTACCCAAGAAGGCAAAGGTAACTGAACTTAATGACTATCGCGCGTAGAACTCACCTCTGTCATCATGAAGTGCTTTGAGAGACTAGTCAAGGATCATATCACCTTTACCTTACCTGCCACCCTAGACCCACTTCAATTTGCTTACCGCCCCAATAGATCCACAGACGATGCAATCGTCATCACCCTGCACACTGCCTTATCCCATCTGGGTAAGAGAAAAACCTATGTAAGAATGCTGTTTATCGACTATAGCTCAGCATTCAACACCATAGTACCCTCCAAGCTCATCATTAAGCTCGAGGCCCTGGGTCTGAACCCCGCCCTGTGCAACTGGGTACAAAAAGATCATCAAGGACATCAACTACCCGAACCACCGCCTGTTCACCCCGCAATCATTCAGAAGGCGAGGTCAGTGCAGGTGCATCAAAGCTGGGACCGAGAGACTGAAACAGCTTCTATCTCAAGGCCATCAGACTGTTAACTTCTTAGGGAACGGCAGGTGAGGTGACGGTTTTGGAGAGTCTTGCGTGCCCAAAGCAAAATGCCTGCCACTCAGGCTCAGAAAATAGGATATGCACATAATTAGTACTATTGGATAGGAAACACTCTGAAGCTTCTAAAAGTGTTAACACAATGTATGTGAGTATAACATAACTCATTTAGCAGGCAAAAACCAGAGGAAAAACCATCCGGAAATCAGTTTCTGGTAACCTTTGGCTCTGTTAGACACACTCCCTATTGAATCCATTTGTTACCAGGACTGAGACTGCAGTATCTATGGCTTCCACTAGATGTCAGCAGTCTATATACAAAGACTCAGAGAGATTGGAGTAAACACAACGAATAGGTACAGGAAATGGCATGGGGACCTGAAATGTCAACAAGTTTTCTCGGGCGCGAGTCTGGCTGGGGCGCGAGTTTTACTTAAATAAGATATAGGTGACCATCCGAGTGAAATATTATCGCTAATATTCATAAAAGGATAGCTAAGGATGCATTTTAACTGGTATTTGATTTGTTTAGGAAAAGTTTATAGGTATATTTGAACGCGTTCTCTTCACGTTTCAATGGGCGATTCGACGTTGGATTTTATGAACATAACGCACCAACCAAACTGAGATGTATGGATATAATAAATGACTTTTTCTAACAAAAGAACCATTGGATGTCTTCGTTGGACACTTGGAAAGTCCTCAGCAGAAGTTAGCGCCCCACCACTCCCTAAGTAGTTAAAGGGGCCAGTGATTCCTAGTGTATGCCTATAGGCAGCAGCCTCTAATGTGCTAGTGATGGCTGTTTAAGGAATGGAACACTAGTCACTTTAATAATGTTTACAAATCTGGCATTACTCATCTCATATGTATATACTGTATTCTATACTATTCTACGGTATCTCATTCACTTCATAACACTTACATATCTTGTATTTGTGTGTATTGGGTATATGTTGTGTATTTCTTTTATATTACTTGTTAGATATTACTGCACTGTCGGAGCTAGAAGCACAAACATTTTGCTGCACCCGCATTTAGAATGAATGACTGGATACAGAACAAAAAACTGAACGGGTCACGTCTCTGGCTGCCAAACCAATAGAACGAATGACCAGACGGCTTGGGTAGCAATCCTAGATTTGTGTTGGGACTATATCTTGTGGAAGGATGAAATAATATCAAAATAACTTTTTTAATGAAAATCAGTATTTGAATATGTTAAATATGAATACATCACCCAAACACAGGATTCTCGGGCATTATCACATAAGTGGAGCTGGGCTGGACTGACTGTACTATTCTATTTTACTGTATTCTATTCTACTCTATTCTACTCTATTATTTTCTACTCTACTCTACTCTACTCTACTCTACTCTACTCTATTATATTATATTCTACTCTACTGTAATATATTCTTCTCTATTCTACTCTTTTATTTTCTACTCTACTCTACTTTACTCTACTCTACTCTACTCTACTCTATTATTTTCTACACTACTATAATCTATTCTACTCCATTCTGTTCTATTCTACTCTACTATACTCTACTCTCCCTCTGGTGGTGCTGGTAGGTAGTATGATCATGTCGAGAGGTCCGGAGACTGATGTCCTGTATATTGGTGTAGTGTAGTGCAGTGTAGTATGTCCTGCCGGTCCCATCTGGTTGCGTGTAAATTGTTATGACTCTCCTCCCTCCCACTGTTCCTCTGACTGCTGCTGTCTGTCACTGCAGGTAGGTAGCCCTGCACACACACACACACACACACACACACACACACACACGCACACACGTGCACACACACACGCTCACACACACGCACACTGACACACACACAAACAAACACAAGCTCACACACATATGGATGTAGGATTTGAACCAGTTTGCTACAACAGGAAATTTAAATTATTATGGACATGTTAATTATTATGTGGATTAAAATGAATGTACATTTTTGTAGAGGTTGATACATTTTTTGTAAGGGAAAAACAAGTCTGAAATTTCAAAGTGGAAATTACAAACTTTAGAAGCCTTTTAAAAACTCAAATATTCTACACATTTCACGTCCAGGAAAGATCTCCTGCAACAGGGTGATCAAATTAAGATCTTACACGCTAACACATGCACTCACGCACACACACACACACACACACACACACGCACACACGCAGTAGCTCGCACACATACGCACACACGCTAGCATTCAAGCATGTACACGGATGCACGCACATGGGCATGCACACAATCAACATTTTAACATTCACAGGTATCCTAGCGACCTAGCCTACAGTGCTGGGCTGGACAATATGGACAAGCCAGAGCTCATCTACACCCTCTCCCTCTATCTCTCCCTCTCTCTCGCACGCACTCTCCCTCTCTCCTGCTCTCTCTCTCCCTCTCTATCAATTCAATTTGTGTATTGTTGTGACATTGTTAGACATTACTTGCTAGATATTACTGCACGGTTGGAGCTAGAAACACAAGCATTACGCTGCACCGCATTATCATCTGCTAAAAACTGTGTATGTAGCCAATAACATTTAATTTCATTTGATTTGATTATGACATTATCTCGCTCGCTCTGTCTCTGTCTCTGTCTCTGTCTCTGTCTCTGTCTCTGTCTCTGTCTCTATCAATTCAATTTCAATTTAAGGATTTATTGGCATGGGAAACATATGTTTACAATACCAAAGCAGGTGAAATAGAAACAAACAAAAGTGAAAAAAAACAATAAAACAAATTCCATTAACATTACACTTACAAAGTGGCAAAGGATAAAGACATTTCAAATGTCATACTATGTGCAAATAGCTAAAGTACAAAAGGAAAATAAATAAACATCAATATTGGTTGTATTTACATTGGTGTTTGTTCTTCACTGGTTGCCCTTTTCTTGTAGCAACAGGTCACACATCTTGCTGCTGTGATGTCACACTGTGTTATTCGAGGAGACTTTCTTTTATCTTTCCAACCAGGCGAAGTACTATGACGGCACCACTAATCTCAACAAGAAGGCGCAGAATTCAGTGAAATTCACAATTTAGGGTAACATTAAGCAGTTAAGTTCTATTTGATAACTGGATGGATTTAGTCCATTTACAACCATTTTTCAACAACCATTTTCCATCTAGATAGTTGGTCATCTACATGTTACTTGCTATACATATAGTTCAGTGGAGGCTGCTGAGGGGAGGATGGCTCATAGTAATGTCTGGAATGGAGTAAATGGAATGGTACAGTATTAAACACGTGCATGTGTTTAAAATGTGTATCTAACTGTAAGTTAAACCTTATCAATCAAATGGATAGGTGCAAGCAATTATGGTCAGTCAAAATAACCTTAACTAGGTGTCTTCGCTAGAAAGACACAGAGAGAGAGAAAGACAGCAGTGCAAATGTACTTAGACTTGAGTATTTCAACAACTCTTCTATTCCAACTTGTTAGGAAGGATGGCCAGACACACAGGAGGCCGTGCTGACCGAGTTGCATGCAGGCCATTTCGGAGAGAAGCGTAAGATTTCCAAAATCAACCTACGCTTCTTCTGACGGGGAATTGCCAAGGAGGTGGACAGCTGGGCAAGTGAAATAACCTTGTGTTACATCTTCTATTATATCTGAAATTATTATGATTTCAATGATTGTCATATCAGAGAGCACACAATGTTTCAATTTGTCACTTTTTGCTTAAAGGTCAGTACCCAATCTAGCCTGCCAGAAGTTTGAGAGGGTGAAGACTGTGGCGCCGGAGTTGAAGCCCATCAAAGTTGTGTCACCATGGCACATGATCAGTAAGTGTCCCAATTCATATTTTGCCCTGACAAGTTGTTTTTGTAATGGTTGCTTTATTTGACCACACCAGAGTTCAATATTTTAGAGTAAGTGTGTGTGTGTGTGTGTGAAGGTATCCTTACAAACATGAAAATCTGCATACTGTATGACACAGAGATGGTAAGAATAAAGTAATCTTCTCTCTAACACTTTAAATGTTAAGGGTGGACCTCATCGGACCCTTCATGAAATCCAGGAATGGCAACAGCTGGTGTCTGACGGCAACCGATCACTTTACCAAGTGGGGGGAGGCAATAACCATTAAGGTCAGTAAAGGAAGAGAACATGTTTAACTCTAAATTCCCTTCTGTTACCCATTAAAAAGGGTGCTTGGAACCAAAAATAGATTTTGCTTTGTATGACACCCATCAAGGATGAGACTGGCGAGGCGAGGTTCTCCTGAGGTCATCTTGAGTGACTGAGGTCATGAACGCTGGAACAAGGTACGGATGTTATAGGTTATATTCTGTCACAAAAAGTTTGTTTTATTCATTTTTTACAATTTGCTTTTGTTTTTCCATGGTACATAAGATATATAAGATATATTTCAATATCTTACATTGTCAATAGATATCGCTTTCCTACCCCCTCCTCCAGGTTTGGTGAATGGACCAACCAGAACCTCAAGACCGCCATGGTCAAGTCCCTTAAATGGTACCAGGAAGGGTGGGCAAACACAATAGCAGCATCCAGGCCTCCACCGAGTAGGGACGTGAGCCGCAGCTGTTGACTGAGGTAAACAATGCAATTGTATATACAATTATTGCTCATACTGTAGTCTTTCAAAGTTGTGATTGACTTAGTGTTGTTGTTTGTCTATTGCTGTTTTTGTATTACTTCTTCACGATCGGTGTCCTTTCCAAAGGACGGTTGAGCTAATGTAGGCTAATGTGATTAGCATGAGGTTGTAAGTAACAAGAACATTTCCCAGGACATAGACATATCTGATATTGGCAGAAAGCTTAAATTCTTGTTAATCTAACTGCACTGTCCAATTAACATTAGCTATTACAGTGAAATAATACCATGCTATTGTTTGAGGAGAGTGCACACTTTTGAACATGAAAGTTATTAATAAACAAATTTGGCACATTTGGGCAGTCTTGATGCAACATTTTGAACAGATATGTAATGGTTCATTGGATCAGTCTAAAACTTTGCACATACACTGATGCCATCTAGTGGCCAAAATCTAAATTTCACGTGGGCTGGAATAATACATTATGGCCTTCTCTTGTGTTTCAAAGATGATGGTACAAAAAAATACAAAAGAACGGTTGTTTTTTTCTTTGTATTATCTTTTACCAGATCTATTGTGTTATATTCTCCTACATTCCTTTCACATTTCCATAAACTTCAAAGTGTTTCCTTTCAAATGGTACCTAGAATATGAATATCCTTGCTTCAGGGCCCGAGCTGCAGGCAGTTAGATTTGGGTATGTCATTTTAGGTGAAAATTGAAAAAAGGGGGCTAATCCTTAAGAGTATAACGTACTTTCAGATCACTGAAACCCCACCTGATGTGGTGGAAGTTGTCAAACCAGATCAAAATTGCCTTCAAGGACCACCTTCAGGCACGGACTGAGAAGGATGTGGAGGTTTTTGACAAGGTAAAAACGTTTGTCCACTCTAAATGTATTTGTAATATGAAATATAATTGCATTTATTCCTATTATCAATAAAGGTGAGACTGAACATCAACAAGGTGCAGGAGAAACAGAAGGAGAGCTACCAGAGAAGAATCAAGAATGGGACGAAGTGCTACGACATCCGGGTGAATTACTTGGTTTGGAAGGTCGAAAGGAAGGCGAGACCTGGGAAACCTCGCTGCTCTTTTGCTCTTAGCTGGGGTCACCATCTGTTAAAGTGAATATAAAAAATCTCTCGTAGAAACTATTTGCATTTGCACACAAATTCATTTGAAGGTAGTTTTAGTTTCCCTAATACTGATATTTTTCTCTTTGTCTTCTTAGAGTTACCTCGGTGGAAGCCAACAAGCTTCTCCAGTTGGAGCAGTTGGACGGTCGACCACTGAAAGCCCTGACGCCCTACACTTCAGTGAAGCCCAATAGACAAAGTATATTAAGCTTTGGTTGACATTTGAGAAAGCAAGAAATGGTAGTTATGCTGAGTTTATAAAATGGTATAGAATCAGCTTGATAACCTCTGTCGAAGACGCTTGGACCTTCTTTTTTGATATTTCAGTGGTATTGTTAAGTTACTCCCCCTCAAGAATTGCATTTGGCGAAAGGTTCGGCACACGCAATCTCAGGCTGACTGGCTCTCGTTCAAGAAAATGAGAAATAAGTGCACTCAGGCTATCCGGAAAGGCCAAAGTTGGTTACTTTAAGGAGCAGTTCTCTCTCCCCAAGAAGTTCTGGAAAACAGTTAACGTGGAGAATAATCCCTCTTTTTCCTTAAAGTTGATGATGTGGTTGTTACTGACAAGAAGCACATGGCTGAGCTCTTTATTCACCACTTCATTAAGTCAGGATTCCTATTTGACTCAGCCATGCCTCCTTGCCCGACCAACATTTCCTAATGTCCCATCGCTTCTACCGCAACTATCCACCGATGCTTCTCCCTCTTTTTTCCCCTTGCCCCGCTGCAGGCAGTCACTGAGTCCGAGGTGCTAAAGGAGCTCCTGAAACTTGACCCCCAAAAAACATCTGAGTCAGATGGTTTCAGATGGTTTCTTCTTTAAGGTTTCTGCCCCTATCATCGCCAAGCCTATCTCCAACCTTTTTATTCTGTCTCCACTTTCTGGGGAGGTTCCCATTGCTTGGAAGGCAGCCACGGTTCGTCCTTTATTTAAAGGGGGAGGTCAAGCTGATCCTAACTGTTATAGGCCTTTTTCTATGTTGCCCTATTTATCAAAAGTATTGGAAAAACTTGTCAATAATCAACAAACTGGCTTTCTTGATGTCTATAGTATTCTCTCTGGTATGCAATCTGGTTTCCACTCAGAATATGGATGTGTCACTGCAACCTTAACTACTTACGGAGTGGTACGGAGTGGTGGGGTTCACACAAAACACATTTCACAGCGAAAACAAATCGTGTGTATGTTTGTTCCAATGGCAATATGTTGCCATTCATTTTTGTCCATTTCATGGGGGTCTTCCCTTACCTTTTGAAGAACTTCTGCTGAGGGCTTCCCAAGTGTCCAACGAAGACATCCAATGGTTCTTTTCTTAGAAAAAGTCATTTATTATATCCATAAATCTACGTTTGGTTGGCGCATTATGATCATAAAATACAGCATCCACTCGCCCATTGAACCGTGAAGAGAACGTATACACTTGTCCAAGAACAATCAAACATAATTGATAATGTATCCTTAGGAACACTTTTATGTATATTTACTATAATATTTCAACCAGATTATAAACTGGACGATAGGAAAGGAAAAAAACACAGCGCGCACAAGCCCGTGAACGCGCATCCTCTTCTGTTTACATCCGATGACCAGTTTGAAATTCTTCTTCTATTACCATCCAGAGCAACTATAACATCACCAAACACTGTCTAGAGACTGTTGACATCCAGTGGAAGCAATAGGTACTGCAATCTTACTCCCAGAAATGGCTGTTGTTTTCAATAGGGAGGGGTTCAAAATGAGTCAATGTGTCAAAAACACTTTTTCCAGGACAGAAATTCCTCTGGTTTTTGCCTGCTATATCCGTTCTGTTACACTCACAAACATTATGTTAACACTTTTAGAAACTTCAGAGTGTTTCCTATCCAATAGTACTAATTATGTGCATGTCCTAATTTCTGGGCCTGAGTGGGAGGCATTTTACCGCTCCCTAAGAAGTTAAAGGTCCTCAATGATGTCACCATTGCCCTTGATTCTAAGCAATGGTGTGCTGCTATTTTTATTGACTTGGCCAAAGCTTTTGATACGGTAGACCATTCTATTCTTGTGGGCCGGCTAAGGAGTATTGGTGTCTCTGAGGGGTCTTTGGCCTGGTTTGCTAACTACCTCTCTCAAAGAGTGCAGTGTATAAAGTCAGAAAATCTGTTGTCTCAGCCACTGCCTGTCACCAAGGGAGTACCCCAAGGCTCAATCCTAGGCCCCACGCTCTTCTCAATTTACATCAACAACATAGCTCAGGCAGTAGGAAGCTCTCTCAACCATGTATGTGCAGATGATACAGTCTTATACTCAGCTGGCCCCTCCCCGGATTTTGTGTTAAATGCTCTACAACCAAGCTTTCTTAGTGTCCAACAAGCTTTCTCTACCCTTAACCTTAACCTTGTTCTGAACACCTCCAAAACAAAGGTCATGTGGTTTGGTAAGAAGAGTGCCCCTCTCCACACCGGTGTGAATACTACCTCTGAGGGTTTAGAGCTTGAGGTAGTCACCTCATACAAGTACTTGGGAGTATGGCTAGACGGTACACTGTCCTTCTCTCAGCACATATCAAAGCTGCAGGCTAAAGTTAAATGTAGACTTGGTTTCCTCTGTCGTAATCGCTCCTCTTTCACCCCAGCTGCCAAACTAATTCTGATTCAGATGACCATCCTACCCATGATAGATTACGGAAACATAATTTATAGATCGGCAGGTAAGGGTGCTCTTGAGCGACTAGATGTTCTTTACCATTCGGTCATCAGATTTGCCAGCAATAATCCTAATAGGACACATCACTGCACTCTATACTCCTCTGTAAACTGGTCATCTCTGTATACCCGCCGCAAGACCCACTGGTTGATGCTTATTTATAAAACCCTCTTAGGCCTCACTCCCACCCATCTAAGACATCTACTGCAGCCGTAATCCTCCACAGTCACATTCTGTTAAAGGTCCCCAAGGCACACACATCCCTGGGCCGCTCATCTTTTCAGTTCGCTGCAGCTAGCGACTGGAACGAGCTGCAACAAACACTCAAACTGGACAGTTTTATCTCAATCTCTTCATTCAAAGACTCAGTCATGGACACGCTTACTGACAGTTGTGGCTGCTTTGCGTGATGTATTATTGTCTCTACTTTCTTGCCCTTTATGCTGTTGTCTGTGCCCAATAATGTTTGTACCATGTTTAGTGCTGCTAGCATGTTATGTTTCTACCATGCTGTTGTCATCTTATGTCTCTCTTTATGCAGTGTTGTGTTGTCTCTCTTGTCGTGATGTGTGTTTTGTCATATATATATATATATATATATATATATATATGTATATACGTATTTTTTTCATCCCCCGTCCCCACAGGAGGCCTTGTGCCTTTTGGTAGGCCGTCATTGTAAATAAGAATTTGTGCTTAATTGACTTGCCTAGTTAAATAAAGGTAAAAATAAAAAATAAAAACATTTATAAAAATGTACCTCTTCAATTTACCTCTCCAATTGACTTTAGGACCATCGACTGTCTGAGCCCCCCAGGAGGTATCCCATCCACCAGAACCAGTAAGTTCTGGTCAGTGTTGAAAAGTACATATCTATATAACACTGCACTAATCCATCACATTTTCTCTCAGTAAAGTGTAACCTGTGTGTTTGCTTCTTTACGTCTCTGTCTCCCTTTAACTCAGCTCCTGTACTCCAGGACCTAGGGGTTGTGCCCAACACCCAGACGTGGATCCACCTGATGTCCTCCATTACCAACCATCCTCCAACTTTCATTACATCATCTACATCTCCTGGTATTGTCATGTTGTCATTATCTGCTCAGAAAGTTTCTTGCTCCATCATACTGGGTACATACACAGATGAACTAAAAACACTAGCACTGTGAACACTCAGAACAAAGCGAGCAGCAGTGCGGAGACTTTGCAGTCTCCCTCTACAAGTCCCCCTTCCAAGGCTGGCTGCCTGTTGAGAACAGGTGACAGGCAGAACCTCCCGCCCAAACAGCATCCAACTTCTCTCTATTCCACACCAGAATTCAGTATTTTAGTCTATGATTGCCATGTGAGTGTAGAACAAATCTGTGAAAAGAAATGCATGACTCAACTGTACAAAAAAATATCAATGTTTATGTATTAAAACCATAAATATCGCCAGGTTGATTTTCACAGCTGTTTCACAAGGTGTTCATTACTGTAAGTTGTAACGTATCCTTTGATGGTATTTATTTGATCCACATTATTCATATATTCAACCACTAGGGGGTACTAATGAGCTAGAAATAAATGATAGAAAAAAATGAATCATAATTGAGGACCAGTGAAATTATTTTTTATTTCAGTGTAGACAAGAGAAGAGGTAAATTGAAGAGGTACATTTTTATAAATGTTTTTATTTTTCATTTTTTATTTTTACCTTTATTTAACTTGGCAAGTCAATGACGGCCATCCAAAAGGCACAAGGCCTCCTGTGGGGACGGGGGATCACCATGCTAGTCAGACAAGCCAGTGTATGAATCAAACATATTTGCATATGAATGGAGTGTACATTTGTTTACTTTGTGATCTGTAAGGTAAGTAACAATGTCATGGATTTCATGTTGTAATGTTAACAAGGTACTCAAAAGTAGTACGAAGTAATGTTTTAATTTTGTTGGCTAAACAAAACTAGTTTAAACAGCGCGCTTGTCACGGAAATCAGCCTTGTTTGCATAGCGATGATGAAAATAACGTCATTTAGGCTGTAATGATCTCCAAAAGTTGAATAATTAAATTTTTTTGGCCAAGATATGTATAGTTTTTTGTTGTGTGATCTGGGGCAAAGGTGTCTGGATGGAATTTGTATTTGTGGTCCTGACAACTGGACCTTTTTTGGAACACCTTTATTTTAGTCAATGAGATTTACTGTCAGTGTCCAGGTCTGACAGAATCTGTGCAGAAGATCAAGGTGCTGCTGTAGGCCCTTCTTAGTTGGGGAGCACCAGATCAACAGCAAACAGTAGACATTTGACTTCAGATTATAGTAGGTAGACCTATAGATGACTGTAGGGAGGCCTATAGATGACTGTAGGGAGGCCTATAGATCACTGTAGGGAGGCCAATAGATGACTATAGCAACTGTAGTCCTATAAATGACTGTAGGGAGGCTAATATATGACAGGAAGGAGGCCTATAGATGACTGTAAAGAGGCCTATGGATGACTGTAGGGAGGCATATAGATGACTGTAGCTACAGAAGGCCTATAGATGACTGTAGGGAGGCTTATAGATGACTGTAGCTACAGTAGGCCTATAGATGACTGAAGGGAGGCCAATATATGACTGTAGGGAGGCCTATACATGACTGTAGGGAGGCCTATAGATGACTGTAGCTACAGTAGGCCTATAGATGACTGAAGGGAGGCCTATAGATGACTGTAGGGAGCCCAATAGATGACTGTAGCTACAGTAGGCCTATAGAAGAATGTAGGGAGGAATGTAGATGACTGTAGCTACTGTAGGCCTATAGATGACTGTAGGGAGGCATATAGAAGACTGTAGGGAGGCCTATAGACGACTGAAGGCAGGCCTCTAGATGACTGAAGGGAGGTGAAAACATGACTGTAGGGAGGCCTATACATGACTGTAGGGAGGCCTATAGATGACTGTAGCTACAGTAGGCCTATAGATGACTGAAGGGAGGCCAATACATGACTGTAGGGAGGCCTATACATGACTGTAGGGAGGCCTATAGATGACTGTAGGGAGGCCTATAGATGACTGTCGGGAGGCCTATAGATGACTGTAGGGAGGCCAATACATGACTGTAGGGAGGACAATACATGACTGTAGGGGGGCCTACAGATAACTGTAGGGAGACCAATAGTTGACTGTAGCTACAGTAGGCATATAGATTACTGTAAAGAGGCCTATAGATGACTGTAGATACAGTAGGCCTATAGATGACTGAAGGGAGGCTTATAGATGACTGTAGGGAGGCCAATAGATGACTATAGCAACTGTAGTCCTATAAATGACTGTAGGGAGGCCAATAGATGACAGGAAGGAGGCCAATAGATGACTGTAGCTACAGTAGGCCTATAGAAGACTGTAGGGAAGCCTGTAGATGACTGTAGGGAGGCCAATAGATGACTATAGCAACTGTAGTCCTATAAATGACTGTAGGGAGGCCAATAGATGACAGGAAGGAGGCCTATAGATGACTGTAAAGAGGCCTATGGATGACTGTAGGGAGGCATATAGATGACTGTAGCTACAGAAGGCCTATAGATGACTGTAGGGAGGCCTATAGATGACTGTAGCTACAGTAGACCTATAGATGACTGAAGGGAGGCCAATATATGACTGTAGGGAGGCCTATACATGACTGTAGGGAGGCCTATAGATGACTGTAGCTACAGTAGGCCTATAGATTACTGAAGAGAGGCCTATAGATGACAGTAGGGAGGCCAATAGATGACTGTAGCTACAGTAGGCCTATAGATGACTGAAGGGAGGCCTATAGATGACTGTAAGGAGGCCAATAGATGACTGTAGCTACAGTAGGCCTATAGAAGACTGTAGGGAAGCCTGTAGATGACTGTAGCTACTGTAGGCCTATAGATGACTGTAGGGAGGCATATAGAAGACTGTAGGGAGGCCTATAGACGACTGAAGGCAGGCCTCTAGATGACTGAAGGGAGGTCAAAATGTGACTGTAGGGAGGCTTATACATTACTGTAGGGAGGCCTATAGATGACTGTAGCTACAGTAGGCCTATAGATGACTGAAGGGAGGCCAATACATGACTGTAGGGAGGCCTATAGATGACTGTAGGGAGGCCTATAGATGACTGTAGGGAGGCCTATAGATGACTGTCGGGAGGCCTATAGATGACTGTAGGGAGGCCAATACATGACTGTAGGGAGGCCTATACATGACTGTAGGGGGGCCTATAGATAACTGTAGGGAGACCAATAGTTGACTGTAGCTACAGTAGGCATATAGATTACTGTAAAGAGGCCTATAGATGACTGTAGATACAGTAGGCCTATAGATGACTGAAGGGAGGCCTATAGATGACTGTAGGGAGGCCAATAGATGACTGTAGCTACAATAGGCCTATAGAAGACTGTAGGGAGGCCTGTAGATGAAGGTAGCTACAGTAGGCCTATAGATGACTAAAGGGAGGCCAATACATGACTGTAGAGAGGCCTATAGATTATTGTAGGAAGGGCTATAGATGACTGTAGCTACAGTAGGCCTATAGATGACTGTAGGAAGGCCTATACATGACTGTAGGGAGGCCTATAGATGACTGTAGCTACAGTAGGTCTATAGATGACGGTAGGGAGGCCTATAGATGACTGTAGCTACAGTAGGCCTGTAGGTGACTGAAAGGAGGCCAATATATGACTGTAGGGAGGCCTATACATGACTTTAGGGACGCCTATAGATGACTGTAGGGAGGCCAATAGATGACTGTAGGGAGGCCGATAGATGACTGTAGGGAGGCCTATAGATTACATTAGGGAGGCTAATAGTTGACTGTAGCTACAGTAGGCCTATATATTACTGTAAAGAGGCCTATAGATGACTGTAGCTACAGTAGACCTATAGATGGCTGAAGGGAGGCCAATACATGACTGTAGGGAGGCCTATACATGACTGTAGGGAGGCCTATAGATAACTGTAGGGAAGCCAATAGATGACTTTAGCTACAGTAGGCCTACAGATGACTGTAGGGAGAGCTGTAGATGACTGTAGCTACAGTAGACCTATAGATGGCTGAAGGGAGGCCAATACATGACAGAAGGGAGGCCTATACATGACTGTAGGGAGGACTGTAGATAACTGTAGGGAGGCCTATAGATGACTCTAGCTACAGTAGGCCAATAGATGACTGTAGAGAGGCCTGTAGATGACTGTAGCTACAGTAAGCCTATAGATGACTGAAGGGAGGCCTATAGATGACAGTAGGGAGGCCAATAGATGACTGTAGCTACAAAAGGCCTATAGAAGACTGTAGCGAGGCCTGTAGATGACTGTAGCTACTGTAGGCCTATAGATGACTGTAGGGAGGCATATAGATGACTGTAGGGGTGCCTATAGATGACTGTAGGGAGGCCTATAGATGACTGTAGGGAGGCCTATACATGACTGTAGGGAGGCCTAAAGATAACTGTAGGGAGTGCCTATAGATGAATGTAGCTACAGTAGGCCTATAGATTACTATAGGGAGGCCTATAGATGACTGTAGCTACAGTAGGCCTATAGATAACTGTAGCTACAGTAGACCTATAGAAGATTGTAGGGAGGCCTGTAGATGACTGTAGCTACTGTAGGCCTATAGATGACTGTAGGGAGGCCTATACATGACTGTAGGGAAGGCCTATAGATGACTGCAGCTACAGTAGGCCTATAGAAGATTGTAGGGAGGCCTGTAGATGACTGTAGCTACTTTAGGCCTATAGATGACTGTAGGGAGGCCTATACATGACTGTAGGGAGGCCTATAGATAACTTTAGGGAGGCAAATAGATGACTGTAGCTACAGTTGGCCTATAGATGACTGTAGCTACAGTGGGCCTATAGATGACTGTAGGGAGGCCTATAGATGACTGTAGCTACAGTAGACCTATAGATGACTGTAGCTACAGTAGGCCTATAGAAGATTGTAGGGAGGCCTGTAGATGACTGTAGCTACTGTAGGCCTATAGAAGACTGTAGAGAGGCCTGTAGATGACTGTAGCTACAGTAGGCCTATAGATGACTGAAGGGAGGCCTATAGATGACTGAAGGGAGGCCTATAGATGACTGAAGGGAGGCCTATAGATTACAGTAGGGAGGCTAATAGTTGACTGTAGCTACTGAAGGCCTATAGATGACTGTAGGGAGGCATATAGATGACTGTAGGGGTGCCTATAGATGACTGTAGGGAGGCCTATAGATGACTGTAGGGAGGCCTATACATGACTGTAGGGAGGCCTAAAGATAACTGTAGGGAGGCCTATAGATGAATGTAGCTACAGTAGGCCTATAGATTACTATAGGGAGGCCTATAGATGACTGTAGCTACAGTAGGCCTATAGATAACTGTAGCTACAGTAGACCTATAGAAGATTGTAGGGAGGCCTGTAGATGACTGTAGGTACTGTAGGCCTATAGATGACTGTAGGGAGGCCTATACATGACTGTAGGGAAGGCCTATAGATGACTGCAGCTACAGTAGGCCTATAGAAGATTGTAGGGAGGCCTGTAGATGACTGTAGCTACTTTAGGCCTATAGATGACTGTAGGGAGGCCTATACATGACTGTAGGGAGGCCTATAGATAACTTTAGGGAGGCAAATAGATGACTGTAGCTACAGTTGGCCTATAGATGACTGTAGCTACAGTGGGCCTATAGATGACTGTAGGGAGGCCTATAGATGACTGTAGCTACAGTAGGCCTATAGATGACTGTAGCTACAGTAGGCCTATAGAAGATTGTAGGGAGGCCTGTAGATGACTGTAGCTACTGTAGGCCTATAGAAGACTGTAGAGAGGCCTGTAGATGACTGTAGCTACAGTAGGCCTATAGATGACTGAAGGGAGGCCTATAGATGACTGAAGGGAGGCCTATAGATGACTGAAGGGAGGCCTATAGATTACAGTAGGGAGGCTAATAGTTGACTGTAGCTACTGAAGGCCTATAGATTACTGTAAAGAGGCCTGTAGATGACTGTAGCTACAGTAGACCTATAGATGGCTGAAGGGAGGCCAATACATGACAGTAGGGAGGCCTATACATGACTGTAGGGAGGCCTATAGATAACTGTAGGGAGGCCTATAGATGACTCTAGCTACAGTAGGCCTATAGATGAATGTAGGGAGGCCTATAGATGACTGTAGGGAGGCCTATAGATGACTGTAGGGAGGCCTATAAATGACTGTAGGGAGGCCTATAGATAACTATAGGGAGGCCAAAAGATGACTGTAGCTACAGTAGGCCTATAGATGACTGTAGGGAGGCCTATAGATGACTGCAGCTGCAGTAGGCCTGTAGATAACTGAAAGGAGGCCAATATGTAACTGAATGGAGGCCTATACATGACTGTAGGGAGGCCTATAGATAACTGTAGCTATAGTAGGCCTATCGATGACTGTAGCTACAGTAGGCCTATAGATGACTGAAGGGAGGCCTATAGATGTCTGTAGGGAGGCCAATAGATGACTGTAGCTACAAAAGGCCTATAGAAGACTGTAGGGAGGCCTGTAGATGACTGTAGCTACTGTAGGCCTATAGATGACTGTAGAGAGGCCTGTAGATGACTGTAG
Source organism: Brachymystax lenok tsinlingensis (assembly GCA_030435695.1). Taxonomy (NCBI): domain Eukaryota; kingdom Metazoa; phylum Chordata; class Actinopteri; order Salmoniformes; family Salmonidae; genus Brachymystax; species Brachymystax lenok. Next base: position 27,143,553 of record CM059808.1, on the reverse strand, counting down.
CTACAGTAGGCCTATAGATGACTGAAGGGAGGCCTATAGATGACAGTAGGGAGGCCTGTAGATGACTGTAGCTACTGTAGGCCTATAGATGACTGTAGGGAGGCATATAGATGACTGTAGGGGTGCCTATAGATGACTGTAGTGAGGCCTATACATGACTGTAGGGAGGCCTAAAGATAACTGTAGGGAGGCCTATAGATGAATGTAGCTACAGTAGGCCTATAGATGACTGTAGGGAGGCCTATAGATGACTGTAGCTACAGTAGGCCTATAGATGACTGAAGGGAGGCCAATATATGACTGTAGGGAGGCCAATACATGACTGTAGGGAAGGCATATAGATGACTTCAGCTACAGTAGGCCTAGAGATGACTGATGGGAGGCCAATATATGACTGTAGGGAGGCCTATACATGACTGTAGGGAGGCCTATAGATAACTATAGGGAGGCCAAAAGATGACTGTAGCTACAGTAGGCCTATAGATGACTGTAGGGAGGCCTATAGATGACTGCATCTACAGTAGGCCTGTAGATAACTGAAAGAAGGCCAATATATATCTGAATGGAGGCCTATACATGACTGTAGGGAGGCCTATAGATGACTGTAGGGAGGCCTAGAGATAACTGTAGCTACAGTAGGCCTATAGATGACTGTAGCTACAGTAGGGAGGCCTATAGATGACTGTAGCTACAGTGGGCCTATAGATGACTGTAGGGAGGCCTATAGATGGCTGAAGGGAGGCCAATACATGACAGTAGGGAGGCCTATACATGACTGTAGGGAGGACTGTAGATAACTGTAGGGAGGCCTATAGATGACTCTAGCTACAGTAGGCCAATAGATGACTGTAGAGAGGCCTGTAGATGACTGTAGCTACAGTAAGCCTATAGATGACTGAAGGGAGGCCTATAGATGACAGTAGGGAGGCCAATAGATGACTGTAGCTACAAAAGGCCTATAGAAGACTGTAGCGAGGCCTGTAGATGACTGTAGCTACTGTAGGCCTATAGATGACTGTAGGGAGGCATATAGATGACTGTAGGGGTGCCTATAGATGACTGTAGGGAGGCCTATAGATGACTGTAGGGAGGCCTATACATGACTGTAGGGAGGCCTAAAGATAACTGTAGGGAGGCCTATAGATGAATGTAGCTACAGTAGGCCTATAGATTACTATAGGGAGGCCTATAGATGACTGTAGCTTCAGTAGGCCTATAGATAACTGTAGCTACAGTAGACCTATAGAAGATTGTAGGGAGGCCTGTAGATGACTGTAGCTACTGTAGGCCTATAGATGACTGTAGGGAGGCCTATACATGACTGTAGGGAAGGCCTATAGATGACTGCAGCTACAGTAGGCCTATAGAAGATTGTAGGGAGGCCTGTAGATGACTGTAGCTACTGTAGGCCTATAGATGACTGTAGGGAGGCATATAGATGACAGTAGGGAGGCCTGTAGATGACTGTAGCTACTGTAGGCCTATAGATGACTGTAGGGAGGCATATAGATGACTGTAGGGGTGCCTATAGATGACTGTAGTGAGGCCTATACATGACTGTAGGGAGGCCTAAAGATAACTGTAGGGAGGCCTATAGATGAATGTAGCTACAGTAGGCCTATAGATGACTGTAGGGAGGCCTATAGATGACTGTAGCTACAGTAGGCCTATAGATGACTGAAGGGAGGCCAATATATGACTGTAGGGAGGCCAATACATGACTGTAGGAAAGGCATATAGATGACTTCAGCTACAGTAGGCCTAGAGATGACTGATGGGAGGCCAATATATGACTGTAGGGAGGCCTATACATGACTGTAGGGAGGCCTATAGATAACTATAGGGAGGCCAAAGATGACTGTAGCTACAGTAGGCCTATAGATGACTGTAGGGAGGCCTATAGATGACTGCATCTACAGTAGGCCTGTAGATAACTGAAAGAAGGCCAATATATATCTGAATGGAGGCCTATACATGACTGTAGGGAGGCCTATAGATGACTGTAGGGAGGCCTAGAGATAACTGTAGCTACAGTAGGCCTATAGATGACTGTAGCTACAGTAGGGAGGCCTATAGATGACTGTAGATACAGTGGGCCTATAGATGACTGTAGGGAGGCCTATAGATGGCTGAAGGGAGGCCAATACATGACAGTAGGGAGGCCTATACATGACTGTAGGGAGGACTGTAGATAACTGTAGGGAGGCCTATAGATGACTCTAGCTACAGTAGGCCAATAGATGACTGTAGAGAGGCCTGTAGATGACTGTAGCTACAGTAAGCCTATAGATGACTGTAGCTACAGTAGGGAGGCCTATAGATGACTGTAGCTACAGTGGGCCTATAGATGACTGTAGGGAGGCCTATAGATGACTGTAGGGGTGCCTATAGATGACTGTAGCTACAGTAGGTCTATAGATGACTGTAGCTACAGTAGGCCTATAGAAGACTGTAGAGAGGCCTGTAGATGACTGTAGCTACAGTAGGCCTATAGATGACTGAAGGGAGGCCTATAGATGACTGAAGGGAGGCCTATAGATGACAGTAGGGAGGCCAATAGATGACTGTAGGGAGGCCTATACATGACTGTAGGGAGGCTTATAGATTACAGTAGGGAGGCTAATAGTTTACTGTAGCTACAGTAGGCCTATAGATTACTGTAAAGAGGCCCATAGATGACTGTAGCTACAGTAGACCTATAGATGGCTGAAGGGAGGCCAATACATGACAGTAGGGAGGCCTATATATGACTGTAGGGAGGCCTATAGATAACTGTAGGGAGGCCTATAGATGACTCTAGCTACAGTAGGCCTATAGATGAATGTAGGGAGGCCTATAGATGACTGTAGGGAGGCCTCTAGATGACTGTAGGGAGGCCTATAGATGACTGTAGGGAGGCCTTTAGATAACTATAGGGAGGCCAAAGATGACTGTAGCTACAGTAGGCCTGTAGATGACTGTAGGGAGGCCTATAGATGACTGCAGCTACAGTAGGCCTGTAGATAACTGAAGGAGGCCAATATATAACTAAATGGAGGCCTATACATGACTGTAGGGAGGCCTATAGATGACTGTAGGGAGGCCTATACATGACTGTAGTGAGGCCTAAAGATGACTGTAGGGAGGCCTATAGATGAATGTAGCTACAGTAGGCCTATAGATTACTGTAGGGAGGCCTATAGATGACTGTAGCTTCAGTAGGCCTATAGATAACTGTAGCTACAGTAGACCTATAGATGACTGTAGGGAGGCCTGTAGATGACTGTAGCTACTGTAGGCCAATAGATGACTGTAGCTACAAAAGGCCTATACATGACTGTAGGGAAGGCCTATAGATGACTGCAGCTACAGTAGGCCTATAGAAGATTGTAGGGAGGCCTGTAGATGACTGTAGCTACTGTAGGCCTATAGATGACTGAAGGGAGGCCTATAGATGACAGTAGGGAGGCCTGTAGATGACTGTAGCTACTGTAGGCCTATAGATGACTGTAGGGAGGCATATAGATGACTGTAGGGGTGCCTATAGATGACTGTAGTGAGGCCTATACATGACTGTAGGGAGGCCTAAAGATAACTGTAGGGAGGCCTATAGATGAATGTAGCTACAGTAGGCCTATAGATGACTGTAGGGAGGCCTATAGATGACTGTAGCTACAGTAGGCCTATAGATGACTGAAGGGAGGCCAATATATGACTGTAGGGAGGCCAATACATGACTGTAGGGAAGGCATATAGATGACTTCAGCTACAGTAGGCCTAGAGATGACTGATGGGAGGCCAATATATGACTGTAGGGAGGCCTATACATGACTGTAGGGAGGCCTATAGATAACTATAGGGAGGCCAAAAGATGACTGTAGCTACAGTAGGCCTATAGATGACTGTAGGGAGGCCTATAGATGACTGCATCTACAGTAGGCCTGTAGATAACTGAAAGAAGGCCAATATATATCTGAATGGAGGCCTATACATGACTGTAGGGAGGCCTATAGATGACTGTAGGGAGGCCTAGAGATAACTGTAGCTACAGTAGGCCTATAGATGACTGTAGCTACAGTAGGGAGGCCTATAGATGACTGTAGATACAGTGGGCCTATAGATGACTGTAGGGAGGCCTATAGATGGCTGAAGGGAGGCCAATACATGACAGTAGGGAGGCCTATACATGACTGTAGGGAGGACTGTAGATAACTGTAGGGAGGCCTATAGATGACTCTAGCTACAGTAGGCCAATAGATGACTGTAGAGAGGCCTGTAGATGACTGTAGCTACAGTAAGCCTATAGATGACTGTAGCTACAGTAGGGAGGCCTATAGATGACTGTAGCTACAGTGGGCCTATAGATGACTGTAGGGAGGCCTATAGATGACTGTAGGGGTGCCTATAGATGACTGTAGCTACAGTAGGTCTATAGATGACTGTAGCTACAGTAGGCCTATAGAAGACTGTAGAGAGGCCTGTAGATGACTGTAGCTACAGTAGGCCTATAGATGACTGAAGGGAGGCCTATAGATGACTGAAGGGAGGCCTATAGATGACAGTAGGGAGGCCAATAGATGACTGTAGGGAGGCCTATACATGACTGTAGGGAGGCTTATAGATTACAGTAGGGAGGCTAATAGTTTACTGTAGCTACAGTAGGCCTATAGATTACTGTAAAGAGGCCCATAGATGACTGTAGCTACAGTAGACCTATAGATGGCTGAAGGGAGGCCAATACATGACAGTAGGGAGGCCTATATATGACTGTAGGGAGGCCTATAGATAACTGTAGGGAGGCCTATAGATGACTCTAGCTACAGTAGGCCTATAGATGAATGTAGGGAGGCCTATAGATGACTGTAGGGAGGCCTCTAGATGACTGTAGGGAGGCCTATACATGACTGTAGGGAGGCCTTTAGATAACTATAGGGAGGCCAAAAGATGACTGTAGCTACAGTAGGCCTGTAGATGACTTTAGGGAGGCCTATAGATGACTGCAGCTACAGTAGGCCTGTAGATAACTGAAAGGAGGCCAATATATAACTAAATGGAGGCCTATACATGACTGTAGGGAGGCCTATAGATGACTGTAGGGAGGCCTATAGATGACTGTAGCTACTGTAGGCCTATAGATGACTGTAGGGAGGCATATAGAAGACTGTAGGGAGGCCTATAGATGGCTGTAGGGAGGCCTATAGATGACTGTAGGGAGGCCTATACATGACTGTAGGGAGGCCTATATATAACTGTAGGGAGTCCTATAGATGACTGCAGCTACAGTTGGCCTATAGATGACTGAAAGGGGGCCAATATATGACTGTAGGGAGGTCTATACATGGCTCTAGGGAGGCCAATAGATAACTGTATGGAGGCCAATAGATGACTGTAGCTACTGTAGGCCTATATATGAATGTAGCTACAGTAGGCCTATAGATGGCTGAAGGGAGGCCTATAGTTGACTGCAGGGGTGTAAATAGATGACTGTAGCTACAGTAGGCCTATAGAAGACTGTAGGGAGGCCTGTAGATGACTGTAGCTACTGTAGGCCAATAGAAGACTGTATAGAGGCCTTTAGATGATTGTAGCTACAGTAGGCCTATAGATGACTGAAGGGAGGCCTGTCGATGACTGTAGCTACTGTAGGCCTGTAGATGACTGTAGGGAGGCATATAGAAGACTGTAGGGAGGCCTAAAGACGTCTGTAGGGAGGCCTATACATGACTGTAGGGTGGTGTATAGATGACTGAAGGGAGGCCAATACATGACTGTAGGGAGGCTTATAGATGACTGAAGGGAGGCCAATACATGACTGTTGGGAGGTCTATAGATGACTGTAGCTACAGTAGGCCTATAGATGACTGAAGGGAGGCCAATACATGACTGTAGGGAGGCCTTTAGATGACTGTAGGGAGGCCTATACATGACTTTAGGGAGGCCTATAGATGACTGTAGGGAGGCCAATAGTTGACAGTAGCTACAGTAGGCCTATAGATTACTGTAAAGAGGCCTATAGATTACTGTAGCTACAGTAGGCCTATAGATGACTGAAGGCAGGCCAATACATGACTGTAGGGAGGCCTATAGATGACTGTAGGAAGGCCAATAGTTGACTGTTGCTACAGTAGGCCTATAGATTACTGTAAAGAGGTATATAGATGACTGTAGCTACAGTAGGCCTATAGATGACTGAAGGGAGGCCAATACATGACTGTAGGGGGGCCTATAGATGACTCTAGGGAGGCCTATACATGACTGTAGGGAGGCCTATGATTACTGTAGGGAGGCCTATAGATGACTGTAGGGAGGCCTATAGATGACTGTAGGGACGCCTATACATGACTGTAGGGAGGCCTATAGATGACTGTAGGGAGGCCAATAGATGACTGTTGCTACAGTAGGCATATAGAAGACTGTACTGAGGCCTGTAGATGACTGAAGGGAGGCCTATAGATGACTGTAGCTGCAGTAGGCAAACAGAAGACTGTAGGGAGGCCTGCAGATGACTGTAGCTACTGTAGGCCTATAGATGACTGTAGGGAGGCATATAGAAGACTGTAGGGAGGCCTATAGATGACTGTAGGGGGGCCTATAGATGAATGTAGGGAGGCCTATACATGACTGTATGGAGGCCTATAGATAACTGTAGGGAGGCCTATACATGACTGCAGCTACAGTAGGCCTATAGATGACTGAAGGGAGGCCAATATATGACTGTAGGGAAGCCTATACATGGCTGTAGGGAGGCCTATAGATAACTGTAGGGAGGCCAATAGATGACTGTAGCTACAGTAGGCCTATAATATGACTGTAGCTACAGTAGGGCTATAGATGACTGAAGGGAGGCCTATAGTTGACTGTAGGGGGGGTAAATAGATGACTGTAGCTACAGTAGGCCTATAGAAGACTGTAGGGAGGCCTGTAGATGACTGTAGCTACTGTAGGCCTATAGAAGACTGTAGAGAGGCCTGTAGATGATTGTAGCTACAGTAGGCCTATAGAAGACTGTAGGGAGGCCTGTAGATGACTGTAGCTACTGTAGGCCTATAGAAGACTGTAGAGAGGCCTGTAGATGACTGTAGCTACAGTAGGCCTATAGATGACTGTAGGGAGGCATATAGAAGACTGTAGGGAGGCATATAGAAGACTGTAGGGAGGCCTAAAGACGACGTAGGGAGGCCTATAGATGACTGTAGGGAGGCCTATAGATGACTGTAGTTAGGCCTATAGATGACTGTAGGGTAGTCTGTAGATGACTGTAGGGAGGCCTATAGATGACTGTAGGGTGGCCTATAGATGACTGTAGGGAGGCCAATAGATAACATTAGAGAGGCCTATAGATGAATGTAGCTACAGTAGGCCTATAGATGACTGTAGGGAGGCCTATAGATGACTGTAGCTACAGTAAACCTATAGATGACTGCAGGGAGGCCTATAGATGAAGGTAGCTACAGTAGGCCTACAGATGACTAAAGGGAGGCCAATACATGACTGTAGAGAGGCCTATAGATTACTTTAGGAAGGCCTATAGACGACTGTAGCTACAGTAGGCCTATAGATGACTGAAGGGAGGCCTATATATGACTGTATGGAGGCCAATAGATGACTGTAGCTACAGTAGGCCTATAGACGACTGTAGGGAGGACTTTAGATGACTGTATCTACTGTAGGCCTTTAGATGACTGTAGGGATGCCTATATATGACTGTAGGGAGGCCTATAGATGACTGTAGGGAGGCCTATAGATGACTGTAGGGAGGCCTATAGATGACTGTAGCTACAGTAGGCCTATAGATGACTGTAGGGTGGTCTATAGATGACTGTAGGGAGGCCTATATATGACTGTAGGGAGGCCTAACGATGACTGTAGGGAGGCCTATAGATGACTGTAGGGAGGCCTATAGATGACTGTAGTTAGGCCTATAGATGACTGTAGGGTGGTCTGTAGATGACTGTAGGGAGGCCTATAGATGACTGTAGGGTGGCCTATAGATGACTGTAGGGAGGCCAATTGATAACATTAGAGAGGCCTATAGATGACTGTAGGGAGGCCTATAGATAACTGTAGGGAGGCCAATAGATGACTGTAGCTACAGTAGGCCTATAATATGACTGTAGCTACAGTAGGGCTATAGATGACTGAAGGGAGGCCTATAGTTGACTGTAGGGGGGGTAAATAGATGACTGTAGCTACAGTAGGCCTATAGAAGACTGTAGGGAGGCCTGTAGATGACTGTAGCTACTGTAGGCCTATAGAAGACTGTAGAGAGGCCTGTAGATGATTGTAGCTACAGTAGGCCTATAGAAGACTGTAGGGAGGCCTGTAGATGACTGTAGCTACTGTAGGCCTATAGAAGACTGTAGAGAGGCCTGTAGATGACTGTAGCTACAGTAGGCCTATAGATGACTGTAGGGAGGCATATAGAAGACTGTAGGGAGGCATATAGAAGACTGTAGGGAGGCCTAAAGACGACGTAGGGAGGCCTATAGATGACTGTAGGGAGGCCTATAGATGACTGTAGTTAGGCCTATAGATGACTGTAGGGTAGTCTGTAGATGACTGTAGGGAGGCCTATAGATGACTGTAGGGTGGCCTATAGATGACTGTAGGGAGGCCAATAGATAACATTAGAGAGGCCTATAGATGAATGTAGCTACAGTAGGCCTATAGATGACTGTAGGGAGGCCTATAGATGACTGTAGCTACAGTAAACCTATAGATGACTGCAGGGAGGCCTATAGATGAAGGTAGCTACAGTAGGCCTACAGATGACTAAAGGGAGGCCAATACATGACTGTAGAGAGGCCTATAGATTACTTTAGGAAGGCCTATAGACGACTGTAGCTACAGTAGGCCTATAGATGACTGAAGGGAGGCCTATATATGACTGTATGGAGGCCAATAGATGACTGTAGCTACAGTAGGCCTATAGACGACTGTAGGGAGGACTTTAGATGACTGTATCTACTGTAGGCCTTTAGATGACTGTAGGGATGCCTATATATGACTGTAGGGAGGCCTATAGATGACTGTAGGGAGGCCTATAGATGACTGTAGGGAGGCCTATAGATGACTGTAGCTACAGTAGGCCTATAGATGACTGTAGGGTGGTCTATAGATGACTGTAGGGAGGCCTATATATGACTGTAGGGAGGCCTAACGATGACTGTAGGGAGGCCTATAGATGACTGTAGGGAGGCCTATAGATGACTGTAGTTAGGCCTATAGATGACTGTAGGGTGGTCTGTAGATGACTGTAGGGAGGCCTATAGATGACTGTAGGGTGGCCTATAGATGACTGTAGGGAGGCCAATTGATAACATTAGAGAGGCCTATAGATGACTGTAGCTACAGTAGGCCTATAGATTACTGTAGGGAGGCCTATAGATGACTGTAGGGAGGCCTATAGATGACTGTAGCTACAGTAAACCTATAGATGACTGCAGGGAGGCCTATAGATGAAGGTAGCTACAGTAGGCCTATAGATGACTAAAGGGAGGCCAATACATGACTGTAGAGAGGCCTATAGATTATTGTAGGAAGGGCTATAGATTACTGTAGCTACAGTAGGCCTATAGATGACTGAAGGGAGGCCTATATATGACTGTATGGAGGCCAATAGATGACTGTAGCTACAGTAGGCCTATAGACGACTGCAGGGAGGACTTTAGATGACTGTATCTACTGTAGGTCTTTAGATGACTGTAGGGATGCCTATATATGACTGTAGGGAGGCCTATAGATGACTGTAGGGAGGCCTATAGATGACTGTAGGGAGGCCTATAGATGACTGTAGCTACAGTTGGCCTATAGATGACTGTAGGGTGGTCTATAGATGACTGTAGGGAGGCCTAACGATGACTGTAGGGAGGCCTATAGATGACTGTAGGGAGTCCTATAGATGACTGTAGGGAGGCTTATAGATGACTGTAGGTAGGCCTATAGATGACTGTTGTGAGGCCTATAGATGACTATAGGGAGGCCTATAGATGACTGTAGGCAGGCCTATAGATGACTGTTGGGAGGCCTATAGATGACTGTAGGGAGGCCTATAGATGACTGTAGGGAGGCCTATAGATGACTATAGGGAGGCCTATAGATGACTGTAGGCAAGCCTATAGATGACTGTTGGGAGGCCTATAGATGACTGTAGGGATGCCTATAGATTACTGTAGGGAGGCCAAAAGATGACTGTAGCTACAGTAGGCCTATAGATGATTGTAGTGAGGCCTATAGATGACTGCAGCTACAGTAGGCATGTAGATAACTGAAAGGAGGCCAATATATAACTGAATGGAGGCCTATACATGACTGTAGGGAGGCCTATAGATGACTGTAGGGAGGCCTAGAGATAACTGTAGCTACAGTAGGCCTATAGATGACTGTAGCTTCAGTAGGGAGGCCTATAGATGACTGTAGCTACAGTGGGCCTATAGATGACTGTAGGGAGGCCTATAGATGACTGCAGCTACAGTAGGCCTGTAGATAACTGAAAAGAGGCCAATATATAACTAAATGGAGGCCTATACATGACTGTAGGGAGGCCTATAGATGACTGTAGGGAGGCCTATAGATGACTGTAGCTACTGTAGGCCTATAGATGACTGTAGGGAGGCATATAGAAGACTGTAGGGAGGCCTATAGATGGCTGTAGGGAGGCCTATAGATGACTGTAGGGAGGCCTATACATGACTGTAGGGAGGCCTATATATAACTGTAGGGAGTCCTATAGATGACTGCAGCTACAGTTGGCCTATAGATGACTGAAGGGGGGCCAATATATGACTGTAGGGAGGTCTATACATGACTCTAGGGAGGCCAATAGATAACTGTATGGAGGCCAATAGATGACTGTAGCTACTGTAGGCCTATATATGAATGTAGCTACAGTAGGCCTATAGATGACTGAAGGGAGGCCTATAGTTGACTGCAGGGTGTAAATAGATGACTGTAGCTACAGTAGGCCTATAGAAGACTGTAGGGAGGCCTGTAGATGACTGTAGCTACTGTAGGCCAATAGAAGACTGTATAGAGGCCTTTAGATGATTGTAGCTACAGTAGGCCTATAGATGACTGAAGGGAGGCCTGTCGATGACTGTAGCTACTGTAGGCCTGTAGATGACTGTAGGGAGGCATATAGAAGACTGTAGGGAGGCCTAAAGACGTCTGTAGGGAGGCCTATACATGACTGTAGGGTGGTGTATAGATGACTGAAGGGAGGCCAATACATGACTGTAGGGAGGCTTATAGATGACTGAAGGGAGGCCAATACATGACTGTTGGGAGGTCTATAGATGACTGTAGCTACAGTAGGCCTATAGATGACTGAAGGGAGGCCAATACATGACTGTAGGGAGGCCTTTAGATGACTGTAGGGAGGCCTATACATGACTTTAGGGAGGCCTATAGATGACTGTAGGGAGGCCAATAGTTGACAGTAGCTACAGTAGGCCTATAGATTACTGTAAAGAGGCCTATAGATTACTGTAGCTACAGTAGGCCTATAGATGACTGAAGGCAGGCCAATACATGACTGTAGGGAGGCCTATAGATGACTGTAGGAAGGCCAATAGTTGACTGTTGCTACAGTAGGCCTATAGATTACTGTAAAGAGGCATATAGATGACTTTAGCTACAGTAGGTCTATAGATGACTGAAGGGAGGCCAATACATGACTGTAGGGGGGCCTATAGATGACTCTAGGGAGGCCTATACATGACTGTAGGGAGGCCTATGATTACTGTAGGGAGGCCTATAGATGACTGTAGGGAGGCCTATAGATGACTGTAGGGAGGCCTATACATGACTGTAGGGAGGCCTATAGATGACTGTAGGGAGGCCAATAGATGACTGTTGCTACAGTAGGCATATAGAAGACTGTACTGAGGCCTGTAGATGACTGAAGGGAGGCCTATAGATGACTGTAGCTGCAGTAGGCAAACAGAAGACTGTAGGGAGGCCTGCAGATGACTGTAGCTACTGTAGGCCTATAGATGACTGTAGGGAGGCATATAGAAGACTGTAGGGAGGCCTATAGATGACTGTAGGGGGGCCTATAGATGAATGTAGGGAGGCCTATACATGACTGTATGGAGGCCTATAGATAACTGTAGGGAGGCCTATACATGACTGCAGCTACAGTAGGCCTATAGATGACTGAAGGGAGGCCAATATATGACTGTAGGGAGGCCTATACATGGCTGTAGGGAGGCCTATAGATAACTGTAGGGAGGCCAATAGATGACTGTAGCTACAGTAGGCCTATAATATGACTGTAGCTACAGTAGGCCAATAGATGACTGAAGGGAGGCCTATAGTTGACTGTAGGGGGGGTAAATAGATGACTGTAGCTACAGTAGGCCTATAGAAGACTGTAGGGAGGCCTGTAGAAGACTGTAGCTACTGTAGGCCTATAGAAGACTGTAGAGAGGCCTGTAGATGATTGTAGCTACAGTAGGCCTATAGAAGACTGTAGGGAGGCCTGTAGATGACTGTAGCTACTGTAGGCCTATAGAAGACTGTAGAGAGGCCTGTAGATGACTGTAGCTACAGTAGGCCTATAGATGACTGTAGGGAGGCATATAGAAGACTGTAGGGAGGCATATAGAAGACTGTAGGGAGGCCTAAAGACGACTGTAGGGAGGCCTATAGATGACTGTAGGGAGGCCTATAGATGACTGTAGTTAGGCCTATAGATGACTGTAGGGTAGTCTGTAGATGACTGTAGGGAGGCCTATAGATGACTGTAGGGTGGCCTATAGATGACTGTAGGGAGGCCAATAGATAACATTAGAGAGGCCTATAGATGAATGTAGCTACAGTAGGCCTATAGATGACTGTAGGGAGGCCTATAGATGACTGTAGCTACAGTAAACCTATAGATGACTGCAGGGAGGCCTATAGATGACTGTAGCTACAGTAGGCCTACAGATGACTGAAGGGAGGCCTATATATGACTGTATGGAGGCCAATAGATGACTGTAGCTACAGTAGGCCTATAGACGACTATAGGGAGGACTTTAGATGACTGTATCTACTGTATGCCTTTAGATGACTGTAGGGATGCCTATATATGACTGTAGGGAGGCCTATAGATGACTGTAGGGAGGCCTATAGATGACTGTAGGGAGGCCTATAGATGACTGTAGCTACAGTAGGCCTATAGATGACTGTAGGGTGGTCTATAGATGACTGTAGGGAGGCCTATATATGACTGTAGGGAGGCCAAACGATGACTGTAGGGAGGCCTATAGATGACTGTAGGGAGGCCTATAGATGACTGTAGTTAGGCCTATAGATGACTGTAGGGTGGTCTGTAGATGACTGTAGGGAGGCCTATAGATGACTGTAGGGTGGCCTATAGATGACTGTAGGGAGGCCAATAGATAACATTAGAGAGGCCTATAGATGACTGTAGCTACAGTAGGCCTATAGATTACTGTAGGGAGGCCTATAGATGACTGTAGGGAGGCCTATAGATGACTGTAGCTACAGTAAACCTATAGATGACTGCAGGGAGGCCTATAGATGAAGGTAGCTACAGTAGGCCTATAGATGACTAAAGGGAGGCCAAAACATGACTGTAGAGAGGCCTATAGATTATTGTAGGAAGGGCTATAGATGACTGTAGCTACAGTAGGCCTATAGATGACTGAAGGGAGGCCTATATATGACTGTATGGAGGCCAATAGATGACTGTAGCTACAGTAGGCCTATAGACGACTGCAGGGAGGACTTTAGATGACTGTATCTACTGTAGGTCTTTAGATGACTGTAGGGATGCCTATATATGACTGTAGGGAGGCCTATAGATGACTGTAGGGAGGCCTATAGATGACTGTAGGGAGGCCTATAGATGACTGTAGCTACAGTTGGCCTATAGATGACTGTAGGGTGGTCTATAGATGACTGTAGGGAGGCCTAACGATGACTGTAGGGAGGCCTATAGATGACTGTAGGGAGTCCTATAGATGACTGTAGGGAGGCTTATAGATGACTGTAGGTAGGCCTATAGATGACTGTTGTGAGGCCTATAGATGACTATAGGGAGGCCTATAGATGACTGTAGGCAGGCCTATAGATGACTGTTGGGAGGCCTATAGATGACTGTAGGGAGGCCTATAGATGACTGTAGGGAGGCCTATAGATGACTATAGGGAGGCCTATAGATGACTGTAGGCAAGCCTATAGATGACTGTTGGGAGGCCTATAGATGACTGTAGGGATGCCTATAGATTACTGTAGGGAGGCCAAAAGATGACTGTAGCTACAGTAGGCCTATAGATGACTGTAGGGAGGCCTATAGATGACTGCAGCTACAGTAGGCCTGTAGATAACTGAAAGGAGGCCAATATATAACTGAATGGAGGCCTATACATGACTGTAGGGAGGCCTATAGATGACTGTAGGGAGGCCTAGAGATAACTGTAGCTACAGTAGGCCTATAGATGACTGTAGCTACAGTAGGGAGGCCTATAGATGACTGTAGCTACAGTGGGCCTATAGATGACTGTAGGGAGGCCTATAGATGACTGTAGGGGTGCCTATAGATGACTGTAGCTACAGTAGGCCTATAGATGACTGTAGCTACAGTAGGCCTATAGAAGACTGTAGAGAGGCCTGTAGATGACTGTAGCTACAGTAGGCCTATAGATGACTGAAGGGAGGCCTATAGATGACTGAAGGGAGGCCTATAGATGACAGTAGGGAGGCCAATAGATGACTGTAGGGAGGCCTATACATGACTGTAGGGAGGCTTATAGATTACAGTAGGGAGGCTAATAGTTTACTGTAGCTACAGTAGGCCTATAGATTACTGTAAAGAGGCCCATAGATGACTGTAGCTACAGTAGACCTATAGATGGCTGAAGGGAGGCCAATACATGACAGTAGGGAGGCCTATATATGACTGTAGGGAGGCCTATAGATAACTGTAGGGAGGCCTATAGATGACTCTAGCTACAGTAGGCCTATAGATGAATGTAGGGAGGCCTATAGATGACTGTAGGGAGGCCTATAGATGACTGTAGGGAGGCCTATACATGACTGTAGGGAGGCCTATAGATAACTATAGGGAGGCCAAAAGATGACTGTAGCTACAGTAGGCCTGTAGATGACTGTAGGGAGGCCTATAGATGACTGCAGCTACAGTAGGCCTGTAGATAACTGAAAGGAGGCCAATATATAACTAAATGGAGGCCTATACATGACTGTAGGGAGGCCTATAGATGACTGTAGGGAGGCCTATAGATGACTGCAGCTACAGTAGGCCTGTAGATAACTGAAAGGAGGCCAATATATAACTAAATGGAGGCCTATACATGACTGTAGGGAGGCCTATAGATGACTGTAGGGAGGCCTATAGATGACTGTAGCTACTGTAGGGAGGCCTATAGATGACTGTAGGGAGGCATATAGAAGACTCTAGGGAGGCCTATACATGACTGTAGGGAGGCCTATATATAACTGTAGGGAGTCCTATAGATGACTGCAGCTACAGTTGGCCTATAGATGACTGAAGGGGGGCCAATATATGACTGTAGGGAGGTCTATACATGACTCTAGGGAGGCCAATAGATAACTGTATGGAGGCCAATAGATGACTGTAGCTACTGTAGGCCTATATATGAATGTAGCTACAGTAGGCCTATAGATGACTGAAGGGAGGCCTATAGTTGACTGCAGGGGTGTAAATAGATGACTGTAGCTACAGTAGGCCTATAGAAGACTGTAGGGAGGCCTGTAGATGACTGTAGCTACTGTAGGCCAATAGAAGACTGTATAGAGGCCTTTAGATGATTGTAGCTACAGTAGGCCTATAGATGACTGAAGGGAGGCCTGTCGATGACTGTAGCTACTGTAGGCCTGTAGATGACTGTAGGGAGGCATATAGAAGACTGTAGGGAGGCCTAAAGACGTCTGTAGGGAGGCCTATACATGACTGTAGGGTGGTGTATAGATGACTGAAGGGAGGCCAATACATGACTGTAGGGAGGCTTATAGATGACTGAAGGGAGGCCAATACATGACTGTTGGGAGGTCTATAGATGACTGTAGCTACAGTAGGCCTATAGATGACTGAAGGGAGGCCAATACATGACTGTAGGGAGGCCTTTAGTTGACTGTAGGGAGGCCTATACATGACTTTAGGGAGGCCTATAGATGACTGTAGGGAGGCCAATAGTTGACAGTAGCTACAGTAGGCCTATAGATTACTGTAAAGAGGCCTATAGATTACTGTAGCTACAGTAGGCCTATAGATGACTGAAGGCAGGCCAATACATGACTGTAGGGAGGCCTATAGATGACTGTAGGAAGGCCAATAGTTGACTGTAGCTACAGTAGGCCTATAGATTACTGTAAAGAGGCATATAGATGACTGTAGCTACAGTAGGCCTATAGATGACTGAAGGGAGGCCAATACATGACTGTAGGGAGGCCTATAGATGACTCTAGGGAGGCCTATACATGACTGTAGGGAGGCCTATACATGACTGTAGGGAGGCCTATAGATGACTGTAGGGAGGCCAATAGATGACTGTTGCTACAGTAGGCATATAGAAGACTGTACTGAGGCCTGTAGATGACTGAAGGGAGGCCTATAGATGACTGTAGCTGCAGTAGGCAAACAGAAGACTGTAGGGAGGCCTGCAGATGACTGTAGCTACTGTAGGCCTATAGATGACTGTAGGGAGGCATATAGAAGACTGTAGGGAGGCCTATAGATGACTGTAGGGGGGCCTATAGATGAATGTAGGGAGGCCTATACATGACTGTATGGAGGCCTATAGATAACTGTAGGGAGGCCTATACATGACTGCAGCTACAGTAGGCCTATAGATGACTGAAGGGAGGCCAATATATGACTGTAGGGAGGCCTATACATGGCTGTAGGGAGGCCTATAGATAACTGTAGGGAGGCCAATAGATGACTGTAGCTACAGTAGGCCTATAATATGACTGTAGCTACAGTAGGCCAATAGATGACTGAAGGGAGGCCTATAGTTGACTGTAGGGGGGGTAAATAGATGACTGTAGCTACAGTAGGCCTATAGAAGACTGTAGGGAGGCCTGTAGATGACTGTAGCTACTGTAGGCCTATAGAAGACTGTAGAGAGGCCTGTAGATGATTGTAGCTACAGTAGGCCTATAGAAGACTGTAGGGAGGCCTGTAGATGACTGTAGCTACTGTAGGCCTATAGAAGACTGTAGAGAGGCCTGTAGATGACTGTAGCTACAGTAGGCCTATAGATGACTGTAGGGAGGCATATAGAAGACTGTAGGGAGGCATATAGAAGACTGTAGGGAGGCCTAAAGACGACTGTAGGGAGGCCTATAGATGACTGTAGGGAGGCCTATAGATGACTGTAGTTAGGCCTATAGATGACTGTAGGGTAGTCTGTAGATGACTGTAGGGAGGCCTATAGATGACTGTAGGGTGGCCTATAGATGACTGTAGGGAGGCCAATAGATAACATTAGAGAGGCCTATAGATGAATGTAGCTACAGTAGGCCTATAGATGACTGTAGGGAGGCCTATAGATGACTGTAGCTACAGTAAACCTATAGATGACTGCAGGGAGGCCTATAGATGAAGGTAGCTACAGTAGGCCTATAGATGACTAAAGGGAGGCCAATACATGACTGTAGAGAGGCCTATAGATTACTTTAGGAAGGCCTATAGATGACTGTAGCTACAGTAGGCCTATAGATGACTGAAGGGAGGCCTATATATGACTGTATGGAGGCCAATAGATGACTGTAGCTACAGTAGGCCTATAGACGACTGTAGGGAGGACTTTAGATGACTGTATCTACTGTAGGCCTTTAGATGACTGTAGGGATGCCTATATATGACTGTAGGGAGGCCTATAGATGACTGTAGGGAGGCCTATAGATGACTGTAGGGAGGCCTATAGATGACTGTAGCTACAGTAGGCCTATAGATGACTGTAGGGTGGTCTATAGATGACTGTAGGGAGGCCTATATATGACTGTAGTTAGGCCTAACGATGACTGTAGGGAGGCCTATAGATGACTGTAGGGAGGCCTATAGATGACTGTAGTTAGGCCTATAGATGACTGTAGGGTGGTCTGTAGATGACTGTAGGGAGGCCTATAGATGACTGTAGGGTGGCCTATAGATGACTGTAGGGAGGCCAATAGATAACATTAGAGAGGCCTATAGATGACTGTAGCTACAGTAGGCCTATAGATTACTGTAGGGAGGCCTATAGATGACTGTAGGGAGGCCTATAGATGACTGTAGCTACAGTAAACCTATAGATGACTGCAGGGAGGCCTATAGATGAAGGTAGCTACAGTAGGCCTATAGATGACTAAAGGGAGGCCAATACATGACTGTAGAGAGGCCTATAGATTATTGTAGGAAGGGCTATAGATGACTGTAGCTACAGTAGGCCTATAGATGACTGAAGGGAGGCCTATATATGACTGTATGGAGGCCAATAGATGACTGTAGCTACAGTAGGCCTATAGACGACTGTAGGGAGGACTTTAGATGACTGTATCTACTGTAGGTCTTTAGATGACTGTAGGGATGCCTATATATGACTGTAGGGAGGCCTATAGATGACTGTAGGGAGGCCTATAGATGACTGTAGGGAGGCCTATAGATGACTGTAGCTACAGTTGGCCTATAGATGACTGTAGGGTGGTCTATAGATGACTGTAGGGAGGCCTAACGATGACTGTAGGGAGGCCTATAGATGACTGTAGGGAGTCCTATAGATGACTGTAGGGAGGCTTATAGATGACTGTAGGTAGGCCTATAGATGACTGTTGGGAGGCCTATAGATGACTATAGGGAGGCCTATAGATGACTGTAGGGAGGCCTAACGATGACTGTAGGGAGGCCTATAGATGACTGTAGGGTGGTCTATAGATGACTGTAGGGAGGCCTATATATGACTGTAGGGAGGCCTATAGATGACTGTAGGGTGGCCTATAGATGACTGTAGGGAGGCCAATAGATAACATTAGAGAGGCCTATAGATGAATGTAGCTACAGTAGGCCCATAGATGACTGTAGGGAGGCCTATAGATGACTGTAGCTACAGTAAACCTATAGATGACTGCAGGGAGGCCTATAGATGAAGGTAGCTACAGTAGGCCTATAGATGACTAAAGGGAGGCCAATACATGACTGTAGAGAGGCCTATAGATTACTGTAGGAAGGCCTATAGATGACTGTAGCTACAGTAGGCCTATAGATGACTGAAGGGAGGCCTATATATGACTGTATGGAGGCCAATAGATGACTGTAGCTACAGTAGGCCTATAGACGACTGTAGGGAGGACTTTAGATGACTGTATCTACTGTAGGCCTTTAGATGACTGTAGGGATGCCTATATATGACTGTAGGGAGGCCTATAGATGACTGTAGGGAGGCCTATAGATGACTGTAGGGAGGCCTATAGATGACTGTAGCTACAGTAGGCCTATAGATGACTGTAGGGTGGTCTATAGATGACTGTAGGGAGGCCTATATATGACTGTAGGGAGGCCTAACGATGACTGTAGGGAGGCCTATAGATGACTGTAGGGAGGCCTATAGATGACTGTAGTTAGGCCTATAGATGACTGTAGGGTGGTCTGTAGATGACTGTAGGGAGGCCTATAGATGACTGTAGGGTGGCCTATAGATGACTGTAGGGAGGCCAATAGATAACATTAGAGAGGCCTATAGATGACTGTAGCTACAGTAGGCCTATAGATTACTGTAGGGAGGCCTATAGATGACTGTAGGGAGGCCTATAGATGACTGTAGCTACAGTAAACCTATAGATGACTGCAGGGAGGCCTATAGATGAAGAGTAGCTACAGTAGGCCTATAGATGACTAAAGGGAGGCCAATACATGACTGTAGAGAGGCCTATAGATTATTGTAGGAAGGGCTATAGATGACTGTAGCTACAGTAGGCCTATAGATGACTGAAGGGAGGCCTATATATGACTGTATGGAGGCCAATAGATGACTGTAGCTACAGTAGGCCTATAGACGACTGCAGGGAGGACTTTAGATGACTGTATCTACTGTAGGTCTTTAGATGACTGTAGGGATGCCTATATATGACTGTAGGGAGGCCTATAGATGACTGTAGGGAGGCCTATAGATGACTGTAGGGAGGCCTATAGATGACTGTAGCTACAGTTGGCCTGTAGATGACTGTAGGGTGGTCTATAGATGACTGTAGGGAGGCCTATAGATGACTGTAGGGAGGCCTATAGATGACTGTAGGGAGTCCTATAGATGACTGTAGGGAGGCTTATAGATGACTGTAGGTAGGCCTATAGATGACTGTAGGGAGGCCTATAGATGACTATAGGGAGGCCTATAGATGACTGTAGGCAGGCCTATAGATGACTGTTGGGAGGCCTATAGATGACTGTAGGGAGGCCTATAGATGACTGTAGGGAGGCCTATAGATGACTATAGGGAGGCCTATAGATGACTGTAGGCAAGCCTATAGATGACTGTTGGGAGGCCTATAGATGACTGTAGGGATGCCTATAGATTACTGTAGGGAGGCCTATAGATGACTGTAGGTAGGCCTGTAGATGACTTTAGGGACACCTATAGATGACTGTAGGGAGGCCTATAAATGACTGTAGGAAGGCCTATAGATTTTTTCATCTCAAAGACTTGAAACCAATTGCCAGCATCAGTGTGTTATGTAAAGCAGGTCTCTTGAGCCTCCTGACCTGTAGACATGAAACCTATCTCCGTTCTCTGTTCACAGCTCTAATAAATGATTACCCTCTCATCTGACTCACCCTACCTCCCCTTGCCTTCCCCATCAATCCCCTGCCTCCCCTACCTCCCCAATCCCTGCCCTGTCTCCCCTTACCTCCCCTTATACTCCCCAAACTTCACCCTGCCTCCCCCCATCCTCCTCCTGCCTCCCCCTATCTCCCCCTGCCTTGGGTGCGTGCATGTAAGTCTGTGCTTGCATGCGTGTGTGTGTGCATGTGTGACTACGGTGTGTGTGTGTCTGTGTGTGTCTGTGTGTGTAGTGATGGTTCTCTCCTGCTGATATTGGGCCTATTTGTTTCCTCTCTGCCTTTCTCTCTCTGTGGCCTCTCTATTTCAGGATCACCCCTCGCTGGCCCCACCATACGTTTGGACATAATTTACGATGCCAAAATAACACATGGACTTTTCATCATTCAATGGCACAAACTCTCCCTTCAATGTTACGTTTCCTCTCTCTCTCCCCTTTCCAGCTTTTCCCTCTCTTTCCCTTTCGCTCTAAATCTTTCCATCTTTCTCAGCATTCCGTAAGTATAGCCGTTTACTGGTCTTTGCTATTGTACTGTGCATTTGACATGTTTAAGTCCTCCTTTATTTTCACTGATATTTTCTATTTTATTTTCGTGATACTGTGATTGTGTCGACAACAGTTGGTACATTACAGAAGATATACAGAAGTATACAGAAGTATACAGAAGATGTTAAGTATACAGAAGATGTTAAGTATGCTGGGTTTACTGGGTGTTGTGTGATACCCTCATCTCAATGCATGGATAGCTTCTCCATGGAGTTCATAATAAAACGCTCCCTAAGTGAGTAAAGCCTCTGATCGTTGGGCTTCTATTAGCAAGCACGCACACACACACGCACGCACACACACACACACGCACACACATGCACAAATGGCCTAGTTTTAGATTTATCATGGTGCTACTCCAGCAATTCTACGAAGATCAAAGTAGCAGATTACAATGTTGACCTTTGCATTAGCTTGTCTATATTTAAATGTGACTGTTAGATTTTGGTGAAATAAGCCTGTTTGTCATTGAGCTGGCTGTGTAGAGGACTTCTGCTGGCGCTCTGGAAGAGGAGGACAGCTTGACTACATTGGTATGGATGGAGGTGGATATCACAGGGGTCATCTGGGCTTATAGAGAAGAGTGTGCTGACCATAGAAATAGAACAGCATTAGAACTGTACATCTCTCTACGGTGCTTCTACCTTCAATCTGAACTAAAAAAAGAACGACTGTAGAAAAACATGGAACATGTGAAAGACGATGTGTGTCGAAACGTTGTTTGTGTATCACTACTGTAAGTCACTCTGGATAAGAGTGTCTGCTAAATGACTAAAATAAAAAAAATAACTCTTTGACACATTGTATTAAATTATATATTGAGCATAAACATTGAGCATAAACATAAATCAACTCAGTAATATCTCCAACAGCCCATGACAAGCTAACTATCGTGAATCCAGCTAACTAGTAAAACACAACCAAATGACACATTGTTTCCCTGGTTACCATCCACATGATGCGTATAGATATGTTGCTCCTCTGTACAAGACTCCAGAGCTGTACTGATGGGTGCATGGCCTGCTGATGAATCTAGCTGTCTGATAGCTTGATGCTTCTCATTGTTGTATTGATGTAAGGACAGTCTCTCCTGGGTCTGCTTACCTCTGTTAGCAGAGATCTATAAATCCATGCTGTGTCTCTACATAACACCAGTCATCGCATCACTAGTCCCGATGCTTGGCTAGCTAGCGCTATGCACATACAGTGGGGAAAAAAGTATTTAGTCAGCCACCAATTGTGCAAGTTCTCCAACTTAAAAAGATGAGAGAGGCCTGTAATTTTCATCATAGGTACACTTCAACTATGACAGACGAAATGAGAAAAAGAAATCCAGAAAATCCCATTGTAGGATTTTTAATTTATTTATTTGCAAATTATGGTGGAAAATAAGTATTTGGTCAATAACAAAAGTTTATCTCAATACTTTGTTATATACCCTTTGTTGGCAATGACAGAGGTCAAACGTTTTCTGTAAGTCTTCACAAGGTTTTCACACACTGTTGCTGGTATTTTGGCCCATTCCTCCATGCAGATCTCCTCTAGAGCAGTGATGTTTTGGGGCTGTCGCTGGGCAACACGGACTTTCAACTTCCTCCAAAGATTTTCTATGGGGTTGAGATCTGGAGACTGGCTAGGCCACTCCAGGACCTTGAAATGCTTCTTCTGAAGCCACTCCTTAGATTGCCCGAGGCGGTGTGTTTGGGATCATTGTCATGCTGAAAGACCCAGCCACGTTTCATCTTCAATGCCCTTGCTGATGGAAGGAGGTTTTCACTCAAAATCTCACGATACATGGCCCCATTCATTCTTTCCTTTACACGGATCAGTCAGTCCTGGTCCCTTTGCAGAAAAACAGCCCCAAAGCATGATGTTTCCACCCCATGCTTCACAGTAGGTATGGTGTTCTTTGGATGCAACTCAGCATTCTTTGTCCTCCAAACACGACGAGTTGAGTTTTTACCAAAAAGTTCTATTTTGGTTTCATCTGACCATATGACATTCTCCCAATCCTCATCTGGATCATCCAAATGCTCTCTAGCAAACTTCAGACGGGCCTGAACATGTACTGGCCTAAGCAGGGGACACGTCTGGCACTGCAGGATTTGAGTCCCTGGCGGCGTAGTGTGTTACTGATGGTAGGCTTTGTTACTTTGGTCCCAGCTCTCTGCAGGTCATTCACTAGGTCCCCGTGTGGTTCTGGGATTTTTTCTCACCGTTCTTGTGATCATTTTGACCCCACGGGTGAGATCTTGCGTGGAGCCCCAGATCGAGGAAGATTATCAGTGGTCTTGTATGTCTTCCATTTCCTAATAATTGCTCCCACAGTTGATTTCTTCAAACCAAGCTGCTTACCTATTGCAGATTCAGTCTTCCCAACCTGGTGCAGGTCTACAATTTTGTTTCTGGTGTCCTTTGACAGCTCTTTGGTCTTGGCCATAGTGGAGTTTGGAGTGTGACTGTTTGAGGTTGTGGACAGGTGTCTTTTATATTGATAACAAGTTCAAACAGGTGCCATTAATACAGGTAACGAGTGGAGGACAGAGGAGCCTCTTAAAGAAGAAGTTACAGGTCTGTGAGAGCCAGAAATCTTGCTTGTTTGTATGTGACCAAATACTTATTTTCCACCATAATTTGCAAATAAATTCATTAAAAATCCTACAATGTGATTTTCTGGATTTTTTTCCCTCATTTCGTCTGTCATAGTTGAAGTGTACCTATGATGAAAATTACAGGCCTCTCTCATCTTTTTAAGTGAGAGAACTTGCACAATTGGTGGCTGACTAAATACTTTTTTGCCCCACTTTACTATACTGCACATGCAAGCATGCAGAGGGACAGCACACACTGAAGTATACACTTCCTCAAGAAAGTATGGTGGGATATTGCACATGATTTTGCCTTGATATGAATTATTCCAAAATCTTCTAAACCTTTTACTATGGGCGTGTGTGTGTGTGCGTGTGTGTGCGTGTGTGTGTGCGTGTGCGTGTGTGTGTGCGTGTGTGTGTGCGTGCGTGCGGTTAATATAACAGTGCTGCAGCTCGTGTGTACTGAATGACTCATGTTGCCCGCAGTTAGCCAGTAGAGGCCACTCACAGCATTCAGTTAAGCCATCAGACAGAAACACTACTACTCACTAAACCTACTATACGCACTACCAACTACCCACTGTCTACTGATGTTTACTGAAACAGAGAGATGGAGGGAGAGAGAGAGAGAGAAAGAGAGAGGAGACTAATGTACTTTTATTCAATTCACAAACCATTCTCAAAATGCGTCCAAGTGATTTCACTTGGTTGCATTTTGAGGGAGAGAGAGAAAGAGAGAGAGAGAGAACCATCTATCACTGGGTGGTAAAAACAGATAAATGATTTATCCATGAGAAAATATTAACTGCAGCCTGCACGATTGATCTGCGGGTGATAAATGCACCGCGTCTGGATTATAGGAGGAAGCAGAAGAGCGTGTGTGTGTGCGCGTGTGTTTGTGTGTGCGTGTGTTTGTGTGTGTGTGTGTGTGCGTGTGTTAGGCCATAGCAAAGGGAGAGCTATAAATGCCGATGCTAAACCTCAAAGAGAACACACACTGTCTTGCTGACATATCGCTTCATTGTTTGCTTTTGCACAGCAGGATAAACATCAGGTATTATAAAACAAAATGAATCCACACAGAAAAATAAACATCAGGTATTATAAAACAAAATGAATCCACACAGAAAAATAAACATCAGGTATTATAAAACAAAATGAATCCACACAGAAAAATAAACATCAGGTATTATAAAACAAAGTGAATCCACACAGAAAGATAAACATCAGGTATTATAAAACAAAGTGAATCCACACAGAAAGATAAACATCAGGTACGACAAAAAAACGAATCCACACAGAAAGATAAACATCAGGTACGACAAAAAAACGAATCCACACAGAAAGATAAACATCAGGTATTATAAAACAAAATGAATCCACACAGAAAAATAAACATCAGGTACGACAAAAAAACGAATCCACACAGAAAGATAAACATCAGGTACGACAAAAAAACGAATCCACACAGAAAGATAAACATCAGGTATTATAAAACAAAATGAATCCACACAGAAAGATAAACATCAGGTATGACAACAAAACGAATCCACACAGAAAGATAAACATCAGGTATGACAACAAAACGAATCCACACAGAAAGATAAACATCAGGTACGACAACAAAACGAATCCACACAGAAAGATAAACATCAGGTATGACAACAAAACGAATCCACACAGAAGAGACCTCACTAATTGAAAACCTTATAAAAATAGACTACATCAAATCTGACACAGCAAAGCTGCAACACACACAATCAGGTAGGAAGGTAAGACCCAGCTGCAGACCCTGTCAAAATAACAATAGTTTAATGACCCAACAGGGGCAGGCAACAGACAGGTCAAGGCAGGCAGGGGTCAGGAAACCAGAGGTGGTGCAACGGTACCGGACGGCAGGCAGGCTCAGGGTAAGCAGAGGTAAAAAAAATCCAGTGGGTACAGGTCGGTAGGCAGGCTCAGGGTCAGAGGCAGGCAGAGTGGTCAGGCAGGCGGGCTTGGAGTCAGGACAGGCAAGGGTCAAAGCCAGGAGGGCGAGAAAAGAGAGACTGGGAAAAAGCAGGCGCTGAGAAACAAAACGCTGGTTGACTTGACAAACAAGACAACCTGGCACAGACAGAAAACACAGGTATAAATACACAAGGGATAATGGGGGGTGGAGACAATCACAAGACAGGTGAAACAGATCAGGGTGTGACACACAGTCAGTTCTCTCTCTCTCTCTATCTCTGTATGTATTACCTAGCTACTATTCCTTTTGTACTCTAATGTTGTGGTACACACATTTACTCTGTCCATTTTAATTTATATTTATGAAAATATAGATTTATTTCCATTTAATGTTTATTATCAGTTTGTAATTATCCATCAAAACAATACATATGTTTTAAAGTAGATTTAATCAAATATGTTACAATGTTATTTTTTAAATGATCATTATTTTCCAGCATATTATTATTTGGAGAAAAAACATACGTAAACAGAAAGAATGAGTAAATGTGGCTATTGCATGTTTGCTTGTGTGTGTGTGTGTGTGTGTGTGTGTGTGTGTGTGTGTGTGTGTGTGTGTGTGTGTCTGTGTGTGTGTGTGTGTGTGCCTGTTTGTGACCGTGGGGGAACAGTACTTTCTATGTGGATTACCCTTCCTCTTACATCCTCTGACTGATTGACTGACTGGCTGGCTGGCTGGCTGACTGACCACAACTCTGCAAGTTCAGCACTGTGGGGGGAGTGTCAATGTGAATTGTAAATGTTCTGTCTGATCTTTAACTTGACATGACAAATTCATTCCTACAAATGCTCCAACAAATACTGTACATATTTTTTTTAAAGACCACAAAAACAAACTCATTAAAAAGGGGGAAAAAACGACATAAATAATGTATACCGTACATATGCTAGTACCATTGTGTAATGTGTATCTCAAACTGTATTTCTGACATGTAATACTGTTTATAAAACCACGATGTAAAATGAATGAATAATGTATACAGTGGGGAAAAAAAGTATTTAGTCAGCCACCAATTGTGCAAGTTCTCTCACTTAAAAAGATGAGAGAGGCCTGTAATTTTCATCATAGGTACACTTCAACTATGACAGACGAAATGAGGAAAAAAAATCCAGAAAATCACATTGTAGGATTTTTTATGAATTTATTTGCAAATTATGGTGGAAAATAAGTATTTGGTCAATAACAAAAGTTTATCTCAATACTTTGTTATATACCCTTTGTTGGCAATGACAGAGGTCAAACGTTTTCTGTAAGTCTTCACAAGGTTTTCACACACTGTTGCTGGTATTTTGGCCCATTCCTCCATGCAGATCTCCTCTAGAGCAGTGATGTTTTGGGGCTGTCGCTGGGCAACACGGACTTTCAAAGATTTTCTATGGGGTTGAGATCTGGAGACTGGCTAGGCCACTCCAGGACCTTGAAATGCTTCTTCTGAAGCCACTCCTTCGTTGCCCGGGCGGTGTGTTTGGGATCATTGTCATGCTGAAAGACCCAGCCACGTTTCATCTTCAATGCCCTTGCTGATGGAAGGAGGTTTTCACTCAAAATCTCACGATACATGGCCCCATTCATTCTTTCCTTTACACGGATCAGTCGTCCTGGTCCCTTTGCAGAAAAACAGCCCCAAAGCATGATGTTTCCACCCCATGCTTCACAGTAGGTATGGTGTTCTTTGGATGCAGCTCAGCATTCTTTGTCCTCCAAACATGACGAGTTGAGTTTTTACCAAAAAGTTATATTTTGGTTTCATCTGACATTCTCCCAATCCTCATCTGGATCATCCAAATGCTCTCTAGCAAACTTTAGACGGGCCTGAACATGTACTGGCTTAAGCAGGGGACACGTCTGGCACTGCAGGATTTGAGTCCCTGGCGGCGTAGTGTGTTACTGATGGTAGGCTTTGTTACTTTGGTCCCAGCTCTCTGCAGGTCATTCACTAGGTCCCCGTGTGGTTCTGGGATTTTTGCTCACCGTTCTTGTGATCATTTTGACCCCACGGGTGAGATCTTGCGTGGAGCCCCAGATCGAGGAAGATTATCAGTGGTCTTGTATGTCTTCCATTTCCTAATAATTGCTCCCACAGTTGATTTCTTCAAACCAAGCTGCTTACCTATTGCAGATTCAGTCTTCCCAACCTGGTGCAGGTCTACAATTTTGTTTCTGGTGTCCTTTGACAGCTCTTTGGTCTTGGCCATAGTGGAGTTTGGAGTGTGACTGTTTGAGGTTGTGGACAGGTGTCTTTATACTGATAACAAGTTCAAACAGGTGCCATTAATACAGGTAATGAGTGGAGGACATAGGAGCCTCTTAAAGAAGAAGTTACAGGTCTGTGAGAGCCAGAAATCTTGCTTGTGTGTATGTGACCAAATACTTATTTTCCACCATAATTTGCAAATAAATTCATTAAAAATCCTACAATGTGATTGTCTGGATTTTTTTTCCTCATTTTGTCTGTCATAGTTGAAGTGTACCTATGATGAAAATTACAGGCCTCTCTCATC
This sequence comes from Brachymystax lenok tsinlingensis, assembly GCA_030435695.1. Taxonomy (NCBI): domain Eukaryota; kingdom Metazoa; phylum Chordata; class Actinopteri; order Salmoniformes; family Salmonidae; genus Brachymystax; species Brachymystax lenok. The sequence continues at coordinate 27,115,120 of CM059808.1, read as the reverse complement.
TTTTTAAGTGAGAGAACTTGCACAATTGGTGGCTGACTAAATACTTTTTTTCCCCACTGTATGTAACATAATAGCTGTAAGAAGCTAATATATCAAACTTATCTTTGTCCTACATTTTTTTTTAAACTAAGTTAACCCTGTCCTAGTCCAATACCCCTCGACTGTACCTACCACTCCCTACACTTACAGCCGCATGCAACTTATCTATACTGTTAGGGCTGGGGGGTAGTGTTCGGAGGTTCGGAGAGTCTGGCGTGCCCAAAGTAAAATGCCTGTTACTCAGGCCCAGAAACTAGGATATGCACATAATTAGTAGTATTGGATAGAATAGGGCTGTCTGAAACATAGCATGACGATGGGGCTGACTGTACCACAGCCTGACGATAGGGCTGTCTGTAACGCAGCATGACGATAGGGCTGTCTGTAACGCAGCATGGAGATAGGGTTGTCTGTAACGCAGCATGACGATAGGGCTGTCTGTAACGCAGCATGACGATAGGGCTGTCTGTAACGCAGCATGACGATAGGGCTGTCTGTAACGCAGCATGGAAATAGGGCTGTCTGTAACGCAGCATGACGATAGGGCTGTCTGTAACGCAGCATGACGATAGGGCTGTCTGTAACGCAGCATGGCGATAGGGCTGTCTGTAACGCAGCATGGCGATAGGGCTGTCTGTAACGCAGCATGACGATATGGCTGTCTGTAACACAGCATGACGATAGGCCTGCCTATCTCTCGCTATGTCACAGTGGGGAGAATGGATTACTGTGCTGCTGATACCTTACACACTCTTCATTTCAGCCCACTGCACTGATAGCTGGCGCATGAAACACATTCACACACACACATGCAGACGTGCAAACACATACACACACACATGAACGTGCGCTCACACATTCAAACACACCTAGAAAAACATTGTCACACACGTTATCAAACATTGAAACAATCTCACAAACCCCATATGTTCATACAGTAACTCTCTTTCTCTCACTCCCTCATTCCCTCTCTCTGCCTCTCTATCCCTTCACAACAACGCACCACATACAGAGAGAGAGAGAGAGAGACTGGGAAAATAGACAGAACCAGAAGATGTGAACCAGCATCCCCACAGCAGATCTCAGTCATTCCAGATCAGAGAACAGACCAACAGTACAGGATGGTTCATCAGGCCATCAGGCGAGAGTGATGGAACATGGAGTTGTGTTCAGTGTCGGAGGGTGTGGAGATGATATGATAGTCACAGGTATGTCTGTGTGTGTGTGTGTGTGTACGTCATTAAGGGTGTGTGTGCGCGTGTGTGTGCGCATGTGTGTGTGTGTGTGTGTGTGTGTGTGTGTGTGTGTGTGTGGGAAGGTAGTTAACCTCCCTGTGGAAAGCACACTGCATCTTGTGCGACCTCTCTGACAGGCCCACATGCATCACCACCCCCAACACCTCTGTTTCTCCCTCTGCTCTGCTCTCCTTTCATCAATTCTCTATTCCCCCTCTACCAGGGTCTCTCCTCTTCCAGACCTCCTCACATCCCCCGTTCCCTCTCTCTCTCTCTTCAGCACTGAGGATCATTTACATCCAGGATGCCTCATCATTACCCCTGCCCCACTTGATCTATCACCCAGCACCTAGCTGCACCATGGGGCCTACTCTAGCTCCACTATAGAACTTATTCTACCTCCACCGTAGGCCCCAGTCCAACTCTATCACTGGGCCAAGTCAGCCTCAACTATATGGGGCTAGTTAGCCTCAACCACAGAGCATGTTCAACCTCAATCACAGGGCCTAGTTCAGCTCCACTAGCCCACTGCTCGTCTCCTCCGCTCCTCTCCTCCCTATAACCCCCTATCTCTCAGGCAGACAGTAGCAGTAGCTATAAGCAATGTGATATGAGATAAGAGTATCTGTATTGAGTGTGAGGGGTGCTCAGGGTTAAGTCCCTCTCTGTTGCTCTGCGCTAACTGAAGAATCATGCATGCAAGCACAGTGGAGGAGGACTTAATAATATGAAAGAAAATTGATTTTCCGGAACGAGATTCTTCTTTGATAACGTATTAGTAGAGAAGGGGAAAATGTTGTGAATCTTCATTAGAGGGCCTTTGATAGGCGCTGGGATAATCGCAAAGCAGGAGAAGGAATGAAAAATGAACGGAGAGGAGAGAAGACCTCTACATTAAGAGAGAGAGAACGCACCAAGAAGCCAGGATTCAAGGAGGAAAGAAATGCTAATAATAGAGAAAATGGATTTCTCTCCCTTCTATAAAATGAGATATAAATTAGATGAAGGTGAGGATTCCCTGACTTCATTATATTATATCTTATATTGGTCACAAACGTGGTATTTATGTCAGATTTTGGCTTCAAAACTATTTGAGAGAAGAGCAAACAGTGGGAGAGAGAGAGAGAGAGAGACAGAAAGAGAAAGACAGAGAGAGAGAGAGAGAGAGAGAGAGAGAGAGAGAGAGAGAGAGAAAGAGAGAGAGAGAAAGAGAAAGAGAAAGAGACAGAGACAGAGAGACTAGTATTAGCTGTATTATATGGGATAGAAAAAGATGAGGAGTGGAGAAGTGCATTAGGACAGCAACAGGTGGGGGGCCAGGGGACTATATGCTGACTGGGTCCAACCCATCCTGTTCAGAAGTACAGGAGGATCAGGGCTGGGGTTTGAGAATGGTTTTACCCCAACAGACACACTGTAGAGTGGGGAAATGACCATGAAGCAGCCCCTGGCTCAACCTCACTCAGAGGGTTATCACAGGCTGCTAGGAAATTAGTTTGAAGAATAAATAATTAAGTCTAAAATATTGCACTGCAGTGATATCCTCTCAAAGTAAATTGGAAGTTAAAGCAATACTTCTTCAAATAAAATCATACATTGGGTTAGTTAGGGATTCATCTGTGTCGCCATGCTAAAAAGGGACACGGGGTGTAGACCATAGAATCAGAATCTAATGACATGATCCTGTCCTGGTCATGATATTTTATTTATTTTTATTTAACCTTTATTTAAGTTAAGAACACATTATTATTTACAATGACGGCCTACCCCGGCCATTGCAAGGGCAGTTAGTTCCTATGGAATATAGATGTTAGAACCAGAATTTTGGACCAGAATTTACCAGTGTGGTTTGCAAGTGAGTTGATAGACAATTTGGCTTTGATTACAGAGTAGCTAAATAGTTTTTAACTCAGTAATATTTGAAATGTCCAAAAAAGAAGAGAAGTATTCGTACTTTGGCTTCCCAGGTGAAAATACTTTTTAAAATGATTATTATTACTTGTGCTGGTTACTTGAAAATGTGACTATTTTGAGAATCTTTTACGCTATTTCCAATTCATCATGAAGTTCCTGACTGAGAAGGAGGAAGAGGCGTGGAAGGATGGAGAAGATCTGTGAGGAGAGTTCACCAACCTCAAGAGGGAGGTGAAGAGCTGGATCAATGAGGTACAGTGGAGTGAAGACTGAGGGAAAAGGCTCAGAGGGATAATGTATTTACAATTTGTCCACAATTCATCTTCTTTGTCATCATGTTAGTTCCACTTACTAGTAATACCCGTACCTTTGTCTCAAGGCGCCAACTCATTCATGAAATTCTATTCTTGACTTGAGCATTAGAAGTGCACATGTAACGTAAAATGTTTGTTTTTAATGCTGTTGTTACATTTCTTTGAGCGTAATGTTTGAATGCTTTAATAATAATGAAGTATTTACTGTTGTTATAACTAAGGTGGGCCAGATGCTGCTTAGGGACCTTCCTCAGAGGAGGAGAGTCAATGAGAACTTCCGAGAGATGGACGACCCCGTCGACGGTCCAGTGGAGAGAGAGAAGGGCGGAGAGAAGACAAAGGGCAAGGAGGTATAAGGGATACCTAGTCAGTTGTACAACTGAATGCATTCAACCGAAATGTGTCTCCATATTTAACCCAACCCTCTGAATCAGAGAGGTGCGGGGGGCTGCCTTAATCAACGTCCTCGTCATCGGCACACGGGGAGGAGTTGTTGTTGGGGGTACCTGCCTTGCTCAGGGGCCGAACGGCAGATTTTTACACCTTGCCAGCTCGGGGATTGAAACCAGCGACTGATCCGGAAGCCCATGAGGGAGAGCGAGAGGAGTGTGGAAAACATCAGAATGAAAAAGAGGAGTGGAGAGAACAAAGGCCTGGGGGATGGTAAGAACACAGCAGTGGAGACTGAGGGATGGTAAGAACACAGCAGTGGAGACTGAGGGATGGTAAGAACACAGTAGTGGAGACAGGGATGGTAAGAACACAGCAGTGGAGACTGAGGGATGGTAAGAACACAGCAGTGGAGACTGAGGGATGGTAAGAACACAGCAGTGGAGACTGAGGGATGGTAAGAACACAGTAGTGGAGACAGGGATGGTAAGAACACAGCAGTGGAGACTGAGGGATGGTAAGAACACAGTAGTGGAGACAGGGATGGTAAGATCACAGCAGTGGAGACTGAGGGATGGTAAGATCACAGTAGTGGAGACTGAGGGATGGTAAGAACACAGCAGTGGAGACTGAGGGATGGTAAGAACACAGCAGTGGAGACTGAGGGACGTAAGAACACAGCAGCGGAGACTGAAGGATGGTAAGGCCAAAGCAGTGGAAAAGTAGAGAATAAGGACGAAACAAATTCAATTCATGTCAGTCCTTCACTATTTCATTTTTTTCTTATTTAAATCCTGATTGAGTAATTGCACTTCTTGCCCAGAGGCGGAGGAGGAGGAGGAGGACAGGAAGAGAACAGAGGCAGACAGAATGTAAGAAGAACAGCACAAACAGCGGGCCGGTTTCTTCAGTGATTTGAGAGAGGAGGAGGCGCAGGAGCAGGTACAACTGAGGGAGTTGGAGGAGAACAGGAGAATCACTGTTGTCAAGAGAAGAACACACAAGGCCCCAGGTAAAGAGTCAGCGATATTGGTGAGTTCAGTTGAGGACACTGGCTCTGAGTGGAAGAAGCAGTGGGAGGAGGAGAAGAAGAAGGAGAAAGAGAGGAAAGAGGAGAGGAAGGAGGAGGAGAAGAGGAAGGAGGAGGAGTGGAAAGAGGAGGAAGAGGAGAGGAAGGAGGAGAGGAAGGAGGAGGAGAAGAGGAAGGAGGATGAGAGGAAGGAGGAGGATGGGAGGAAGCAGGAGGAGAGGAAGGAGGAAAAGAAAAGGAAGGAGGAGGAGTGGAAAGAGGAGGAGGAGGAGAGGAAGGAGGAGAGGAAGGAGGAGAGAAAGGAGGAGAGGAAGGAGGAGAGGAAGGAGGACGAGAGGAAGGAGGAGGAGAAGAGGAGGAAGAAGATGAGAGGAAGGAGGACGAGAGGAAGGAGAAGAGGAAGAGAGTAGAGGATAAGAACAGGGAGGAGGAGCAAAACAAGAGGGAGGAGTAGAGGTGGCAGGCACGTCTTGTTCCCAAGAAACAATGCCGATTTAAGTCATTCTTCAACGTTTTTGACTAATATCCAACTCCCAGCACAGTGGACTGGGGTATGTGACATATAGCAGTAAAAAAAAAAAACATTACCTATTGTCATAATTTGAATATCAAGAATATACAGTAGTACATACATTATACAATTGTAAATGTTAATCTGTGTTTCTTTCTACATTTTAATGTTAAGGATTTACTGACACAGGAAAGAAAGAAAGACATATTTGCAAGCATGAACAGCAAAAGCCATAACTTCAATCATGTTACATCAAGTTGAAGTGTTATGTCTATCACGTTTGCTGCAGGCCTTGCGCTATCATGCTGACACTATTCTCTCTCTCTCTCTCTCTCTCTCTCTCTCTCTCTCTCTCTCTCTCTCTTTTCTCTCTCTCTATCTCTGCTAATGTACACCACACCAGAGCCAGCCAGCAGGCACTCTAAGAACTGTCTCACCTGTCTCTCTCTTCTTCCATCTCCTCATTCTCTTCTTCCTCCTCTCTCTTCTTCCTCCTCTCTATTTTCCTCCTCTCTCATCTACCTCACATTCATAGAGATGAGATATCATTAAATGAAAGCTTGAGTACTATTCAAAAGTAAAATATTGAAACATGAAACAGAAAAGTTACTTGCTGAAAAAAGCTGTGGACAGGACCTCCTGGTGTACTATGGTGACAGACTGACGGACGGATAGACGGACGGACAGACAGACGGACGGACAGACAGACTCGGGCAGAGAGGGATTCGAGTCAGAAAGGAACACTGGAAAGAGACATGAAAGAGAAAGAGAGAGAGGAGGTTAGAGTGATGAGGGAATGGGACAAAATGAGAGACAGAGTAACCACCTCATTTGTTACCCTGATGTTTCATCTACAGATACAAATCACATGGTGTTATCACACTGAGACAAACACACCAGAGCAATGCACCTGTATCCATTCCCACACAAACACACACACACACGCACGCATGCACACACACACACACACACCCACACACGCATACACACACGTGTACGTGTGCTTGAACATGCTCAAATGCGTGGCTGTTGATGTACAGTAGATATGCTAGAATGTAGATGCTGGTGTGTGTGGACACAAACGCAGACACACACTCTCTGTGTGATTGGATTATAAATAGAGCAGTGTACAGGCTGAAAGGTGAGAATAACCAGTAGGGCATTGTCAGGGACAGCCAAGAACCGATGTGTGTGTCTGTGAGTGTCCGTGTGTGTGCGTGTATGTTTGTGTGTGTGTGCGTCTGCGCGTGTGAGTGCGTGTGCGTCTGTGAGTGTGGGCGTGTGTGTGTATGTGTGTGCGTGAGTGTGTGAAGTCTTCCAAGGGTCAGGGTGCTGCTAGTGGGGCCATAATTTCACATTTCCATGTTAGTCATTTAGCAGACGCTATTATCCAGAGTGACTTACAGTAAGTGTATTCATCAACGAGGTGGGACAACCACATATCACAGTCACAGTAAGTGGATTTTTCCTCAGTAAAGTAACTATCAGCAAAGTCTGAAAAGATCCAGTGTGATGTGCAAAATGGCTTTTCTTGGTGGCACAGAGTAAATTGAAAAAAGCTAACTTTGCGTTGCTGGTACTGTGTGTGCCTGCAGGGCACCCTTCCACTCCATCCTTAGATGAGCTGAGACAAGTGTCAGAGCAGGAAATGTCACAGACCCTCAGTGCCTGACCGACATCACACTGCCATTTTTACTCTTCTGTATGCACACACACTTACACACACACACACACACATTCACACACTTACACACATCCAGTTGAAGTTTGAAGTTTACATACACCTTAACCAAATACATTTAAACTCAGTTTTTCACAAGTCCTGACAATTAATCCTAGTAAAAATTCCCTGTCTTAGGTCAGTTAGGATCACCATTCTATTTTAAGAATGTGAAATGTTAGAATAATAGTAGAGAGAATGATTTACTTCCGCTTTTATTTCTTTCACATTCCCAGTGGGTCAGAAGTTTACATACGCTCAATTAGTATTTGGTAGCATTGCCTTTAAATTGTTTAATTTGGGTAAAATGTTTCGGGTAGCCTTCCACAGGCTTCACACAATAAGTTGGGTGAATTTTGGCCCATTCCTCCTGACAGAGCTGGTGTAACTGAGTCAGGTTTGTAGGCCTTGTTCTCACAAGCTTTTTCAGTTCTGCCCAGAAATGTTCTATAGGATTGAGGTCAGGGCTTTGTGATGGCAACTCCAATACCTTGACTTTGTTGTCCTTAAGCTATTTTGCCACACATTTGGAAGTATGCTTGGGGTCATTGTCCATTTGGAAGACCTATTTATGACCAAGCTTTAACTTCCTGACTGATGTCTTGAGATGTTACTTCAATATATCCACATAATTTTCTTTCCTCATGATGCGGTCTATTTTGTGAAGTGCACCAGTCCCTCCTGCAGCAAAGCACCCCCACAACATGATGCTGCCACCCCCGTGCTTCACGTTTGGGATGGTGTTCTTCGGCTTGCAAGCCTCCCCCTTTTTCCTCCAAACATTTTTATACAAATACAACCCTGTATTGTATCCTCCAAAAACATTATACATTCTATTATTTTATACTAATACAACCCTGTATTGTATCCTCCAAAAACATTCTAAATTATAGTATTTCATTCTAATACAACACAGTATTGTATCCTCCAAAAACATTCTAAATTCTATTGTTTTATACCAATACAACCCTGTATTGTATCCTCCAAAAACATAGGGATCAGTTATTTCCTGCACATGCATTGTACTTTCGAAGGCCAAACCCACCACTGGTGTGCATGGCAAAGACCCCTATTTTCGTGTCATATGACCACAGCACCGGTTCCAATCCAAGTATTGATGTTATGGGGCTGTTTTGCTTCCACTGGTCCTGTCTACTAAGGAAAACAGCATCACGATTCAATATTGTACAATAGATAGATATGTGTGTGCAGTCGACTGAGAGAAGATCTGCTTCAAAATATAGATGTCCCACCAGAAGTATAAAGCAGTTGTTTGCACTGTGTCAGTATATTCAAAAGAGAGAGAGTGAGAGAGAGGGAGACAGAGCGAGAGAGAGAAAGGGAGAAGGACAGGCAAAGAGAGAGAGAGAGAGAGAGAGAGAGAGAGAGAGAGAGAGAGAGAGAGAGAGAGAGAGAGAGAGAGAGAGAGAGAGAAACGGAGGTAGAGAAAGAGTGTGAGAGGGAGCAGCCGTGTCTTTCTGTTGGCATGTAGTGTGTTTATTTTGCTAGGCAGAGCTGGGTTGTACATGTTACAGATGTCTTAAGTAATTCCACCATCTGGCCTGTAGCTCTGTTCCCCGTGGAACCATGCTCATCTAAGTGTGTTGATCTGGGTCTCCTTGGACAAGTTCATACGTTTAGCCCCAAAACAACCATTTGTCTACAACTTGGCACAAGATTAAAATAGAAGAAAATATCTCAAGTGATGAAAAATCTCAGTACATGTTTTGCGGCGCTTTTTGTTGCCTAGTTAGCAACTCTCCCTCCCTCGCCTCCCCCTCTCTTCCATCCTCCTCAACGCTCTCCCCTTACTGGCTGTGCACTTGCAGTTCCCCTGAGGGGTAAGAGTTGGTGTGTGTGTTTGTGTGTGTGTTTGTGGGGTGGGTGGGGGTGGGGGGATTCCAAGGTGGTCCTTGGCGAGTTCAGTGTGTGATCGCACCAGTCAGGGGTGTGGGGCATGGGGCTTATCAAGGCTTGTGTATGTGTGTGTTTGTGTGTGTGTGTGTGTGTGTGTGTGTGTGTGTGTGTGTGTGTGTGTGTGCTGTGTGTGCTGTGTGCATGCCGCTGCACTTGAGGTGCTGTCAGGCCGCATTGCTGTCTCCGTGACGATGAGTGCTCCTGTCAAATGCCCGGCAACCAGAGTCACATCTGCTCCAAGCGATCAGCACGCCAAAATACCGAATAAGTCTGCCCCACAACCAGAACATGGCCAGGAGCAGAGAGAGAGTGGTACAGAGGGAGAGACTGAGCGAGAGGGCGTATATAGATGTATAGAAGGTAGTGAGAGGCTGAGAGAGGGCTAGAGTTTGAGAGGGCTTGGGACCAGAATAGATAGAGAGAGGGAGAGGGAAAGAGAGAGACAGAGAGAGAGAGAGAGAGAGAGAGAGAGTGAGAGGGAGGGAGGGAGAGGGAGGGAGAGGGAGAGGGAAAGAGAGAGAAAGAGAGAGAGCAAGAGAAAGGGTGATAGAAGCGGGGCCTACAGGAGCACCTAGTCGAGGGGCGTATGTAGATGTATAGAAGGTAGTGAGAGGCTGAGAGAGGGCTAGAGTTCGAGAGGGCTTGGGACCAGAATAGATAGAGAGAGGGAGAAGGAAAGAGAGAGAGAGAGAGAGAGAGAGAGAGAGAGAGAGAGAGAGAGAGAGAGAGAGAGAGAGAGAGGAGAGGGAGGGAGGGAGGGAGGGAGGGAGGGAGGGAGGGAGGGAGGGAGGGAGGGAGGGAGGGAGGGAGGGAGGGAGGGAGGGAGGGAGGGAGGAGGGAGGGAGGGAGGGAGGGAGAGGAGAGGGAGAGGGAAAGAGAGAGAAAGAGAGAGAGCAAGAGAAAGGGTGATAGAAGCGGGGCCTACAGCAGCACCTAGATCTTCTTTACAGAGTCTGTCAGACCTGGGCCCTGACAGTGAACCATAAAAGGACCACAAATACAAATTCCATCTAGACACTGTTGTCCTAAAGCACACAAACAACTATACCTACCTCGGCCTAAACAACCACATATAACTTCCACAAAGCTGTGAACGGTCTGAGAGATTAAATTCAACATCCCAATTAAATACTGTAATCAGTTATAGAACCCATTGACATCTATGGTTGTGAGGTCTGGGGTCCACTCACCTACCAAGAATTCACCAAATGGGACAAACACCAAATTGAGATTCTGCATGCAGAGTTCTGCAAATACATCTTCCGTGTACAACGATATCCGCTAATGATCAAAATCCTGAAAATAGCTGTTAAATTCTACAACAACCTAAAAGGTAGCGATTCCCAAACCTTCCATAACATGATTTCATGATAATAGGATTTCATCATGAAGCACTTTGAGAGACTAGTCAAGGATCATATCACCTCCACCCTAAGTGATACCCTAAACCCACTCCAATTTGTTTACCGCCCCAATAGGTCCACTGACGATGCAATCGCCATCACACTGCACAGCCCTATACCATCTGGACAAGAGGAATCCCTATGTAAGAATGCTGTTCATTGACTACAGCTCAGTATTTAACACCATTAGCACCCTCAAAACTCGGCATTAAGCTCGAGACCCTGGTTCTCGACCCCGCCCTGTGCAACTGGGTTCTGGACTTTCTGACGGGCCGTCCCCAGTTGGTGAAGGTAGGAAACAACATCTCCACCCCACTGATCATCAACACTGGGGCCCCACAAGGGTGCGTTCTCAGCCCTCTCCTGTTCTCCCTGTTCACCCATGACTGCGTGGCCATGCACCCCTCCAACTCAATCATCGAGTTTGCAGACGACACAACAGTAGTAATTGATTACCAACAACGACGAGACGGCCGACAGGGAGGAGGTGAGGGCACTCTGAGTGTGGTGTCAGGAAATTAACCTCTCACTCAACGTAAACAAAACAAAGGAGTTGATCATGGATTTCAGGAAATAGCAGAGGGAGCACCCCCCCCATCCACGTCGACGGGACAGTATTGGAGAAGGTGGAAAGTTTTACAGATGCACAATCGAGAGCGTCCTGTCGGGCTGTATCACCGCCTGGTACGGCAACTACAACGCCCTCAACTGCAAGGCTCTCCAGAGGGTAGTGCGGGCTGCACAACGCATCACCGGGGGCAAACTACCTGCCCTCCAGGACAACTACAGCACCCGATGTCACAGGAAGTTCAAAAAGATCATCAAGGACAACAACCACCCGAGCCACGGCCTGTTCACCCCACTATCATCGAGAAGACAAGGTCAGTACAGGTGCATCAAAGCTGGGACCGAGAGACTGACAAACAGCTTCTATCTTAAGGCCATCAGACTGTTAAACAGCCATCACAAACATAGAGAGGTTGCTGCCAACATAAAGACTCAAATCTCTGGCCACTTAAATAAATGGACTTAATAAATGGACTTAATCAACTATTTGCACATTGTTACAACACTCTACATAATATAACATTTGATATGTCTCTATTGTTTTGAAACTTTTGTGAGTATAATGTTTACTGTTTATCTCTGATTGTTTATTTAACTTTTGTTTATTATCTATTTCACTTGCTTTGGCAATGTTTCCCATGCCAATAAAGCCCTTTGAATTCAAGTGACTTGAGAGTGAGAGAGAGAGAGAGAGAGAGAGAGAGAGAGAGAGAGAGAGAGAGAGAGAGAGAGCGTACCTGTTGTTTGTCTTCAGTCTGATCTCTGTTGACATGTATAGCTTCAGTCCTTGTCACCACTCTGTCTTAAGCCAACCTCCAAGGCTATGCCTGCTTGGCTGCCTCTCCTCTCCTCCTCTCTTCCACTCTTCCTCCTCCGTCTTTTTGTCTCTTCTACAGTAACCCTGTGATGCCAGGCTGTGTGGGCTATGTATCTGGCTCACAGCGAGGGGCTAACAAAGTGGAAAATATGAGGAGAGAAAAGACTTGACTGTTGCCAGCAGTGTTTTTTTTCTCTCTGACAGTGGATAGATTTCAGTAAAGTCCCTGTTGACCTCTTCCAGTCGGCTGGAGACACAGCAACACAGGTTATATACTCCTCTACCGCCTCTCTCAACCTCCTTTTCTACCTCCTTTTCCCTCTCCCTCCTTCTTCCCTCCACCACTCCCGCACCTCCTTTCCCTCTCCCTCCTTCTTCCCTCCACCACTCCCGCACCTCCTTTCCCTCTCCCTCCTTCTTCCCTCCACCACTCCCGCACCTCCTTTCCCTCTCCCTCCTTCTCCCCTCCACCTCTCCCTCACCTCCTTTCCCTCTCCCTCCTTCTCACCACCTCTCCCTCACCTCCTTTCCCTCTCCCTCCTTCTCACCACCTCTCCCTCACCTCCTTTCCCTCTCCCTCTTTCTCCCCTCCACCTCTCCCTCACCTCCTTTCCCTCTCCCTCCTTCTCACCACCTCTCCCTCACCTCCTTTCCCTCTCCCTCTTTCTCCCCTCCACCTCTCCCTCACCTCTTTTCTCTCAACCCAGTCTCTCATTAATTATGTACTGTATGTACAAATTAGCACAATGTTTTTATCTACTACAGTTTTTTTCAATTGTTTACACGCAATTTTGAAAACCGGGTTCTTTTTTTCAAAATATAATCACAATTATCCAAACACCACACTCAATTTGCATAATTCCTAGATTGTTTGCAAAATGACACACTTCAGTCAAAACATACACACTTCAGTCAAAACATATACACATATTTGTGAAAATGCTATTAGTTTTCATTTAACCAACACAGTCCTCAATGATCAGACACTATTGCAGCCAGTTTCACACTGCTGTGATAAATAAAAACACATTTGTAAAAAAACTAATTTTAGGAAATAGCATGTGCTAGATTTTTGGCCAGACATTGTTATGTAAGGGATAATTTAGATGAAAAAAAAAATAGTGACAAACCCACAACATTCTTCATGATTAGTTTGAGATATAGGGAGAATGTACACAAATAGGCCTACTATAAACTTACCAAGCACTGCACAACACTGATGCTGCAGACTGAATATTTCAAGTATTTATTTCAATACTTACAGTATTTCTTACCATAATCAGTTACAGTAATCAACCAACAATGAAATCAATGAAACAAATAAAATCTGTAGACAAATAAAAATTACTGCATGAAGTACATACACTTTGACTCTGAAGAAAAACTACTGTAAAAGCAACAAGAATACTGTAACTATTCATCATCTCTCCGTCTGGCTGGATCAGGCCATAAGATTTCATCCACATCACAGGCTATGTCTTCATTGGCAAGGCACCGTTGGAAGAATCGCCTCGTGTGACGAATCCACCCCTGCACAGAAGCTGCTTCGATATGATCACAGGCCTGCTCCATGGCCTGAATGAGGGCAAACGGTCATAGGGCCGCAGGTCGTATACCTTCCACCGCCATGCAGAAAAAAACTCTTCTATTGGATTCAGGAAGGGGGAGTATGGGGGAAGGTATAAGACTTCAAATTCAGGGTGCTCATGGAACCAATTCTGGACCAGAGCAGCCCGATGGAATGAGACATTGTCCCAAACGACAATGTACCGCATCTGGTCCACTTGGTTTAATGCGATGACAATCTCGTGCAATCTGTCAAGAAATGCAAGTATTAGATTGGCATTATAGGGTCCCAGATTTGCATGGTGGTGGAGGACCCCATTTTGTGTAATAGCAGCGCAAAGGGTGATGTTACCCCCTCGCTGCCCTGGCACATTGGTGATTGCCTTGTGTCCAATTACATTTCTCCCTCTTCTTCTTGTTTTTGCAAGGTTAAATCCAGCCTCATCCACATACAGTGGGGCAAAAAAGTATTTAGTCAGCCACCAATTGTGCAAGTTCTCTCACTTAAAAAGATGAGAGAGGCCTGTAATTTTCATCATAGGTACACTTCAACTATGACAGACAAAATGAGGAAAACAAATCCAGAAAATCACATTGTAGGATTTTTAATGAATTTATTTGCAAATTATGGTGGAAAATAAGTATTTGGTCACATACAAACAAGCAAGATTTCTGGCTCTCACAGACCTGTAACTTCTTCTTTAAGAGGCTCCTCTGTCCTCCACTCGTTACCTGTATTAATGGCACCTGTTTGAACTTGTTATCAGTATAAAAGACACCTGTCCACAACCTCAAACAGTCACACTCCAAACTCCACTATGGCCAAGACCAAAGAGCTGTCAAAGGACACCAGAAACAAAATTGTAGACCTGCACCAGGTTAGGAAGACTGAATCTGCAATAGGTAAGCAGCTTGGTTTGAAGAAATCAACTGTGGGAGCAATTATTAGGAAATGGAAGACATACAAGACCACTGATAATCTTCCTCGATCTGGGGCTCCACGCAAGATCTCACCCCGTGGGTCAAAATGATCACAAGAACGGTGAGCAAAAATCCCAGAACCACACGGGGACCTAGGCGAATGACCTGCAGAGAGCTGGGACCAAAGTAACAAAGCCTACCATCAGTAACACACTACACCGCCAGGACTCAAATCCTGCAGTGCCAGGCGTGTCCCCCTGCTTAAGCCAGTACATGTTCAGGCCCATCTGAAGTTTGCTAGAGAGCATTTGGATGATCCAGATGAGGATTGGGAGAATGTCATATGGTCAGATGAAACCAAAATAGAACTTTTTGGTAAAAACTCAACTCGTCATGTTTGGAGGACAAAGAATGCTGAGTTGCATCCAAAGAACACCATACCTACTGTGAAGCATGGGGTGGAAACATCATGCTTTGGGGCTGTTTTTCTGCAAAGGGACCAGGACGACTGATCCGTGTAAAGGAAAGAATGAATGGGGCCATGTATCGTGAGATTTTGAGTGAAAACCTCCTTCCATCAGCAAGGGCATTGAAGATGAAACGTGGCTGGGTCTTTCAGCATGACAATGATCCCAAACACACCGCCCGGCAACGAAGGAGTGGCTTCGTAAGAAGCATTTCAAGGTCCTGGAGTGGCCTAGCCAGTCTCCAGATCTCAACCCCATAGAAAATCTTTGGAGGGAGTTGAAAGTCCGTGTTGCCCAGCGACAGCCCCAAAACATCACTGCTCTAGAGGAGATCTGCATGGAGGAATGGGCCAAAATACCAGCAACAGTGTGTGAAAACCTTGTGAAGACTTACAGAAAACGTTTGACCTCTGTCATTGCCAACAAAGGGTATATAACAAAGTATTGAGATAAACTTTTGTTATTGACCAAATACTTATTTTCCACCATAATTTGCAAATAAATAAATTAAAAATCCTACAATGTGATTTTCTGGATTTCTTTTTCTCATTTCGTCTGTCATAGTTGAAGTGTACCTATGATGAAAATTACAGGCCTCTCATCTTTTTAAGTTGGAGAACTTGCACAATTGGTGGCTGACTAAATACTTTTTTGCCCCACTGTATATAAATTCATGTTGAATTTCTGCAGCATCCATTTGCAAGACTCTCTGAAACACAGTAAAAGACAATAGGATGCTATTCAATATCTATTGCACAGTATTTTTTTGTGCCAGAACATTATGAGCAGTGCACAATACCACACCATAGTAAGATGAACAATGCATACCTCCACATACTCATTGCGCAGATGTTTCGCTCTCTCTGAATTTCTGTCAAATGGTACCCGATACAGTTGCTTCATGTATATTTGATTTTTCTTGAGGATTCGACCTAATGTTGACAGAGAGACTCGTTGGATGTTATTGAAAATATGGTCATCATTGATGATATTGGCTTGGATTTCTCGCAGCCTGATACAATTATTGGTCAAAACCATGTTCACAATGGCGGCCTCTTGTGCACGAGTGAACATAGGGCCCCTTCCACCTTGGTGTCCTCGACCCTCAATCCTATGTAAAACAAATATATAAAAAAATACACATGCAGCCTACTGTCAAATGTCACAGTAAACAATATTGATGATAAGTACAGCAAGCTTCAGTTTCAATGTACTGTGTGGTTAGCTTACCTGTTTTCTCGATGAAATGTCCGAATTACTGACGCAACAGTATTTCTGCTGAGATTTGGTTGAACTCTTTGTCCAGCTTCCATCAGTGGTCAATAAGTGTTGCACGGATTTCTTGAGTCAAATTTGGTCCTCGTCTTCTTTGTTCAGGTTCTATCAACTCGTCAAGTCCTTCTCTACCTCTTCCTCTACCTAGGCCTCTTCCTCTATCTCCTTCTTCTCCTCTTCCTCTACCTGGGCCTCCTCCTCTACCTCCTTCTCCTCTTCCTCTACCTCCTTCTCCTCTTCCTCTACCTAGGCCTCTTCCTCTACCTTCTTCTCCTCTTCCTCTACCTAGGCCTCTTCCTCTATCTCCTTCTTCTCCTCTTCCTCTACCTGGGCCTCCTCTACCTCCTTCTCCTCTTCCTCTACCTAGGCCTCTTCCTCTACCTTCTTCTCCTCTTCCTCTACCTAGGCCTCTTCCTCTATCTCCTTCTCCTCTTCCTCTACCTCCTTCTCCTCTTCCTCTACCTCCTTCTCCTCTTCCTCTACCTAGGCCTCTTCCTCTACCTCCTTCTCCTCTTCCTCTACCTCCTTCTCCTCTTCCTCTACCTAGGCCTCTTCCTCTACCTCCTTCTCCTCTTCCTCTACCTCCTTCTCCTCTTCCTCTACCTAGGCCTCTTCCTCTATCTCCTTCTCCTCTTCCTCTACCTCCTTCATCTCCTCTTTGAGCTCCCCCTCTCATTCTCACTCTTCTTCTTCTTCTTCTAGCTCCTTCCATTTTTGTTGGAAGACAGGTGAACTCACCTGCTGCCTTTTATAGCACACCTGAGTGCTGCGTTTTCAAATTAGCACATGTGTGCTTCCACACCTGGTGGATGTGATTATCCAATTCGTTCATTAGTGTGGTCATTGGCAATCCGGGGCTTTGTAATGACAAGGAAGTAACCTCAAAATCCTTATCTGTGTCTAAGGTGTGAAAATGTGTGTAGAGTTTTACAAATCACTGTGTGTAATGTTTTGCAAAAAGGGTGAAGCAGACATTGTGTGTAATGTTGTGCAAATCTGTGGAGGTGTTTTGCTCATTGGAGTAGAATTTTGCAAATTGTGTGGACATTTTTATTTTAGTGTGTAAACAATCGTAAAAAACTGTAATAGCACAAACTCCTGATGCATCGAACTGCATCAATACCCCTTCTGAAAACCTTAACTAGATGCTCTCTGAGTTTGTGCATTAGTACAAATAAACATAAATGCTTATTTGGACGTAGCTAGCTAGCTATTTTAAAGTTAAAGCGAGGTAAATTATCGGATAAGAAACGACCAATAATCTAGTAGATTCTGCATAATTCTAGACTATTATTTTATTTTAATCAGTTCTGCATATTACTTTATCATCTTGTATACTGGAAGTGATCTTTATTCGCTCTGGCCAACGTTGTTGTTGTAACGTAACTTTACCTTGTTGGTTCGCTGGAGCGTGTAGGCCCTTTAGCTAGCTGTTTAAAAATCTACTCGCTGTTGTTACCATTTATGTAGAAAGACAAATAATAATACATATCGTGTAAGCACATTGAAATACATTTTAGCAAATTATTTATTTATTTCAGACTCATGACTTAAGTGGCGGGCTGTGAGTGATGGACTGTGAAAATCTCCCATGATTCCTTAGTACCGGAACTGCCCATATAATGGATAAACTTATGTGGTATTCTGTACCAATCTTGAGAAAAAACAATAACTCGGCTCCAACGCTCTTCTTATGTGGCAGGGCTTGCAAACTATTACAGACTACAAAAGGAAGCACAGCCGCGAGCTGCCCAGTGACACGAGCCTACCAGACGAGCTAAATCACTTCTATGCTCACTTCGAGGCAAGCAACACTGAGGCATGCATGAGAGCATCAGCTGTTCCGGATGACTGTGTGATCACGCTCTCCGTAGCCGATGTGAGTAAGACCTTTAAACAGGTCAACATTCACAAGGCAGCGGGGCCAGACGGATTACCAGGAAGTGTGCTCCAGGCATGTGCTGACCAACTGGCAGGTGTCTTCACTGACATTTTTAACATGTCCCTGATTGAGTCTGTAATACCAACATGTTTCAAGCAGACCACCATAGTCCCTGTGGCCAAGAACACTAAATGACTACAGACCCGTAGCACTCATGTCCGTAGCCATGAAGTGCTTTGAAAGGCTGGTAATGGCTCACATCAACACCATTATCCCAGAAACCCTAGACCCACTCCAATTTGTATACCGCCCAAACAGATCCACAGATGATGCAGTCTCTATTGCACTCCACACTGCCCTTTCCCACCTGGACAAAAGGAACACCTACGTGAGAACACCATAGTACCCTCAAAGCTCATCACCTGCCTTACAACAGGTGATGAGCCTCTCTCAGCCTATTGCAGACAGTCTGAGCACTGATGGAGGAATTGTGCATTCCTGGTGTAACTCGGGCAGTTGTTGTTGCCATCCTGTACCTGTTTTTACGCGTGGTAAAAACTGCGAGGATGATCAGCTGTCCGTCCTGTCTCCCTGTAGCGCTGTCTTAGGTGTCTCACAGTACGGACATTGCAATTTATTGCCCTGGCCTCATCTTCAGTCCTCATGTCTCCTTGCAGCAATGCCTAAGGCACGTTCACGCAGATGAGCAGGGACCCTGGGCATCTTTCTTTTGGTGTTTTTCAGAGTAAGTAGAAAGGCCTCTTTAGTGTCCTAAGTTTTCATAACTGTGACCTTAATTGCCTACTGTCTGTAAGCTGTTAGTGTCTTAACAACCATTCCACAGGAGCATGTTCATTAATTGTGTATGGTTCATTGAACAAGCATGGGAAACAGTGTTTAAACCCTTTACAATGAAGATCTGTGAAGTTATTTGGATTTTTACGAATTATCTTTGAAAGACAGGGTCCTGACAAAGGGACGTTTCTTTTTTTGCTGAGTTTATATTAGTATATGAAACACTTGTATTTGGAATTGTGATTAGATGTGTGACAGTGTAGCTAGTTTATTTATTGGCCTGCATGTGTCGAATAGAAAATAATACTGATATGTCCTGACTGCACAACCATTATCAGGTAAAACAGAGAATGACTGTTGTAGCCTACGTGTGTGCGCTGGGACAGCATCAGCGGCATCATCAGTGGACTAGACTGGGAAGGCTTACTGTCCAAGTCTACGGGGGCACCAGGGATGTGACCCGGCAATAGTAACACTATACTACCTTGGCAAGACTGCCCTACAAAGGCAAAAGGCCATAACTTTGATCTGTTATAATGGTTTCCCTGACACAAGAACAAGCCAGTTGATCAGAATATATCATGGATTATCAGAAATTACTGTCTGTCTAGACAGAAAAATTATTTGTCAGATTTTGCAATATAATAAATGCAGTAGTTCCTGCGTTTTACATTTGCAGGGCAGAAGTTGGAGCCTAATAATCATGTCTTACTATCAATATATAGCAACTATACAATAAAATATAGGCCTGTCAAACATTTTACAATCATGGAGGAACCCAGTCTAAGTAGGCTACCTTTCAAGTGCGGCCCCCAAAAAACTATTGCATTAGGTAAAACGGACCTCCTAAATCTTTCTGAAGAGCATTTTGGCATTACAAGCCAGTTGTTAAAAGTACTCCTAGTGTCATTGGAAGTACTATACAGATATCCAGTTTCTGTCTCGTTCTCTGCTATGTCATGACCTCCAGAAAGTCTGGAGTCAGGCCAATAACTAACTCCAATAACTGAATCAGCCTTCTCATTCAGTTTATTGATCTTGTTCCTGATGTGGACAATTTAATATCCAAAACAACCCTCTACTTACCACCTCATTCTGGAATTATTATTCACATTATATTATAAAGGCACAGGACGAGACCCAGATGCAGACACGGGAGGCAGATGGTTCGGGTCTCTGATATTTATTATAATCCAAGGGGCAGACAAGAGAATGGTTGTGGACAGGCAAAGGATCATAACAAGGTCAGAGTCCAGGAGGTACAGAGTGGCAGGCAGGCTCGAGGTCAGGGCAGGCAGAATGGTCAGGCGGGCAAGGGTCAAAACCAGGAGTACTTGCAAAACAGAGATGAGGACAACGCAGCCGCAAGGAAAACCACGCTGGTTGACTTGACATGATAAGATTAACTGGCAACAGACAAACAGAAAACACCGGAATAAATACCCAGGGACTAATGGGGAAACAGGTGACACCTGGAGGTGGGTGGAGACAATCACAAAGACAGGTGAAACAGCTCAGGGCGTGACAAATACGACATGATGCTATGAGTATGATATTAAACAATTAGCCTCATATTGACAGATTGTAAAGATGCACATTGTCCTCAATTTCAGAAATGCCGGGATCAACAAAAAACGTGTCCAAACTGTTGCCAAAACTTGGGGTGAGGACTAAAAAATGTAAGTTCTGTGTGGACCCACAGCCCTACAAAGAAATGAAAAAACTGTGCATGGAAAAAATAGTGGAAAAATCAAACATGTAGGTCCAGCACTGGCGCTGAATTCGTCAACCATACATCCATGTGAGTGAAAATATTGTTGTCACAAGCATATCTGTTGATATTTTGTTTGTTGACAGACTGGAAAAATGTGTTTGTAAGACAATCACTTTTGAACCCTTAGAATGTACTACCTGAGCAAGGTGACTTGTGTGACTTTCATTTGACATTGTACAGAAATAATGGCCGTAACATAATTTGTGGTTTCATCTTCATTGTCTACATTTGGCTTATTATTTGGCTTATTAAATGGCTTATTATTTGGCTTATTATTTGGCTTATTATATGGCTTATTATTTGGCTTATTATATGGCTTATTATATGGCTTATTATTTGTCTTATTATTTGGCTTTCACCTTCAGAAAATACATCCCTCTGTTAAGTAGCCCACGGAACCCAAGCAGATAAACACACCTGTCTCAAAACATGCTGCATGTCAATATGATGCAGTGGGTCAATATGATGCAGTGGGTCAATATGATGCAGTGGGTCAATATGATGCAGTGGGTCATTATGATGCAGTGGGTCAATATGATGCAGTGGGTCATTATGATGCAGTGGGTCAATATGATGCAGTGGGTCAATATGATGCAGTGGGTCAATATGATAGCCTGCAGAAAGAAAACCCGTAAGGTAACAAACATAATAACATGGTAGGCTATATATACTCTCTCTTTATGTAATGTTGTGTTGTCTCTCTTGTTGTGATGTGTGTTTTGTCCCAACAGACCTTTTACCTTTTGGTAGGCCGTCATTGTAAATAGGAATTTGTTCATAACTGACTTGCCTAGTTAAATAAAGATTCAATGAAATGAAAATACAGCATATTAGCTGTGATGATACACACGTAGGCCTATATGTACTTTCATCTATAGCTACACCCTGTTCACTCATGACTGCACGGCCAGGCACGACTCCAACACCATCATTAAGTTTGCCAATGACACAACCTGATCACCGACCATCTCCTTCATCAGCCAATAAGCTTGGGAGATATTTTAAGCTATGTTATAGAAACTGTGAGAATAATTACATTATTGGTCTTTGTATGTCCATGTTTGACGAAGGACAACACCTCATCGTCTTTCGCCAGGAAGACACCATCATAGAAGCCATTCTCACCACTACATACAGACCAGGAAGACACCATCATAGAAGCCATTCTCACCACTACATACAGACCAGGAAGACACCATCATAGAAGCCCTTCTCACCACTACATACAGACCAGGAAGACACCATCATAGAAGCCCTTCTCACCACTACATACAGACCAGGAAGACACCATCATAGAAGCCCTTCTCACCACTACATACAGACCAGGAAGACACCATCATAGAAGCCCTTCTCACCACTACATAGAGACCAGGAAGACACCATCATAGAAGCCTTTCTCAACAATAAACAGAGAGTCAGACTGCTAGATTACATCAGAAAAGTATACATAAAACCAAACCGCCAAGGTGTGGCAAGTAGCCTAGAGTGGTGGGTTGCTGGTTCAAATCCCAGACATTGCTCCAACCTCTCTGTGTGTGTGTCTGTGTCTGTGTGTGTCTCGGAGGGATTTGGATAAAGCAAAAAGACAAATCACTGTCCCACAATTTTTCTTCATTGAAAATGACCTTCTAGTTGACAATTAATCTTCTTCTAAAGAGACCAACTGCAATTTAACATCACAAAACTATACTTCATAACAAAAAGAAGACCAGGATGCACTTTAAAAAGGTATAATACCCTGAACAAAACATCTACACAGAAGAAGGTAGTAGAAACCCTGAGGCTTTATGGCAGTGGTATTGCTTGCGATTCCCATCCACTGATATCGCGTGCATCTCCTGTGAGCAGGCAGGACAATGGAGGAGATTGCTTCCAAAAAGGTTGTCTATTTCAAGCCGCCCGTACGTCCACTCGAGGAATGCCTTCTGTCCACTCTAATAACATGCAAAACATACAAAGGTATAGGTTAAGGACAATTTTTATATTAGGGGCAAACATTAACCACTAATTCCTTCAAATGATCATTGGATGAGTACATACACACTTACCCTGCCAAAGGGCTTTGTTCTTCCGCTGGCTAGTAGCTACTCTTTACAAGGTCGTCCAGCCCAACTGTCCAATGTCTCAGACACCCGGAGAAGTTCAGAGTAGGAAGGGACAGGTTGTAGCGCCCTTAGTCAGGAGTAATTATTAGGAAGTAATGCATTACATTCTTTAAAAACATTAATTGAAGTTAAGTCCTTAAAAACCACAGACTTTCCATTTATTCCAATCAGGATGAACTGCTTGCCACTCGTCACTGTCAGGGCACTGGGGTGGCAACCAGACAGCTGTGACACCAAATAATCACAAATAAATTGTTCTATATATTTGGACTGCAAATACTGATGCTTTGAAACTTGTGCAGCATGACCAAGAGCAATCTGCACAACAGCCTCCTCACTGTTGCAATACTGACACTGGCCTAACACAGTACCTTCAGCAGAGAGCATGCTATCCACAATTGCCACTCTCTTTTACCATCAATTTTGTGCACACAAGGCCTGCCTCTCTGCCCAAGTCGCCTTTGGGGTTACATGACAATCTGGCCCCGTGGAACTCCCCATCAGCTCCTGTAAGTCCTGCATCAGGGAGTCTTGTTTATTGTGTGAAGAGATGAGAATCCAGTCTGACAGCAATATGTCATTAAATGATGATTTACTGTACGTCATTATTTTAGAAATATATGTCATTAAATGACATGTGCATAACTGTGATTTTAATGTACATTAGCAGAGATTCTTCTTATTTTGGGAGACAAATCACATTTTGAATCTATTTTCAATACTTGCAACCTAAGAGTTCATGCCTGCAAGACAGAGGCTGAGGTTACAGTCAATCAGTCTGAGGATTTGAATGTTTTATAGCACCACTTTGTATTTAATCCCACATTGAAATGAAAGCCAGTGAGCCAGCTACAATTGGTCAGTATACTGCAACTGCATTTAGTACTAGTTAAAAAGGTCCTAACAAGGTAATCATGCTGCCTGACAGTTGAACGATGCTAGGCTTGATGAGGCCCTTACTCTCTTGGGCTTGTTGTGTGTAGCGTGATTTCCTTAGGGTCAAGCGACCTGGCGTCAAGCCTAACTCAGGTCAATAACCCTCCTACTATTTGCTACTCTGATGAGCAAAAGTATGATAGTGTATGAGGGTCAAAAGCATGTCCTGTTAAGGTGTGAGGGATTTGTGATAGAGAAGCACAGGTTGTTTCTGAACCGAGGGAGTAGTGTAACGATCCTAGCCTTGATAAGTCTATGAAGAAATCCCCCAAGAGAGATCTCACTCTTGGCTTATCCCTTGGGGTTCCTTTAGGGCAGGGTTTCCAAAACCTTACCTCGGCCCCTCCAGACGTTTCACATTTTTGTTTTAACCCTTAACTGGCACACATGGTTCAATTAGTCAAAGAATCATCAAGCCTTTGACTAATTAAATCAGATATGTCAATTTAGGGTTGGGGGGGCCAGTGGAGAGGGTTGGGAAAGCCTGTTTTAGGGTCAGATGCCCCAGGGTCAAGCTTTATTTCAGGCGGTGCTCACACCCGCCGTTAGCTGCAATATGGTCACCTGTTCTGGAAAGGTCCATGTCCTCCACTGTGACTTTTGATGACAATAATATACAATTAAAGCTGGTATTATTATTTATGAACTAGATTTGTGTATTCATATTTACACAATTGGTATACAGACAGCAAAAAGAGAATTATAGTTTAAAATGTGCAGACACCTTCTTTGGGACACACACAGGCCAGAAATAAACTAGCTACGCCATCAAAGATCGAATTAAAATGCAACATAGTTTCTTCTGTTATATGTTATGTGTTCTATGCAGAGTAGTTGTTTTTGTTGCGACATTCAACACAACCACTGTTATAAGAACGAACACAAAGGTCAGTTCCGGAACAAATTATAAAACGTCAGTTCCAGTACTACGGAATTATGGGAGATTGAGTTTCACAGTCTGGCATTGAGTTTGTCACTCAATGCCAGACACTTTTAAATCATTAAATAAATAGCTCAATAATTTGCATTTTTATTTTTACATGTGCTTACATAATTGATATTTTGTCTTTTTACATGATTAATGTAATTCATAATTAGCATACAAGATACTGTTGGCCAGAGCAAATAAATATCACTTCCTGTCTACAAGAAAAATAAATGTACCTAACTCATTGAAATAAATGAGTTTAGAATTATGTGGGCCGAATACAGAATATACTAGATTATTTGTAATTTATTGTCCAATAACTTTGCATTCTTACTGTAAAATAGCTAGCTAGTTTCATCCAAATAAGCAGTTATGATTATTTGTCCTAATAGCACAAACTCAGGGTGCATCGAGTTTAAAGGGATTCAGAAGGGATGTGGCATCAGAGATATCTGGCGTTATTGAGTTTAAAGGGATTCAGAAGGGGTGTGGCATCAGAGATATCTGGCGTTATTGAGTTTAAAGGGATTCAGAAGGGTGTGTGGCATCAGAGATATCTGGCGTTATTGAGTTTAAAGGGATTCAGAAGGGGTGTGGCATCAGAGATATCTGGCGTTATTGAGTTTAAAGGGATTCAGAAGGGGTGTGGCATCAGAGATATCTGGCGTTATTGAGTTTAAAGGGATTCAGAAGGGGTGTGGCATCAGAGATATCTGGCGTTATTGAGTTTAAAGGGATTCAGAAGAGGTGTGGCATCAGAGATATCTGGCGTTATTGAGTTTAAAGGGATTCAGAAGAGGTGTGGCATCAGAGATATCTGGTGTTATTGAGTTCGATGCGCCATAAATGTATGCTATTAGTACATTAGAACATTGTGCGTATGTGTACATATAGTACATAACTAATGAGAGACTGGGTTGTTTCTCTGCACCCTGTCTCTTTCATCAAACTAGTCTCGTGTGCATGGCCTGGACCCTGGATATTTGAAACAATCTATTTAGCTCCCTCCCTTCCTTACTCTCTCCCTCCCTATAGGTATAGGGGCAGGTGTTTAACCTTTCCTGAGGGGTGAGTGTGGCGGGCGGCTGTTAAACGAGTGGAGCGAGAGACTCTTTCACTCTGAATGCAGACGAGTGAACCCCTGGCCACCTCTCTCCCCAAAGTGAAGCACTGCATATTCTCCTTAATGGAACCAGAATTACTCTCTTTAACCAGGGGACAGAGGGAGGGAGGGAGGGAGGGAGTGGGAAGAGATGGAGGGAAGAAGGAGAGGAAGGAAGGAGAGGAAGAGGTCAAACTGGTTTGTTTTTTATGTTTTATGATAAATACATTGTGCTGAGGTGTTCTATTGTGTGGACCACAGCCATGGAACACATCAAGGTGATTAAAGTGTTCACCTTGTGTGTGTGTGTGTAGTCTTTAAATGACATTGGATGTCTTTTTACACAAGACTTACCAATGAACACATACAGTGGCTTGCGAAAGTATTCACCCCCTTTGGCATTTTTCCTATTTTGTTGCCTTACAACCTGGAATTAAAACTGATTTTTGGGGTGTTTGTGTCATTTGATTTGCACAACATGCCTACCACAAGATGCAAATATTTTTTATTGTGAAACAAACAAGAAATAAGACAAAAGAAACTGAAAACTTGATCGTGCATAACTATTCACACCACCAAAGTCAATACTTTGTAGAGCCACCTTTTGCAGCAATTACAGCTGCAAGTCTCTTGGGGTATGTCTCTATAAGCTTGGCACATCTAGCCACTGGGATGTTTGCCCATTCTTCAAGTCAAAACTGCTCCAGCTCCTTCAAGTTGGATGGGTTCCGCTGGTGTACAGCAATCTTTAAGGCATACCACAGATTCTCAATTGGATTGAGGTCTGGGCTTTGACTAGGCCATTCCAAGATATTTCAATGTTTCCCCTTAAACCACTCGAGTGTTGCTAAAGCAGTATGCTTAGGGTCATGCTGAAAGGTGAACCTCCGTCCCAGTCTCAAATCTCTGGAAGACTGAAACAGGTTTCCCTCAAGAATTTCCTTGTATTTAGCGCCATCCATCATTCCTTCAATTCTGACCAGTTTCCCAGTCCCTGTTAATGAAAAACATCCCCAAAGCATGATGCTGCCACCACCATGCTTCACTGTGGGGATGGTGTTCTCTGGGTGATGAGGGGTTGGGTTTGCGCCAGACATAGCATTTTCCTTGATGGCCAAAAAGCAAAATGTTTTGTCTCGTCTGACCAGAGTACCTTCTCCCATATGTTTGGGGAGTCTCCCACATGCCTTTTGGCAAACACCAAACATGTTTGCTTATTTTTTTCTTTAAGCAATAACTTTTTTATGGCCACTCTTCCTTAAATCCCAGCTCTGTGGAGTGTACGGCTTCAAGTGGTCCTGTGGACAGATACTGTAATCTCCGCTGTGGAGCTTTGCAGCTACTTCAGGGTTATTTTTGGTCTCTTTGTTGCCTCTCTGATTAATGCCCTCCTTGCCTGGTCTGTGAGTTTTGGTGGACGGCCCTCTCTTGGCAAGTTTGTTGTGGTGCCGTATTCTTAAAACATTTTAATAATGGATTTAATGGTGCTCCGTGGGATGTTCAACGTTTTGGATATTTTTTTATAACCCAAACCTGACCTGTTTGGAGAGCTCCTTGGTTTTCATAGTGCCACTTGCTTGGTGGTGCCCCTTGCTTCGTGGTGTTGCAGACTCTGGCGCCTTTCAGAACAGATGTATATATTTTCTGAGATGACGTGACAGATCATGTGACACTTAGATTGCACACAGGTGGACTTTAATGAATTATGTGACTTCTGAAGGTTGTTTGTTGCACCAGATCTTATTTATGAGCTTCATAGCAAAGGGGACGAATACATATGCACGCACCACTTTTCCATTACATTTTTTTTTTTTGTTTTGAAACAAGTAATTCTTTTCATTTCACTTCACAAATGTATGTATGTCCATTACATGAAATCCAAATAAAAATCTATTTAAATTACAGGTTGTAATGCAACAAAATAGGAAAAATGCCAAGGTGGGTGAATACTTTTGGAAGGCACTGTACATGGCCAAAAGTACGTGGACACCTGCTCATGTATGTGGACACCAAATCATGAGTTTGTCCCCCTGTTGCTGCTATAAGAGCCTCTACTCTTCTGGGAAAGCTTTCCACTAGATGTTGGAACATTGATGCGAGGACTTGCTTCCATTCAGCCACAAGAGCATTAGCGAGGTCGGGCGCTGATGTTTGGCGATTAGGCCTGGCTCACAGTTGGCATCCAATTCACCCAAAAGGTGTTGAATGGGGTTGATGTCAGGGCTCTGTGCAGGCCAGTCAGGTTCTCCCACACCGATCTCGACAAACATTTCTGTATGGACTTCGCTTTCTGCACGGGGGCATTGTCATGCTGAAACAGGAAAGGGCCTTCCCCAAACTGTTGCCACAAAGTTGGAAGCACAGAATCATCTTGAATGTCATTGTATGTTGTTGCGTTAAGATTTCCCTTCACTGGAACTAAGGGGCCTAGCCCGAACCATTTCTCTCCCTCTCGCTCTCTCTCTCTTTCCTTTCACAACAGGTATATGTATAACCTCCTTTTATAGTCAGTCCCTCTCCCTCCTTCTATAGTCAGTCTCCTCTCCCTCCCCCTTCCCTCTCTCCCAGTCGTCAGCAGTGACAGGCAGACCGTTTGGGAGTTTCTATTAGGCCTATTGCATGGTTGAGGGCCTCCACAGATTGGTTACATTTTGTTCTGTGGGCATTAGTGGTCCTCATCCGGCCCATCAGTGTCTGCCGTGGCCGCCGTGATCTATGATTCCACCATCAGACGCCCATAAATCAGCCACTAAAAGGATTTCTCCCCACATATTCCCCCGTTAAATTTATGCCGCTGTAAAAGAAAGGAAAATTACTCATTGACGAGTCCCTCTCTCTCTCTCTCTGATGCTACGCAATAAAAGGGAAACAGGAGAACAATCGCATCAGGACCCTATCGCTCGCTCCTCTCTAATATCATAATTATAGGAATCGTAAAGCGAAAAATAACATCCCCAAAAAGTCATGTTGAGAACTGGGTTTTAGTGGGCCAGCCTGTTCCTGTTCGGCTCTCGCTCTCTCCCTCTCTCTCTTTCGGCATCTTTCTCTCTTCTCCCTCTCTCTCTTTCTGCATCTTTCTATTTCTTTCTCTCTTTAAATCTCAGGTATTTTGGAGGGAATTGTCTTAATTAGGGCTGTTGACTGCATCCAGTCCCCCTGAAGCCATGTGTGTGTGTGTGTGTGTGTGTGTGTCTGTGTGTGTGCGTGCGTCTCCATCGTTGAATGCAAATCAGCTGGGCGGCCAGGCAGAACGCCTTTCAAATTCCATCGCCCTTCCATACCCACAATGCTGTTCGTCCGGAAGGGTGTGCGGCTGCTGCGTGTCGTGGGTGACTGGTCGTATTATTGCCCACAATCTCCAAATTAACTTCCTGCCTGTGTCTCTGCCTTTCATCTCTCTCTCTCTCTCTCTCTCTTTCTCTCTCTTTCTCTCTCACTCCCTCTTCCTAGGCCTCTATCATGCATTTCCAACAATCTCGTTCTTTACTTTACTTCTCTCTCGCTCTCTCTCTTCACACTCTCCCTCTCTTTCCACATTATTTTCATTCACTCCCTCTCTCCATCTGTCATCCCCCTCTTCTCTCAGCTGTAAGACATATCAGCTGATCCAATTCTATTCTAATAAGGCATATTCATAGTATTCACATCTATCTCCAGTTTAGGTATTTTGACTGGTGTAACAACTGTTTGAGTAAGATGGCGCCGATAGAGATGGCAGCTTCGTTTCAAGTCCTTAGGAAACTGTGCAGTATTTCGTTTTTTTTACATACAGCTGGGAAGAACTATTGGATATCAGAGAGACGTCAACTTACCAGCACAACCAGCACTACGACCAGGAATACGACTTTCCCAAAGCGGATCCTTTGTCTGCACCTCCCAGGGCATTTGAACTGATTCCAGAGGCCGACCCAAAACAACGCCGCCGGATGAGAGGGTGCCGGAGCAGTCTTCTAGTGAGGCTTCGGATGCGTGCACAACACCCACCGCTTCCGAGTATATTACTCACTAATGTCCAGTCCCTAGTTAACGAAATCCGGGCAACAGTTTCTTTCCAAAGAGATATCCGGGATCGTAACATACTCTGTTTCACAGAAACATGGCTAGCTGGGGACATGCTGTCGGAGTCGGAGTACAGCCAACGGGATTTTCAGTGCATCGCGCCGACAGGAATAAACATTTCTCTGGTAAAAAGGGCGGGGGTGTATGTTTCATGATTAACGACTCATGGCGTAATTATAACAACATACAGGAATTCAAGTCCTTTTGTTCACCTGACCTGGAATTCCTCACAATCAAGTGCCGACTGTATTATCGCCCAAGAGAACTCTCCTCGGTTATCGTCATAGCCCTGTATATCCCCCCGCAATCTGATGCCAAGACGGCCATCACTGGACATTATGCAAACTGGAAACCATATATCCCGAGGCTGCATTTAACAAGGCTACCTAAATTCTATCAGCATATCAATTGTAGTACGCGAGCGAGTAACACGCTCGACCACTGCTACTCTAACTGCTACTCACCCTCTTTTTGGCAAATCTGATCATGACTCCATCTTGTTGCTCCCTTCCTATAGGCAGAAACTAAAACAGGAAGCGCCCGTGCTTAGGTCTATCCAACGCTGGTCTGACCAATCGGATTCCACACTTCAAGATTGGTTCGAACACGTGGACTGGGACGTGTTCCGGGTAGCCTCAGAGAGTAACATTGATGTATACGCTGACTCAGTGAGCGAGTTTATAAGGAAGTGTATAGGAGATGTTGTACCCACTGTGACTATTAAAACCTTCCCTATCCAGAAACCGTGCATTGATGGCAGCATTCATGCAAAACTGAAAGCACGTACCACCGCATTTAATCATGGCAAGGCAACTAGAAATATAGCCGAATACAAACAGTGTAAGTATTCACTCCATAAGGCAATCAAAAAAGTGTCAGTATCGAGACAAAGTGGAGTCGAAATTCAACGGCACAAACACGAGACGTATGTGGCATGGTCTACAGACAATCATGGTTGCAAAAAAGAAAACCAGTCACGTTGCGGACATCGACGTCTTGCTTCCAGACAAATTAAACAACTTCTTCTCTGAAAAACGTAGTTCATTTAATCTGATTGTCATAAGGTTTCATGACTTCATCCACATTTTGTGTGTTTTATTTAAAAACTTCTTAGGGATAGCCCCCTTTTTTTTATTTCGCCTAAATGACATACCCAAATCTAACTGCCTGTAGCTCAGGCCCTGAAGCAAGGATATGCATATTCTTGGTACCATTTGAAAGGAAACACTTTGACGTTTGTGGAAATGCGAATTGAATGTAGGAGAATATAACACAATAGATCTGGTAGAAGACTATACAAAGAAAAAACAAACATGTGTTTTTTTACCACCATCATTGAAATGTAAGAGAAAGGTCACTGTTAACTTCTCAGGGATCACTGGGGCGCTAGCGGGGCTGCTCCCGACACTACCAGGTAAAATGTAAGGTGCCAAATTCAAAATCCAAAAGTTGAATTATTAAACATCCACCAATATACAAGTGTTCCATACTCATCAAAAGCTCTGTTTCTTGGCAATATCACAGCGTTGTCAGATTTCAAAAAGCACCTCACATATTTTTCCCATAGCCATGAATCGATTAGCCATCATGGCACACACATAACACATTTCACAGCGAAAACAAATCAATTACCTGTTGAAGAACTTCTGCTGAGGTCATCCTAAGTGTCCAAGGAAGACAATCCATGGTTCTTTTGTTAGAAAAAGTAATGTATTTTATCCATAAATCCTCCATTTGGTTCGCGCGTTATAATCAGAAACGACAGCCTCCACTCCTCCATTGAAACGTGACGCAAACTCGTTCATCTTATACCTATAAACTTGTCCAAGAACAATCAAACATAGTTCTAAATGTATCCTTAGGAACACTTTTACGTATATTTACTATTATAAATCAACCGGAAATATAAACTGATCGATAAAGACGGTAAAAAAGACACAGCGTGCTTTGTCGGGCGCGCACACTGGGTACTGTTTACATAAAAGATACACTTCCTGGTTTGCTCTTCTTCTCTGGTCTAATTCATCAAAACTTACACTGTCTCGAGACTGTTGACATCTAAAGGAAGCGATGGGTACTGCATTCATATGCCCTTATATGGTCATTTTCATGAGGGAGGGGACAGAAATTCCTCTGGGTTTCGCCTGCTATATGCGTTCTGTTTTACTCACAGACAAATGGTTAACAGTTTTGGAAAATTCAGAGTGTTTCCTATCCAATGGTACTAAATATGTGCATATCCTATTTTCCGGGCCTGAATGGGAGGCATTTTACTTTGGGCACGCCAGGCTCTCCAAAAAGCTGCTCCCAAAGAAGTTAAGACGGTGAGGAAAGTAATTTTAAAGAATAACCAGGCATCCTCTACTGACGGAATGAGGTCAATATCCTTCCAGGATACCCGGGCCAGGTCGATTAGAAAGGCCTGCTCGCTGTGTTTTAGGGAGCGTTTGACAGTGATGAGGGGTGGTCGCTTGATCGCTGACCCATTACGGACGCAGGCAATGAGATCCTGGTTGAAGACAGCATAGGTGTTTTTAGAGGGCAGGTTGGTCAGGATGATATTTTTGAGGGTGCCCGCATATACGGATTTAGGGTTGTACCTAGTAGGTTCCTTGATAATTTGTGTGAGATTGAGGGGGTAGGTAGGGGTGAAGTGACTTTACATAGATAATAAACAGTGAGTAGCAGCAGTGTACAAAACAAATGGAGATGGGGGGTCAATGTAATAGTCCGGTGGCTCAACAGTCTTATGGCTTGAGAGTAGAAGCTGTTAAGGAGCTTTTTGGTCCTAGACTTGGCGCTCCAGTACCGCTTGCCGTGCGGTAGCAGAGAAAACAGTCTATGACTTGGGTGACTGGAGACTGACAATTTTATGGGCTTTCCTCTGACACCGCCTATTATATAGGTCCTGAATTGCAGGAAGTACGCACTCCCCCCCGAAGCGTCTTACGGTCAGATGCCGAGCAGGCGCCGTACCAGGCGGTGATGCAACCGGTCAGGATGCTCTCGATGGTGCAGCTGTAGAACTTTTTGAGGATCTGGGGACCCATACCAAATCTTTTCAGTCCCCTGAGGGGGGAAAGGTTTTGTCGTGCCCTCTTCACGACTGTCTTGGTGTGGTTGGACCATGATACCTGTATGCTCTCGTTGGCTGGCCCTCGCTACATATTCGTCACAAACAAACATGGGGGAACAGAGGGTTAAATAATGAACAAGTAATTGTGGGATTGAAACCAAGTGTGTAAAACAAGACTAAAAAACGGAAAAATTAAAAGTGGATCGGCGATGGCTAGAAAACCGGTGACGACGACCGCCGAACGTCGCCCGAGCAAGGAGAGGGACCGACTTCGGCGGAAGTCGTGACAAGTAACTCTGTGTTGTCGTTTTGCTTTGCTTTATCTTGGCCAGGTCGCAGTTGTAAATGAGAACTTGTTCTCAACTGGCCTAAAGGTGAAAAAAAAAAAAAAAAGATATGTATAACCGCATGGTACGGCAACAGCAATGCCCACAACCGAAGGGTTCTCCAGAGGGTGGTGCGGTCTGCACAACGCATCACCGGGGGCAAACTACCTACCCTCCAGGGCACCTTAAACACCCGATGTCACAGGAAGCCAAAAAAGATCATCAAGGACAATAACCACCCTAGCCACTGTCTGTTCACCACGCTTCCATCCAGAAGGCGAGGTCAGTACAGGTGCATCAAAGCTGGGACAGAGAGTTTGAAAAACAGCTTCTATCTCAAGGCCATCAGATTGTTAAACAACCACCACTAGCACAGGGAGGCGGCTACCTACCTACAGACTTGGTATCATTGGCCCCTTTAATAAATGGAACACTAGTCACTTTAACCTGCTTAGACACAGCCTCCACACCTTTAGCTGCCAGAGACGTTGCCAGTTAGCTACTCACTGGTTGTGACAGGGAGACAATAACAATCATTTGATGACACTTCACTGCTTCCCTCAACACACACACACACACACAAACGCACGCACACAAACCACACACACACGCAGACACACACAAACGCACACACGCACACACAACCACACACACATGCAGACACACACACACACACACAACCACACACATGCAAACACTCATGCACACACTCACACACACAGACACACACACTCAAAGGTAGGCTAAGCATATAATAAAACAAATGTACAGTAAGAAAGATTATGTTGACGTTTAGATATGTATGAGCTGAGATTACTAAGAATGACACTGTGTTTTGTTGTTTAAAAGCTAAATAATCATTACAAACCACTACATTCACATAGGCCTTTGGGCAGGCTGTTTTTTGCTATTATGTGTGTGTTTGTCTCAGCTCGTATGTACAAGTCTGTTCACCCAGACATCAATAGATCCTCACCGGGATCCAAATTGCTTAACAAGCTATCCATTAGGCTAGCAGTCAGCTGGCTGGATCAGCTGCCGCACACACACATACACAGACACACACGATTGTCATCTCTTGAGCCAATTATACAAGTCAATTGCCTTCCTAGGGACTGAGAGAGAAGGTAGAGAGGGTAAGAATAGACAGGCTGCTGCTACCATGAAAGGATGGCAATGTGGGGGAGAGGGTGAGGAGGGGGAGAATTGGAGGGCGTGAGGATGGGTGAGGAAAAGGCAGTAAGGCATTTGACGATAGGGGTGGGTGCAGTAGGAGGACAAGAGGGGTGAGGAGGTGGGAGGAAGAGAGGGGTGAAGAGGTGGGAGGAAGAGAGGGGTGAGGAGGTGGGAGGAAGAGACGGTTGAGGAGGTGGGAGGCAAGAGAGTGGTGAGGAGGAGGTAGGAAGAGAGTGGTGAGGTGGGCTATGTTGGGGAAACTTGGAGGAATGACTCACAGGTCGAGGCCAGATCTTTCCTGGAAAGAAGGAAGCGTTTAAAGATTTAAATTAAATTAAGCAAGTCAATTATTTAATTACAGACAGAAGGAACATCTTAAAGTTACCACCAGGCGTGGCTAAGTAGGGGCATGGCTTTAAGATAGATACCATGCACTCTCAGAATTAGTGGTGACTCGATGAAAACCTAGTCAGCTGCACAACTGAATGTATTCAACCGTCTTCTCTGAATCAGAGAGGTGTGACGAGCTGCTTTAATCAACATCATCGGTTCCCAGTTGCTGGGGGTAACTGCCTTGTTCAAGGGCAGAACACCAGAATTCCCCACCTTGCCATCTCAGAGATTCAAACCAGTGACCTTTCGGTTACTGGCCCAACACACTTAACCGCTAGGCTACCTGCCCCCTGGAGTTAACAGAGGTGTATGAGTTCCTCAAGAGCCTATGCAAATCCCAAAGTTGGAATAATTACCACTTTATTATTATGCATAATCAGCAATGTTAATATTATATTAGAATATGTAATATGCATAAGTATTCAATTAACATTTTAATTTGCAGTGTACAAACTTAACATGATGAACAGGAATGACATTTATGCTAACAGGTGGCCAAAAATAACTATCTGAAAGGCTGCCACCTCTACAATATATTATTTAGGTTTAAAAGGTTTAAAATTGAAACCCTCCCATCACAAAAAGGTTCTAGTTGGACCTTTTACACAGGGGTTCTTTTGAAGACCATTCTCAGAGGGTTTCCTCAAGGAACATTTTTGAACTGGAACGGTTCTGCCATTGTGATAACCCAAAAGGTTCTTCCAAGCACCTTTACTTCTAAGAGTGTGGTGCTTCCAAGACCCTGGTATTTGCCTACAGAACAGCACAGGGAACTGCCCCTAATTACGGCCAGGCTATGCTCAAACCCTACACCCCAACCTGACCACTCCATTCTGCCACCTCTGGTCTCTTGGCCCTCCCATTATTATTGTCCATTAGTCTTTGTATCACGACTGATTCTTAATTTCTTTCTTTATCTTTGTGTGTACTATTTTGTATTGTTAGGTATTACTGCACTGTTGGAGCTAGAAACAAGAATTTCGCTGCAACTGCGACAACATCTGCAAAATGTGTAATCATTTTATTTTATTTTATTTATGCTTAACAAGCTCACACTAAAATAATATGATTGGTAGTTGGTTAGATTTTTCTCCATAATGCCTTTGTCTCTCACACACCGAGTACATGTCTGCTTCCACTCATCCGAAGGAGATGAGGAGTAGTCCAAAAAAGAGAGCTTTCCCGGTCTGTTTGGGTAATCTTGTCTTTGTATGGCCTTAATGAGATGTAAATCCACGTGCTAAAGTGATTTGCTTTCCCGTGTTTGAAATAATTATACCGACTCTGTCTTGGCTGAAAACCTCTTGGGTTTCAATTGGATCATGACTTTTGTGTTGTCCTGGCAGAAAAGTGTCTCGTTGTGACCAACTAAATCCGCCTGCTCTGTTTGTTTTCCTCTGTTGACAGTCAGAGGATTTGGAGAAGTAAAGTAGGGCCGTAGTATCCTGGAGGGATGCTGTGGTTGTTAGGTGGTGATGAGGATTCACGGCTGGTAAACGGCCAAGAAGGACTAAAGATGTATTTACCATACACTCTAATCCAGAGCAACTAAATCCGCCTGCTCTGTTTGTAGTGAGTGCATCCATTTTCATACTGGTCCCCCATTGGAATCAAACCCACAAACCTGGCATTTGAAGCATAATGTTCTACCAACTGAGCTACATGGGAGACTATGCTAGAACAAGTTGCATGACATTTCAGTGGATTTAAAAAGATAATCATTGTGTTGCATGCAATCAAATAAAAAATTATATTGCCAAATGAAATCATTGCTGTGAAGAATCCAGATCATGTATAAACTCTCATTCTACTAGACTTGTAATAAATATTAAAATTGTTGTAGTCTCTTGTGTTCGATTTTACAGTATAAAATGCAAAAGGATAGGTCTCTCTCCTTTTCTCTCTCTCTCTCTTGTTCTCTTTCTTTCTTTCTGTCTCTCTCTCTTTATTTATTTTTCTTTGTCTCTTGTTCTCTCTCTTTCTCTCGCTCGCTCTCTGTCTGGTGTCTCCCCATCACAGCATACAAAATGTGTGTGTCACCCGTCAGGGATATAGAGTGTGAGAGTATGTGTGTGGGCTGTGAATTGGTTCCGCATGGGGGCCGTATTAAATGTAACACGCATGGTCCAAAGTCAACGGGTTCCCTTTACACCTTGTGATTACGGGAACCAGGGAGGAGGAGGGGGTGTGCCTGACCGTGGCTTCAGAGACGTGCCCAGACAAGGACAAACCTCTGCCCGCCTCCTGCCCACCTAGGCCTAACCTTAACCCCAGGCCTGAAGAAGAAAGGCAGGCTGGTAGGCAGGCAGGCTGGCCCTCGGCTTCACCTGTGGAACGGTTTAACTGGCTGACAACTGGGAGGGTAAAGAGTTGTCTGACCCCCTTCTCCCCTCATTTCCTCTCCACAGCTAGGGAGCAAACCTCTGTCTGACAGACGATGTAACCAAACATACAGGTCCTGGTCTGACAGACAATATAACCAAACATACTCCTGGAACAAAGTTGTAGCAGGATGCTGTAAAGTTTGGTTCAGACAGGCTGGGTCAAGGAGAAGGTGAAGAGGTACTTCTGCTATATGTGGAGAACAGTTGGAGAGATGGACATGAAGTCAACATAAACACACAGCTCCCCTAGGATGAAAGGGTGAGAAATGGAGGGGTGAAGCATGAGAGAAAGAGAGGATATGGAGAGAAGAGATGAAGAGGTAAGTGGTTGAAGCAGATTAATGAAGTTATGAGATGATTCTGTGGAGAGATAGAGAGGAAGAGAAGATACGATGAGGAAAGAGAAAGAATATATGATGAGGAAAGAGAAAGAGAAGATATGAGGAAAGAGAAGATATGATGACGAATGAGAGAGAAGATTTAATGGCGAAATAGAAGATATGTGGAAAGAGAAAGAGAAGACATGATGAGTAAAGAGAAGATGTGATGAGGAAAGAGGAAGAGAAGATATGAGGTGGAGAGAGGCTGCTTGGATGCGTAGGGGGGGTGTTTGAGTGTGTCTGTTTGTGTGAATGTGCATGTGTGTGCGCGTGTCTGTTGGGTGAAGAACACACAAACATGCACACGCACAAGCAGACTGTTCGGAAAATTGTGATCCAGTGTCCCTATGAACTTACA
Source organism: Brachymystax lenok tsinlingensis (assembly GCA_030435695.1). Classification (NCBI taxonomy): domain Eukaryota; kingdom Metazoa; phylum Chordata; class Actinopteri; order Salmoniformes; family Salmonidae; genus Brachymystax; species Brachymystax lenok. The sequence goes on along the minus strand of CM059808.1, from coordinate 27,077,360 downwards.
TGACTGTGTTACTAGCCCATAAGATAAAGTAAGGCAATTACAGTTTAGACTTTAATTGTTTAATAGAGATTATCCCTTTCCTTTGCTCCTTTGAGTCTGCACCTTTGTTCCCTGTGAAAAATACACCCCTACTGCTACAGTCTCTGAGCTACACACCAACTGTCAGTCAGATACCTGCTCAGAGAGAGAGAGAGAGAGAGAGAGAGAGAGAGAGAGAGAGAGAGAGAGAGAGAGAGAGAGAGAGAGAGAGAGAGAGAGAGAGAGAGAGAGAGAGAGAGAGAGAGAGAGAGAGGGAGAGAGAGAGAGGGAGGGAGGGAGGGAGAGACATACATAGTCAATGGTAGGCTTCGAGGGGACTCCTATGGTAGGTACACCTTTAGGTCATTTCTTGGCATTAGTACTGAAGACTACGTTATCACTGACCTCTACCCAGAGTCTCTCAGAGAGTTCACAGTCAGCCCACTGACACCCCTATCAGATCACAACAACATCACAGTCTACTTGAACAGAGCAATACTCAATCATGAGGCATCAAAGCCAAAGGATCTGAGTAATATTAAGAAATGCTATAGATGGAAGGAATGTAGTGTGGAAACCTACCAAAAAAACAATTAGGCAACAACAAATTCAATCCCTTTTAGACAACTTCCTAGACAAAATGTTCCACTGTAATACTGAAGGTGTAAATGTGGCAGTAGAAAATCTAAACAGTATATTTGTCCTCTCAGCTTCCCTATCAATTAAAAAAAACTCAAACAGAAATGTCACAATCGTCTTCTACATAAATGGATCAAGGCGCAGCGTGCATGGAGTTCCACATATTTATTAAATGTGAAACATACAAAAACAACGAAGAAATAACTGATCGGACAATAACTTCGCGCTCACAGGCACTAACGCAAACAATATCCCACAAATGCAGGTGGAAACAGAACACACTAAGTATGATCCCCAATTAGAGGTAACGAATAACAGCTGCCTGTAATTGGGAACCATACACAACCCCAACATAGAAATAAAACAACTAGAAAAAAAACCCTAGTCACGTCCTGACCTAAAACACCCCCCGGGTGGGCAACTAGCGTCGGTGGCGGCTCTCTATGGCCAGGACGTGACAAGAAAACCGAAGAAAATCAACAACAATGACAAATGGTTTGATGAAGAATTCAAAAACCTAAGAAAGAAACTGAGAAACCTTTCCAACCAAAAATATAGAAACCCAGAAATCCTGAGTCTACGCCTTCGCTATGGTGAATCACTAAAACAATACAGAAATACACTACGGAAAAAGATGGAACAGCACGTCAGCTCAATGTAATTGAAGAATCCATAGACTAACCACTTCTGAGAACATTGGAAAACACTAAACAAATAACACCACAAATAATTATTCCATTGCCCTTTACGGTTGTGAGGTCTGGGTTCCGCTAACCAACCAAGAATTCACAAAATGGGGCAAACACCAAATTGAGACTCTGAATGCAGAATTCTGCAAAAATACAACGTAAAACATCAAATAATAAACATCAAATAATGCATGCAGAGCAGAATTAGGCTGATACCCGCTAATTATCAAAATCCAGAAAAGAGCCGTTAAATTCTACAACCAAACTTTCCATAACAAAGCCATCACATACAGAGAGATGAACCTGGAGAAGAGTCCCCTAAGCAAGCTGGTCCTGGGGCTCTGTTCACAAACACAAACAGACTCTACAGAGCCTCTGGAGAGCAACACAATTAGACCCAACCAAATCATGAGAAAACAAAAAGATAGTTACCTGACACATTGGAAAGAATTAACCAAAATAAATCTGAGCAAACTAGAATGCTATTTGGCTCTTAACAGAGTGTACACGGTGGCAGAATACCTGACCACTGTGACTGATCGAAAATTAAGAAAACTTTTGACTATGTACAGTCTCAGTGATTATAGCCTTGCTATTGAGAATGGCCGCCATAGGCAGACTTGGCTCTCAAGAGACAACAGGCTATGTGCACACTGCCCACAAAATGAGGTGGAAACTGAGATTAATTTATTTCCTAACCTCCTGCCAAATGTATGATCATATTAGAGACACATATTTCCCTCAGATCACACAGATTCACAAAGAATTATTTGAAAACAAACCCGATTTTGACAAACCCCCATATCTACTGGGTGAAATACCACAGGTAGGGAGGGAGACAGAGAGCTGGTTTCAAGCACAGGGCGCAGCAGGTGTTTAACGTAAAGAACCACAGGAGGAGACAGGTAGCTGGGTCCAGGGGCAGGCAGCAGATCATTCACAGGGGTTCCAAAACAGGCAGGGGAAAGGCTAGTAACGTCATCCGGGTGATCAGGCAATAAGTGAATAACAGGAAATCCGATAGGCTAAGGTACAGGGAGGGAATAGTCAAAAGGCGTCGTTAGTGAGGCAGGCAAAAACTATCATACACCGGAGGCGTAAATGATGGGAAAACCAGCGCTCAGAAGAGAAGTGTGTCAAAAACGAACAATACCTCACAAAGATGGGGTGCAAAGAACTGAACTAAATAGTGTGTGGTAATGACATATAGGTTTGTGAACAGGTGATCAGAATTCAGGTGATTGGGATCAGGAGAGTGAGCTGCGTTCAGGGGATCTATGTGTATGAGAGTGTGAGTTGGAAGCAGACGTTACAATTGTAAACGCAACCCATATTTATGTTTATTTATTTTCCCTTTTGTATTTTAACCATTTTCACATTGTTACAACACTGTATATATACATAATATGACATTTGAAATGTCTTTATTCTGTTGGATCTTCTGTGAGTGTAATGTTTACTGTTCATTTTTTTATTATATTTTTCTCTTTTGTTTATTATCTATTTCACTTGCTTTGGCAATGTTAACATATGTTTCCCATGCCAATAAATCCCCTTGAATTGAATTGAATTGAGAGAGATGGGTCTTGGTCTTTCTACCTTCTCTATATTTATCAGTGAGTATCAGCAGTAGGTGGAGGCTGTAACATCCAGATGGTAGCTAATTTTACCAGAACACACATATAAATTACAGCCAGTAACCATGTCTCCATCCCTTCAAATTTTGCAAGTAAAGTCATACCGTATAAAAACGACAGTTTTGATGGAAACAGGAAGTTTTGTTATAATTTAATAAATGCCGACAGATAATTTGATCGTTCGACATGTTGGGATCTTTTTGTGTCTGTAAAATTAATGATGCGAGAAATGGTGGTGGAAACACCTTTATGCTCAAATATGCTCGATGATATGCTCGATGATATGGTGTGTGGTCCTCCGACTACGACTACAGTTTATTAGGCTACAGATGAAATAAATGATGTTGATCTTCACAAGGTGGTGAATGTGCACAGGGATTTTGATGCTCCTTTCCAATAAACATCGAGGGTCATATTCTGGTGACATGATGATCGATGATTGACTGCCGTTTGCTCTCATCCATAATAACCTCATCCACACAGCCTGCCCACACTGTATTTTAGAGCAACAAGTAATTTGGTGGAAGCACACCGCCAGTGGGAAAATGCGGCTATTTTATTTAATGTGAATGTTTGTGTATTCGCATGAAATGTCTGATTTTGCAAAGAATAAGGATTAAGGGTCCATATCTAATTTTAAGTAGTCAATTGCAACCAGACCTCAGTCAAAATAAGATTTGTTAGCTTTCAAGTACATGAGGTGTGCTTGATTTGCGAGACACGGCAGGTGGACGGGGTTTGTGATGTGACACCGAATCCCACGACTTTAAAGATCAAAACACAATTTTTGAGTTTGAATATCACGCACACACAAGCACGTACACGTACCCCACCCTCCCATCCACACACACACACACTTTAATGTGTGTGTGTCTATGCGTACAGTGATCAGTAGAAGTGTATGAAGCAGCCTGGGGAGACTTGGCATTCTGGAGGAAATGTTAGTTTTAACAAGTCATTTATTTGACTGATTTGCTGTAACTGATCTGCACCTGGCCATCAGAGCGTGAAAAACACTGCTGGTGCCATCCCAAGCCAAGCCTCATTGGCTTCACACACCTCACTCACCTGATACATAGGGACACACACACACATGCATTCATGCATGAATACACACACGGCGCACTCACCTTACAGTAAGACGCACTTTAGCCTTCATCTCCTGTATAGTTGCATGATAAATCTGTAGCCTGGATCTCTGTGATTCTCTCTCTCTCTCCCTCCCTCCCTCCCTCCCTCCCTCACCTTTGTCTCTCTCTTTCTCTTTCCCCCTCTCCTCTCACCTCCTGACCCATGGTAATGTTAACAAGCAGGTCTCTAGATATCAGGGAGAACAGTGATGTTACAGCAATCGGACACATCAGATACAGGATTCTAACCCACCTCCCGAGTGGTGCAGCGGTCTAAGGCATTGCATGTCAGTGCTAGAGGCGTCACTACAGTTTCTGGTACGATTCCAGGCTGTATCACAACTGGCCGTGATTGAGAGTGCCATAGGGCGGCGCACAATTGGCCCAGCGTCGTCCGGGTTAGGGTTTGGCCGAGGTAGGCTTTCGTTGTAAATAAGAATTTGTTCTTAAGTGACATGCCTAGTTAAAAAACAGTAAAATAAAATTAATAAAAATATACCCAATATACTATACCTAATTCACTATACTATTCAAAAACCATTGACCCATACAAGCCAAGGCACTCATAGGTCTGAGATAACAGTACTACAAGGTCCAGAAAGCAACACCACCACCTCACTCTGTCTTCTTCTGTGTGTTCTAAGGTTGTCATTAGAGCAGGTATGGGGTAAATGCTGTGATTACACCATGATTAAGGAAGCAGTATTCAAGAAGAAGCAGATAGAGAGAGACAGAAGCCTAGTTCCACCACCTCCCCAGCAGTGCTCTCTCTCTCTCTTCCTACTTCTCAGTTAGATCTTTTCCCCTCTCTTCTTCGTGTGTGATTAATAGTCTACACAGCAGTGACAGATGTGCAATATCGCCTCTTTTCTCATGGAAGAAATGCTGGGTTGTCCTTCATGTCAGCTCTCTCTCTCTTTTGTGCTGCTGAGGTCCTGTCCCCATTACGGCTGATTTTGACACAGAGAGAGAGGCCCTGCACACAAACACATGGACCTATCATCTGCATTCTATTGTCCGCTTATGCAGTGTGTGTGTGTGAATGTTTGTGCTTGAAAGAAAGAAAGAAAGAAAGAAAGAAAGAAAGAAAGAAAGAACAGGAGTAGGGTCGACATGATATTCACGGCACGGCAACTCCAGGACAAGTGCCGTGAACAATATCAGGACCTTTTCATGGTCTTTGTCAACCTCTCCAAGGCCTTCGATGACCTCTCCAAGGCCTTCGACAACCTCTCCAAGACCTATGACACTGTGAGCAGGGAACTACTATGGGGCATCCGACTCAAATTTGGCTGTAAACATCTTCGCCAGTTTCATGATGGTGGCCATAGGAGGGCAGAAGTCAGTGCCCTTTGGAGTAAGCATCGGTGGGAGGCAGGGGTGTGTGCTGGCACCTGTACTCTTTAACATCTTCCGCCTATGTGTCACCCAGCTTCTCCACAAGGGGCTTGAGGACAGCAGCGGGGTTGCGGTGAACTTCAGGCTGGATGGAAACCTATTCAACATCAGGAGGCTCCAAGCAACCACCAAGGTTTGACAGATCGTGTACTGGAGCTGCAGTATGCTGATGACTGTGCTCTTGTGGCCCACACTCCGGAAGACCTTCAGTCCGTCCTTGTAGCGGATGTGAGGGTCTATAGCAGGATGGGACTGTCTATCAACACCACCAAGACAGAGGTGGTCTGCCAATGGAGATCCAGCCCTCCACCCACCATGCCTGTCTTCAACATTGAACACAAATCACTGGCAATAGTCCCATCCTTCAAATACCTGGGCAGCATCCTCTTGGAGAACTGCAGCATCGACCTCAAAATTCATAATAGGAACAAGAAAGCATCAGCTGCCTTCGGGAAACTCAGACGCAGGGTCTTCCAAAACAAGGATCAACATCTGCATCACCACAATTTACAGCTGTGAAGGTCACTTAGGGTCGCCACAACAAGCAGCTCGAGCGATTCCACATAAGATGCCTGCAGTGCATTCTGGGAGTCACCTGGTGTGACTGTGTGCCCCATACAGAAATAATTGCCAACACCAACTGCCAGAGTATGGAGGCCATGGTCACCCAACACCAACTGCCAGAGTATGGAGGCCATGGTCACCCAGCACCAACTGCCAGAGTATGGAGGCCATGGTCACCCAGCACCAACTGCCAGAGTATGGAGGCCATGGTCACTCAGCACCAACTGCCAGAGTATGGAGGCCATGGTCACCCAGCACCAACTGCCAGAGTATGGAGGCCATGGTCACCCAGCACCAACTGCCAGAGTATGGAGGCCAAGGTCACCCAACACCAACTGCCAGAGTATGGAGGCCATGGTCACACAGCACCAACTGCCAGAGTATGGAGGCCATGGTCACCCAGCACCAACTGCCAGAGTATGGAGGCCATGGTCACCCAGCACCAACTGCCAGAGTATGGAGGCCATGGTCACCCAACACCAACTGCGCTGGCTTGAGCATGTCAATAGAATGTCTCAGGAGCGCTTGCCGTGGAAGATCCTGTATGTCCAGCTACATCTTGGCCGGCTGTCTGCAGGGGGGCCAGCTACATCTTGGCCGCAGGTCATCTGGGGGGCAGATGAAACGCTACAAGGACCAGCTGAAAACGTTGCTGAAGAAGTGCAACATCAAACCCACAGACCTGGAGGATGCAGCAGCTCTGCCAGAGCGGTGTACAGAGGTGGGAGGAGGAGAGGAGTACAAAGAGACAGCAAAAACAGCTCAGGAGACATACAACCATGCCTGCCCCCACCTGCAATTAAGTTTGTGGATTGGACTCTACAGTCATCAAAGAATTCACTGTTAACTCTGTTAAGAGGATGTCATCATCGGATACGATGGACTACCATAAGCATGTTTGTGTATGTGTGTGTGTGTGTGTGTGTGTGTGTGTGTGTGTGTGTGTGTGTGTGTGTGTGTGTGTGTGTGTGTGTGTGTGTGTGTGTGTGTGTGTGTGTGTGTGTGTGTGTGTGTGTGTGTGTGTGTGTAGCTGAGAGGGAGAATAAATGGATTTCTCTAAGGAGGAGGAAATATCACCAATACCAGGCAATGTAGCTCTCTTTATCTGTTCCTCAAACATGTCACTTCTGGTACTGCTGCATGGTAATTACTACCCTCCTACTGTATCCCCTACCCTCTATCCTCCATCCCCTACCACATACCCGTACCCTTACCCCCTACCCCTACCCCCTCCCACCTCCTCCCTACCTCTTACCACCTCCTACCTACACCCCATCACCCTACCACCTACCCTTTTTCCCCTACCACCTCCTCTTACCCTCCATCCCCTGCCACCTACCCCTTACCCTTATCCCTACCACCTCCCACCTCCCCCCTACCCCCTCCCACCTCCCATCTACCATATTTCTGTAAAAGACAGTGAGGGTTGTCAGGCAAGGGGTGGAAAAGTTTGTGTGTGTGATTTCGTGGGGGGGCAATACACTGGAATATTTTGATTGTGTGCATGCAGATGAGTGTGTGCCAGTGAATGTGCCTGTGTGAAACTGTGTGTGTCTCCATGTGTGTAAATGTGCATGTGAGTGTGTGTGTGAGAGAGAGAGAGGATTGGTTAACATGTTCAGATGGGCCACACAATCCCTTAATCCTGATAAATACCCATTCATGAAACCCTGGGCTGATGGGCTCATTCTAATTCTGAATAGCTACACTTCCAGTAAATAGGTTTCAGAATTGGATTGCATAGAATCTGATTATGGTTATCTAAAAATCCTATGTGTGTGTTTGGTTGTGTGTGTGTGAGAGAGAGAGACACAGGACAAAATACAAACCCTCCAATCCAAAAAGGCCTGTGGTGTTGATGATATCCTCAATGATATTATAAAATATACAGGCAACAAATTGGCTATAATTAAACTCTAACATCAGCTCTGGCATCTTCCCCAATATTTGGAACCAAGGACTGATCACCCCAATCCACAAAAGTGGAGACATTATTTGACCCCAATAACTACCGTGGGATATGCGTCAACAGCAACCTTGGGAAAATCCTCTTCATTATCATTAACAGTAGACTTGTACATTTCCTCTGTGAAAACAATGTACTGCGCAAATGTCAAATTGGCTTTTTACCAAATTATCGTATGACAGACCACGTATTCACCCTGCACACCCTAATTGACAAACAAACAAACCAAAAACAAAGGCAAAGTCTTCTCATGCTTTGGTGATTTCAATTTTTTTTTTGACTCAGTTTGGCATGAGAGTCCACAATACAAATAGATGGAAAGTGGTGTTGGGGGAAAAACATACGACATTATAAAATGCATGTACACAAACAACAAGTGTGCTGTTAAAATTGGCAAACAACACACACATTTCTGTCCACAGGGCTGTGGGGTGAGACAGGGATGCAGCTTAAGCCCCACCCTCTTCAAAATATATATACAAATTTTGTGAGGGCACTAGAATAGTCTGCAGCACCCGGGCTCACCCTACTAGAATCTGAAGTCAAATGTCTACTGTTTGCTGATGATCTGGTGCTTCTGTCACCAACCAAGGAGGGCCTACAGCAGCACCTATATATGCTGCACAGATTCAGCCAAACCTGGGCCCTGACAGTAAATCTCAGTAAGACAAAAATAATGGTGTTACAAAAAAGGTCCAGTCGCCTGGACCACAAATACAAATTCCATCTAGACACCGTTGCCCCACACACACACAAAAATATACACTGAATGTAGGTCTTGAATGCTAACTTTCAAATGACCAAAACTATAATCATGGATTCAAAAAGTATTCAGACCCCTTGACTTTTACCATATTTTGTTACTTTTCAGCCGTATTCTAAAATACATTTTTTTTTATTAAAAATCCTCACCAATCTACACACAATACCCTATAAGGATGAAGTGAAAACAGGTTTTTAGAAATATTTGCAAACATTTTTTAAACAAAAAAATGGAATACCATATTTATATAGGTATATATTTGTAAGAGACTCGAAATTGAGCTCAAGTGCATCCTGTTTCCATTGATCATACCTGAGATGTTTACACAACTTGATCTGAGTCCACCTGTGGTAAATGAAATTGATTGGACATGATTTGGAAAGACACACACCTGTCTATATAAGGCCCCACAGTTGACAGTGCATGTCAGAGCAAAAACCAAGCCATGAAGTCAAAGGAATTGTCCATAGAGCTCTGAAACAGGATTGTGTTGAGGCACATATCTAGGGAAGGGTGTCAAAACATTTCTGCAGCGTTGAAGTTCCCCAAGAACACAGTGGCCTCCATCATTCTTAAATGGAAGAAGTTTGGAACCAACAATACTCTTCCTTGAGCTGGCCCTCCGGGCAAACTGAGCAATCGGGGGAGAAGGGACTTGGTCAGGGAGGTAACCAATAACCTGATGGTCTCTGACAGAGCTCCAGAGTTCCTCTGTGGAGGTGGGAGAACCTTCCAGAAGGACAACCATCTTTGCAGCACTCCACCAATCAGGCCTTTATGGTAGAGTGACCAGACGGAAGCCATTCCTCAATAAAATGCACAGGACAGCCTGCTTGGAGTTTGCCAAAAGGCACCTAAAGGACTCTCAGACCATGAGAAACAAGATTCCCTGGTCTGATGAAACCAAGATTGAACTATTTGGCCTGAATGCCAAGCGTCACATCTAGAGGAAACCTGGCACCAACCCTACGGTGAAGCATGGTGGTGGCAGCATCATGCTGTGGGGATGTTTTTCAGCGGCAGAGACTGGGAGACCAGTCAGGATTGAGGGAAAGATGAATGGAGAAAAGAGATTCTTGATGAAAACCTGCTCCAGAGCGCTCAGGACCTCAGACTTTGGTGAAGGTTCACTTTTCAACAGGACAACAACCCTAAGCACACAGCAAAGACAAAGCAGTAGTGGCTTTGGGACAAGTCTCTGAATGTCCTTGAGTGGCCCATCCAGAGCCCGGACTTGAATCCGATCGAACATCTCTGTAGAGACCTGAAAATAGCTTTGCAGCGACGCTCCCCATCCAACCTGACAGAGCTTGAGAGGATCTGAAAAAAGAATGGGAGAAACTTCCAAAATACACGAGTGCCAAGCTTGTAGCGTCATATCCAAGAAGACTATAATCACTGCCAAAGGTGCTTCAACAAAGTACTGAGTAAAGGGTCTGATTACTTATGTAAATGTGATATTTCCGTTTTTTTATATTTCACTGTATACTACTTACTGTAGCTAGCGTAGCACATTAATGAAAGTCTTCCTAATTAAAATACTCCACAACTGTGACAGTGTTTATTTACAGTACTGATTTCTCTCTCCCTCTCTCCCTCTCTCCCCTTCTCCCCTCTCCTACCCTTCCTTCCCCTTCTTTCCTCCCCTCCCCTCCCCTTCTCCTGTCTCAGCCATTGAAATAGCAGGTGCATTAACGGCAGGCCAAGCCATGTAATGCTTTACACAGCTGACACTGTGTGCATAAATAATTTCACAATGAGAAAGGAGCGAGTAATGACATGGCACCTATATTGGCCGTGTGTTACATGGTGTCTTTCACTGTGGCGTTGTTAGCTTCACATGACTGTATTAAGCACAATACTTTCACCAGCATTTATTTCAAAATCTTTCACTTTACAACTTCCCTTCCCTTGATTTTGTGTGTGTGTGTGTGTGACTATGCCCTCTGCTAGTTCTGGACCTCTCCTGACCTTGAGAAAATCAGTAGACTTGGGGAGCTGTTGGTGTAATACCCAGACAATACGTCCAATTGAATCGTCCTTAGTGTGTGTGTGAAGGAGAGTGAGAATGTGTCTTTGTGGGATAGAGAGAGAGAGGTCTCCGATGGAGCTAATGTCTCTTTTGTCTTAATCCTGCTCTGCTCCTTGTTTGCGTTCGGTTATTACCAGTCCTCAGCTCTCCACTTATCAACCCCAGAAAGACTCCCAAAGTTAGAGAGGAGAAAATGAACCATCGCCTGAACCAGATGTGGATTCCATCTGAGCCTCTTGGAAAAATATTTCTTGATGTCACCCTCTCTCCCCGCCTCATTCACTCTGCAGAGAGCAGCTTTCAGTAAGCTCTTGTGTGATTGGTTGTGTGCTGTCTGTGAGAAACAATACTTCCATCAAAAACTTCACACCAGGATCCTACAGTGCATGTGTATTCTTTCCAATCCTGTTACAGGCCTGTTTCTGCTATCCATCTCACTGCGTATTGTCAAAACGTCCAGACTCTAGTCTTCAAGGGGGAAACTCAAATTTAATTTGGGCCTATTAACTGGTCTGGTTAAACTGTTTACTGTGAAGTGGCTGTGTTTTGTCTCAGTAAGCTAGGGAGAGAATAGGTGGCTATCGTCCCTGTGTGTGTTTTGTCTCAAATGTATTCTAGTCTTCAGCATGAGATCTTCAAGTCATTAATTATGCTCACGGTAATGATGGTGTGATGTATTGCCACGTGTGTGTGTTGTTTGACATGCTAATGAGTTTAGCAGGAAATGACATTGAACTGGATTAAATAGGAAGTACTGCTGTGTTCTGATAGGTCAGTAGATAAACCAACAAACAAGGTTTTGTGGTACTGTTGATATCTACACACTCGCACATGCGCACACACAGACACAGAGACACACAGAAAAAAAAACACACACACCAGGAGCCAGAGTAGAGAGGGATACCCGTAGCCCCAACAGGTTTGATGAGATGACAGTGGACAAAGTGCTGGGAGCTCGGCTGTCAGCCTGTCACTTACTGACAGATCTGCTGTTCATACGCAGTCCAGGCAACACCACAGAGAGAGTGTGTGCCTTTGTGTGTGTGTGTGTGTGTGTGTGTGTGTGTGTGTGTGTGTGTGTGTGTGTGTGTGTGTGTGTGTGTGTGTGTGTGTGTGTGTGTGTGTGTGTGTGTGTGTGTGTGTGTATGCGCGCATATATTCTTGCACGTGTGTGGGTACGAGAGAGAGCGATCGAGCCGTCAACACCCATCCTGATTTCTCACTCCAAACAGCATGAAGTAGTTGAGCCCAGTACTGTAAATACATTATTTTGTATAGACCCTTTTCCAGTACAGGACACATTGACTTCACACACAGATGCTTGTGACTCTTGACGGCAGTAAGAAAGCCATCTCCATCTGCGCCCACTCAACATAGCCTAGATTTATGTTTTTATTACTTTTAAACAAAATAACTTTTTGGGGTTCCCGTACGTATACAATGATGTTTTGATTCCTGCTTGAACAGTGGCTAAGATTATATTTGGTTGTGATCTCTGCAAAATAACAATTTTAGATGCAGCAGTCGTTAGCTAGAACGCTAACGCCCATTGACACAGGCTGTAGCAAAAGCTAGCCAAAGAGGCATTTTACTGGTTGAAGTTAGTGTTTTTTAAGTATAATGCAGTTGATTTGCGATGATGACGCAAACCTATTAAGAAGGACATTCATACAAGCCTTAAAATCGAATTATAATCCATAGGTAGTGTGAAATGCACAACATGTAAATATAGTCTTTTATTGCTGGCGTTCTATAACAAATCCCCCTTGTTCTGCTACGCATCGCCCTCATGCTGTAATGTTTGCAAACACAGAAAGCGGTCTATAGTTATGTGTGTATGTATCAGCGGCGGGAGAGGAGAGGAGAGGAGAGGAGAGGAATGATTATTAGCCATGTTCTGTGTGTAGATTATAGTGACCAGACTGACAGGCTGTCTGGGGTAAACCACCACAACAAGAAGATAAAATATTTTAGAAATCTCAGTCACACTTTCTTTGGATAGTCCTGTAGATGCTCTACAGATGGTCATACTATCAACAAACTATTCGTTGATAAGCAGCCGCTTGTTAAGGTTACGTTTAGGGTTAGGTTTAGAATAAGGTTTAGAGTAAGGGATAAGGTTAGGGCTAGGGTTTGGGTAAGGGTTAAGTTTAGGGTTAAGATAACACGTATGATCACATATTTGTGATCATTGTTGACTGGTCCCTGCAGCGTACCATCGCAAATATGTGATTGAAACAGCAGCAACAGAAGGTGTGATGCAACAAACAGCAGTGCTGTCTGAAAAGCATCGAAACAATGTTTTGTACTCATGGGAAATAAAGGTCTTCCAAACTTAATTCATAAATTTCACCTTTTATTGTAAAAGATAAATGTGAACTTCATCATCCAAGCATCACACAGAACACAGCCAAACTCATTCCATAAACCAGTCTAAATAACAGGTTGCGCTGGCAAAAAACAAAACATAAGTTAGTGACGTAACAGCTAGACTTGTGTTCAATGTATCACATATCTGGTGAGCACAAGGAAGAAATGTAATATTGTTTAGAAAAGAGATGCGTGTCAGCTAAGCTATACGCTTTACACCCCATGGCTCAAAGTGGAAGAGAGATTGACATCATCACTACTTGTTTTTGTAAGAAGTGTTGACAAGCTGAATGTACCGAGCTGTCTTTTTAACCTATTAGCACAAGATATGCCACCAGAGGTCTCTTCACAATCCCCAATTCCAGAACAGACTATGGGAGGCGCACATGGAACTCTTTTCCACATCAGGTAACTGATGCAAGCAGTGGAATCAGATTTAAAAAACAGGTAAAAAATACACCTTATGGAACAGAGGGGACTGTGAAGAGACACACAAAAAGGTACAGACACACGCATATGTATTGTTGTACAATACACCATACAATATTGTTGTATGGTGGTATTATACATTTTGTACTGTAGATATGTAGTGGTGTAATAATGTTATATGATGTACTGTTTTATCTTTTGTTTTATATGTAATGTAAGTGCTTTAATCTGTTTGGACACCAGGAAGAGCCTCTGCTGACTTGGCAGCAGCTAATGGGGATCCCTTGTAAATACAAATTCAAATAAGCATCTAAATTCTTTATGATGGCAGCCATTTTTGTTTGTTTGACCAGTGACAACTCCCTAATCTCAGAAAGACACAAATAAACACATTTGAAGATGGTTACGCCCATTGTCCGAAAAGTTTAACCACTTTTCAAGATATTACAAATCTTCAATGTACTTGTTGCAGTATTTACAAGAACCATAACACATGACTTAACAAGTCGTTTACAGTTTTTTGACAAATCACAAAGCAAATAAAATGTTATCACCTCACAGAACATCACCCCAAATAAAAACCTACTCCCTAGCCTAACCGTAACGTGAAAACTGAACCGGGTAGCCAGATTTGGGTGAAACCATTTTAGGGGGGTTTGTGGGGGGTTAATTTCATTTGTGGGGATTTCAAGTCCATGGGGGGTAGAATTGGGGGAAAGTATATGATGCAGGAAATATTACTATGATGGGGGGGGATTTATCAATAAATGGGGGTGAAACACAGGAGAAGTTTTAACAAGCTAAATAAAAATAAAATCCCTGGAAAGGGGAGAATGAGCTGTTAACCAGGAGTAACGATAGTTACAATCTAAGTCAGTCAAGTGAACAGTCCCTTCAACTTGTTTTACAGATGTTTACGTGACAACCAGAATGCATTGTAGGATGTCAACAAACACGGCGCCACACATAGCTGACATTTAGCTTGTCACTGGCTCATCATAATCAGTACAACCTTCCAAAAAGTATTTTACACATATCATATGTGTCCATTGCAATCTATGCAAGAATCGGAATGCATGATTTGTAACCATTATGTGAAAATGTGAATAAAACAGTGAATACATTATGCTCCATACATACATACAGTACGCTACAGTAGAAAAGACAACACGATATACAGACACTATAATGATAACATAATAAGGCACCTACTTTGATAGGAACACACACATGTCCAAGGTTATTATTAGTAAGGAAAACAACAATGAAGGCAATGTGGGCGCCAGCCGGAAAATGTGCCAGGGGGAACAAATTTGTGCAGGTTTTGTTCTGACTGGAGATGCGCAAATGTCTGCATACTTGATCTGGGGAAGTGCTTGGGCTCTTGTCGAAGAGAGACGTTTGTCCGGCTCAGTTAAGCATCAAACATAAATTGTCCGCAACAGTGAAATGGGTTAGTTCTATGTGAATTAATGCGGAGGCGGAATACCTTAATTAAAACTAGAAAATCATTTTACATTGACAAGTTGAATAAAATGAGAAAAAAGAAGGAACCTGCACAGTGCTCTTGATAGTATCACTGCTCTTTAACTTCTTAGGGAGCGGCAGCTGAGGTGTCGGTTTTGGAGAGTCTGGCGTGCCCAAAGTAAAATGCCTGCCACTCAGGCCCAGAAACTAGGATATGCACATAATTAGTACTATTGGATAGGAAACACTCTGCAGGTTCTAAGAGTGTTAAAATATTGTCTGTGAGTATAACAGAACTGATATAGCAGGCGAAAACCCAAGGAATTCCTGTCCTGGAAAAAAAAATTTGACACATTGGCTCATTTTGAACACCTCTCTATTGAAAACAGCCAAATATGGGAGTAAGATTGCAGTACCTATTGCTTCCACTGGATGTCAACAGTCTCTAGACAGTGTTTGGTAATGTTAGGTTGCTCTGGATGGTAATAGAAGAAGAATTTCGAACTAGACACAGGATGTAAACAGAAGAGGATGTGCGTTCACGGGCTCGCGCACGCTGTGGTTTTTTCCTTTCCTATCGTCCAGTTTATAATCCGGTTGAAATATTATAGTAAATATACATAAAAGTGTTCCTAAGGATACATTATCAATGATGTTTGATTGTTCTTGGACAAGTGTATAGGTATAGGTTGAACGTGTTCTCTTCACGGTTCAATGGGCGAGTGGACGCTGCATTTTATGAACATAACGCACCAACTAAACGGAGATTTATGGATATAATAAATGACTTTTTCTAACAAAAGAACCATTGGATGTCTTCGTTGGACATTTGGGAAGCGCTCAGCAGAAGTTCTTCGAAAGGTAAGGGATTTTATATTAGCGATTTTATGCGTTTTATGAGACCCGCTTTGGTTATGGATTTATGTTAATGCATAAAATATGAGAGGGGCTATCCTCAAACAATCAAATGTTGCGCTTTCGCCGTAAAGCCTTTTTGAAATCTGACAACGCTGTGATATTGCCAAGAATCAGAGCTTTTGATGGCTATGCAAGACTTGTATATTGATGAATGTTTAATAATTCAACTTTTGGATTTTGAATTTGGCGCCTTACATTTCACCGGGTAGTGTCGGGAGTGGGGTGCTCCCTAAGTAGTTAATAAGCTTTACGTACCGACCTCACGGCCTTCGTCAGAGCTTTTGACACATTGACAAGTTGAAACATATAGGTAATAGATATATAGATAATTAGTAGGCTGCGATTCAACACTCCAGAAACCTTCAGGAAACAATTAAATCAAAACATACACATGCATGTGTGTGTGTGTGTGTGTGTGTGTGTGTGTGTGTGTGTGTGTGTGTGTGTGTGTGTGTGTGTGTGTGTGCATGCATGTGTGCGTGTGTGTGAAGAGAACAGGATGAACAGATGGTGTCAGGCTGACAGGCACAGTGTGATGTGAGACGTCTCCATGACAATATCGTTTATTATTAACAATTATTAACGTTATATAAAAATATATACATATTGTTTAAACATTTAAGAAAAACATAGCAATATATTGAAGTCAAAGAAACTGTGTGAACACCAAAAACTAAAATAAAAGTTAAAATTAAAAGCCTAACAAACTGTATATAGATACAAACATAGGGAACTGCTAATTAACCTCATTATGGTTGAGACATGAGTGTTGTCCCATACAGGTCACCCGTGATACAAGTTTCCACAAGTTGATGTGGAAACAGGCCACTAGGGGCAACAGTGAGCGAAGTTACCTTCAAGTAGGTTTGGTTTTTTCAGGACATTGTGGATGGCAATGGCGGCTGGGCGGATGGGCATAAGCATCTGGCTGGTTCCAAAGGTTGCATGTTTGAATCAAGTGTTAGAAATATAGTTTTGATATTTTTATTTTAAGTCTATACCAAACCTTAACCATTCTGAGTTAATGCCTAACCTTAAGAATTGCCTGAACTTAACCCTAACCTTAAAAAAATTCTGAGTTAACGCTTAAACCTAACCTTAAATAACGTTTGGAACAACTTTTAAATTTGACATTTGAAAAACATGGATGAACGTCTAATTCTGATGTGAGACTTTGAGAGCTTGTTGTGTTGTCCAAATGAAAGGCCCGTTGCTTTTTTTACTTCATTACCGATTAGCAATCCATTAGCTAAAGCCTAGGCTGAGCAGCCATTGATTGTGTGTTAGTTGTCGAAAGAGCTGGGCTGGGCTGGGGGAACTAGCGCTTATCCCGCCTGGATAGCTCCTCCACCTCTCTGCTTAGAGCTGCTACTCTCAGATGCTCTGCTTGGCGCTTGGATGAAGCTATCTACAGGACTGGTGGACACACTCACATCTATATGCTTACAAGTGTATAAAATCGAGCAAACCGCCATGCAATCTCCATAGACAAACACTGGCAGTAGAATGGCCTCTCCTGAAGATCTCAGTGACTTTCAACGTGGCACAGTCATAGGATGCCACCTTTCCAACAAGTCAGTTCGTCAAATTTCTGCCCTGCTAGAGCTACCACGGTTAACTGTGTGTGTTATTGTGAAGTGGACATGTCTAAGAGCAACAATAGATCAGCCACGAAGTGGTAGGCCACACAAGCTCACAGAACGGGACCGCCGAGTGCTAAAGTGAGTAAAAATCGTCTGTCCTCAGTTGCAACACTCACTACCGAGTTCCAAACTGCCTCTGGAAGCAACGCCAGCACAAGAACTGTTTGTCTGGAGCTTAATGAAATGGGTGTCCATGGCTAAGTCTAAGATCACCATGTGCAATGCCAAGTGTCGGCTGGAGTGGTGTAAAGCTCGCTGCCATTTGACTCTGGAGCATTTCTCTGGAGTGATAAATCACGATTCACCATCTGGCAATCCGACGGACGAATCTGGGTTTGGCGGATGCCAGGAGAACGCTACCTGCCCGAATGCATAGTGTCAACTGTAAAGTTTGGTGGAGGAGGAATACCGGTATGGGGTTGTTTTTCATGGTTTGGTCTTAGTTCCCTTAAAGGGAAATCTTAATGCTACAGCATACAATGACATTCTAGACAATTTTGTGCTTCCAACTTTGAGGTAACAGTTGGTTGAAGGCTCTTTCCTGTTTAAGCATGACAATTCCCCCATGTACAAAGCGAGGTCCATACAGAAATGGTTTGTTGAGATTGGTGTGGAAGAACTTCACCGGCCTGCACAGAGCCCTGACCTCAACCCGATCGAACACGTTTGGGATGAATTGGAAAGCCGACTGAAACAGGCCTAAATGCACAACATCAGTGTCCGACCTCACTATGCTCTTGTGGCTGAATGGAAGCAAATCCTCGCAGAAATGTTGCATCATCTAGTGGAAAGCCTTCCTAGAAGAGTGGAGGCAGTTATAGCAGCAAAGGGGGGACCAACTCCATTTTAATGCCCACGATTTTGGAATGAGGATGAGCAGGTGTCCACATACTTTTGGTGATGTAGTGTATATATACTGTACATACTGTGCCTTCGGAGAGTATTCAGACCCATTGACTGTTTCCAAATGTTGTTACGTTACAGCCTTATTCTAAAAGTGATTAAATTGTTTTTTTCCCTCATCAATCTACACACAATACTCTATAATGACAAAGCAAAAACAGGTTGTTAGACATTTTTGCTAATTTATACAAATAAAAACAATGCAATATCACATTTACATAAAGTTGAAGTCGGAGGTTTACATACACTTAGGTTGGAGTCATTAAAACTCGTTTTTCAATCACTCCACAAATTTCTTGTTAACTAACTATAGTTTTGGCAAGTCGGGTTAGGACATCTACTTTGTGTTTGACACAAGGAATTTTTTCAACAATTGTTTACAGACAGATTATTTCACTTATAATTCACTGTATTACAATTCCAGTGGGTCAGAAGTTTACATACACTAAATTGACTGTGCCATTAAACAGCTTGGAAAATTCCAGAAAATGTCATTTTTCCCTCCACTATTATTTTGACATTTCGCATTCTTAAAAAAAAAAGCCACCCCTGCATTGTCTTGGCTGTGTGCTTACGGTCGTTGTCATGTTGGAAGGTGAACCTTCGCCCAAGTCTGAAGCCCTGTGCGGTCTGGAGCAGGTTTTCATCAAGGATCTCTCTGCACTTTGCTCCGTTCATCTTTGCCTCGATCCTGACTAGTCTCCCAGTCCCTTACATTGAAAAACATCCCCACACCATGATGCTGCCACCACCATGCTTCACCGTAGGGATGGTGCCAGGTTTCCTCCAGACATGAAGCGTGGCATTCAGGCCAAACAGTTGAATCTTGGTTTCATCAGACCATAGAATCTTGTTTCTCATGGTCTGAGAGTCTTTAGGTGCCTTTTGGCAAACTCCAAGCGGGCTGTCATATGCCTTTTACTGAGGAGTGGCTTCCGTCTGGAATGCTGCAGAAGTGGTCATCCTTCTGGAAGGTTCTCTTATCTTCACAGAGAAACTCTAGAGCTTTGTCAGAGTGACTATCGGGTTCTTGGTCACCTCCCTGACCAAGGCCCTTCTCCCCTGATTGCTCAGTTTGCCCAAGCGGCCAGGTGGTTCCAAACTTCTTCCATTTAAGAATGATGGAGGCCACTGTGTTTTTCGGGACCTTCAATGCTGCAGATATTTTTTGGTGGCCTTCACCAGACCTGTGCCTTGACAAAATGTGGAAGAGTCAAGGGGTCAAGCACAAAGATAGGTGAAACAGATCAGGGTGTGACTGTCACGTCCTGGCCATAGATAGCCCTTTTGGCTGCTCTATAGTGGTTTTGGTCAGGACGTGATCAGGGGTGTGTTTTGTTCTATGTTGATCTTTCTATGTTGGTTGGTTTGGGTTCCCAATTAGAGGCAGCTGTTAGTCATTGTCTCTAATTGGGAATCCTATGTAGGTTGTTCAGTCCCCCACCTGTGTTGTGGGATATTTATCTTATGTATGTTGTGTAGTTGCGCTACACAGTGCGTTACGGTCGTTGTGAATTTCTTGTTTTGGTGAGTTGCATTCTAATAAATATGTTTCACTCAACGCTGCGCCTTGGTCCACTTCTGTCAGCGATCGTGTCAGTGACACTAGCAAAACCAAAACCTACTTGAAGGTAACAGTGTTCACTGTTTCCCCTAGTGGGCAGTTTCCATGTCATCCCCCGACGTTCCGTGGACATGGACAGACGTCGAATACTGACTTGTATGATGGGTGACAAGCTTAATCACCCTCCTGAGCCACCCTCCCCATCCCAGACTAAGGCTCCCCATTCTGGGCCCCATCTCCGCCACTCCCCCCAGCTCCACAGCTGTGACTAATACCCCTGCTGTTCCCACTCCCACAGTGCAGGCATCCACAGCCCAGACTGCCATCACACCCCCCTTTCGCAGACTGCCACCAGAGCCCTGGTGTCACAGTCAGGCCATATGGCTGAGGCATTCAGGGACTGAGTGTGTGTGTGTGTGTGTGTGTGTTAGGCTGGGCCACATAAGCTTTTGGAGAATGGCAGCAAAGGTACTAGTGTCAGTATTTTACTTTTCTTATTGTTTTTACATTTACAGTCAACTGAGCAAAGGCCATCGACTCACATAAAGTCTATAACTGGGAAGAGTGTGTGTGCATGTCCCGTGATCTCAGGTGGTGTCTGCAGTCCTGTCCTATTTGCCACACACACACACTCACTCCTGGCACCATCCAAACCAGTGCCAGGTGTCTCTCATAGTGATGACACCCCCCAAAGGGACAGACAGATTTCCCCCGCCAGGGGGTTGAGGGAATCAGAGTATGATGTATGACACTAAGTCACACAACTACACACACATGCCCGAACTTGCCAACACACACATATATATATCGTTTTTATCCGCCCAACTCACACAAACACACTGGCCGTAGATGCTGTGCAGCTTTTGTCCCCATATTCTGCTGTTCATGTTAACTATACCATTAAAGAGGACTCTAGTGCAGCCTCCTGCATTCTCCACAGACTGACCAGGGACTCATAAACCTGTGTGTGTGTGTGTGTGCGTGCGTGCGTGTGTGTGTGTGTGTGTATGTGTGCATGTGTGCTTTCGTGCAGTGAGCAGGAACTCATAAAGACTGAACAGACGCTAACAGTTCCTACATTTAATGATGTAGCAGCCTCTGTACATGCTGTTGACCTGGGAACATAACACAGTCATGTAGCGACTGTATACTGCACCACACACAGAGCTGAGGGATAGGGTACACCCCAGAGAGAGAGAGAGAGAGAGAGAGAGAGAGAGAGAGAGAGAGAGAGAGAGAGAGAGGAAAGAAAGTGTGGAACAGAGACAGAGAGAAAGAAGGGAGAGAGAAAAAATGAAGATTGAGATCAGACAGAAAAAGAGAGAGAGAGAGATAGAGAGAGTGAAAGAGAGAGGAGTTAAAGAAATTGTGGAAAAGAGGCAGAGAGATAAAATGTAGATTGATATCAGACAGAAAGAGAGGCAGAGAGAGAGAAAGAGAGAGAGAGAGAGCGAGAGAGAGAGAGAGAAAGAGAGGAAATAAATTGTGGAACAAAGACAGAGGGAAGGGAGAGAGAGAAAATGGAGATTGAGATCAGACAGAAAGAGAGAGAGAGGCAGAGAGAGGGAAGGGGGGTAAGGGAGAGGGAGGAAGAGAGAAAGAGCGAGAGACAAAGGCATCATATGACGACAGAGGTAGGAAAGAGAGTGAGAAAAGGATAATGTAAAAGCATTTTCTCATCATCCACATCTTGTCTACTACATGTGAAATCTGACATTAGCTTATGCAGTTGAGGTCAAATATACTGTCACCCTTTCATGAGTTGCTATTTCTTAAAAAATAAGTTGAAATTGAAATAACTTTCACTGTTCACGGGTGTATTTGTTTGATTTACAACAGCAAATGACCAAATGACCATTTATTTTACTGATATTTAGATTTAGATTCACAAGTCATTTTCGATTATTGTGTTGTTCATCTCACCTGTGGCAAGTGTCAGGTGACTACAGGGTAAAAATATAAATACAACCATCCACTAGACACACACCGGTTGAGTCAATGTTGTTTCTATGTCATTTAAATGAAGTTACTTTGAACCAACGTGGAATAGACGTTGAATTGACATCTGTGCCCAGTGGGCGGTTTTGAATACAGAATTCTGTTCCGTTCAACTTCATTGTAAAGTCAAGGGTGCCAATATATTGGACCACAACTGTACATGTTTATGCTAAAATGAGTGTAGATGTTTCTGTTTCCTGGAAAAATCAATAGTTGATCAAGTAAAGCTTAAATGCACAGACACACACAAACACTCTCTCAATAACACACACACACACTTTCTCAATAATGCACACTCAAACTTTCAATAACACGCACTCACACTCTCTCAATAACACACACACACTCTCAATAACACACACACAATAACACACACACACACACACTCTCTCAATAACACACACACACAATCTCAATAACACACACACACTCTCAATAACACACACACACACTCTCTCAATAACAAATACACACTCTCTCAATAACACACACCCACTCTCAATAACACACACATAAACACTCTCTCAATAACACACACCCACACACTCTCAATAACACACACACACTCTCAATAACACACACTCACACTCTCTCAATAACACACACACACTCTCTATAACACACACTCACACTCTCTCAATAACACACACTCACACTCTCTCAATAACACACACTATCTCAATAACACACACACACTCTCTCAATAACACACACTCACTCTCAGTAACACACACACTCTCAATAACACACACTCACACTCTCTCAATAACACACACTCGCACACTCTCAATAACACACACTATCTCAATAACACCCACACACTCTCTCAATAACACACACTCACTCTCAGTAACACACACACTCTCAATAACACACACTCACACTCTCTCAATAACACACACACTCTCAATAACACACACTCACACTCTCTCAGGAACACACACACTCTCAATAACACACACCCACACACTCTCAATAACACACACTCACACTCTCTCAATAACACACACTCGCACACTCTCAATAACACACACTCGCACACTCTCAATAACACACACTATCTCAATAACACCCACACACTCTCTCAATAACACACACTCACTCTCAGTAACACACACACTCTCAATAACACACACTCACACTCTCTCAATAACACACACACTCTCAATAACACACACTCACACTCTCTCAATAACACACACTCACACACTCTCAATAACACACACTCACACTCTCTCAATAACACACACACACTCTCAATAACACACACTCACACTCTCTCAATAACACACACACACACTCTCACACACTCTCAATAACACACACTCACACTCTCTCAATAACACACACACACTCTCAATAACACACACTCACACTCTCTCAATAACACACACACACACTCTCACACTCTCTCAATAACACACACACACACACACTCTCTCAATAACACACACACTCTCTCAATAACACACACACTCTCAATAACACACTCACAATAACACACACTATCTCAATAACACAAACACACACTATCTCAATAACACACACACACACTCTCTCAATAACTCACACACACTCTCAATTACACACACTCTCTCAATAACACACACTATCTTACACACAAACACTTGCCCCCTTTGAGCTCCTCCTTTACTTTGCATTCTGCACAGCATTTTCAATAAAATATTGTATATCTTTCTTTCTCTCTCTTTTTCTTTCTGTCTCTTGCTCTGTCTCTCGCTTATACACAGACACACACACCAGAACGATAGGCATTTTG
This sequence comes from Brachymystax lenok tsinlingensis, assembly GCA_030435695.1. Classification (NCBI taxonomy): domain Eukaryota; kingdom Metazoa; phylum Chordata; class Actinopteri; order Salmoniformes; family Salmonidae; genus Brachymystax; species Brachymystax lenok. Next base: position 27,053,452 of record CM059808.1, on the reverse strand, counting down.
CAGCACATAAATCTACAGAGATGTTTCATTAGACTATTGTCCTTGCCGTCGCGCAACATATGAATATTCAAAAGGGCATGAGAGCAGCCTCACTGAAATACACTGTACACCAAGTGTTTATGTTTGTGTTTATGTTGTGTGTGTGGGTTTATGTGTTTTTGTCGTATGAGTGTGTGTGTGTGTGTGTGCGTGCTTGCGCACGTGTGTGTGTTTATGTTTATGTCGTGTGTGTGTGTGTGTGTGTGTGTGTGTGTGTGTGCGTGCACGTGTGTTCTCCTTCCTCTGAATTATTGCCCTTGTCCCCATGGCATAGTACTTTATTTTGGGAATATTCCTATAAATCATTTTGTCATTTACACAGCCACTGTTATTCTGGACAACACTGATTTGGAATGAGGTGGCGTTTTATAAATAAACGCATGTTGAGGGTATGTGTGTGTGTGTGTGTGTGTGTGTGTGTGTGTGGGGAGGTTAACACACACGTTCCCCCTACCTGCGGTGACACGACCATAACTCACCCTACGCCACTGAGCCCACTGAGTTATGACAAATCCTCTGTGGAGAAACAGGGTATGTGTGTGTTGTGTGTGGTGTGTGTGATTTGTGTGGTGTGTGTGCTTGCGTATGTCTGTCTGTGTGTGTTCCCAGGTTTTTCAGAAATCCAGGTTGGAAGATTCCCGGGAATCAGGAGGGAATAAGCCGGAAACCCTGAATCCTTCAACTTCTGGTTCAGATTGTTGCAACATGACACACAGAACATTTAGTCTATATACTGTATTATGTTGGAATATGAAGATCTGTTTAGCAGTTCTCCATTCTTTGGAGGGCAGTTGTGTGTGTGTGTACGCGAACGTGTTTGTATGTTTGTACAGGGCATGGTTGCGTGTGAGTGTGTGTGTGTGAGGCCATGCTGAAAGCTGATCATACGCCCGCAGAGCAACTGCATCTTAGAAGCGCTCTTTCTTTCTGAGAAGATAGAAAGGTTTTCAGGTTAGGTGGAGGGGAGTGAGAGAGAGAGAGAGATTCCGGAGTTCCAAATTGAGCAGCAGCTGCTGAAAAAATGAGCTCCTACAAATATTGAAATGTACATGGTTTTTAGAGTGAAGTACATCGGGTTATTTGCAACAATTTCCCTTTTCTCAAAAAAGAGAGGCATCAGCCAAGGATGTCAGATCAGCATTTTTGAAGAAGCTGACCAGAGCAACACGTATCAAACAGTAAACTTATATAATAATGGAACTGTATTGATACAAGGCAATGATTCAAGCCTCCAGGCTTTTGAGAATATGTTTGCTACCCTAAAAGCAGAAGCTAAACTCATCTCAGAAACGGAGGAGAAAGTAAAGGAGGGAGATGGAGAAAAGCAGGCCCCAACGGTCTCTGTGACCCAGCAAGAAGCCCTCACTGTCCCTCTACCTACCTCACCTGCAGCAGACAGAGCCAAGGACATGCCTACAACACCAAGAACACCTGCTATGCAGCGTTTCCACAACACCCTCTCTCTCGTGGAAGCAGAGGTCATAGAACTCAGAGAGAACAAGCTTCAAGAGGAGGACACTGTCCAGAAACTAAAAGAAGAGATGAAACCGTTCAGGGAGGAGAGCAGAGCATATATTGCTAAATTAGAAAGCAGAATGGACAAACTGAAATCAGACAAATGATGACCTCAGAGACCATCTGAGCACAACAAGAAAGGAGCTAGAACAAAGAGAGAGGTACATTGACCCCCTCAACCAGCAGCTAGTAATTATGTCCTCTGCATTGAGAGAAAATGTCCACCAGCTTGGTACAACACAAGCAGAACCTGAGACCAGCATGGCCTCCAACACACAGCCTGATGACACTGCACCAGCCTACCAGTCTGCTCCAGCCCAGATCAGCCAACCAGCGTCCCAGTCTGCTCTAGCCCATGTCAGCCTACCTGCTTCCCAGTCTGCTCCAGCACTGTGCTCCAGCCCAGGTCAACCTACCAGCCTCTCAGTCTGCTCCAGCCCAGGTCAGCCAACCAGCCACCCAGTCTGCTCCAGCCCAGGTCAGCCAACCAGCCACCCAGTCTGCTCCAGCCCAGGTCAGCCAACCAGCCTCCCAGTCTGCTCCAGGCCAGGTCAGAATACCAGTCTCCCAGTCTGCTCCACCCAGACTGCCACCCACAACTGCAATCTTTATTGATACAAACGGAAAGTACTTAGTCCAGGAAAGATTATTCCCTAGACACCAGGTGTATAGGTTTTGGTGTCCTACAACTGACAGTGCAATGCAGCTGCTCAGTCAGACCAGGATTGACACCCCCGACAACATCATCATCCACACTGGCACAAACGACCTTCATGCCAAAGGTGAAAATGTATCTGGGGCAGTGAGAAAAGTGGCAGAACGGGCACAGGCTATGTTCCCAACAGCCAATATAGTTGTGTCCACCCTCCTACCAAGAAAGGACTTCCCAGGAAAGTTGATCGAAAAAATAAATCAACAGATCACTGTGGACTGTGCCTCACTGCTCAACGTCAGAACGGCTCACCACCCCACTCTGACATGTCAACATTTATGCCATAATGTACATCTTGATCAGGACAGTATCAGAAACCTTTGCCAAGGACCTAAAGGATGCAACACTTGGCAGGGACCCACATACCCATCACCCCAGCAGCAGAGCCCCCCCGCCCCACCTTCTGAAACAACAGTACCCCCACCATCCCCAGGAGAGAAGAGCCAGACACAGCTTATTACAGCACAGCTCTACTAGACCAGGCCCATCACAACACAGCTCTACTAGACCAGGCCATCACAACACAGCTATACTAGACCCGGCCCATCACAACACAGCTATACTAGACCAGGCCCATCACAACACAGCTATACTAGACCAGGCCCATCACAACACAGCTATACTAGACCAGGCCCATCACAACACAGCTATATTAGACCCGGCCCATCACAACACAGCTCTCCTGGACCTGGCCCATCACAACACAGTCCTACTGGACCTGGCCCATCACAACACAGCACTGACCACTACTCTAGGGTTGGGCAGAACACTGTGCTTCAGAGAAGTACACCACATGATGCAGTCCACACCACGTATCATTCAGATCATCAGCCTACATATGCTGAGGTAACCTCGGGCAAAAGACATGTATATACACTGCTCAAAAAAATAAAGGGAACACTAAAATAACACATCATAGATCTGAATGAATGAAATAATCTTATTAAATACTTTTTTCTTTACATAGTTGAATGTGCTGACAACAAAATCACACAAAAATTATCAATGGAAATCAAATTTATCAACCCATGGAGGTCTGGATTTGGAGTCACACTCAAAATTAAAGTGGAAAACCACACTACAGCCTGATCCAACTTTGATGTAATGTCCTTAAAACAAGTCAAAATGAGGCTCAGTAGTGTGTGTGGCCTCCACGTGCCTGAATGACCTCCCTACAACGCCTGGGCATGCTCCTGATGAGGTGGCGGATGGTCTCCTGAGGGATCTCCTCCCAGACCTGGACTAAAGCATCCGCCAACTCCTGGACAGTCTGTGGTGCAACGTGGCGTTGGTGGATGGAGCGAGACATGATGTCCCAGATGTGCTCAATTGGATTCAGGTCTGGGGAACAGGGCGGGCCAGTCCTTAGCATCAATGCCTTCCTCTTGCAGGAACTGCTGACACACTCCAGCCACATGAGGTCTAGCATTGTCTTGCATTAGGAGGAACCCAGGGCCAACCGCACCAGCATATGGTCTCACAAGGGGTCTGAGCATCTCATCTCGGTACCTAATGGCAGTCAGGCTACCTCTGGCAAGCACATGGAGGGCTGTGCGGCCCCCCAAAGAAATGCCACCCCACACCATGACTGACCCACCGCCAAACCGGTCATGCTGGAGGATGTTGCAGGCAGCAGAACGTTCTCCACGGCGTCTCCAGACTCTGTCACGTCTGTCACGTGCTCAGTGTGAACCTGCTTTCATCTGTGAAGAGCACAGGGCGCCAGTGGCGAATTTGCCAATCTTGGTGTTCTCAGGCAAATGTCAAACGTCCTGCATGGTGTTGGGCTGTAAGCACAACCCCCACCTGTGGACGTTGGGCCCTCATACCACCCTCATGGAGTCTGTTTCTGACCGTTTGAGCAGACACATGCACATTTGTGGCCTGCTGGAGGTCATTTTGCAGGGCTCTGGCAGTGCTCCTCCTTGCACAAAGGCGGAGGTAGTGGTCCTGCTGCTGGGTTGTTGCCCTCCTACGGCCTCCTCCACGTCTCCTGATGTACTGGCCTGTCTCCTGGTAGCGCCTCCATGCTCTGGACACTACGCTGACAGACACAGCAAACCTTCTTGCCACAGCTCGCATTGATGTGCCATCCTGGATGAGCTGCACTACCTGAGCCACTTGTGTGGGTTGTAGACTCCGTCTCATGCTACCATTAGAGTGAAAGCACCGCCAGCATTCAAAAGTGACCAAAACATCAGCCAGGAAGCATAGGAACTGAGAAGTGGTCTGTGGTCACCACCTTCAGAACCACTCCTTTATTGGGGTGTCTTGCTAATTGCCTATAATTTCCACCTGTTGTCTATTCCATTTGCACAACAGCATGTGAAATTTATTGTCAATCAGTGTTGCTTCCTAAGTGGACAGTTTGATTTCACAGAAGTGTGATTGACTTGGAGTTACATTGTGTTGTTTAAGTGTTCCCTTTATTTTTTTGAGCAGTGTATATATATATATATATATATATATATATATGTATATCTATATATATATATGTATATATGTATATATATATATATATATGTATATGTATATTATTATTATTTAGTTTTTTTTTCCAATGTACTTTACTCAAACCAGTGAATATCACTTATTATAAATGAGATCATTAACTATCAGCTCATGGAATATCCAGGGCCTATACTCTTCACATTTTGATTATAAAACAACAAATCCAACTGGAAACATGGTGTCGTGGAGACATAGATACTCATTGTCCCTCAGGCTATAGAGAAAGTTTACTACCATCAATCAAACATAAAAATGTTAAACGGGGCCAAGACTCAGGTGGAATTATCATTTGGCATAAGCAGGACTTAGCACTGAATTAAATGAAAAAAGGTAGTAATCACATTTGGTTAAAACTTAACAAAGGTACAATCTATTGTGACAGTGATGTATACATGTGCAGCTTATGCTCCTCTTTCAGATTCATCATATTATGATGATCAGTTTTTTGACAATCTACATACAGAAATCATTCAATTTCAGGCAGAGGGTAAAGTGCTTCTTTGTGGAGATTTCAATGCAAGAACAGGTTCTGAGCCTGACTAACCACCACATATTTGGACACCCCTCCTTGTACAGTAGCCATATTATAAATAATAGAAACAGTCCTGACCAAATACTGAACAACAATGGGAAGGAGTTAGTGCATCTCTGTCGAGCCTTAGGCCTGTACATGCTTAATGGTAGAATCAGAGGGGACTCTTTAGGTCGGTTTCCTTACTGCTCAGCTCTTGGGACAAGTGTAGTCGATTATGCCATCACTGACATCGACCCCTCCTCCATTAGTGAATTCACTGTCAGACCACAGACACCATTGTCAGATCACAGTCAGATCAATGTGTTTCTGAAGAAATTAACCGGCAATATTCATTCAAAAAACAGCCCAATAAACTCAACAAAATAAACCAATCGTGCAGATGGTGTCACGACTTCCGCCGAAGTCGCACTCTCTCCTTGCTCGGGCAGCGGTCGACGTCACCGGTTTTCTAGCCATCACCGATCCACTTTTCATTTTTCCATTGTTTTTGTCTTGTTTTACACACCTGGTTTCAATCCCACAATTACTTGTTCATTATTTAACCCTCTTTTCCCCCATGTTTGTTTGTGAGTGATTGTTTTATTGTATTGCGGTCCGTATTTGTGGGCTTGGATATTTTTGACGTTTGTTAATATATTGAGTAAAATGTGCTATATTTACTCATATCTGCTGTCCTGCGCCTGACTCCTCTACACCAGCAACACACAGACGCTTTACAGATGGGCTCAAAACAGTGCCGAGAGATTCATTGAAACATTGAACTCAAATGAAATGATGAACTCTATACAGTTTTTCAGTAACTCACAATACCAAAACAGTAAAGAAGGTATCAATTCGGCTACTCAAAACATCAATTGCATATTCCAAAAAGCACCATCAAAAGCAAATTTGAGAAAACCAAAGAAATGCAACATGAGAAACAAAAAACAAAATGTTTCTGAAAAATGGTTTGATACGAATGTAAAACAATTAGAAAAGACAAATGTCAAATGAAAAACATAAGCAGCAAAACAACCCAGAGCTACGCTATGAATACTTTGAAACTCTGAAACATTAGAAACATACACTGAAATGCAAAAAAATGAACTATACCAACAAGACATTTGATGAAATTGAAAACGCAATTGACCAAAATCAGTTCTGGGACATGTGGAACAATTTAAGCACGACAAAGCCACAAGAATTAGCCATACAAGATGAAGGAATTTGGAAAACTTATTTTGATAAACTATACAAAAACATTCCACAAGAAGACTTACAACAGAACCAATTAGAAATTCAAGAAAAATGTAACATCCTTGAATCAGTCATTAAAAACAACCAAAATCATTTAGATTACCCAATAACCCAACAAGAACTAAATGAAAAATCTAAAATCTATCAAATCAAAGAACGCTTGTGGTCTAGATAACATCAGAAATGAAATGCTGAAAAACAGCACACCTGAGTTCAAAATGCTGTGCTTAAATTGTTCAACATGGTTTTAACTTCTGGATTCTTCCCTGATGTCTGGAACCAGGGGCTCATCTCCCCTATCCACAAAAGTGGAGACAAATCAGACCCCAATAATTACAGGGGAATTTGGTTAAAAAGCAACTTGGGAAAGGTTTTCTGCAGCATTTTGAATTCAAGAATTCAAACCTTTCTTCAAGAAAAAAATGTAATAAGTAAATGTCAAATTGGCTGTCTCCCTAACCATCGCACTACTGACCATATATACACCTTACACACACTAATTAATAAAAACGTCCACCAAAAATGAGGGCAAAATCTTTGCTTGTTTATTGACTTTAAAAAAGCATTTGATTCTATTTGGCACGAAGTGCTATTCTACAAAATTCTCCAAAGTGGGCTTGGTGGTAAGGTGTATGACTTAATAAAATGTATGTACACAGAAAACAAGTGTGCAATAAAAATCTAAAACCAAAGAACATAATTCTTTTCACAACATCGAGGTGTGAGACAAGGCTGCAGTTTGAGTCCAAATCTTTTCAACATTTATATCAACAAATTAGCAGACATGTTGGACCATTCTCCAGCCCCAGGACTCACAATATTTGACACAGAGGTAAAATACCTGCTATATGCTGATGACGTGGTACTTCTATCACCAACCAAAGATGGTCTTCAACAGAACCTTAACATTCTAGAACAATATTGCAATTTCAAAAAAACAAAAATCATGATTTTCCCCAAAAAAATAACAGATGTTAGAAACACAAATATAATTTCACCCTGAACAACACCATAATTGAACACACAAAAAATTACACATACCTTGGTCTGACCATATCTGCATCGGGAAACTTTAATATTGCAGTGAATGCACTCAAAGAAAAAGCTTGCAGAGCATTGTATGCAATAAAAATTCAATTATTCAAAATCAACATCCCAATTAGAATTTGGACCAAAATATTTGACAGTGTAATCCTACCAATAGCTCTTTACAGAAGTGAGGTTTGGGGGCCACTCAATAAACTGGACTTTTGAAGCCCTAAATGCAGAATTCTGTCGGAAAATTCCAGAGAAATACACCAACTAATGCATGTAGGGCAGAATTGGGCCGCTTTCCAGTAGTAATGAAAATACAGAAAAGATCATTAAAATTGTGGCTACATCTAAATTCAAGTCCAAATTAAAGTCTGCAATTCAAAGCACTTCAAACCCAAGAGCTGAGCCCAGAAACGAGCCCTCTCAGTCAGCTGGTGTTGGACCTAACCAACCAAGCTGACACCAGCACTGCTTCAAAAGAAAGAATTCCAGTAAACAAAATCATGAACCAATCAAAGGACTCATATTTACAACATTGGAAAAACAAAACAAAATCCCAAAGCTAACTAAATTGCTATATGACCCTAAACAGAGAATATGAATTGGCTGATTATCTCTACTCTGTCAGAGATACGAAGCAGAGACAGATCCTTACCAAGTACAGGCTGAGTGACCACCAACTGGCAATAGAAACCGGCAGACATAAAAAGACATGGCTACCCAAAGAGGAGCGTGTATGTGATCACTGCATGACAGGGGAGGTAGAAACAGAGATGCACTTTCTCCTTTACTGTGATAATTATTCCTCACCAAGAGATTCATTATTCACAGAAATGGCTACATTTCTTCCAAATTTTAACTTATTAAACCAAGAGGAAAAACTAAAAATACTCATGGGCGAAGGAGCAATGGCTCCTATTGCAGCCAAATATGTATTTGCCTGCCATAGCCTGAGGGACACTGAATAATATTTGCATAGTAAGCAGTAACTTACTCATTATTACTATATTGTTGTTACTTGTATTGTTATTACTTTTAATATTGTTGTTTATCATTCCAAATAGTAGTGGCATGGTTAGTAGGGTGATGGTAATGATAGCAGTTTAATGATGGTGGTGGTGGTAGTAGTAGTAGTAATGATGATGGTAGTTGTAGTACTGATGTAGATGATCGTTATTTAGTTATAAGTTAGTTATAGTTTAATTTTTCATATTTATATTTTTATATTTATTACATTTCTACTATTGACTGTTACCACTTTATTGTTATTATTTTTGTATTTAATTTTGTATTATTATTTACTACCATTTTATATTATTATTTGTTATTGTTTATAATTTTATTACAATGTATATTGTATACATTGTTGCTTTGGGGATATTGACACAATGTTTTTCATGCCAATAAAGCAGCTTGAATTTGAATTTGAATTAATTTGAGAGAGAAAGAAAGAGAAAGAGACACCGTTTACCCCTTCAAAGTGGGAGGATACATGTGCAAACAAAAGTTGACTGGTCATTGGTCAGAATAATCTGATCAGCTTGTGATGTCAATGCTGTGGGCCAAAAACTAAGGATGATGTGGGAAACCGGCCACTAGGTGCAAAAGTGAGCACTGATATCTTCAAGTAGGTTTCGGTTTTGTTAGATTGTTGTGGACAGGGATGGTGGATTGGCATAAGCAGCTACCTCTGGTTCCAGAGGTAGGTTGAATCCAACTATATATTTTAGTTTTAAGCCTATCCCAAACCTTAACCCTTACCTTAACCATTCAGAGTTACAACCTTAAGAATTTGGAGTGAATGCCTAAACTTATCCTTAAACTTTGACGTTTGGAACCACTTCGAAATGTTATGTTTGAGAAACATGGATGAACGTCTAATTCTGATATGAGACTGTGAGAGCTAGTTGCTCTCTTCCCCATGAACATCTTTCCTTCTCTCTCTCCTTCTCTCTATCCCTCGCTATTTCTCTCTCTCCCTCCATCTCTCTCTGTCTTTCTCTCTCGCTCTCTCTAGACTGGGTAATCTGAGCTCACTACAGGAAGGAATCGATACGAGTACGGAAAGAGAACAGACAGACCCATTTAACTTTACCTGACAGAGAGAGAGAGAGAGAGAGAGAGAGAGAGAGAGAGAGAGATCAAAGGATCAAGAAATGGAGAGAGGGAGAGGGAGAGGGAGAATTAGGCACTGGAGAAGGTGTGGAAAAAAGAAAAGGGTGAGTATGGGAGAGAGAGAGAGAGAGAGAGAGGGGGTGAGAACAGAGGTAAATAAATAGGAGAGAATAGAATAGAAAGCTGATGTGACATTGGATGCTGCCTTCTGTTTGGTGTTTCACTGGATGGGTTTTATATGAAAGGTGTAATCCCCCTGAATTGTATAAATGCAAATTCACCATAGACACAAATGCTATCTATCTCTCTACTTCTATCTGTACTGAAAAGACACACACACACACACACACACACACACACTGATCACCTGGAGTCAGAGCTGACAGAGATGTGTTAAGGCAGAGATCTGCGGCACTTTCACTTCTACATGCCTGTACGCCCCTGGTGTGTGTGTGCTGCCATCAACAACAATTACAGCACTCAGCGTCCGATGCCTTCAGACAGGCTCAAGTACCCTGGCATCCCACTTCCTCCTCACCCCACCCCACCCCATCCTACCTCCTTTCACCCAACAACCCCCTCAACCCCTCACCACACACCCCTCTCACCCCCGATAGCCCCCACCTCAAAACCTCTTCCCCCGCAACCTTCTCCCCACAAAAGCCCCAACAACTCACAACCCCCGCTCTACCCACTAGGGTTAGTCTTGCACCCCCCTGGCAGACCAGGGCTTTGCCCTTCTCAACCTCTTTGTGTTGATTATTCCCTGCGTGTCAGAAAGCGACAAGTGAAGTGTATTGCTCACACAGTCTCTCACACACACACAAAGGCGCACGAGGTGACAAGGGAAGTGTATAATGCCTGATGCACAATCCTCTCTCACCGCTTTTGCAGTTTCCTACTTAATTAACCAACCGGGGGGGAGGAGGGGAGACAGGGTACAGGAGGGTGGGAGGTCGTAGAGGAGAGGGTAGGGTGAGATTATAAAAGGGACAATTTGGGTGGAGGGGTATGCAATGCCTTGTAGGATATTTTTTCCCTCAATGTCATGTGTGACTTCTTTTGATGATTGTCGTAACAAAAGACGTGGGGCTCAGTACTATACAGTTGTGATACTGACACAGTAGCATACATAAAACTATTTGTGACATATTAGACTTTCTTAGATAACTTGTTTAATATCACTGTGAATGAATAATTGTGTATAGCAAAGGTAGTTCTGTTAGTTAAACTCATTTTAATTGGATTTAAAAAAAAATCTTTATTTAAGTAGGTAAGTCAGTTAAGAACAAATTCTTATTTACAATGACGGCCTAGGAACAGTGGGTTAACCGCCTTGTTCGGGGGCAGAACAACAGATTTTTACCTTGTCAGCTCGGGGATTCAATCCAGCAACCTTTCGGTTATTGGCCCAACGCTCTAACCACTAGGCTACCTGAATGAATCTTGCCCATTAATATTTATTCTCCTCTCCTTTTCTCTCCTCTCATCTCCCCCTTTTCTCTGTATCTTTTTTTGGTGGACTCTTTCCCTGTCATCCTACTCTCCTCTTCTGATTGATAGAGACAGAGAAAGAGAGGGAGAAAAGATCACACTTTATTTAGATAGATGCTCTACAGATGCTCATACTATCATCAAACTATCTCTTGATAAGCAACTACTTGCTATGGCTAAGGTTAGGGTTAGTAAATAGTTAGTTGAAATGTTACTGATAGTCTGTAGATAGTCTGTAGAACATCTACAGATGGACTATCCAAATAAAGTGTTACCAGGGAGAGGAAGACATGGAGGGAGATGTGAAGTGACAGTAGCCCCAGAGAGGTGGAGACCCAGGGCAGAGAACTAGAGAACCAGGACTGAACCTTCTCACTCCAGGCCTGTACCCAGGACCGAGGTCTCTCAGATGGGAAGCCTTACTGCCTGGCCTGGCCTGACACGCAAACACAGAGAGAGAGAGACCAAAGGCTATGCTGTAGTAGTGTTGTAGGTTGTGTGTAGCTGTAATACCGTGTGAAGGGCCACTTTGCCAACAGTACTAATTAGAGGTCATGGTTTAGAAAGATTTATTGTGCCTTTGTCAGGTCAGAGCCAGAGTGGCCCCCTCTCTTTCTCAAACCCCTTTCTTTCTGTGTGTGTGTGTACAGTGTGCATGCGTGTGTTTGTGCGTGTGTGTTTGTGTGTGTGTGTTTGTGTGTGTTTGTGTGTGTGCGTGTGTGTGTAAGTATATGAGGAATTACTGTATCAGAAGGTAAGAGGATTTGGACCTAGCCATGGAAACCAGAGATAGGGAGATATGTATAATGTGACTGGGCAGACAGTCTGACTGACAGGTGTCGATAGGAGATGGATGCTGCTGGATGCTGTCTGGTATAGGAGAGAGATGGTATGGATTTCTGACTGAGAGCCTCTCCTCCATCCCTGTCCGTCATTAGATAGCTGTCTGGTCCCTCTGCATGGAGGGATTTCACAAATATCACACAATTATGTTAACATTTTTGGCATCTCTCTCTCTCTCTCTCTCTCTCTCTCTCTCTCTCTCTCTCTCTCCTCGATGTACAGCAAATAGATTGGGACAGATGATACCCAAATCCAGTTGTCCATATAGAGACAGAGTACAAAGTTCAAATGGGTTTATTTCATTACTAAATCCGTCCATTCTGGTTGTGAATTGAACTCTAATGTGCAATTAGAACGCAACGATGTGTCACTATGACGATGAACTGGATGACCCCACTACTGTCCATCAGCTGGCTTTATCATGCTCATGCAAAATGACGTGTTCAGGCGCTTTTTTTTTCATACTGAATTTAGACGTTTTTTCTCCTTTTGGATACTTCTAACCGTCTCTTCTTACCCTCCATAGGAGTGTTTTTTACTGTAAAGAACCACTGAGTCCCTGTCCTGTCTCTACCACTGGCTTGTATATTCATTAAATCAAGTCAAAGAAAACCATTTGCTGAGAACTTCAGATTGTTTATTTATTTTGATGTGTGTGTTGAGGAGCAGCTTGACTAAGTCTGTCTGGTTTAGTCCCCTCTGGGCTCCAAGCACTACGGGGGCCTCGCCACACACACACACACACACACACGCACACACTCTAGTCCCCTTGGAGCAAGGAGCTCAATGCGGGCATTACGTTACAGTCGCACCGTACAGGCACATCATTACCAGAGAGATAGAGAGAAAGAGAGAGCAAGAAAGAGTGAGAAAGATAGTATTTTTTGGTCGCAATTCCCCATTTCTTCCCAAACACAGAAATGTAAACTCATTTATATTACACCACAGAAGTAGCCTTTCTAATTGTAAAACCTGGCTTTTTCTCAATGGATTGTTTTTAGTCCAAGGTAAACATTTTAAATGTCTAAGTCGTTGGGGGGATCAAAAGATAAATCATAAGAAACAAGGTTTTGAAGTGTCTGTCCTATACTGAATCTAGGAGATATAAGAAAGCTGATGAAAAAAAAAATATATATACAGTACCAGTCAAACATTTTGTAAACTTCACTCAATCAAGGGTTTTTCTTTATTTTTACTATTTTCTACATTGTAGAATAATAGTGAAGACATCAAAACTATGAAAAAACACATATGGAATCATGCAGAAACCCAAAAATAAATGTGAGATTCTTCAAATAGCCACCCTTTGCCTTGATGATAGCATTGCACACTCTTGGCATTCTCTCAATCAGCTTCATGAGGTAGTCACCTGGAATGTACTTCAATGAACAGGTGTGCCTTGTTAAAAACTAATTTGTGGAAATTCTTTTCTTCTTAATGCGTTTGAGCCAATCAGTTGTGTTGTGACAAGGTAGGGGTGGTATACAGAAATAGTCCTATTTGGTAAAAGACCAAGTCCATATTATGGCAAGAATAGGTCAAATAAGCAAAGAGACACGACAGTCCAACATTACTTTAAGACATGAAGGTCAGTCAGTACTAAACATTTCAAGAACTTTGGAAGTTTCTTCAAGTGCAGTTGCAAAAACCCTCAAGCGCTATGATGAAACTGTCTCTCATGAGGACCGCCACATGAAAGGAATTTAGAATTCAAGGCACACTTAACCAGCATGGCTACCACAGCATTCTGCAGCAATATGTCATCCCATCTGGTTTGCACTTAATGTGACTATAATTTGTTTTTCAACAGTAAAATAACCCAACACACCTCCAGGTTTGTGTAAGGGCTAATTGACCAAGAAGGAGAATGATGGAGTGCTGCATCAGATAACCTGGCCTCCACAATCACCCGACCTCAAAACAATTGAGATGGTTTGGGATGAGTTAGACCACAGAGTGAAGAAAAAGCAGTAAAACAAATGCTCAGCATATACAGTTGAAGTCGGAAGTTTACATATACTTAGGTTGGAGTCATTAAAACTTGTTTTTCAATCACTCCACACATTTCTTGTTAACAAACTATAGTTTTGCCAAGTGGGTTAGGACATCTACTTTGTGCATGACACAAGTAATTTTTCCAACAATTGTTTACAGAAAGATTATTTCACTTATAATTCACTGTATCGCAATTCCAGTGGGTCTTAAGTTTACATACATTAAGTTGACTGTGCCTGTAAACAGCTTGGAAAATTCCAGAAAATTGACATCAGTTGAGTCAATTGGAAGTGTACCTGTGGATGTATTTCAAGGCCTACCTTCAAACTCAGTGCCTCTTTGCTTGACATCATGGGAAAATCTAAAGAAACCAGCCAAGACCTCAGAAAAACAATCCAAACGCCTAAAGGTACCACGTTCATCTGCACAAACAATAGTGTGCAAGTATAAACACCATGGGACCACGCAGCCGTCATACCGCTCAGGAAGGAGACACGTTCTGTCTCCTAGAGATGAACGTACTTTGGTGCGAAAAGTGCAAATCAATCCCAGAACAACAGCAAAGGACCTTGTGAAGATGCTGGAGAAAACAGGTACAAAAGTATCTATATCCACAGTAAAACAAGTCCTATATCGACATACCGCTCAGCAAGGAAGAAGCCATTGCTCCAAAACTGCCATAAAAAAGCCAGACTACGGTTTGCAACTGCACATGGGGACAGAGATCGTACCTTTTGGTCTGATGAAACAAAAATAGAACTGTTTGGCCATAATGACCATCATTATGTTTGGAGGAAAAGGGGGAGGCTTGCAAGTCGAAGAACATCATCCCAACCGTAAAGCACGGGGTGGCAGCATCATGTTGTGGGGGTACTTTGCTGCATGAGGGACTGGTGCACTTCACAAAATAGATGGCATCATGAGAAAGGAAAATGATGTGAATATATTGAAGCAACATCTCAAAACATCAGTCAGGAAGCGACTTAGGGAGCACCGGTGCGCCAGCGGGCCACTCCCGACACTAACCGGTGAAATGCAAGGCGCCAAATTCAAAATCCAAAAGTTGAATTATTAAACATTCATCAATATACAAGTGTTGCACCTCCAATATTTATGCATTAG
This sequence comes from Brachymystax lenok tsinlingensis, assembly GCA_030435695.1. Lineage (NCBI taxonomy): Eukaryota > Metazoa > Chordata > Actinopteri > Salmoniformes > Salmonidae > Brachymystax > Brachymystax lenok. The sequence continues at coordinate 27,038,300 of CM059808.1, read as the reverse complement.
CATAAATTAATATCCAGCTCGGGTCACACAAAACCCATATAAGATGCAAAAAAATATAACTTACCTACAGAAGAACTTCTGCTGAGGGCTTCCCAAGTGTCCAACAAAGACAAACGTAATTTATTATATCCATAAATCTCCGTTTGGTTGGCGCGCGTTATGATCATAAAATCCACTGTTGAGTCGCCCATTGAACCGTGAAGAGAACACGTTCAAATTATACCTATAAACTTTCTACAAACAAATCAAACATCATTTTTTATGTATCCTTATGTATCCTTTTATGTATATTTACTGTAATATTTCAACTGGACGATAACGTGAACAATAGGAAAGGAAAATAAACTGGGGCGCGCTCACAATCTCGCACGCGTCAAACATTGTTGACAAAAGTGGTCCCCTGACTACTTCCTCTTCCTATCCGTTCTGCTTATTGCTACAGCTTCCAGGCTTTGTATAAAGACTGTTGACATCTAGTGGAAGCCATAGGTACTGCAGTCTCAGTACTAGGTAAAATACAAATGAATAGGCACAATGGAGAAGGTCATTTACAAAAAAACTGCAAATCCGGATGGATTTTCCTCGTTTTTTTCGCCTGCTATATCAGTTCTGTTATTCTCACATACATTATTTTAACACTCTTAGAAATTTCAGAGTGTTTCCTATCTAATAGTACTAATTATGTGCATTTTCTATTTTCTGGGCCTGAGTGGCAGGCATTTTACTTTGGGCACGCCAGACTCTCCAAAACCATCACCTATGCTGCCGCTCCCTAAGAAGTTTAAAGCTTGGTTGCAAATGGGTCTTCCAAATGGACAATGACCCCAAGCATACTTCCAAAGTTGTGGCAAAATGGCTTAAGGACAACAAAATCAAGGTATTGGTGTGGCCATCACAAAGCCCTGACCTCAATCATATAGAAAATTTTTGGGCAGAACTGAAAAAAACGTGTGCCAGCAAGGAGGCCAACAAACCTGACTCAGTTACACCAGCTCTGTCAGGAGGAACAGCCCAAAATTCACCCAACTTATTGTGGGAAGCTTGTGGAAGGCTAACCGAAACGTTTGACCCAAGTTAAACAATTTAAAGGCAATGCTACAGAATACTAATTGAGTGTATGTAAACTTCTGACCCACTGGGAATGTGATGAAAGAAATAAAAGCTGAAATAAATCATTCTCTCTACTATTATTCTGACATTTCACATTCTTAAAATTAAGTGGTGATCCTAACTGACCTAAGACAGGGAATCTTTACTAGGAATAAATGTCAGGAATTGTGAAAAACAAAAATACCTTCATATTTCCATACATTTTTTAAAACCGGTTACCGGTTACCTTCAGACGAGACCCTTGACACTTGTGGTGACACCTGTGCTTGTCGACCAATCCATAGAATGGTCATAATAGTTTACAGGTCAATTCGCTCGGACGCTACAGACTTTTTTTGTTAGAAGACCGATTTTCGGGATGTCTCATGGTCTGACAAACACCGCTTTAGCTCTGTCACCTTTCACCACAGATGCGACATCGGCGGATGTGGTGGATTGAGACACATCCAATGCAAGTATATCTCTAGCTTAAACTGATGGATTTTGATGGGGATTTTTTGTTCTGTTACTTAGATTGTCTCACTGGTGCGTCAATCGACTCTAGAGTACAGTCAAGCTTACAATTTAATTTGTTCACGTGTCTGTTTCTCGTTGTATTGTTGCTAATAACACAGTATCATAAGCACAGTGTAAATGCAACATTCCATGATCTGATGGCAAAGAATCAAACATGTTAACTCCCCTGACTATCTCTAGAACGGCTTCAGACAAACTGAGGAAACGCCATTAGAGAGTATTTGGAAATAATTAAAATGATTTGTCTCAGTCACTTGCAAGGTAAATGTGTTAGCTGACTGATGATTGCAACAGATGCTTAATGTCTTTGACACCCTGACGCCATCAAGAGAGAAGCATAGAGCTGCCTGTCAACTCATTACTGTAACACTGTTGGCAACACGACAGACACAGAGACAGGAGAGACAGAGAAAGAGAGAGAGAGAGAGAGAGAGAGAGAGAGAGAGAGAGAGAGAGAGAGAGAGAGAGAGAGAGAGAGAGAGAGAGAACTGAATGGTGAGGTAGTTTTCTTAGGTACAATATGTCAGTATCATATAAATAGAATTGATTAAAGTGCTAACCACTCCACAGCAGCTGTGCCTTTTGGCAGCCGGAGCCGATGGTTGGCACACACACAATCTTATTCCCATTGACACACATTCTTAGAGCAGAGCAAATAAAGGCCATTTACCTTCCGTCTCCTCCTCTTATGTTTGAGTGTGTTTTCGTGGGTCTGCACGCCTAATTGCATGTGTGTGAGTCCCGTTGGCTCTTTGAAGAGTTGGGATGTTAATTTGCTTTACTCGTAAACAAACAAACAGACACCACAGACCCCCTGCCTGCTCCCTGCATCTCCTTCATTACCCCCTGGAGCCACTTTAAACCAGATTTACCCCCACACACACACACACACACACACAAAGACACACACAACTTTCCTGAACCAAAACTTGCAGGACAAAGAATCACATACAAGCACTCAGCACCAAACAGAGAATATACACTGCTCAAAAAAATAAAGGGAACACTTAAACAACACAATGTAACTCCAAGTCAATCACACTTCTGTGAAATCAAACTGTCCACTTAGGAAGCAACACTGATTGACAATAAATTTCACATGCTGTTGTGCAAATGGAATAGACAACAGGTGGAAATTATAGGCAATTAGCAAGACACCCCCAATAAAGGAGTGGTTCTGAAGGTGGTGACCACAGACCACTTCTCAGTTCCTATGCTTCCTGGCTGATGTTTTGGTCACTTTTGAATGCTGGCGGTGCTTTCACTCTAGTGGTAGCATGAGACGGAGTCTACAACCCACACAAGTGGCTCAGGTAGTGCAGCTCATCCAGGATGGCACATCAATGCGAGCTGTGGCAAGAAGGTTTGCTGTGTCTGTCAGCGTAGTGTCCAGAGCATGGAGGCGCTACCAGGAGACAGGCCAGTACATCAGGAGACGTGGAGGAGGCCGTAGGAGGGCAACAACCCAGCAGCAGGACCACTACCTCCGCCTTTGTGCAAGGAGGAGCACTGCCAGAGCCCTGCAAAATGACCTCCAGCAGGCCACAAATGTGCATGTGTCTGCTCAAACGGTCAGAAACAGACTCCATGAGGGTGGTAATGAGGGCCCAACGTCCACCACTGGCGCCCTGTGCTCTTTACAGATGAAAGCAGGTTCACACTGAGCACGTGACAGACGTGACAGAGCCTGGAGACGCCGTGGAGAACGTTCTGCTGCCTGAAACCTTCTCCAGCATGACCGGTTTGGCGGTGGGTCAGTCATGGTGTGGGGTGGCATTTCTTTGGGGGGCCGCACAGCCCTCCATGTGCTCGCCAGAGGTAGCCTGACTGCCATTAGGTACCGAGATGAGATCCTCAGACCCCTTGTGAGACCATATGCTGGTGCGGTTGGCCCTGGGTTCCTCCTAATGCAAGACAATGCTAGACCTCATGTGGCTGGAGTGTGTCAGCAGTTCCTGCAAGAGGAAGGCATTGATGCTAAGGACTGGCCCGCCCGTTCCCCAGACCTGAATCCAATTGAGCACATCTGGGACATCATGTCTCGCTCCATCCACCAACGCCACGTTGCACCACAGACTGTCCAGGAGTTAGCGGATGCTTTAATCCAGGTCTGGGAGGAGATCCCTCAGGAGACCATCCGCCACCTCATCAGAAGCATGCCCAGGCGTTGTAGGGAGGTCATTCAGGCACGTGGAGGCCACACACACTACTGAGCCTCATTTTGACTTGTTTTAAGGACATTACATCAAAGTTGGATCAGGCTGTAGTGTGGTTTTCCACTTTAATTTTGAGTGTGACTCCAAATCCAGACCTCCATGGGTTGATAAATTAGATTTCCATTGATAATTTTTGTGTGATTTTGTTGTCAGCACATTCAACTATGTAAAGAAAAAAGTATTTAATAAGATTATTTCATTCATTCAGATCTATGATGTGTTATTTTAGTGTTCCCTTTATTTTTTTGAGCAGTGTATATCCCAAAATATCCCAATGGCAATTACACAATGATCAAGGTGACCTGTGAAGTAGCATGGATCTACTACTGTAGTTGGAATGCAGATTATGAAAGAAACTCTCTACCAGAGTACATATAGGTGACTTCACCCAAATATCATCCCTCAATTAGATGTATAATTTTGTGTGTGTGTGTGCGTTAATAAAAGAGGGAAGCATACGTTCCCAGAGGGACGTGTTTCTCCGGAACACCGATGTTGACGCGATGATGCAGAACCCATCTGTTGCTGTGCAGCCATCATTTGAGGCACAGCTTGGTACCCCAGTAATTATACAACCTTTCCTTCTTTAAAGCCACCATCTCTGCGACATGAAACAGAGTGACGGAGATAAGGCTTCAAACGGTGCCTACCTTTAAAGGTAAAGCAGCAAAGGTGAGATGCATGGTGGGATTGTTTCTCGGGAGGCAGGACGGCTTGCTCGGTCGTTGTTGTTTACAACTGAACTAGCATCAGAGATGTGATGGTGACGGCTGTTAATTTTGTAATTTTCTAGATTGGTATTAACATCAAATAGAGATGGATTATGTTAAGCTATAGAGGTCAAAAACTGGGATGGCGGTTGTGTCTTGAACATGTGTTTCTCTGTTTTAGTTAACTGTATAGAGTCAATTGTATTCAGGAAAGAGAAAAAGGGAAATTGAGTGATACAGAGAGAGACAGAGAGAGAGAGAGAGAGAAGGTTAGAGAATAAGACCGAGCATGAGAGTTTAGTTTATTAGGATCCCCATTAGCTACTGCACACGTAGTAGTTACTCTTCCTGGGGTCCACATAAAACGTACAAATACATGACAAAGTACAGAACAATTATAGACAAAAACAGCATAAGATATTACATAAAATTCAAAATACAAATAAAATAAGTTATACATTGCGAGTCCTAAGGTTTGGACACCCTTTGCACATTCTTGGCATTTTCTCAACCAGCTTCACCTGGAATGCTTTTCCAATAGTCTTGAAGGAGTTCCCATATATGCTGAGCACTTGTTGTCTGCTTTTCCTTCACTCTGCGGTTCAACTCATCCCAAACCATCTCAATTGGGTTGAGGTCGGGTGATTGTGGAGGCCAGGTCATCTGATGCAGCTCTCCATCACCCTCCTTCTTGGTCAAATAGCCCTTACACAGCTTGGAGGTGTGTTGGGTCATTGTCCTGTTGAAAAACAAATGTTAGTCCCATTAAGCGCAAACGAGTTGGGATGGTGTATCGCTGCAGAATGCTGTTGTAGCCATAATGGTTACGCGTGACTTGAATTCTAAAGAAATCACAGACAGTGTCACCAGCAATGCACCCCCACACCATCACACCTCCTTCTCCTTGCTTCACGGTGGGAACCACACATGCGAAGATCATCCGTTCATCTACTCTGCGACTCACAAAGACATGGCGGTTGGCACCAGAAATCTCAAATTTGGACTCATCAAAGGACAGATTTCCTGCGGTCCATTGCTTGTGTTTCTTTGCCCAAGCAAGTCTCTTCTTATTATTGGTGTCCTTTAGTAATGGTTTCTTTGCAGCAATTCGACCTTGAAGGCCTGATTCACACAGTCTCCTCTGAAAAGTTGATGTTGAGATGTGTCTGTTACTTGAACTCTGTGAAGCATTTATTTGGGCTGCAATTTCTGAGGTGCAGTTAACTCTAATGAACTCTGAAGCAGTGTTAACTCTGGGTCTTCCTTTCCTGTGGCGGTCCTGGTCCAGGGAATATGCAAAAAGACGTCGTTAGTGAGGCAGGCAAGGGAGGAGTAAATCACGGGAAGAAAAGCGCTCTGAAAGACGTGTCACAAAACAAACAATACCTCACAGTGATGGGGTGGAAAGAATTGAACTAAATAGTGTGTGATAACGACATACAGGTGTGTGAACAGGTGATTAGAATTCAGGTGATTGAAATCTGGAGAGTGAGCTGCTCTCAGGGGATCTAGGTGTTTGAGAGTGTGAGCTGAAAAGTGAGCTGTGTTCAGGTGATCTACGTGTTTGAGGGTGTGAGTTGGAGGCAGATGTTACAGTGCAAAGCTGTCATCAAGGCAAAGGGTGGCTACTTTGAATAATCTGTATAACACTTTTTGGGTTACTACATGATTCCATATGTGTTATTTCATAGTTTTGATGTCTTCACTATTCTTCTACAATGTAGAAACAAGTACAAAATAAGAAAAGCTCTTGAATGAGTAGGTGTGTCCAAACTTTTGACTTGTACTATATATTAGAAAGACACCAAGAGACAACAAAAATGGTATTTATACACTCACTATTCATACATTCATATTCTTATATACAGTGCAGTTAAATTAGATCTTTATAAAGAGGAGAGGCACTGTGATAAAATATGTTGTTACCTGTTTTTTAAAGCTAAACTTGCTTTTTGCCTGAGTAACCTCTGGTGGCAGAGCATTCCATGATGGCATAGCGCTATACATAACTGCACAATGCATTAAATCTGTTTTTGGTTTGGGTACAGTGAAGAAACCCATAGTGGTGTGTATGGTGGGGTATGTACACCACAGTTTGGAGTCACTTAGAAATGTCCTTGTTTTTGAAAGAAAAGCACAGTTTTTGTCCATTTAAATAGCATCAAATTGATCGGAAATACAGACATTGTTAATGTTGTAAATGACTATTGTAGAAACTGGAAACTGTAGAAGCTGGAAACTGATGATTTTTTTATGGAATATCTACATAGGCGTACAGAGGCCCATTATCAGCAACCATCACTCCTGTGTTCCAATGGCACGTTGTGTTAGCTAATCCAAGTTTATCATTTTAAAAGGCGAATTGATCATTAGAAAATCCTTTTGCAATGATGTTAGCACAGCTGAAAACTGTTGTTCTGATTAAAGAAGCAATGAAACTGCAACAAAACTGCAATATAATCGTCAGTTTCCAGCTACAATAGTAATTCACCACATTAACAATTATCCTGAACAGTAAACAAGATCAGAGCCTGAACAACTAGTACAGTTGTCTTTGTGTCAAAAACGCAGAACATCTTTTCATAACAGACATACCTCTTCCAATCTTCCCAACAAGTTTGTCAATGTGACTTGACCATGTTAACTGACCATCCAATGTTATACCTAGGAGTTCAGCTTCTTCAACTTGTTCAATGGTCACACCCTTTATGCACAACTCCTGTTGAGGTCTAGGTCTAAGAGAATGCTTTGAACCAAATATATTGTTTTTGGTTTTTGATGTATTTAATACCAGTTTATTGTTAGTTACCCATCCGGACACTGACTGTAACTCCTTGCTAAGAGTCTCAGTAAGCTCACTGGTTGTAGGTGCTGATGTGTAAAGTGTTCATCATCAGCATACATAGTCATTTTAGCTTATTGTGAGACAAGTGTCAAATAATTTGTAAAAATCTAATCAAATCAAATTTATTTATAAAGCCCCCCTTACATCAGCTGATGTCACAGAGTGCTGTACAGAAACCCAGCCTAAAACCCCAAACAGCAAGCAATGCAGGTGTAAAAGCATGGTGGCTAGGAAAAACTCCCTAGAAAGGCCAAAACCTTTCATGGACAAGATTTTAAAATGTTCATAAAACAGGCAGAACAGTTGAAACTGGAGAAGCAGCACGGCCAGGTGGACTCGGGACATCAAGGAGTCATCAGGCCAGGTAGGCCTTGAGGAATGGTCCTAATGCTCAGGTGCTCCGAGAGAGAGAGAGAGAGAGAGAGAGAGAGAGAGAGAGAGAGAGAGAGAGAGAGAGAGAAGAAGAAGAAAAAAGAAAGAAAGAGAGAGATAATTAGAGAGAGCATACTTACATTCGCACAGGACACCAGATAAGAGAAGAAATACTCCAGATATAACAGACGGACCCTAGCCCCCCGACACATAAACTACTGCAGCATAAATACTGGGGGCTGAGACAGGAGGGGTCGGGAGACACTGTGGCTCCGTCCGACGATACCCCCGGACAGGGCCAAACAGGCAGGATATAACCCCACCCACTCTGCCGAAGCACAGCCCCCACACCACTAGAGGGATATCTTCAACAACCAACTTACCATCCTGAGACAAGGCCGAGTATAGCCCACAAATAGAGAACAGTAACGGCCCGAGGCAACTGCCTTGAGGGATACTGCACTGTACATTTCTGATGTTAGAGAAGCTTCCATTGAAGAACACTCTCTGGGTTCTATTGGATAAATAACTCTCCAACCATGTGATGGCAGGTGACGCAAAGCCATAACAAGATTTTTCGATAACAAATGATGATCAATAACATCAAAGTATCATGACACAAGGCGAGACCCAGATGCAGACACAGGAGGCAGATGGTTGGAGTCTTACAATGTTTATTAATCCAAAAGGAGTAGGCAAGAGAATGGCCGTGGACAGGCAAAAGGTCAAAACCAAAACAGAGTCCAGGAGGTACAGAGTGGCAGACAGGCGAGTACAGAGTTCAGAAACAGGCAAGGGTCAAAACCGGGAGGACTAGAAAAAGAAGAATAGCAAAAAGCAGGAGAACGGGAAAAACTCTGGTTGACTTGGAAAAACATACAAGACGAACTGGCACAGAGAGACAGGAAACACAGGGATAAATACACTGAGGAAAATCAGCGACACCTGGAGGGGGTGGAGACAATCACAAGTATAGGTAAAACAGCCGCTCCAACTATTATCTTATTATCCATTTCTTTTAGCCAATCATCAGTAATATGAATCAGTGCGCTACAAGTTGAGTGCCCTCTCCTATATGCATGCTGAAAGTCAGTAATTAACTTGTTCTTTGAAAAATAGCACAATTTTCTCCATCAGTTTACTAAAAACAGGCATGAAACTGATTGGGTGGCTGTTAGAGCCAGCAAACGGGGCTTCACTATTTTTAGGTAGTGTTTTAACCTTAGCTTCCACGCCTGTGGACACACACACTCCTTTAGGCTTTGGTTAAATACATGGCAAATAAGGATGGCAATACAGTCTGCTACCAGCCTGAGAGAGAGAGAAATAAAAAAAACAGGAAGAAAGAGAGAGAGCGGAGAAAGAGAACATGAGACGTAGAAACAAGAGACAGAGAGAACAATTCAAAGAGAGAGAGAGGGAGCTAAGAGAGAGAGAGAGAGAGATATAGTGATACAAGGAGAGGGAGGAGAGGTGAGTTCTTAGCTGAGGGTGTGACTGGATAGAGACAGGTCAGGGGTGGTGCTCTGTAGAGTCGATAGTCATTAATCCATCCTACTGTACACTCTGGCACTGGATCACCTCTGGACAACACCCGACATACTTATAGTCATTAATCCATCCTACTGTACACTCTGGGAGTGGATCATCTCTGGACAACACCCAACATACTGTCTCTCTGTCTGTTTGTCTGTTTCTCATCTCATCCTTGATTCTGATTCACATCTCTCTCTCTCTCTCTCTCTCTCTCTCTCTCTCTCTCTCTCATCCCTCCTACTCTGCCCAGCTGTTTTCTCCTTTCCTCATAATTTCTCTCTTATTTTGTCCCCTCTTTCCTCTACTCAAGTCATCTTCCACACTCACCTTTCTTCTCCTCTCTTCCCTGCTTTCCCTCGACTTAACTATTCTTTCCCTTTTTGACATAATGTGGGTCACAAACTCACAGATTTGATTCAAAATATTTTCAAGTCTTCTACAAAATTGTGAACTGCATACTTTGTGAATCTGATAAAATTCATATTCACATCTGGCAGAATTGATATGTCCATGGAAATAATTTTATTTCACTCTAGTATTAGAATTTTGTTCTGTGATATGTATAAACCATCTGAGAAGTTGTAGAGTAGAGTCGACTTTCTTCCTAAATTTAACATCACAAGTGGGGAAACTTGCCTAAAGTATAAACACAACCTCACTTGTTTCATATGCTCCTCTCCTGTTGTCATCGACAAATGTAAAATACAGGGCCTTGCGAAAGTATTCACCCCCATTGGCATCTTTCCTATTTTGTTGCCTTACAACCTGGAATTAAAATAGATTTTTTGGGTTTTGTATCATTTGATTTACACAACATGCCTAGCACTTTGAAGATTTATTGTGAAACAAACAAGAAATAAGACAAAAAACAGAAAACCTGAGCGTGCATAACTATTGGGATATGTCTCTATTAGCTTGGCACATCTAGCCACTGGGATGTTAGCCCATTCTTCAAGGCAAAACTGCTGTCACGACTTCCTCCGAAGTCGGTCCCTCTCCTTGTTCGGGCGGCGTTCGGCGGTCAACGTCACCGGTCTTCTAGCTACCGCCGATCTACTTTTCATATTCTATGTTATAAGTTGTTGTTTATGTGAGCTTGTATTTGTACTACCAATTTTGGTAGTTTTGTGTTTTGAGTAAATATACGTGATTACTCATCTCCGTTGTCCTGCGCCTGACACTGCCTACCTGCTACATTGAGTCTTCTGAAAACTGCTCCAGCTCCTTCAAGTTGGATGGGTTCCACTGGTGTACAGAAATCTTTAAGTCATACCACAGATTCTCAATTGGATTGAGGTCTGGGCTTTGACTAGGCCATTCCAAGACATTTAAATGTGTCCCCTTAAACCACTCGAGTGTTGCTTCAGCAGTATGCTTATGGACATTGTTCTGCTGGAAGGTGAACCTCCGTCCCAGTCTCAAATCTCTGGATGACTGAAACAGGTTTCCCTCAAGAATTTCCATGTATTTAGCACCATCCATCATTCCTTCAATTCTGACCAATTTTCCCAGTCCCTGCCGATTAAAAACATCCCCACAGCATGATGCTGCCACCACCATGCTTCACTGTGGGGATGGTGTTCTTGAGGTAATGAGAGGTGTTGGGTTTGTGCCAGACATAGCGTTTTCCTTGATGGCCAAAAATCACAATTTTAGTCTCATTTGACCAGAGTACCTTCTTCCATATGTTTGGGAAGTCTCCGACATGCCTTTTGGCGAACACCAAACGTGTTTGCTTATTTTTTTCTTTAGAGTGTACGGCTTTAAGTGGTCCTATGGACAGATACTCCAATCTCCGCTGTGGAGCTTTTCAGCTCCTTCAGGGTTATCTTTGGTCTCTTTCTTGCCTCTCTGATTAATGCCCTCCTTGCCTGGTCCGTGAGTTTTGGTGGGCGGCCCTCTCTTGGCAGGTGTGTTGTAGTGCCATATTATTCAAATTTTTAATAATGGATTTCATGGATCTCCGTGGGATGTTCAAAGTTTTGTCTATTTTTTTATAACCCTACCCTGATCTGTACTTCTCTACAACTTTGTCCCTGACCTGTTTGGTGAGCTCCTTTGTCTTCATGGTGCCGCTTGCTTGGTGGTGCCTCTTGCTTAGTGGTGCTGCAGACTTTCAAAACAGGTGTATATATACTGAGATCATGTGACAGATCATGTGACACTTAGATTGCACACAGGTGGACTTTATTTCACTAATTATGTGACTTCTGAAGGTAATTGGTTGCACCAGTAATTTTTTTCATATAACTTCACCAATTTGGACTATTTTGTGTATGTCCAATACATGAAATCTTAATAAATATCAATTTAAATTACAGGTTGTAATGCAACAAAATAGGAAAAATGACAAGGGGGTGAATACTTTTGCAAGGCACTGTAAGTGTTTAAATGTGTAATTGTAAAACCACATCCATATTCATCATCCCTAAGCATGAATATTAACAGCCTCAAAAAAGAAAAAGAAGGAAAAAAGGAGAGAAAGAGAAAATGACATAGCGGAGTGAAAGCGGTTGTATTCATGTCTGTTTCAAAGGGGCTAGTGTTCCCTTGCATGGCTGGCCTGCTCTACATGCTAATCAACGGCTTCCTGCACTCTGCTCTGTTACGCCTAGCTAATTGACTACACATTACTCTCCGGATAATATATGCATGGCCTCAGATGATACACGCGCACACACCACACACACACACGACTAGGCCCTGTGTTTTCTGAAGCATTTAAATCTAGACTGGAGTTCTATGTTTAAACACACTTGACTCTCCCTGCTCGCGCCTCGTCGTAGTTATTGGCGTAGGAATGTTTTGATCTGATTTTGTTTTAAGTAAAGACTCTGGCGGAGGATGGGTGTTATTCTAGTTTTCTGCTCAGGTTGAAAACAGAGTGAAATTAGAAGCAGAGTTTTAATCACATGACGATTGTCTTCATTGATTAAATTCCGCTTGTCCTCTCTAGGAATATGAAAACACAAAAACCTGAGAGCACTGCGAGGGGAACTTCACTTAGCGATGTGAACACACACATACACTCATGCACACACACACACACAGAGCTGTGAACACACTCACAAAGCACTGTGAACACACACACACACAAAATAGTAACTTCACTCAGTCCTGTAAACACACACACACAGAATGTGACTCAATACACTACTAGATTAATCAATCAGTGCAGAGGCCCTGTTTAAATTCCAACAAGCTCTCACAGTCTTCAAAGTTGTTCCAAACGTAACATTTCGAAATGTTTAAGCTTATGTTTAGGTATTAAGGTTAGGCATTACCCTGAATGTTTAATCTACGGTTTAAGGTTTGGCTGTCAAGCCCTGATCTGTTCCACCTGTCTTTGTGATTGTCTCCACACACCTACAGGTGTCACCCGTTTTCCCCATTAGTTCCTGGGTATTTATTCTGGTGTTCCCTGTTCGTCTGTTGCCAGTTCATCTTGTCATGTCAAGTGAACCAGCGTGGTTTTCCGTGCGCCTGCTTTTTCTATTCTCTTATGCAGGTCCTCCCGGTTTTGACCCTTGCCTGCCTTGACTCTGAAACCGCCTGCCTGACCATACTGCCTGCCACTCTGTACCTCCTGGACTCTGACCTTGTTTATGATCTTTTGCCTGTCCACGACCATTCTCTTGCCTGCCCCTTGGATTTGGTAAATATCAGAGACTCGAACCATCTGCCTCCCATGTCTCGCCCTGTGCCCTGATATAGACTTGAAACAAAAATCTCAAAAACAACTTTCTATCACTGGATTCAAATATGCAACCATTGGCACCAGAGGTAGACAATTACATCCAACCCCATCCACAGTGCCATTGGAAAGTATTCAGACCCTTTCTATTTTCCCACATTTTGTTATGTTACAGCTCTTACTCTAAAATCAATGAAACTGTTTTCCCCCTCATGAATCTACACACAATACCCCCATAATGATAATGGAAAAAATAAAAAACATAAATATTTCATTTACAGTTGAAGTCGGAAGTTTGCATACACTTAGGTTGGAGTCATTAAAACTTGTTTTTCAACCACTCCATAACTTTCTTGTTAACAAACTATAGTTTTGGCAAGTCGGTTAGGACATCTACTTTGTGTATGACACAAGTAATTTTTCCAACAATTGTTTACAGAAAAATTATTTCACTTATAATTCACTGTATCACAATTCCAGCAGGTCAGAAGGTTACATTCAATAAGTTGACTGTGCCTTTAAACAACTTGGAAAAGTCCAGAAAATGATGTCATGGCTTTAGAAGCTTCTGATAGGCTAATTGACATCATTTGAGTCAATTGGAAGTGTACCTGTGGATGTATTTCAAGGCCTACCTTCAAACTCAGTGCCTCTTTGCTTGACATCATGGGAAAATCTAAAGAAATCAGCCAAGACCTCAGAAAAAAATTGTAGACCTCCACAAGTCTGGTTCATCCTTGGGAAAAATGTCCAAATGCCTGACGTTCATCTGTACAAACAATAGTACGCAAGTATAAACACCTTGGGACCACGCATACATCATACCACTCAGGAAGGAGACACGTTCTGTCTCCTAGAGTTGAATGTACTTTGGTGCGAAAAGTGCAAATCAATCCCAGAACAACAGCAAAGGACCTTGTGAAGATGCTGGAGGAAACAGGTACAAAAGTATCTATATCCACAGTAAAGCGAGTCCTATATCGACATAACCTGAAAGGCCGCTCAGCAAGGAAGCTCCAAAACTGCCGTAAAAAAAGCCAGACTCCGGTTTGCAACTGTACATGGGGACAAAGATCGTACTTTTGATAAATTATCCTCTGGTCTGATGAAACAGAAATAGAACTGTTTGGCCATAATGACCATCGTTATGTTTGGAGGATAAAGGGGAGGCTTGCAAGCCGAAGAACACCATCCCAACCGTGAAGCACAGGGGTGGCAGCATCATGTTGTGGGGGTGCTTTTCTGCAGGAGGGACTGGTGCACTTCACAAAATAGATGGCATCATGAGGTAGGAAAATTATGTGGATATATTGGAGCAACATCTCAAGACATCAGTCAGGAAGTTAAAGCTTGGTCGCAAATGGGAATTCCGAATGGACAATGACCCCAAGCATACTTCCAAAGCTGTGGCAAAATGGCTTAAGGTATTGGAGTGGCCATCACAAAGCCCTGACCTCAATCCCATAGAAGCTTTATGGGCAGAACAGAAGAAGCGTGTGTGAGCAAGGAAGCCTACAAACCTGACTCAGTTACACCAGCTCTGTCAGTAAGAATGGGCCAAAATTCACCCAACTTATTGTGGGAAGCTTGTGGAAGGCTACCCGAAACGTTTGACCCAAGTTAAACAATTTAAAGGAAATGCTACCAAATACTAATTGAGTGTATGTAAACTTCTGATCCACTGGGAATGTGATGTAAGATATAAAAGCTGAAATAAATAATTCTCTCTACTATTATTCTGACATTTCACATTCTTAAAATAATGTGGTGATCCTAACTGACCTAAGACAGGGAATGTCTTGCAAGATTAAATGTCAGGAATTGTGAAAAACTGAGTTTAAATGTATTTGGCTAAGGTATATGTAAACTTCCGACTTCAACTGTACATACAGCACCAGTCAAAAGTTTGGACACAGTTACTCATTCAAGGGTTATTCTTATTTTTACTATTTTCTACATTGTAGGATAATGGTGAAGACATCAAAACTATAAAATAACACATATGGAATCATGTAGTAACCAAAAAAGGGTTAAACAAGTCAAAATATATTTTAGATTTTAGATTCTTCAAAGTAGCCACCCTTTGCCTTGATGACAGCTTGCACACTCTTGGCATTTTCTCAATCAGCTTCATGAGGAATGCTTTTCCAAAAGTCTTTAAGGAGTTTCCACATTTGCTGAGTACTTGTTGGCTTCTTTTATTTCCCTCTGTGGTCCAATTCATCCCAAACCATCTAAATTGGGTTGAGGTTGGGTATTTGTAGAAGCCAGGTCATCTGATGCAGCCCTCCATCACTTTTCTTCTTGGACAAATAGCTCTAACACAGCCTGGAGGTGTGTTTAGGGTCATTGTCCAGTTGAAAAACAAATTATAGTCCCCCTAAGCGCAAACCCGATGGGATGGCGTATTGCTGCAGAATGCTGTGGTAGCCATAATGGTTACGTGTGCCTTGAATTCTAAAGAAATCGATGCTAGTGTCACCAGCACAGCTCTCCTACACCATCACACCTCCTCCTCTATGCTTCATGGTGGAAACCACACGTGTGGAGATCATCCGTTCATCTACTGCGTCTCACAAAGGCAAGGCGTTTGGAACCAAAAATCTAACATTTGGACTCATCAGACCAAAGGACAGATTTCCACCGGTCTAATGTCCATTGCTCTTGTTTCTTGGCCCACCCAAATCTCTTCTTCTTATTAGTGTCCTATAGTCGTGGTTTCTTTGGAGCAATTTGACCATGAAGGCCTGATTAACACAGCCTCCTCTGAACAGTTGATGTTGAGATGTGTCTGTTACTTGAACTCTGTGAAGCATTTTTTGGGGCTGTAATTCCTGCAGTTAACTCTAATGAACTTATCCTCTGCAGCAGAGGTAACTGGGTCTTCCTTTCCTGTGGCGGTCCTCATGAGAGCCAGTTTCATCATTGCACTTCATGTTGTTTTGCAACTGCACTTTAAGAAATGTTCAAAGTTCTTGAAATGTTCCGAATTGACTGACCTTCATATCTTAAAGTAATGATGGACTGCCATTTCTCTTTGCTTATTTGAGCTGTTCTTGCCATAGTATGGACTTGGTATTTTACCAAGTAGGGCTATCTTCTGTATACCACCCCTACCTTGTTACAACACAACTGATCTGCTCAAACGCATTAAGAAGGAAAGAAATTCCACAAATTGACTTTTAACAAGGCACACCTGTTAATTAAAATGCTTTCCAAGTGACTCTCATGAAGCTGGTTGAGAGAATGACAAGAGTGTGCAAAGCTGTCATCAAGGCAAATGGTGGCTACTTTTAAAAATCTCAAATATAAAATATATTTTGATTTGTTTAACACTTTTTTGGTTCCAACATGATTTCATGTGGGTTATTTCATAGTTTTGATGCCTTCACTATTATTATAAAATGTAGAAAATAGTCAAAAAATAAAGAAAAACCTTCGAATGCGTAGGCGTGTCCAAACTTCTGACTGGTACTGTAAGTATTCAGACCCTATTCAGTTCTTTGTTGAAACACCATTTGCAGAGACGCCAAAGATGCTTCATCTCCACAGAGGAACTGTGGATCTCTGTCAGATTGACCATTGGGTTCTTGTTCACCTCCCTGACCAAGGCCCTTCTCCCCCGACTGCTCAGTTTGGCCGCGCGGCCAGCTCTAGGAAGAGTGTTGGTGGTTCCAAAGTTCTTCCATTTAAGAATGATGGAAGCTACTATGTTCTTGGAGACCTTCAATGCTGCAGAAATTTTTTGGTACCCTTCCCCAGACCTGTGCCTTGACACAATCCTGTCTCAAAGCTCTACGGACAATTCCTTCGACTTCATGGCTTGGTTTTTGCTCTGACATGCACTGTCAACTGTGGGACCTTATATAGACAGGTGTGTGCCTTTCCAAATCATGTCCAATCAATCAAATTTACCATAGGTGGACTCCAATCAAGTTGTAGAAACATCTCAAGGATGATCAATGGAAACAGGATGCAGCTGAGTTCAATTTCGAGTCTCATAGCAAATGGTCTGAATACTTATGTAAAGGAGTTTTTTTATTTGTAATAAATTTGCAAACAAGTTTAAAAACCTGTTTTCGCTTTGTCATTATGGGGTATTGTGTGAAGATTGATGAGGAAAAAAATATTTGATACATTTTAAAATAAGGCTGTAAAGTAACAACGTGGAAAAAGTCAAGGGTTTTGAATACTTTCCGAATGCACTGTATCAAAACCAAAAGCCTACTTGAAGGTAACAGCCCTAACAAAACCAAACTTACTTGAAGGTAACAGCACTCATTGTTGCCTCTAGTGTCCGGTTTCCACTTAATCTCCCAACGTCCTCAGACTTGGATGGACGTTTAATACTGACTTGTATCACTGTTGACCTGCCTGATGTGCGTGTGTATCTGGCTGTTTATTTCTCCATATGTTAGGCTCTATTCTCCTACACTATTATATCTACCTTTCAAACATTTCACCCAGTAAAAAAAAAATTCTAATATTTAACTTGGGCATCCAAAGTGACCAGACAGACCAGAGTGATTTGCCACATCAATATCCATCAGTTCCAGATACTGTATATACACTAAGTTTTTCACATAGGCCCATCCTCTCCTCCTCTGTCTGCCTTTCTGTCTCCTTCTCTCCATTTATAGCATAATCATATTCATTTATGCCTCATCAATTATGCATTCAGATTCTGCTGATAGCTTGTCACTTTCTATCCATCCCTCTTTGTGTGATGCTGGTAGATAAATAACTATAGGAGGAAGATTAATACCTGAGTGCGTATCAGTCAGCCCACCCAGCGTTGCGTCAGGATGGGACTGACGTCTAAACAAGTTGCTGGAGATTTAAAGGGGAATTTCACCCTGGCGGGATCTGGGCTTGTTTTTATCAAGTGTGCGGCATTTCTAGGACAGTGAGATGGGTTTCACACATAATTGCCCAGAAGGAAGGCAGGTCAGGGCTTCACGCGTTTAATGATAGACCTTATGACGGCTTCCGGTGTATTGATGGTGGGGGGGTGAGATCTAAAAATGAATGTAGTCCTGCTTTGTGGCATTTCGAAGGCTCTATGTTATAGTGATTGCACTATACATTTTTGTGGGTGTAGATATGGTTGTTCTTTTTCGATAGAGCCATTGGACATCTTCCAGTGATGTTCCTATCGGCGGATTCATTGCTAAATATACAAGGAGACACATTTTTTACAGTCTTTGAAAGACTACAAATTATGTTGAGCAGTGCTTCATGCTCTGGCCCCCGTCCTGCCCCAAGGCACGCTTTTTTGGAAAGGAGTCGGACACTAAAAACAATCCTTTGGGCAAAACTGAAAGAACTGACCAGATGTAATGGCTTTAAAGTGATTCCTCTCATCAACATTAATCAATAAATGCAGCATCTATTAGCTACATGGTGACATTCAACCATACATGTTTTAACCAGAATATAGCTACGAGGATTCAAAACAAAAAGTTGGATTTAGCTAACAGTAGAAGCTCAGCCGATGGCAGCACCAACAGGGCAGATGACCAATACGGTGCTAGCTAAGTAGGTTATTCTTCCTGCAAGCCACCTAGCTAACTTTAGTTTAATCCACCAGAAAATACAGAACAAATATTACAAAAAATATTATGGTTAAACTCAAATATACTAAATTATTTAAAAAATGTATATATATATATATATATATATATATATAAAGTAGAATCTTTGTAAATTATATCCTGAATAGGACTGGTGAAGTTATGTCACACATACAGCTAACAAACATAAATGGAAATGTCTGCTCTACTCAAAATTACAAACAACTAATTGCAGCATTTGCCAGCAGCATACCACCCTGCATCCCACTGCTGGCTTGCTTCTGAAGCTAACCAGGGTTGGTCCTGGTCAGTCCCTGGATGGGAGACCAGATGCTGCTGGAAGTGGTGTTGGAGGGCCAGTAGGAGGCATTCTTTCCTCAGGTCAAATTATTTTTTATCCCAGGGCAGTGATTGGGGACATTGCCCTGTGTAGGGTGCCGTCTTTTGGATGGGACGTTAAATGGGTGTCCTGACTCTCTGAGGTCATTAAAAATCCAATGGCACTTATCGTAAGAGCAGGGGTGTTAACCCCGGTGTCCTGACAAAATTCCCAAGCTGTCCTTCATACCATCACAGTCACCTAATCGTCCCCAGCTTACAATTGGCTCATTCATCCCCCTCCTCTCCCCTGTAACTATTCCCCAGGTTGTTGCTGTAAATGAGAATGTGTTCTGGTAAAACTGGTAAAATAATTAGTTCCATTTTTGTTCAATTTTTGTAGTTTTACCACAAAATATGAGGCAAGTGGAAGGGGGAGAAAGTAAGGAACTTGTCTGTCGGACCTGCATTAAAGACCAAAATTGGCTAAAGAAATATGTGATAAATAAAAAAGTATACCAGTTTAATTTAAGGACAATTTTTTGACATATATATTACAAAATAGTTGGGAAGATATTTTCACTGTACTGATTCCATGGCACATGGTTTATGAACTGATACACAAAACAACACGTTTTTCAATTTAAATTATTAAACAAAATTCTTGCAACCAATAGAATGTTATATATATATATGTATATGGGGGATACAACCATCCCAGCTCTGCAGATTTTGCTGTGAAGAGACAGAATCATTAGATCATTTGTTTTGGTACTGTCCATATGTAGCTTGTTTTTGGTTGCAGGTTCAGGAATGGCTGAAGAATTGCAACATTTACCTGGAGCTAACTCTTCAAATAGCACTGCTGGGTGATTTAAAAAGTCATAGTCAATCGATTAATAATATAATAATACTCTTAGCAAAAATGTTTATCTTTAATTTACAATATGTAGAATCTATGAGAATAGAAAGGTTCAGAACTTTTGTGGAACATCACAGCCTAGTTGAAAAATATATGGCAAATAGAAATGAAAACTCTATAGTGTTCAGAGATATATGGGAGGGGTTGAGTGTAGTTGAAAGATGGGACTAAAAACAAACAAAAGATAACTATTGTAAACTATATTGTGTCTGTAAAATATATATAGTATGTATGAACTGGAATTAGAAGCCTAAGAGTTGTTGTCCATTAGTTTACTCCAATTAGGGGAGGGATGGTAGGGTTAGGTGAAAATAATAAAGGAAAACATCAAAATATCTATATATATTTTATATATACAAAAGAGTATAATTTTTGGGTGGTTTTGTCATATAGCCAATACCGTGTGGTGGCTGGGCTTCTTCCTGGAGTGAATTCTAGATACAGAAACAGAATTCCTTTGTCTGCGTGTGTCAATGTAGCAGAACTGCTCATAATAATGGCCGGAACGGAGCAAATGGAATGGCATAAAACACCTGGAAACCATGTGTTGGATGTATTTGATACCATTCAAATTATTCTGATCTAGTCAATACAAAGAGCCCGTTCTCCTCAATTGAGGTGCCACCAAGGTCCCGTGGACCTAAACATTATGCTGAATTTGAACATGACAACACTCCTCTCAGAGCTTCCCTGAACTTACTGTTTCTTTGGAATGGCAACTTAATCATGACCCCCTCTCCCATCATCTGCTCATCACCAGTTCTCTTAGCTACAGATAATCTGTTTTAACCAAAAATATTTGGTATCCATACTGGGAGTTACAGGACAGGTAATGATATGTGTAGCACAGAGAATTTACAACCAAACTTAGCGATGCCAATTTCGTCCTTTATTCGGGGAAACAGGAGTCTCATAAAATGTGTGTGTCCAGTTTGAATTTAGAAAATGCTCCGTTATTAAAATAAATACTTTTTTTGCTCCATAAAGTATTTCAACAATATGTGCACAGCCATCGTGTCTATTTCAAGTCTTCTCACTCATTGATCAAGACAGGTCTCTGTCATCATGACATGCAGCACTTTGGGGTGGACACCCACCTGTCTCGTTCAATGAGAGAAGACTTGAGATAGACAAGATGTGACATAATTCTGACATTTTCCAAGCTGTTTAAAGGCACAGTCAACTTAGTGTATATAAACTTCTGACCTATTGGAATTGTGATACAGTGAATTATAAGTAAAATAACCTGTCTGTAAACAATTGTTGGAAAAATGACTTGTGTCATGCACAAAGTAGATGTCCTAACCGACTTGCCAAAACTATAGTTTGTTAACAAGAAATTTGTGGAGTGGTTTAAAAACGAGTTTCAATGACTCCAACCTGTCACGATCTTCTAGCGGGACAGACCAAGATGCAGCGAGGTTTCCAGTATACATACTTTTATTCAACGTAACGTAACTGGCAAAACAATAAACAAATAAAGATCGTAACTCAGGCGTGGCTCAACTAAAGCACACACACAACATATAACATGACAAATCAAATGTTAATATAAACAATGACCCACAACCCCAGTAACGAAAAGAACAAACATATATATGGTTCCCAATTAGAGGTAACGGCAATCAGCTGCCTCTAATTGGGAACCATCAAACCAACATAGAAATATAACACCTAGAACACAAAACCCTTCTAACCAAAACTCAAACTAAACACCAGCCTGCTAAACCAGGCCTGGACGTTACACAACCTAAGTGTATGTAAACTTCCGACTTCAACTGTATGATCAGGGGCAACTCTTTTTGGGGTAAGGGGGTCCAGAGGAAGTGAAACACACAACAAGACAGTTTGGGCAAGAGAGCTTTCTCTGGACTACCTTGCATGCACTTTGTTCCATCTTCAGGATTCATAATCTTGGGTTGGTTCAAACCTACAGCATATATCCAATATAGTTTCTGAAATCAATTGAGGCATTGAACCAATACAAATAAGACAGCTAGATATACCTGCGTCAAACCCTGGGAAACTAATACTAACATTGCTATATGCTACACAATATCACAAATTATTTTACCAGACTCACAACATTTTCATTTCTAGCTGTGCCACCAAATGTTTGCGAACTATTGGTAAAGTGTACAGGTTTAGCTAATACTGTAACATTATGGAACAATGTTGTTTTAATTAAACAAATGGTTAGCAGGAGAGGCTATATGGACAATCCTGGCCTACAAAGCAATGATTTATGTCACGCAGATGAGAGCCAAGTGAACCAAATTCCACAGAGTTGTGACAGCCAAGGAGGACACTGTCCCGTTGTTTTAGCCATTCATGCTCTCCCCATTGAGTAGAATATATAACAGTGACATCTAGATGGCTACCAATATTAGTTAGTTATTGTGTAGGCTGCTATCCTACTTGAAACACTGTATAATCCTGGGAGGGGGGGAATTCGCCACTTTACTAGTTTCCACCAACGACACTGTGTTAGGCTACAGCTGACCAGTGGCACTGCACCTTAGGTCAGCAGGCACCTCAATACAATATGGTGCACTGGTCATTTGCATCAGCTTTAGCAGCTCGCGAGTACGGCCCACAACAAGGTTTATGTGGAAAACGCTGCCCTTGAATCAGAAAAAATCTTTTGAACTGCTAAAAACAAGCCATTTTCTCTGTAGTAATGGTGGCAACATAACGGTCACAAATCTGCGCTCAGTTTATTCTCTATGGCACAGCCTATAATCACAAAATCACAATATTCTCTCAGTGATGTTTTTTCTAGGTCTCACAGCTACGAGCAATTTAGAGCAGACCGAAAGCTAGCAAACGTTAGCCAGCTATCCAGCTAGGTTAGCTAAGGAAACATGCAGTAATTCAATGTTGGCTAACAATAAATATGCTTGTGAACAAGGCAAGGTACCTACCCAGCATCTGCTGAAAATATTCTTCCACTTCAAATCCGATTCAAGATTCACCCGACAGCATGAGGATGGCACCTGAAACGGATCATTTGAATCTACAGTAGACATAAGCTATCACTGTAAAGAAATACAGTATGTTAGAGTAAATTTACAGGCGGCTTCCAAATTACAGTTAATAAGAGTAATGCAGTGCAATCTACAACATGAACGCTGTAAAACACATTTACGGTATTATACTGTGCATCCGACAGTGTTTTACTGTTGAAATGACAGAAAAGTCTTACAGTGTAGCACAGCCAGGCACCGAACACAAGACATTAGCGAAAAACCAACGTTTTCCAAAAAAATCTTGCCTAGAGAAGTTCTGAGATTACTGTGTTGGTCGTTCGAAGTAAACAATGCCATTATTCAAGTTTGTGGGCACACCCCCTCTACCTAGCAGGCAGTGTCAGCATTCACTATAAATGTTGTATATTGTGGTTCACTATGTGCAGATAAAATGTGCTAGTTCTACTTTGTGGTTTGGATAATTGTGATGTTTATGATAAAAACGTAATGTTGTTAATATAGTAATGACTATATTCTGTGGTAGAGCCAGGGTGAAATTCCCCTTTAAGGGTTATTATAGGGGAGAGGAGATGCGACTGTGAAATCCATTTAGACTGTGTGTGTGTGTGTGTGTGTGTGTGTGTGTGTGTGTGTGTGTGTGTGTGTGTGTGTGTGTGTGTGTGTGTGTGTGTGTGTGTGTGTGTGTGTGTGTGTGTGTGTGTGTGTGTGTGTGTGTGTGTGTGTGTGCCTGTTTGTGCGCCTCTGTAGAGGGAAGAGTAATTCTGGCATGGGAGTAAGTTACATGGCTAACAGGGGCTTTAGCTGTGTCAGTGAGTGTTGCTGCTTTGGGGGGCAGGGGCCAGGCGAGTCCCAGGCTTGTCCTGATCCCAGGCCTCATCTGTTTAAGTGTGTGCCATCTGGAGACAGAGCTAATGACTCTACGCTAGGCCTCCCATGCTAGAGAACTTTCTCATATTCCCCTGACACTTCGCTGGCCCTGTCACACACACAGGGCTGCGTACCAACACTGTGAGGTGACATCCTCTCATTGTCTCCTTTACAAATGAAGAGCCCACTGCTATTCCCCTGACACATTGGTGGCCCTGTCACATACTCAGGACAGCATACCAATATCTGTTTTGCCTACTCATCTCCTTGCCCTTTATAATAACTGACACAATACTGTATAATGAATGGGTGTATCTCAATACTCTTAAGCGTTCTCTCATTTTTACATATGCTCAGTTTATGCAGTGTGTCACGATCTTCTATATTAGCGGACCAAGACGCAGTGATGCTTCCAGTATACATATTTATTTATTAAACGTAACTGGGAAAATAACAAACAGAACAAACGAAGATCTTAACATAGACCAATAACTTAGAAAAACACTTAAGCTATGAACAAACAAGAACCCACAAAATCCTAGTGAAAACTACAAACATAAATATGGTTCCCAATTAGAGGTAACGACACTCAGCTGCCTCTAATTGGGAACCATTTACCCAACATAGAAAATAACAAAGAAGAACAGAAAAAACCCTACACCAAAAACTAAACTAAACACGCCAGCCTGTCAACTCAGGCCTGGACGTGACACAGTGTGATGTCAATAAGAAGACAAAACAATAGATCAATACGATGCCTTAGTGAGTCAGGGATTAGTTAACTTTTAACTGACCCCAAACGTTATCTTTTTCATTGACTTCATTGTCATGACTATTTTTGTCCAGCTCCTGGGAGGTTATTACTTTCCTCTAATCTTTCTTGTCATATAAATCCCCAAAGAAAATATTTGTCACTTAGTCTAATCACTTTATATCCTGTGTATTATCCTCTATACAACAGGTAGGTCTAATCCTGAATGCTGATTGGTTAAAACCGCATTCCAGCCAGTGTCTATTCTACAAGTTACCACTGGCTAAATCTATGACATTAAAATGCCTATTTACTCCGTTCCATCTGAATGCGCAATCCACTGTCATCAGCCCAGCCAAGCAATTTATAAACTTGATCTCCACTATAAAAAGTATCTAGACATTATCTCACGTCTTTTAGAAATCATGTCCACAATATTCAGTATATTACACAAACTAGTTGGCCTACAAATCATCAATGAATAGACCGAATATAAGAGCATGAATAAATATGCCTTAAAAATGCAATTGTTTCAGTGCTTGCGGCGGCAGAGTGAAGTCAAA
Organism: Brachymystax lenok tsinlingensis; assembly: GCA_030435695.1. Taxonomy (NCBI): domain Eukaryota; kingdom Metazoa; phylum Chordata; class Actinopteri; order Salmoniformes; family Salmonidae; genus Brachymystax; species Brachymystax lenok. Next base: position 27,013,317 of record CM059808.1, on the reverse strand, counting down.
TCTAGCGTGCCATCTCTTTCTCATAAGGTGAGGTAAGAGAGATCAGGTTTCCATAGGCACATAGGAGGGAGAGCATCCCTTTTGGGAGCAGTTAAAAGTGAACTAATTCCTGACTCCCTATAGCATCTTAATTATCTGTTATTTTCTTTAAAATAGGAAATTCAAGTTTCTGTAAACAAAGTCTCAAGACGAAGACAGGTGTCATTTTACATAAATATCGTTTGACAGTAAAGTTAACATTATACATTTTCACCAATCCATCAGAACAATGACGCTACCAGAGAGGCAGGGGCCTAATGTTATGTGCAGTCAAATATTTGCAGATCAACATCGTAGGCTACGTATCCGTTGTTCCACTGTGTGTGAAAGGAAAATAAAAGACTCTCGAGGCACCAATGACACCGAGAGGTCAGCGCGCGGTTGATGAAGTGGTTTGGCGAGTGTTGACGTAGCGGAACCGCCTGCGCAAGTCTAGGGCTTTTAGACAAAGTGGTGATTGGGGCGCCGGCGTGCGCTCTGTTCATTCTTGCAAATAACCCATTGCATAAAGGACGGAAAGATTAAAGAAAAAATGAAATAGAGAAATAGAATAACAGAAAGTAGAAAGTTGTTGAGCATACTTCATTTTGTGTGAACAGCAAGGGTGTGCTCAGGATGGTGCAATGTTGCAGAACGTTGAAGATAGACATGTATTGTGTAGAACAGATGAAATTGTTTGTCACCTAGAACAGGGAATCTTGTCAGCTCTATTTGTTGCATTTATATCTGCAACATTCACCTGGTTGAAAACGCCCCAGATCACTGAGCCAAGTCCCGGTAAAGTGCAGGACAGAAGTTCAGCACCATGGACAGTTCGGCACCCTCATTAGTGCGAAGGAATAAAACAGTTGGTAAAGTGACATTCAAAACCCCCAGAGGTAAAGTCTAGAATATTTCAAAACGAGAAGAAATTTACAAGAGTCTCATTTCTTTATTCAGCTTTTTCTTTTTAAAATTAATTTTAAAAAAGTAGATTGGCAATTCACTAGCCTGCTGAAGGAAAAAGGAAGAATATAAACCTTTTTACTATGCTTAAAAGCAGGATTAGTAGTGCAATAACTAACGGTGCACTTATGACTTCATATGTGAGATATGACCAGAAATGTGTTTTAGGCTAAAGATGCTCAAAAGCCACACCAACGCAGTGACTTATACATCCCCTGGTAATAACAAGTGAGAAATGTATTTAACTTGAAAGATCTGACACAATTTACTACTTCATAGCTTTCATCCGTGGAACCCGCGTGAGGTGAGGTGTCACAGCCATAAAAAAAAGCAACGTAATTGCTGCTCGCGCGCCTACTGTGAAGGACATGGCTTGATCTGGATGTTCTCTAATCCTGCGCTAATAATCGTCAATATCGTCAATCGTCACCTGGAGCAAGTTGTTTGTGTGTGTGTGTGTGTGTGTGTGTGTGTGTGTGTGTGTGTGTGTGTGTGTGTGTGTGTGTGTGTGTGTGTGTGTGTGTGTGTGTGTACGTGCGCGCATGTGCTCGCTCTAACAAAATACAATTTGCAGTCACGTGCTGAAATTTGTGTTAAATAAATTCAAATGAATCACGAATTAAAATAAGTTACCTTCAGCATGCATGTTCATGAAAAAACATTCATAATGCATATATAAAATGTCCCCGTTACTAGTCCAAATGAAAAGCAGTATATGCGTGCTCAGATAGACGTGATTAAATGAAATAAAATATTTCAATCAGAATCTTTCAATACAGGAAGAAAAAAAAGTCTCTCCTATAACTCGATGAATCATCTGCATGTCACAAACAGGCGCTTTTCCCGCTGGGTGGAATAATCCTTTGGCGGCCTTTTGTTATTAGTTTATGGGCCATGAGATTAGATATGAATATGAAACACAGAAACACACCCGCCAACATTAATCACCCGCCAAACCTATGGGAAACACTCAAATCCCCACATCCTCCAACCCTGAGACTATACATGTATTACTAATGTGTGTGTGAGCGAAAGAGAAAGAAAGAAAGTAGCCTAACTTTTTCCAACACTATTTTTTTATATTTTTTTTGTGAACACTAAAATCCAGTATCCTATACAACGTACACGATGCTTAAACAGGGTTCCTATGGGTACATTCTGACATTTTTTTATTTTATTTTTTGCTTAGAATTTCAAAGTTGTCAGGTTCTGAAATAATTCGACTTTGAATACTTTTTATGTTTAAACTTAGATGGTCAATGCTTAATTCAATGTAAACTTTTATAGGCTATCATTTGCTTTTTGGTATTACTCTGCAGTAGCATATTGTAAAAGTATAATAACTGTCGTTTAGGCTACCCCTTCTCTTAACATGACTTTCAGATCAAGGTGAAACATGACAGAAATGTCCCGTTCAAAATATATGCAGTTAGTGACAGGTCAACAAAATATCACACCTAATATTAGATAACAAGCCTAAACAGCCTTATTGTTGCCTATTTCAATACAAATATTGTGTTCATATGTGGTTAGCATACCACCGGGGCCTCGTGGGGACAATCTACCTGCCTGCCTGTTTACACGTGCCAATACCCTCAGTTGTTTTGACAGTTACCGGCAGGGCTCCGGTCCCACCCGCGTGCCCCGAGCAGCGGAAACCCGTCACCGAATATTTCCCGCGCCAAACACCTGACAACGAAAAGATCCACTATGATAACACGCGCCTGTCAATATAGCTCGGGAGGTCAAGTTACATTTTTGCTGACGTCTGTTTGATAGGAAGGGCGATTTGAAACACATGTTAATTTATTTTGAGAGACGTCATTAAAGGCCCAGTCCAGTCAAAAACGTAATATCCTGTGTTTTATATATATATATTTCCACACTATGGTGTTGCAATAATACTGTGAAATTGTGAAAAATATTATATTTCCTTTATGATATATTATGATATATTTACTTAATTGAAATAAATTATTTGATGTAGAGATATAAACGTCTGCATTGGACCTTTAAACAATGTGAGATGGAGGTCTTTGCTTAGTTGACTGATTAAAAAAACGTGTGTGGTGATGTAAGCCTATGTATTTGCACTGTGGGAGATGTGTTTGGTTACATTTGGTTAGTCATGTCACTGCATGACATTTAAATAACCAAACAAGTTTGGGCTCACTGGCTAAACGACACTGTGTAGGCGATGCTATCAATTTTTAAATGTCTGATTTGCGTGTGTTTTGCCTGAACTGGTCAGTCTGTGTCGCTGGAGAGTGTGAAATGAAGGGACCTTATTAAAATAATGCCTCCTTATCATTCTAACTCCTTCGTGTGTGCCCATGGCACCCGTGCGCCACGCGCTCTCGCCAATGGTGATTTGGACACCGGCATGGCGCTTATGTTTTGGTTGCTGACTATCTGTATTGTGACATAAACCTCATTGACAGAGGCCACCTCACATTTCCCATGAACATATTTCTCCAACTAATGTGTCCTTCAAATAAAAGTTAGGCTATCACAGTAGCGTAAAAAGAAGAACACGTTTCTCACAGACGCCTAATAAAACGTACTACTTTTTCATTTTCATTACACGAATTCTTCCAAAAACATTTTCAACGAGCTGTGGATCGGGGGAGTATAGAAGGGCAGCCCTGACTGTCCAGAGAGAGAGAGAGAGAGAGAGAGAGAGAGAGAGAGAGAGAGAGAGAGAGAGAGAGAGAGAGAACAGGAGAGGAGCTCACGGCTCCGTCCTATAACCGCGCAAAATGACGCCTTCCCATCCCCAGTTGCATTACCCCTCTCTCTGTCTCTCCCTCTGTCTGCACCAGAAAGCACCTGCAGGCATCTCCAATCCCGAAGCCCGAAACCCTAAAGTTATTTTGAAGCCCCCCGACGCAAAGCACTGCTCGAGACCCGAAGCAATCACCGCCCCGGCTGACTCACGCTCAGAGCAACAGAAGAAAAAGCCACCACCAACCCCAAAACCCCAGCTCCACTCCTCCCGCTGCCGCCCAGTCCAGTAATATAATACTCAGAAGTGACGCCAAGCGAGCATGTGAGTAACTAGGATAATTCCTTTTATGGTTTGCGACGGTTGGTATGCGGAGTCCGATGATGCTAAGTGAGGGAGTGAGTTAGTCAAGCCCATATGTTTGTCAGAGTTGGCGTATTTATTTTTTTACATCAACATGGGGCTGATTAGTTCACCACGGCATCACAGCCTTGCCAAAGGCGCACATAGTGTACCCATACTCGCGCGCACAGTCACGCACGCGCAGTGACACACACACAAACACACACACAAACAGTAGAAGTAGCCTGTAAGTACAACAACACGCAGCAATAACTAGGCTTATCTATTTTTTTTCGGGGGTGGGTGTATTCTGAAAAGTAAAGAAAATATAACATATTTTTTACACAAAATAATGCTTTACAGAAGACTAGACCTATAGGCCTATATTAAACTCAACGGAGCAGGCTAGTTCAAATGTTGACTTGCCTTAATCGATCAGCTCGTGCGGTCAGGAGCGTGCCTGCTGCGTGCAGCTTTTGGAAATTTATACATTTGCTTTCGAACGCCATTGAATTATCTCGCAGGTTGCATTAATCCGGGTGATTACGTTTGATTTAATTTTCAGAATAATTAAAGTGAACCATCACTAAAATTAAAAAGGGTGGAGTGAGAGGGGGTGGCAGGACGTGCGTCAGATGAAAGCGGCTGTTGTGGTATTTGTGCACGGGATGACTCCAGCTCAGCGCTCGCCGCCCGAATCCTGATTAAGTGATTAGATTGATAGGTGGAAGGGCCGGTAGACAGAAATGATTAAATTAGCATATCACAAATGCCTCGTGTGACGCCGAAATCCTGGTCGCCTGCTGTGGCGCAAGCCGCTCTGTTGCGGGTGGTGTGGCTGTGAATTCCCCAACCCCGAGATTAAACGTTGTAAGAAGACACAATATCTGCATTAGGTGGCAGCAAAGATACAGTACTCTCCAGAGAATGCATTTCCCATGGGACATATTTCAAATATATCCTCATACTATTCTGTATGCAAAATAACACCTCCAACTTCAAAATGTACTATATAAATACTATATTATTTAAAATTACACATTTACACGAGGAAAACATTTGAAAACAATATGAAGGCAAAATAGGCCTATTCATGATTGAAGCAGTAGACTACCCAGCCAGGTCGTTCAAGATTGACGTCAAAATGTGATGTCTATCCATGTCATTCGAAGTGTGAGCTCTACCGTTTTATTGTGCAGATTGCAGAATCCCGTTGTCCTATGAGTTGACGGGGGAGAAATAGGTGTGTACAGTTAACTAATCGAATCAAACGTGCAGTGCGCTTTGCATGTTAATGCGGTGGCATGTCAATACCATTTCAAGGTGTCAGCTCCCTGATACAGAGATGGATGGCTCCACACTTCAATCCTCCACAGCTGCAAGTGAAACCAGCTTTTCTTAAATAGAAAACTTCAATACCTATTCCGACGAAGGGCTGCGACTGACAGAACGCTATAGCCGCCTGACCTCAAAGGCAAATTGCGAAACATTTATGTTGTTGTTTTTAATCGAGAGTTTTATACTGTAACATTAGATTGGCAAACGTGTAATGCATCGTAGGAACACGGTGAGTACTTGAAATCAAAGTGCAGGCCTAATGCCACGCAGAGGACAGTGTGTATTTTAGGTTCACGAGCCATAAGAGCATGTCAATAGTAATGGACTTAAACGTAGGCCTATCATCGCTTTTCCAACACAACAATTAGCTAGTAATTCTTACATTGATTCTTGTGAATACAAATATATAAAGATAATAGATCAGTCCACATTTGAATGGAAACTCAAAACTACACGGGCTTTTTAACGTTCATGTAAATATATGGGTTGCATTTGGTCCATTTCAGAGGGATGCATGCGTCAGTTTGTCATAGGGTGTTTACAGGCGGAGCTGTCCATGGTGCTGAAGGCATCTCCTAAACTGGCGTTCAGGAGGGCGCAACATTATGTAGGCTCTTAACGTTGCTGATAGAAATACCAGGAATAGAGCTGACACAATGCCCTACTCTACTTGACAGAGAGGCCTGTCTGTTCAACACAATATATTTCCAACTGAACGTTCCACCACGTTGTGCTCTGCTGAACACTGCCCCTGAGCATCAGCTGTTAATATGCGTTAACTTGGCTTGCACTGAAGTAACAATGCCAATAGGCTACCGACCAACACAGATCAATTTTCAAATACATCTAAAATCGTTCAATATTATCTTAGCCCAGTCCTAAAAAACAATCACCACCCCAAAAGACATGCATGTCTATTGTGTGTGTGAGAATAGTGTATTGGTGTCCAGAGCAGTGTAATAGTCTAGTATTGGATAGGGGTCCTTATTTACCCCTTAATGCACTTCTACTCCTAGTGTCTATAACAGTTGCTACTGTGTTCATTCTCATCATCGCTCTCTCTTTTCATCAATACCAGCCAAGCAGTTTTATACTGAACAAAATGTAAACGCAACATGTACAGTGTTGGTCCCATTTTTCATGAGCTGAAATAAAAGCAGAAATGTTCCATCTGCACAAAAAGATAATGTGGCAGTACATCCAACGCCAGCCCAGGACCTCCACATCCGGCTTCTTCACCTGCAGGATCGTCTGAGAAGGGGAAGGGGGGATGCTGAGGAGTTTTTCTGCCTGTAATAAAGCCCTTTTGTGGGGAAAAAATAATTCTGATTGGCTGGGCCTGACTCCCCAGTGCGTGAACCTGGCTCCCAAGTGGGTGGGCCTATGCCCTTCCAGGCCCACCCATGGCTGCGCCCCTGGCCAATCATGTGAAATCCATAGATTAAGGCCTAATGAATTTATTTAGACTGATTTCCTTCTATGAACTGTAACACAGAAAAATCTTTGAAATTGTTGCATGTGGCGTTCATATTTTTGTTCTGTATAATTTCCTTTTGAAGACTTAAATGAGACATGACATCCTTTAGAATGAATAGCACATAGTGTATCTCCAGGAGGGAACTGATTCTCCTAGCGCCTACTTTCTCTCTGCTTTTGGGATGATTTACCAAATAAATAAAGAAACGATACAATTAGTCTTAAGTGTAATAAATTAGTCATAATTTCAATCAGCAGGATATTAACAGGATTAATATTCATGGTTTAGGTCATGGAAATATATTTCCTGCAACTCCATTATTAGAGCCAAGGCATAAATAAACTGTCATGGAGATCCCAGGGGGCGATATCATTACAGCGTAAACAAAGCACACTCTGTAGCCATGACACTGAATAGTGACAAGATGGTAGGGGGCAGAGAATTGTCTGCGTACAGGGAGAGTAGGGGAGTGTGTGTGTGTGTGTGCTAATCCAGGGGGTAAGGTGTGTTTGGGGATGTCTAGGGTGTCATCCCCGAGGGACAGATACATGGCCAGGGCACTTGAGGAATGGACAAAGTGGAGCGTTAACACTGGGCTCCTGTCTCATCTCTCCAAGCCAAGCTACTGTGGATCTAGAACAATACTGGACCTTCTATATCTGTCTGTACACCCTGTACTGGTGTCAGTCAGCAACAGTCCCCTTCCCCTCTCTCTCTCTCTCTCTCTCTCTCTCTCTCTCTCTCTCTCTCTCTCTCTCTCTCTCTCTCTCTCTCTCTCTCTCTCTCTCTCTCTCTCTCTCTCTCTCTCTCTCCTGGTGCTTTCGTTCATTCTCTGAAGCTATAACCTGTGTGACCTCTCAGTCCCAGTCCTATAGATGTCTCAGAGTCTGTGACTTTCCTCCAAGTCTCCGTCCTGTAGAAGTCTTAGAGTCTGTGACTTTCCTCCAAGTCCCAGTCCTTTAGAAGTTTAGAGTCTGTGACTTTCTTCCAAGTCCCAGTCCTGTGTGACCTCTCAGAGTCTGTGACTTTCCTCCAAGTCCCAGTCCAGTAGAAGTCAGAGCTAGAGAGATAGAGCGCCATGCCACAGATATGAGCAGCTTTTCCCCTTCATCAGCACTAAAGTGTATGTGTGGATCCTGTTGCGTGCGAGTCCTCCAGTCCTCCATCTGTGTCTCTGTGACATTGATTATTGGGGTCAAATTAGGAGCGGGTCTGTTGTTGGGAGGCAGGTTACCGCGTCCTCCTCCTGTTCTAAGGAAGGAGTGACACCTTCCGCACCCAGCTGTACCATTACACTGAACTGTACTGGTGCCGGGAGGTTTAGAGAGCACAGATCTAAATTCACTGGCGCTCTGAGAAGTTGGAGGAATTAGTGTTGGCTTTCAATAGTTGGTGATAGTTCTGTTGTGATATCTTTCACATCCTGTCCTAGTCCCCTTTGGGTCGCAGTACTTTATCTGCTAAGAATAACATCATGCAAGCAGATAGTAAGGTTTAGATTTGATTCATCTCTCTCCGATATTATACCTAGCTGAATTACATTATACTGTCAATCTATAAAGCAACATTTAACACAATAATATAAATGTATGAATACTTGAAAAATGAATTGTACTGCAATGTATGTGTACAAGTTAATGTGACGGTAATGTAAAAAACCTGTAGCAAAGATGACTAGTTATTGTACTATATCCACTTTCTTTTATGACATACTGTTTCCATCTGCGTCAAAAGAGAAAAAAACACTGTTTTATAATAATAATGAATTGGGGGGTTAGAATGCCCTTTTCTCTTATGCAAAAATGACATCCGATATCAAACTGAACCTGAATGAATCATGATGCCTCAGTAGACCAATCATTTTCATCAGAGAAAATGAACAATTTGAAAAAAGCATACTAAGATATTTTATTGGCATTATAATGATGGAGAGATACATTTTTTCTAGCCTTTTGATGAAACATTGAAGACCAAATTGAAACAAAAAAAAACTGGAGCACAAAAAACTAAATTAAGGGAAGAACCAAATACCAACTATAGTGAGAAAATATTCTAGCCATAACCATTCCCAATTATTATTAATTATTAATTAAAAATCTCAAAAACAACTTTCTATTGCTGCGTTTGAACATTTATCCTTAGGCACTGAAGGCAGATGTTTATTCCCATCTGCCATCCCAGTTCACAACAAAACCGAAATCTACTTGAAGGTGACAGCGTTCACTGTTGTCCCTAGTGGCCGGTTTCCACTTAATCTCCCGACGTACTTAGAAATGGATGGACGTCGAATACTGACTTGTATCACTTATGACCTGGCTGGGAATTCTACCTCCTTTCCTCTCAAAAACGATTCTAATTGATCTAATCTGTGATAAGCTACTGCTGATGCTGGCATTTACATAGGGAATCAATGGAAGCTTCTTTATCAATGCATTGCTATAGGCAAACTGTGGCTTTCCCTTTGCCCTAGTTGTATAGATTGATTATCTGCATGTCCCTTCTTTAGATCCATGTGTGTCTGTTTTACTACATAGAGACAAGGGATAATAGTGTGTGTGTGTGTTTGTGTGCGTGTTTTCCTACACAGACACCGTGGATTAATAATACACACAATGAGCCTGGTAGGCTTAGGATCAAATATGCACTGATATCCTGCAGGGCCGGCAGAAAGGTGCAGTAACATGCACCTCATCAGGACGAGCGTGTGTGTGTGTGTGTGTGTGTGTGTGTGTGTGTGTGTGTGTGTGTGTGGGTGTCACTGTTACTGTAAAACAGAAGGCGCTCATTCTTTACCAACTTACTGGCTATGTGTGTGTGTATGTTTGTTCACTGATTGGTATCTGAATAGAAGTACAATGTACAGAGTAGTAATAGGTGGAATAATGAAAGTCATTCTCTACATTGCCGGTGAAGTTGTCACACATTTGTAGCAGTTTTGTGATTCGGAATGAGCACTCACCCCCAGTGTTGATTGTGTAGGGGTTCTCTTGCACTGAATCTGAAAGGTCTCCCTCGACTCTCTTGGACTAGGAGGTACATATACTCCCATCTCTGACCGACCTTAGCTTAAAGGATTTGGAGAAATATAATGCACAAAACAGTTACTTAATTAGAAAAAACACATCAACAACAACAAAAAACATAATCATAAATGTGAACTGCAACTGCTATTATGCTGTAGAACTATCCCAGTATTTGTTAAAATCATCAATTGTATTTTCAAATCATCAGTCATTATTGTGATTGGGGATATGCTCAGCTCCATTCACCTTTGCTTCTGTTCGTTTGGTTGAAGTATTTTGCTTATTAACTTTTTATTTCATATTTAGTTTACATGTTCTGCTAATGTTTATGCATTTTTTGGTAATTTAAAACCATTAAGTACTCACTTAATTAATCGCCACCTCACTGTTACTGTGGTCGCGTCACCGTGCTCAGACGTTACGTGCATCAACCAACGGTTGCGTAACATGTCATTGACTTTCCTGTTGGGCACCAGAATGCTTTAACACATGATGTGGTTAGATGATGTGTAAAATACCTATCCAGGCATTATAATATTTGGCATGCATCAGCAACGTCTGAGCAGGGGAACACATCCAATGTTTCCCGAGTTTTTCCGACATGTGCTTCCAGGTCCTTGGGGGAGAGGATGCGCCAATTGGATGCCCATTCAAAAGGCTCCAATCTATTAAATCTATTAACTGGAAACTTAAAAATCAAACAGTAATCTGCACTGCTCTGTCATGTCGTCAATAAGGCAGCATGTTGCATCATTCAGAAATGTACAACTTCTCTTTTCCCCAAAATATTTTTGAATTTTCAAACTAGTTTTCTTTGAGAGGGCAGATAAAGCGCTTTTATCAAAAGCAATCACTTTTACATGTGAAAACACAGAATCCTACTCATTACTCCACAAGCTTAAAAAACCTCTCAGGGATTGCTGGGGCGCTAGCGCCCCAATCCCGACACTACCAGGTGAAATGTAAGGCGCCAAATTCAAAATCCAAAAGTTGAATTATTAAACATCCACCAATATACAAGTGTTCCATACTCATCAAAAGCTCTGTTTCTTGGCAATATCACAGCGTTGTCAGATTTCAAAAAGGCTTTATGGCGAAAGCAGCACATTTGATTGTTTGAGGGTAGCACCTCACATATTTTTCCCATAGCCATGAATCGATTAGCCATCATGGCACACACATAACACATTTCACAGCGAAAACAAATCAATTACCTGTTGAAGAACTTCTGCTGAGGTCATCCTAAGTGTCCAATGAAGACAATCCATGGTTCTTTTGTTAGAAAAAGTAATGTATTTTATCCATAAATCCTCCATTTGGTTCGCGCGTTATAATCAGAAACGACAGCCTCCACTCCTCCATTGAAACGTGACGCAAACTCGTTCATCTTATACCTATAAACTTGTCCAAAAACAATCAAACATAGTTTTAAATGTATCCTTAGGAACACTTTTACGCATATTTACTATTATAAATCAACCGGAATATAAACTGATCGATAAAGACGGTAAAAAAGACACTGCGCGCCTTGTCGGGAACGCGCACTGGGTACTGTTGACATAAAAAGGTCACTTCCTGGTTTGCTCTTCTTCTCTGGTCTAATTCATCCAAATTATAAATTTACACTGTCTCGAGACTGTTGACATCTAAAGGAAGCGATGGGTACTGCATTCATATGCCCTTATATGGTCATTTTCATGAGGGAGGGGTTCCAAATGAGCAATGTGTCAAAATCACTTTTTCCAGGACAGAAATTCCTCGGGGTTTCGCCTGCCATATGCGTTCTGTTTTACTCACAGACAAATGGTTAACACTTTTGGAAAATTCAGAGTGTTTCCTATCCAATGGTACTAAATATGTGCATATCCTATTTTCCGGGCCTGAATGGGAGGCATTTTACTTTGGGCATGCCAGGCTCTCCAAAACGGTCACCTCATGAGCCGATCCCTAACAAGTTAATTTGTGTCACTTTTGTTTTTTGCTGACTTCCCCGTCAGTTCTTGACTGGGAGGCAGCCCCGGTTCCAAAACTAATGCAATCACTTTTCACCCGGCGCAAACTACGCCTACCCTGGCACCTGGGCTAGCTTCATTGAATCCCCTCCTTCTCAAGCAGCTCAATGGTAAACAGCTGACCCACTGGGCAACAACTGATTGAATCATTTCAACAAAAAGATCTATGTGATGACGTTAAATCAACGTTGAAAACTAATTGGACTTGCAAAAAGTCATCAACATAATAGCATTTTATATTTTTTTCACCAAACTTTTAACCTAAATCCAATGACATGGTGAATTCTTTGGTTGATTTCACATTGAATAGACGATAGTTGACGACTCAACCAAATGTAAATAAAAACTAGACGTCGAACTGACATCTGTGCCCAGTGGGGTAGGCCTAGTTCACTGAAGCAAATTAGTGTTTTCTATATGTAGCTTTTCTTATTTTTCCTGGATCAGTTTATATATTCAAGTGAAAGTTTGGCTAGGATAGACTGCTGGAACACATTGCTGTGAATAAAACACCTAACTTTACCTGAAAGACTACTACCGGTAAAGGCTTCACCAGGCCTGATAAACATTCAATATGTTGAAATACATAGTAGGCCTATTAGACCACTCTTGGCGGAAAAGCAGTTTTCTTCTTCTTACAATGTAGCATTCCATCAGTGAGTAGCCTTGTGAAGATGATAATACCTGGAAGTGAAAAAGTTGACTCAAGTCACTGGTTTTGATCACCAGTTTTGACTGCCATGGCTCTGGTTCTGACCGGCTTGTGTCCCTCACCTCATATCCAACTGGGCAAGGCGCTGCATACACAGTACTGACCCATAAGGTAATAAGCCATTACTAAGCTTTCTCCTTAGTTTTGACCCGAATATGAATCTTACTATGAACCTCTGTAAGTATATGCTATTCATTCTCAACGCATCACCCTCAAACAGGCTATGTGCAAGAAGAAAAAATGGAAAAGGTGATTTCTGTATTTTGCACAAGCCTCAGGTAGTCACAGACTGTAAAAAAAAGAAGATATTGTTGGTAATTCACCAGTATGACAAGGTACATATGTAGGCTACTGGCGGTGCTTTTGGCAGCAACACTTGTCTGCAAATATCCCACCTCTCTCATTTTTTCTAACTTCAATTGAGGTGTGCTGCATATTTTTCAGTGGGAGACTTGTCCTTGAGATGCTTTCTAACGCTGATATGAGGACACGGACTGTGGCAGGCTATAATCGATTCATCCTGTTTGTATTTAGCCTACTGAGAAACTGTTCTATTGGTTTCAGGTGACCGGTTTCATATTGTGCATTCGCCGCCACGTGGAGTTCTATCTGTCTGTCAACGGGAGAGAGAGAGAGCTAGAGAGAGAGATGGACATGAAGGAAGGCGGGGGTGTTATTGTAGCCTACTGTCTTTGATGGGGGTATGGGGTACGGAAGGCCAGAGAGGACATATGAATAAAAATTAAAAAGGTCATAGTTATGTCGAGATCATAACTTATTTATCTCATGATTACGACATAACAAAAGCTGTTTTGTAGAGATCACGAGATAATCAACAGTACCATACACTATCCATTCATTAGTTTGGATGCATGATAACCACCTCATCAAGTAGCCCTTTGGCTGCATTGATCGCAATACACTTGTGGGGCCCTGAAATATGATACATGATGCCTCCAAGACCAGCCAATCGCATGCAAGGAGCAAAGCAGCTAACTTAGCTAGTCTTGTTAGCTCGCTAGCAAGCTAGCTTGTTATTTATGCTGGTTGTTAGCTTGCATAATTGATATGTGTATAATTATAAGGGACACTTCATGTTTTGTGGATAATATTTAAATTTACAGAGTGGCTGAGTTCCATTCCTGACAGGCTGATCACATTCAATAAGTCAGGATGCTGCCTCGTAAACTGTTTTATAGGTAATGCTCCTTGCAGGCAGATTAGCTGTCAAAGTGCTTTATAGGAAGATGCATATCTGATCCAGGGGGTGAGCTCTATTCCTGGCAGGCTGATCACGTTCAGTAGAAGCCTCAGAGGCTGATGTTAGGATGCTGCCTCGTAGGCTGTTTCATAGGTAAGGCTCCTTGCAGACAGCCTAGAAGGCAGCATCCTGACATATCAGCCTCTGAGGCTGCTGTTGAATCTTTTCACCCGCCAGGAAAAGAGTGCACCCACTCTTGATCATATATTTAATGGACTGACTGCTAATCTGCCTGCAAGGAGCTTTACCTATGAAACAGCCAACGAGGTAGAATCCGGACTCAGCCTCTGACTCTCTTATTGAATGTGATCAGCCTGTCAGGAATGGAGCTCGCACACTCTCTAAATGTAAATATTACATTATTTAAATATTGAAGTGTCCCTTACACATATCCGTTATGCAAGTTAACAACCGGAATAGATAACAAGCTAGCTAGCTATCTAGTTAACAAGACTACCTAGCTAACAAACTATCTAGCTATCTAGTTAACAGGACTACCTAGCTAACAAACTATCTAGTTAACAAGACTACCTAGCTAACAAACTATCTAGCTATCTAGTTAACAGGACTACCTAGCTAACAAACTATCTAGCTATCTAGTTAACAAGACTACCTAGCTAACAAACTATCTAGCTATCTAGTTAACAGGACTACCTAGCTAACAAGCTATCTAGCTATCTAGTTAACAAGACTACCTAGCTAACAAGCTAGCTAGCTATCTAGTTAACAAGACTACCTAGCTAACAAGCTATCTAGTTAACAAGACTACCTAGCTAACAAGCTATCTAGTTAACAGGACTACCTAGCTAACAAGCTATCTAGCTATCTAGTTAACAGGACTACCTAGCTAACAAGCTATCTAGCTATCTAGTTAACAAGACTACCTAGCTAACAAGCTAGCTAGCTCGCTCGCTCACAAGACTAGCCAAGTTAGCTGCGTTGTTGCTTGCATGCGATTGACTGTTGTCTTTGGGGGTTGCACACAGCATGGGAGACAGTGTTCTCCTGTCAGACATCATTCAGGGTTTAAATGCCTCACGAGAGCTTAGCTCTCCCACAAGCTATTAGCTCAAGGTAAGGGAAATTTAGCTTGCTAACATTCTAACTTAGAAACTGATAATGAGCTACAAACACAAATGAAAGCATGATGTTAGCATGAAATGTACCATTCCTTAGTGTAGCATTCAATAAAAACGTATGTGCCGCCTCAGCCATACTGTCAATCCACTCCCATTTATAGAGTTTCTCAACATCTCGACAAAACAGCTTTGTTATGTCGTGATCATAAGAAAATCATCTTGTAATCTCGACAAAACACTTTTTGTTATGTTGCGAACATAATAAAATCATGTCGAGATATGTCGAGATCATGAGATAAATAAATTGTGATCTCGACACAACGAGGGAATGTTTTTTTGATTCATATATCCCCTCTGGACCATCTCGATCCCCACCCACATCATTCAGTATATGGTTAGGGAAGCAGATCAAGCATACAGCAGTTTCAAACCCAAATAGAATTGTGAACAATATTGATACTCGCCATAAAGTATACAAAAAATAAACTGTATCGATATAGTGTTTCCAATTAACAGACCTACTAAATCTACCTCTGATAGCTACGCTATCTGGTTTGCTGAAATTTCAACAGTAGTACTCTTTATAGTAGTCTAGCCTATGATAATACAATACCCTACCCTCCTCTCCCAGTGTGTAATAGCCAACAGGGAAACACTGCTGATGTGGAAAAGAAGCAGAACAAGCAGCAGTGGGCAATGCAGGAAACAGGAAACACATCCCCCTCTTTCAATAAACGTTTGTTTCTTTGTTTGTTTATCGAAATCCTTTTCTGAATTCAGCGGGGGGACATTTTTCACGTGAGACAGCTAGACTTAGGGGACCGAGTAGCGCTCAGTAGACTGAGACTTCCTCTCCGGTCCTGTCCTGTCCCAGTCCTCTCTCTCTCCCTCTCTCTTCCCTGAAATGTGATGCTGGTGCTTTTCAGTAAAGCAGGCTGTTTTCTGCAGGCTTGCACTAGGAGCCTGCCGGGAGCCAATTCTGTGTAGAGTGTGTGTGTGTGTGTCAGTGTGTGTACCAGTACACAGGCAGGGGAAAGAGCCGTCAGTTTATCCAGCACTCCTTTATCTCTCTATTTCCCCCTCCCTCTCTCCCTCCTTCCCTCCCACAAACCACACTCGCCAAGATAGAGGTCCCGCTTGGCGGTACACAGAGAACCACTCAGCCCCTGATCCAGAGACAGCAGACGGAGAGAAGAGAGGGAGAAACGAGAGGACGAGAAATAGAGCAAGCGTCACATTCAGCCTTGTTGTGGCTGCAGCGACAGAGAGGAGAACGAGAGAGAGAGAGAGAGAGAGAGAGGGGGAAGACGACAGACGAGTGTGTCCTTGAAAACTGCACCACAACTCTTTCAAGAAAGCCGGGAATACTGTGAGTAACGTGCACCTCATCAGGGCAAGCGTGTGTGTGTGTGTGTGTGTGTGTGTGCGCGCACGTGTGTGTCTGTACATGCCTGTGTGCGTGCCTGTGTCTGTTTGTCTGCGTGTGTTTGTGTACAAATGTGTGTGTGAGTGTGTAGTGGTAAACCTGCTGCTCCTCCTCTGACCTGCCAAGCTGGGAGTGCTTGCTGTTGGATGTGCTACTATTGTTTCACTGCCTAGATGCTCATGACGGGATTATGGACAATACAAAACGCTGTATGGTTCAGGAGAAGCTGCCAAACTTGGTGTGTGTGTGTGTGTGTGTGTGTGTGTGTGTGTGTGTGTGTGTGTGTGTGTGTGTGTGCGTGTGCGTGTGTGTACAGTACAATGTGAGCAGTTTAGTACCATCTCTTTTGAGTAGTTTTGTAATATGGTTTGTGATTGTGAGCTTACTAGTAGTTGAACTATAGTGTTCATATTTAATCATCTGTTGGCACTCTTATTATAGCCAGTGTGCAATATTCTTACATACAGTATGTCACACAAGTGTATCCCTTATCCGATTACTACATGCCAACATATTAACCTTACAATATACAGTATCCAGTATATATGGTCTTAATTCTAGAAAAATACTATTTAGATATGCAAACCCATAAATACAACATTTCTTCTGTGAACATCAGTGGTCAGCCTCAGAATCTAGCCAATGTTTGTTGTGTATATTTAGAATATCAGCAGCTTCTCTGGAGCGATGTGATGTGGGGCCGTTTTCACCAGCCAATTGAGGTCACTCACTCAATAATTTAAAAAGTCAGTGGTCATCGGCCACATCTTTGGCCCATTCACAGTGAGCTGTGCTAGGCCAGATACACAGTGAGAGGGTGGGTGTCTGTAGCTAGCTGGTACACCACAGCAAGGCCACTTCTATTGAGGGGTAAGCAGGAATGATATCTGGAGAAATTACACCTCTTGTTTAAGTGAATGAATGTGTGTTTATTGCATTCTCATTGATACTACAGAATTCAAAATTAATCAGGATAGCTGAACCGCTATACTTACAACGACAGTACTAAGAATCCAAATGTATATTCTGAATGGTTGAATGGAGGGCTTGGAGGAAGCAACATGGCGTCCTAGCTCTGAAGTTGGCCAAAATCTCTATATTCTATATCACTGTTCCCTCTGCTAACTTACCTCACAATGGGGTCTTCTGCTATGGATGAATATGTTTTCTTGGGTGTATCCTCTGTGTCTATTTCTGCACTGAGACATAGCTGCCCCTAAATGCTGATCTATGGTCAGTTTTGCATCTCCCCCCTCTAATGGTTCAGTTTATGTTTTGAAGAGGGTAAGCTGATCCTAGATCAGTGCCTAAGGGTAGGTTCCAGCTCGAGGCCTGTATGACGTGTGTTCCTATTAATACCCATGCAGAGGGAGAGATGCCACTGGCTGTCCACTGACACACACACACACACACACACACACACACACACACACACACACACACACACACACACACACACACACACACACACACACACACACACACACACACACACACACACACACACACACACAGAGAGAGAGAGACTGTTAATCAGAGATCCACAGCCCTTAGGCAGCTGCAGTCCTCTCCCAGTGATGTAGGCAGTGACATCACGTCAAGCAGGAAGTGGATTTTAGAAGGAATCATTGCGATCTGAAGCAAGCCGAGCGGGACGTTATTTCTTACTTCCTTCCTTTCGTTGTCTTTATCTATCCTTCTGTGTCTCTCTCTCTCCTGCTCCATCTCTCGCTCTTTCGCTGAGTATTAGCGAAAGTAACTATTTGGGATCTTTCTCCGATTGTTTGAAGTCGTGTGTTTGTCCAGTCTATCTCTCTGTTCTCTCTAAGCCTGTATTTACTTCTAATCCAGGCTTTGCTTCTGGCAACGAAAACCAAGTCAAATCCTGTAGACTTAGACCCAGGCTGATCCAATCATTAGTATTCCACTGCCATAATGTAGCCATCAACTTCAGGTCCCTTTCTCCTCCCCCTAGTCAAAATGTATTCCTGTGCATGGTGAAGTGTGTGTGTGTGTGTTTGTGTGTGTAGTACAGCAGGATTTGACTGCTGTGCATTAATGCAGCGGGATAGACCTGCGTTTGATTTTCTTTCCTATGAAGTCACCCATCATCTTAATGACATGACCAGAGCTGGTCAGATCTGCATGAATTCATTGGCTTGAATAGAACCATTTAGAAGATTTATTCCATGGATTAGTGGTGCTCTGGATTAAACCACATTCTTTTTCTCCCCGTCCAGTCTCCTGTGAGGGACCACTTTTAGTTCTCAGTTCCAAGTACGCTTTTAAGCTGTTAAGTGTAGGATTATTACCATGGGATGCAGTTCTTAGTTCCAAGTAAGCTAACATTAAATCCAGACATATTGTGTGCATTTACACTCTATTACTCTATGTTTTGCTACGTCTCGCTATGTTTCGCTGTTTCGCTAGCACAGACTTGAATATGTTCCGGGATTCATCCAATGGCATTGATGAATTTGTCACCTGCTTCATTAATAAGTGCATTGCCGACGTCGTCCCCACTGTAACCGTACGTACATATCACAACCAGAAGCCATGGATTACAAGCAACATCCACACTGAGTTGAAGGCTTGAGCTTCCAGAGCTTCCAATCTTGCTACGCCATTCAGACGAAACATCAATCAGGAAAAGGGTCAATACAGGACCAAGATCGAATCCTACTGCACCGGCTGTGATGCTCGTCGGATGTGGCAGGGCTTGCAAACTATCACGGATTACGAAGGGTAACCCGTGGTGCTCACATCTGTAGCCATGAATTGTTTTGAAAGGATGGTCATGGCTCACATCAACACTATCATCCCAGACACCCAGGACCCACTCCGATTCACATGCCGCCCCAACAGATCCACAGATGACACAGTCTCTATTGCACTCCACATGAATGTGTAACGAGGGCCAGCCAACGAGAGCATGCGGGCCGCAGTGGTGGGTGGTATATGGGGCTTTGGTGACAAAACGGATGGCACTGTAAAAGACTGCATCCAGTTTGCTGAGTAGAGTATTGGAGATTATTTTGTAAATTACATCGTCGAAGTCGAGGATCGGTAGGATAGCCAGTTTTACGAGGGTATGTTTGGCTGCGTGAGTGAAGGAGGATTTGTTGCGAAATAGGAAGCCGATTCTAGATTTAATTTTGGATTGGAGATATTTAACATGAGTCTGGAAGGAGAGTTTACAGTCTAGCCAGACACCTAGGTATTTGTAGTTGTCCACATATTCTAATTCAGAACCGTCCAGAGTAGTGATGCTAGTCAGGCAGGCGGGTGCGGGTAGCGAATGGTTGAAAAGCATGCATTTGGTTTTACTAGCGTTTAAGAGCAGTTAGAGGCCACGGAAGGAGTGTTGTATGGCGTTGAAGCTCGTTTGGAGGTTTGTTAACACAGTGTCCAAAGAAGGGCTAGATGTATACAGAATGGTGTCATCTGCGTAGAGGTGGGTCAGGGAATCACCCGCAGCAAGAGCGACATCGTTGATATATACAGAGAAAAGAGTCAGCCCGAGAATTGAACCCTGTGGTACCCCCATAGAGACTGACAGAGATCCGGACAACAGGCCCTCCGATTTGACACACTGAACTCTGTCTGAGAAGTAGTTGGTGAACCAGGCGAGGCAGTATTTTGAGAAACCAAGGCTGTTGAGTCTGCCGATAAGAATACGGTGATTGACAGAGTCGAAAGCCTTGGCTAGGTCAATGAAGACGCTGCACAGTACTGTATTTTATCGATGGCGGTTATGATATCGTTTAGTACCTTGAGCGTGGCTGAGGTGCACCCGTGACCAGCTCGGATACCGGATTTCACAGCGGAGAAGGTACGGTGGGATTCGAAATGGTCAGTGATCTGTTTATTAACCTCTTAAGCATTCTCAAGTACCAGTGGGTCGCTAGCGGGCTCATCCCGACACTACCAGCGAAAATCTAAAGCGCCAAATTCAAAATCCGATAGTTGAATTATTAAACATCCAGCAATATACAAGTGTTCCATACTCATCAAAAGCTCTGTTTCTTGGCAATATCACAGCGTTGTCAGATTTCAAAAAGGCTTTACGGCGAAAGCAGCACATTCATTTGTTTGAGGCTAGCACCGCACATATTTTCCAATAGCCATGTATCGATTAGCCATCATGGCACACACATAACACATTTCACAGCGAAAACAAATCAATTACCTGTTGAAGAACTTCTGCTGAGGTCATCCTAAGTGTCCAACGAAGACAATCCATGGTTCTTTTGTTAGAAAAAGTAACGTCTTTTATCCATAAATCCTCCATTTGGTTCAGCGTTATAATCAGAAACGACAGCCTCCACTCCTCCTTTGAAACGCAGCGCCAACTCGTTCAAATTATACCTATAAACTTGTCCAAAAACAATCAAACATAGTTTTAAATGTATCCTTAGGAACACTTTTACGTATATTTACTATTATCAATCAGCCGAATATAAACTGAACGCTAAAGACGATAAATAAGGCACTGCGCGCCTTCTCGTCTTGTAGCGCAATCTGAAGAGTTTTCAGAACGTGGTGTCCCCATGCCATGCTGTTTATCAATGGTCTAAATTAATCCAAGATGGAGTAAAACACCGTCTCGTGGTTGATGACATCATAAGGAAGCGACGTGCACTGCATTCATATGCCTATATATGGTCATTTTCGATAGGGAGGGGTTCCAAAATGAGCAATGTGTCAAAATGACTTTTTCCAGGACAGAGATTCCTCAGGGTTTTGCCTGCTATATGCGTTCTGATTGACCCACAGACAAATGGTTAACAGTTTTGGAAAATTCAGGGTGTTTCCTATCCAATGGTACTAAATATATGCATATCCCATTTTCTGGGCCTAAATGGGAGGCATTTTACTTTGGGCACGCCAGGCTCTCCAAAACAGTCACCTCTGCTGCTGGTACTTGTGAGGTTTTAACTTGGCTTTCAAAGACTTTAGAAAGGCAGGGCAGGGTGGATATAGGTCTATAACAGTTTGGGTCTAGTGTGTCACCCCCTTTGAAGAGGGGGATGACCACAATAGCTTTCCAATCTTTAGGGATCTTGGACGATACAAAAGAGAGGTTGAACAGACTGGTAATAGGGGTTGGCAAATAATTTTAGAAGGAGAGGGTCCAGATTGTCTAGCCCAGCTGATTTGTACTGGTCCAGGTTTTGCAGCTCTTTCAGAACATCTGCTATCTGGATTTGGGCGAAGGAGAAGCTTGGGAGGCTTGGGCAAGTAGCTGCGGGGGGTTCGGAGCTATTGGCCGGGGTTGGGATAGCCAGGAGGAAAGCATGGCCAGCCGTAGAGGAATGCTTATTGAAATTCTCGATTATCGTGGATTTATTGGTGATGACAGTGTTACCTAGCCTTAGTGCAGTGGGCAGCTGGGAGGAGGTGCTCTTATTCTCCATGGCCTTTACAGTGTCCCAAAACCTTCTGGAGTTTGAGCTACAGGATGCAAATTTCTGTTTGAAAAAGCTAGCCTTTGCTTTCTTGACTGCGTGTATTGGTTCCTGACTTTCCTGAAAAGTTTCATATCGCGGGGACTATTTGATGCTAGTGCAGTCCACCACAGGATGTTTTCGTGCTGGTCGAGGGCAGTCAGGTCTGGAGTGAACTTAGTTCACAGGGGCGTGCTTATTTAAGATGGTGAGGAAATTACTTTTAAAGAACGACCAGGCATCCTCGACTGACGGGATGAAGTCAATATCCTTCCAGGATACCCGGGCCAGGTCGATTAGAAAAGCCTGCTCGCAGAAGTGTTTTAGGGAGCGTTCGACAGTGATGAGGGGTGGTCGTTTGACCGAGGACCCATAGCGGATGCAGGCAATGAGGCAGTGATCGATGAGATCCTGATTGAAAACAGCAGAGGTGTATTTGGAGGGCAAGTTGGTCAGGATAATGTCTATGAGGGTGCCCATGTTTACGGATTTCGGGTTGTACCTGGTGGTTCCTTGATAATTTGTGTGCGATTGAGGGCATCTAGCTTAGATTGTAGGACTGCCGGGGTGTTAAGCATATCCCAGTTTAGGTCACCTAAAAGAACGAACTCTGAAGATAGATGGTATCCAGGGCACAGCTGGGAGCTGACGGGGGTCTATAACAGGCGACAACAGTGAGAGACTTATTTCTGGAGAGATACATTTTTTAAATTAGAAACTCAAACTGTTTGGGCATAGACCTGGAAAGTATGACAAAACTTTGCAGGCTATCTCTGCAGTAGATTGCCACTCCTCCCCCTTTGGCAGTTCTATCTTTACGGAAAATGTTGTAGTTGGGTATGGAAATCTCAGAATTTGTGGTGGCCTTTCTAAGCCAGGATTCAGACACGGCAAGGACATCAGGGTTGGCGGAGTGTGCTAAAGCAGTGAGTAACACAAACTTAGGGAGGAGGCTTCAGATGTTAACATGCATGAAACCAAGGCTTTTTTACAGAAGTCAACAAATGAGGCTGCCTGGGGACACGCAGGGTCTGGGTTAACCTCCACATCACCCGAGGAACAGAGGAGGAGAAGGATGAGGGTACGGCTAAAGGCTATCAAAACTGGTCGTCTAGTGCGTTGGGGACAGAGAATAAAAGGAGCAGATTTCTGGGCGTAGTAGAATAGATTCAGAGCATAATGTACAGACATGGGTATGGGAGGGTGCGGGTACAGTGGAGGTAAACCCAGGCATTGAGTGATGATAAGAGAGGTTGCATCTCTGGACGCGCATGTGGTTGCATCTGAGGTCACCGCATGTGGGACAAAGGAGGTATCTGAGGCATGTTGAGAGGGACTAGGGGCTCCGCAGTAAACTTAAACAATGATATCTATCCTAAACAAGAGTATACAAGGCATATTGACATTTGAGAGACACATAAAGTGAGGCATAAAGCAATCACAGGTGTTGATTGGGAGAGCTAGCTAAGACAACAACGGGTAAGACAACAACAGCTAATAACAGGTAAAATGGCGATGAATGGGCAGAGAGGGTCGGTTAACTACACACAGGGTCTGAGTTCAAGGCTGGGGCTGACAGATAAACAAAAAAATTAACAAAATGGAGAACCGTGATTAATGAACAGTCCAGCAGGCATCAGCTATGTAGCCAAGTGATCATAGGGTCCAGTGAACAGCAATAGATGGAACAGGGAAGCCGCGGGGTAGTCGTTACTACACTAGCAAGCGGGAGACACAGCATTTAAAGTTAGCAGGCCGGGGTTAGTAGAAAGCGTCTGCTCCGATGTCCGGTTGAGGGCACAGCGGATGGAGTTACGTCGGCAGACCAGTCGTGGTGGTACGGCGGGGCGCCGTGTCGACAAAGGGTCCAGGCCAGTTGGCGAAAGAGGTATTGTAGTTGTAGTAATTTCGTTTGCTAGCCGGGAGATGCGCCTGGCTCGCGGCTAACTGGTGCTAGCTTCGGGACAGGGGTGTTAGCCACTGTAGCCACTCGGTAGCAGCTAGCTAGCAGCGATGATTCGATGCAAAGGTCCAGAGCTTACGGCAAGGATCCGGTGGAGTCGTGGATTCTAGCCGTGTTGGGGTAGAGTCCGGGAGGCATCAGCTGTGTAGCCAAGTGATCACTGAGCAGACCAGGAGGTGGGCCTAGCTTCTGGGCTAGGCCACTCGGTGGCAGCCAGCTAGCTGTGTTGATCAGGAGTATTGGTCCGGGGCTTACGGCAGGAATCCGGCGTTGTAGTTGAGAAAACAGTCCGATACTGGCAGGCTGGCAAGTATTATTCAGGCTAAAAGCGTCTGGTGGCTGTGCAGAAGGTAAAGGGCGCTAGCAGTGGCTGACAATGACTAAATAGCTAGTAGCTAATTAGCTGGTTCGCTTCTGATGGCTAGCTTCTGATCTAGGTTCTGGCTATAAGGTCTAAAAAAATAGAGACCTGGCTGTATGGTGCCAGGACAACAACCTCTCCCTCAACTCCAGGAAGAAAAAGAGGCTGATTGTGGACTACAGCAAATGGAGGGCAGAGCTCGCCTCCATCACCGCTTGGTATGGCAAATGCTTGGCTTACGACCGCAAGGCACTACACAGGGAAGTGCGTACGGCCCAGTACATCACTGGAGCCAAGCTTCCTGACATCCAGGACCTCTATACCAGGTGGTGTCAAAGGAAGACCCTGAAAATTGTCAAAGACTCCAGCCACCCAAGTCATTGACTGTTCTCTCTGCTACCGCATGGCAAGCGGTACCGGAGCACCAAGTCTGCAGCTCCTGAACCGCTTCTACCGCCAAGTCATATGACTGCTGAACAGTTAATGAAATGGCCACCCTGACTATTTTCATTTACCCCCTTTTTTGCAATTATATTCTTGTACTGGCTTTACACTCACTGGACTCTACCCACACTCTCACACATACTACACTGACACTACAACACACTCACACACTACATATGCTCACACACACAAAACACACCCACACATGCATATTGACGACACACACACACATAGAAAAACGTTCAAAGTCTTATTGCCTAGTCACTTTTACCCCTACCTACATGTACAAATTACCTAAATTACCTCAACAACCTCGTAACCTTGCACCTTGACTCCTTGTATATAGCCTCGTTATTGTTATTTTATTGTTACTATTTCCTTTTTTCCTTATAAACCTTTTAAACCTGCTAATCTTTTCTTACTTTTCTACTCTGCATTGTTGGGAAAGGGCTCGTAAGTTAGTGTTTCACGGTACAGTCTAAACTTGTTGTACTCGGCGCATGTGACAAATAACATTTGATTGATTGATTGTTCATGTGTAGTTTACATCTGTCTATATTATTGTTTGTCATGTAATTTATATGGTTTGTCTGGTAACTCTGTATGTTAAGTGGTTGCTATGGCATGGCTGTAGTTAAGTCATTCAGTAATCAGGAAGTCTTGTCTACAGTAGCTGTACTGTAATAGCAGATAAGGAGTCTTATTATAATAACACATCTCTCAATCTGGTGCCTAAAGATTGTTCCAAAATACCAAATATATTTACATGGATACTGACAAGCATTGACTTTCCCTACTTCTATTGTTCTACTCTCTCCTCCCCTACTTCTATTGTTCTACTCTCTCCTTCCCTACTTCTATTGTTCTACTCTCTTCTTCTCTACTTCTATTGTTCTAATCTTTACTTCCCTACTTCTAATGTTCAACTCTCTCCTTCCCTACTTCTATTGTTCTACTCCCTCCTTCTGTATTTCTAATGTTCTACTCTCTCCTTCCCTACTTCTATTGTTCTACTCTCTCCTCCCCTACTTCTATTGTTCTACTCTCTCCTTCCCTACTTCTATTGTTCTACTCTCTCCTCCCCTACTTCTATTGTTCTACTCTCTCCTTCCCTACTTATATTGTTCTACTCTCTCCTTCCCTACTTCTATTGTTCTACTCCCTCCTTCCCCTACTTCTATTGTTCTACTCTCTCCTTCCCTACTTTCTATTGTTCTACTCTCTCCTTCCCTATTTCTATTGTTCTACTCTCTCCTTCCCTACTTCTATTGTTCTACTCTCTCCTTCCCTACTTCTATTGTTCTACTCTCTCTCTCCTTCCCTACTTCTATTGTTCTACTCTCTCCTTCCCTACTTCTATTGTTCTACTCTCTCCTTCCCTACTTCTATTGTTCTACTCTCTCCTTCCCTACTTCTATTGTTCTACTCTCTCCTTCCCTACTTCTATTGTTCTACTCTCTCCTCCCCTACTTCTATTGTTCTACTCTCTCCTTCCCTACTTCTATTGTTCTACTCTCTCCTTCTCTACTTCTATTGTTCTACTCTCTCCTTCCCTACTTCTATTGTTCTACTCTCTCCTTCCCTACTTCTATTGTTCTACTCTCTCCTCCCCTACTTCTATTGTTCTACTCTCTCCTTCCCTACTTCTATTGTTCTACTCTCTCCTTCTCTACTTCTATTGTTCTACTCTCTCCTTCCCTACTTCTATTGTTCTACTCTCTCCTCCCCTACTTCTATTGTTCTACTCTCTCCTTCCCTACTTCTATTGTTCTAATCTTTACTTCTCTACTTCTATTGTTCTATTCTTTCCTTCGCTACTTCTATTGTTCTACTATCTCCTTCTCTACTTCTATTGTTCTACTCCCTCCTTCTCTACTTCTATTGTTCTAATCTTTACTTCTCTACTTCTATTGTTCTTCTCTCTCCTTCCCTATTTCGATTGTTCTATTCTTTCCTTCGCTACTTCGATTGTTCTACTATCTCCTTCTCTACTTCTATTGTTCAACTATCTCCTTCTCTACTTCGATTGTTCTACTATCTCCTTCCCTACTTCTATTGTTCTACTCTCTCCTCTACTTCTATTGTTCTACTATCTCCTTCTCTACTTCTATTGTTCTACTCTCTCCTCTACTTCTATTGTTCTACTATCTCCTTCCCTACTTCTATTGTTCTCTTCTCTCCTCTACTTCTATTGTTCTACTCTCTCCTTCCCTACTTCTATTGTTCTACTCTCTCCTTCCCTACTTCTATTGTTCTCTTCTCTCCTCTACTTCTATTGTTCTACTCTCTCCTTCCCTACTTCTATTGTTCTACTCTCTCCTCTACTTCTATTGTTCTACTCTCTCCTTCCCTACTTCTATTGTTCTACTCTCTCCTTCTCTACTTCTATTGTTCTACTATCTCCTTCCCTACTTCTATTGTTCTACTCTCTCCTTCCCTACTTCTAATGTTCTACTCCCTCTGCTACTTTTCCATTCCTTCCTATCTCTCCTATCTCTGCTCCCTCCCTCCCTTGTTTGTTCTGTACTGTGCATCCTCTCCTCTCCTCCCTGTAAAGTGTACTATAGTGAGTGTAACACCCAGCCTAAATTGTTAGCCGATCGATAGCTATAGATCGTCTCATTGGAAACCATTATTTATGGGTTTTATAAAGCTAATCATTATTGTGTGTAATCTTGCAGAAAATTACAGTTGGAGTTGTGTACAGTGTTTTGGTTAGAAAGTTTTTTTTCTCATTCACCAGCTGCTAGTCTTGGGATCCTCCTTTTATTCTCTCACAGGGGGAGAGTTTTTAGAGTAGAATAAAATATAAATACATTATTTTCTGCTGCTCTCTGAGTTTGGGGCCTACAGATCTCCAAAGGATGAGGATAAGGCTTGTTGTGGTTTGTGTGTCTCTTAAGTGAGAGCCATAGTGTTTAACCTGCGTGTGTGTGTGTTTGTGTGTGTGTGTGTTTGTGTGCGTGCATGTGTGTGTAAGTGTAAGTGTGTACTTTTATGCATTTTTGCATGTGTGTATGTGTGTGTTTTTGTGTGCGTGTGTGTGTGACTGTGTGTGTATGATGGAGAAACCCCTAGGTGGTGTGCTGTGAGTCTGAGTGCCCATGAAGGTTGCTCTGGTAATTGTTGATACCATCATGCCCCTCTGAGTTCTGCCAAAAAGCCCTTCAATAAACACTTCCTACAATAGGGTTCTGGGCCGGCCTATACACACCATACACAATAGGCTTGGAACACCACGTTGGCTAAATACTTTATTGGTGAAGGTACTGAGTGGCTTTAATACCTTAAGATTGATAGTGTGCATATAAAGAGTGATGGTGTGTGTATAAAGAGTGATGGTGTGTATATAAAGAGTGATGGTGTGTATATAAAGAGTGATGGTGTGTGTATAAAGAGTAATGGTGTGTATATAAAGAGTAATGGTGTGTATATAAAGAGTGATGGTGTGTATATAAAGAGTGATGGTGTGTGTATAAAGAGTGATGGTGTGTGTATAAAGAGTAATGGTGTGTATATAAAGAGTGATGGTGTGTGTATAAAGAGTGATGGTGTGTATATAAAGAGTGATGGTGTGTATATAAAGAGTGATGGTGTGTGTATAAAGAGTGATGGTGTGTATATAAAGAGTGATGGTGTGTGTATAAAGAGTGATGGTGTGTATATAAAGAGTGATGGTGTGTATATAAAGAGTGATGGTGTGTATATAAAGAGTGATGGTGTGTGTATAAAGAGTAATGGTGTGTATATAACGAGTGATGGTGTGTATATAAAGAGTGATGGTGTGTACATAAAAAGGGATGGTGTGCATATTAAGACTGATGGTGTATATATAAAGGGTGATGGTGTGTGCATAAAGAGTGATGGTGTGTATATAAAGATTGATGGTGCGCATATAGAGAGTGATGGTCTGTATATGAAGACTGATGGTTTGTATATAAAGACTGATGGTGTGTATAGAAATAGTGATGGTGTGTGTATAAAGGGTGATGGTGTGTATATAAAGTGTGATGGTGTGTGTATAAAGAGTGATGGTGTTTATAAAGGGTGATGGTGTGTATAGAAAGAGTGATTGTGTGTGTATAAAGAGTGATGGTGTCTGTATAAAGGGTGATGGTTTGTATATAAAGAGTGATGCTGTGTATATAAAGAATGGCGGTGTGTATATAAAGACTCATGGTGTGTATATTAAGATTAATGATGTATATAAAGACTGATGGTGTGTATATGAAAACTGATGATGTATATAAAGACTGATGGTGTGTATATGAAAACTGATGGTGTATATAAAGACTGATGGTGTGTATATGAAAACTGATGATGTATATAAAGACTGATGGTGTGTATATGAAAACTGATGGTGTATATAAAGACTGATGGTGTGTATATTTATTTATCCATTATTTTACCAGATAAGTTGACTGAGAACACATTCTCATTTACAGCAACGACCTGGGGAATAGTTACAGGGGAGAGGAGGGGGGATGAATGAGCAAATTGTAAGCTGGGGATGTTTAGGTGACGATGATGGTATGAGGGACAGCTTGGGAATTTAGCCAGGACACTGGGGTTAACACCCCTACTCTTACAATAAGTGCCATGGGATCTTTAATGACCTCAGAGAGTCAGAGGCCCTCCAAAACCACTTCCAGCAGAATCTGGTCTCCCATCCAGGGACTGACCAGGACCAACCCTGCTTAGCTTCAGAAGCAAGCCAGAAGTGGAATGCAGGGTGGTTTGCTGCTGGCTAATAAAAACTGATGGTGTGTATAAAAAGACTGAAGGTGTGTATATAAAGACGTGGTGTGTATATAAAGACTGGTGGTGTGTATATAAAGACTGAGGGTGTGTATATAAAGACTGGTGGTGTGTATATAAAGACTGGTGGTGTGTATATAAAGACTGAGGGTGTGTATATAAAGACTGGTGGTGTGTATATAAAGACTGAGGGTGTGTATATAAAGACTGGTGGTGTGTATATAAAGACTGGTGGTGTGTATTTAAAGACTGAGGGTGTGTATATAAAGACTGGTGGTGTGTATATAAAGACTGGTGGTGTGTATATAAATACTGAGGGTGTGTATATAAAGACTGGTGGTGTGTATATAAAGACTGAGGGTGTGTATATAAAGACTGGTGGTGTGTATATAAAGACTGAGGGTGTGTATATAAAGACTGGTGGTGTGTATATAAAGACTGGTGGTGTGTATATAAATACTGAGGGTGTGTATATAAATACTGAGGGTGTGTATATAAAGACTGGTGGTGTGTATATAAAGACTGAGGGTGTGTATATAAAGACTGGTGGTGTGTATATAAAGACTGGTGGTGTGTATATAAATACTGAGGGTGTGTATATAAAGACTGGTGGTGGGTATATAAAGACTGGTGGTGTGTATATAAAGACTGAGGGTGTGTATATAAAGACTGATGGTGTGTATATAAAGACTGGTGGTGTGTATATAAAGACTGAGGGTGTGTATATAAAGACATGTGGTGTGTATATAAAGACGTGGTGTGTATATAAAGACTGATGGTGTGTATAAAAAGACTGAGGGTGTGTATATAAAGACTGGTGGTGTGTATATAAAGACTGGTGGTGTGTATATAAAGACTGGTGGTGTGTATATAAATACTGAGGGTGTGTATATAAAGACTGGTGGTGTGTATATAAAGACTGAGGGTGTGTATATAAAGACTGGTGGTGTGTATATAAATACTGAGGGTGTGTATATAAAGACTGGTGGTGTGTATATAAAGACTGGTGGTGTGTATATAAAGACTGAGGGTGTGTATATAAAGACTGGTGGTGTGTATATAAAGACTGGTGGTGTGTATTTAAAGACTGAGGGTGTGTATATAAAGACTGGTGGTGTGTATATAAAGACTGGTGACGTGTATATAAATACTGAGGGTGTGTATATAAAGACTGGTGGTGTGTATATAAAGACTGGTGGTGTGTATATAAAGACTGAGGGTGTGTATATAAAGACTGGTGGTGTGTATATAAAGACTGAGGGTGTGTATGTAAAGACTGTTGGTGTGTATATAAAGACTGATGGTGTGTATATAAAGACTGAGGGTGTGTAAATAAAGACTGATGGTGTGTATATAAAGACTGATGGTGTATATAAAGAGTGATGGTGTATATAAAGAGTGATGGTGAATGTGTGTATCTTCACTGGTTGCCTTCTTCTTGTGGCAAGAGGTCACAAATCTTGCTGCTGTGATGGCACACTGTGTTATTTTACCGAGTAGATATGGGAGTTTATCAAAATTGGGTTTGTTTTTCGAATTCATTGTGGGTCTTTGTGGAAATATGTGTCTCTAATACGGTCATACATTTGGCAGGGGGTTAGGAATTTTGTGGGCAGTGTGCACACAGCCTGTCTTCTCTTGAGAGCCAGGTCTACCTTTGGCGGCTTTTTCAATAGCAAGGCCTATGCTCACTGAGTCTGTACATAGTAAAATATCTCCTTAATTTTGGGTCAGTCACAGTGGTCAGGTATTCTGCCATTGTGTACTCTCTGTTTATAGCTGAATAGCATTCTAGTTTGCTCAGTTTTTTTGTAAATTATTTCCAATGTGTCACGTAATTATCTTTTTGTTTTCTTATGATTTGGTTGGGTCTAATTATGTTGCTGTCCTGGGGCTCTGTGGGGTCTATTTGTGTTCGTGAACAGAGCCCCAGGACCAACTTGCTTAGGAGGCTTTTCTCCAGATTCATTTCTCTGTATGTGATGGCTTTGTTTATATTTTTGGGTTAAAATTAGAAATTATATTTCATAGCGGTTTAGATGGTACAGTGATTCCCTAAACTATACTTGCTTGTTCTGTCACACAAACTGAAAATACGCAAACTATTAGAATTTTAGCAACCAGGAAATGGCAGTGTGATTTATGCACAGCTTTTGTTTAGCTGTGTAAATGAAAATTGCTAATAATTTGACTCCTTATTTCATGGCATGTAGTTCCCGGCCCTCCCCCGCCAGCTGTCAGAGCAGCCCCACGCTGAAAGCTTCATTAGCCGGGACACGTTTAGCCCTCAGCGCTACCCTGGCGCTCCAGAAAAGCACACTATTTATGCAGGAAACACAGGTCAGAGGTGGAATGACGGACAAACGGACAGGGAAGTAATATAGCTCCTATAAATCCAGTTAGTAGCTCTCTCTCTCTCTTTCTCTTTCTCTCTCGCTAGTCTCTCTCACTCTTTCTGTTGTTCTTCCTCTTCCTCTCTACCTCTCTCTCTTTCTCTAGCCCTTTTTCTCTCTCCCTGTCCCCCCTTCCCATCCTTTCCTCTCTCTCCTCACCCGTTTCATCTTTCTCTCTCTCTCTTTCTCTCTCTGAGAGTTAGACAGTGTCAGAAGGATAGATTCATTGGTTCTGTTGAAGAGTAGAACACTATGTTCAAACTCTGGGAACAACTATGCTGCCTTCATCCTCTCTTTTTCTCTCTATTTCTCTCTCTCTCTTTCTCTCTGTCTCATTTTCTCTCCTTCTGTCTCTCTTTCTCGCTCTCTACCACTCCGTCTCTCTCTCTGCCCCTTTCTTGATCTTTCTGTATGCGTATATTCTCTAACCTGACACCCCCTGTCATATGAAGATGAGAGAGACAGAGAGAGAGAGAGAGAGAGAGAGAGAGAGAGAGAGAGAGAGAGAGAGAGAGAGAGAGAGAGAGAGAAACAGATTGACAGAGGGAGAGAGAGGGAGAGGGAGAGGGAGAGGGAGAGAAAGAGAAAGAGAAAGAGAAAGAGAATGAGAATGAGAAAGAGAAAGAGAAAGAGAAAGAGAGAGAGAGAGACAAACAAACCAAAAACAAAGGCAAAATCTTCTCATGCTTTGTTGATTTCAAAAAAGCTTTCAACTGAATTTGGTATGAGGGCATGCTATACAAATTGATGGAAAGTGGTGTTGGGGGAAAAACATACGACATTATAAAATCCATGTACACAAACAACAAGTGTGTGGTTAAAATTGGTAAAATAACAAACACACAGCTTAAGCCCCACCCTCTTCAACATATATATCAAGGAATTGGTGAGGGCCTGCTGCACCCGGCCTCACTCCACTAGAATCTGAAGTCCAATGTCTATTGTTTGCTGATGATCTGATGCTTCTCTGCCCAACCAAGGAGGGACTACAGCAGCACAGATTCTGTCAGACCTGAGCCCTGACAGTAAATCTCAGTAAGACAAAAATAATGGTGTCTAGACATCGTAGCCCTACGAGCACACAAAAACTATACATACCTCGGCCTAAACATCAGCGCCACAGGTATCTTCCACAAAGCTGTGAACGATCTGAGAGAAAAGGCAAGAAGGGCCTTCTGTGCCATCAAAAGGAACATAAAATCCGACACCAATTAGGATCTGGCAAAAAATACTTGAATAAAATATATAACTCATTGCCGTTTATAGTTGTGAGGTCTGGGGTCCGCTCACCAACCAAGAATTCACAAAATGGGACAAACACCAAATTGAGACTCTGCATGCAGAGTTCTGCAAAAATATCCTCAGTGTACAACTTAAAACACAAAATAATGCATGCAGAGCCGAATTAGGCCGATATCCGCTAATTATCAAAATCCAGAAAAAAGACCTTAAATTCTACAACCACCTAAAAGGAACTGATTCCCAAACCTTCCATAACAGAGAGATGAACCTGGAGAAGAGCCCCTTAAGCAAGCTGATCCCAGGGCTCTGTTCACAAACAGACGCCACAGAGCTCCAGGACAGAAACACAATTATATCCAACCAAATCATGAGAAAACTAACAGATAATTACTTGACACAATGGAAAGAATTTACAAAAAAAACAGAACAAACTAGAATGCTTTTTGGCCCTAAACAGAGAGTACACAGTGGCAGAAAACTTGACCACTGTGACTGACCCAAGCTTTGATTATGTACAGTGAGCATGGCCTTGCTATTGAGAAAGGCCGCCGTAGGCAGACCTGGCTCTCAAGAGATGACAGGCTATGTACACACTGTCCACAAAATTAGGTGGAAACTGAGCTGCACTTCCTAACTTCCTGCCAAATGTATGACCATATTAGAGACACATATTTCCCTCATATTGCACAGACCCACAAATCATTTTGATAAACTCCCATGTCTATTGGGTGAAATACCACAGTGTGCAATCTCATCAGCAATATTTGCGACCTGTAGCCACAAGAAAAGGGCAACCAGTGAAGAACGAACACAAATGTTAATAAAACCTACATTTATGTGTAATTATTTTCCCTTTTTTCCATTAACTATTTGCACATCATTACAACGCTGTATATTTAAACAATAATGTGTGATGTGTGATGTCTATATTCTTTTGGAACTTTTGTGAGTGTAATGTTTACTGTTATTTTTTAATTGTTTATTTCACTTTTGTTTATTATCTATTTCACTTGCTTGGGCAATGAAAACATATGTTTCCCATACCAATAAAGCCTTTACATTTAATTGAATTGAGAGAGAGAAAGAGAGAGAGAGAGAGAAAGAGAAAGAGAAAGAGAGAGAGAGAAAGAGAAAGAGAGAAAGACAGAGAGAGAGTATATAACATATATCACCCTATTCATCCCATCACAGTCTTACTGAACAGGGTTTGTGTGAGTGTGTACAGTTTGGCCTAGTTTGGACTGCCTGGCTGTTTGATTGATAATCTCTTGTTTTTCTCTGTCTCGTTCTGTTTTGTGAGACCCTAAGCTGCCTTATAGTCTACACCTTTGTTGAATCTCATATTATTTCTGAAAAGTAGGATGCGTGCAATTGTTCATGAATATTTCCCAATGTACTGTACTTGTGCTTCCTTGTGTCCTCTGCTCCTGTCCTTTCGTCACTGAAAAGGTCAGAGGATACGAGGAAACGTGGAAATCACGGTCAATGGAAACGGGACGCAGTCGTAACAAATTAGGAGGTTTTAAAAACTCGGTTTCTCCATCATGTCTGACCACGGAGCTTACTTGACCACGACCCAGTTTGGACTATAACCTATCATGGTCAGAGTCATGATGACAACCGCTCTACAGAATCTTAACATCACAGCTGCTGTGGAATACTTCATGGTCAATCCAACCTCTCTCACATGTCCCTCCTCCCTCCCGCCTTTCTGGTGACCCAGTGAGTCGGTTGGTCCCTCCGTCCCCTATAAATACCACCGTGGCCATCTTGTTACCCTGCTCCCTGGTGTCTGGTTGCCACTTGAGGCCTATTTATAATGTCCCCCCAGTGATAAGACATGCCTGTCTTAATTCAGGGGGGAGTTGCTGTGTGTGTGGGAGGTTATGAGTGGGTTTAGGGGGTGTGGATAGGTGTGTTGTGTGTGTCATATTTTCCCTTGGCTCTGCCTTGGAATGGGGTCAGATGGGGTGAGGTAGCTGTGTGTGTGTGTGTGTGTGTGTGTGTGTGTGTGTGTGTGTGTGTGTGTGTGTGTGTGTGTGTGTGTGTGTGTGTGTGTGTGTGTGTGTGTGTGTGTGTGTGTGTGTGTGTGTGTGTGCGTCTGTATGTGTGATTGATGTCCAGGTTGTTAATAGTTCCTGGCTTTAGCCCCTGTGTATCGAGTCTCAGCCCTAGTATTTTCATTGAAACCCGAGTGCGGCCACCTATCATGTGTATTTACATATAAATATAAATATATATAAATATCTGTGTGAGGTATGGAGAGACTGAGGAGTAAGTATGATGAGACCGCCACTCAGGCCTTTTTCCGTTGGCGTTTCCCAGGACACACACAAAACACACAAGCACCACACACGCACACCTACACACACACTTTCCCAGCCCAAGGTCTGTGTGTGTGTTATTGTGTGTGTGTTTGTGTGTGTCTTTGTATTTATGTCCGTGAAGGTTGATGGAGGTGTGTGTGTGTGTAAGGGGTAAGGGGGATGGAGGGGTAAGGGGATGGAGGGGTGAGGGGGATAGAGGGTGAGGGGGATGGAGGGGTGAGGGGGATGGAGGGGTGAGGGGGGATAGAGGGGTGAGGGTGATGGAGGGTAAGGGGGATGGAGGGGTAAGGGGGATGGAGGGATAAGGGGGATGGAGGGGTGAGGGGATAGAGGGTGAGGGTGATGGAGGTAAGGGGGATGGAGGGGTGAGGGGGATGGAGGGATGAGGGGGATGGAGGGTGAGGGGATAGAGGGTGAGGGTGATGGAGGGTAAGGGGGATGGAGGGGTGAGGGGGATGGAGGGTGAGGGGGATGGAGGGGCGAGGGGGATGGAGGGGCGAGGGGGGATGGAGGGATAAGGGGGGATGGAGGGGTGAGGGGGGATGGAGGGGCGAGGGGGGATGGAGGGGTAAGAAGATCTGAATTGTTCAAGTAATATCAGCAAAAGCTGTCTGTGCTTTTCTGATCTGCTTCCTCCTCCATCCCTCTCCTACCTACCTGTATAACTAGCTAAGTCACATCTGATGGTGGGGGAGTGAGTGGGGTTGGACAGACAGGGGTGATGGTTAGGGAGTAACTGGGGTTGGACAAACGGGTGATGGTTAGGGAGTAACTGGGGTTGGACAAACAGGGGTGATGGTTAGGGAGTAACTGGGGTTGGACAGACAGGGGTGATGGTTAGGGAGTAACTGGGGTTGGACAGACAGGGATGATGGTTAGGGAGTAACTGGGGTTGGACAAACAGGGGTGATGGTTAGGGAGTAACTGGGGTTGGACAAACAGGGGTGATGGTTAGGGAGTGACTGGGGCCTATGCTGGGTGGGTGGAGGGGTGAAGAGAAAGGAATGGTAGTCAGTGTAAAACCAGATGCAAGGTAGTCTGTACCTGCTGTATATTGACTATTTAGTGGACAGCATGAGGGATGAGAGAGAGAGAGAGAGAGAGAGAGAGAGAGAGAGAGAGAGAGAGAGAGAGAGAGAGAGAGAGAGAGAGATGTGAATCAGAATCAAACAGTGGTTTTGTATGCTGCGGGCAAGTCCTTCTCAACAATATTTCGCACATGACATTATTTTGTCTTAATTTTTTTGTCTTTATGTGTGTGTGTGTGTATCTTGTGTTTGTTAAGGGCTGGTGAGCCCAATGAAGAGAGTTGTTAATCCGTGTGGTTGGCCAGGCAGAAAGGGCAGACATATTTATAGCAGACTGAATCATACGAATACAGATGCAAGCCACCGCTGACGCTGTCTTCAACACAGTACTGACCAGCACTGACACTGGCCTCAACACAGTACTGACCAGCACTGACACTGGCTTCAACACAGTACTGACCAGAACTGACACTGGCCTCAACACCATACTGACCAGAACTGACGCTGGCTTCAACACAGTACTGACCAGCACTGACACTGGCCTCAACACAGTACTGACCAGCACTGACACTGGCCTCAACACAGTACTGACCAGCACTGACACTGGCCTCAACACCATACTGACCAGAACTGACGCTGGCTTCAACACAGTACTGACCAGCACTGACACTGGCCTCAACACAGCACTGACCAGCACTGACACTGGCTTCAACACAGTACCGACCAGCACTGATACTGGCCTCAACACAGTACTGACCAGCACTGACACTGGCTTCACACAGTACTGACCAGCACTGACACTGGCCTCAACACAGTACTGACCAGCACTGACACTGGCCTCAACACCATATACTGACCAGAATTGACGCTGGCTTCAACACAGTACCGACCAGCACTGCCACTGGCCTCAACACCATGCTGACCAGAACTGACGCTGGCTTCAACACAGTACCGACCAGCACTGACACTGGCCTCAACACCATGCTGACCAGAACTGACGCTGGCTTCAACACAGTACCGACCAGCACTGACAATGGCCTCAACACCATACTGACCAGAACTGACGCTGGCCTCAACACAGTACTGACCAGCACTGACACTGGCCTCAACACCATACTGACCAGAACTGACGCTGGCTTCACCACAGTACTGACCAGCACTGACACTGGCTTCAACACAGTACCGACCAGCACTGACACTGGCCTCAACACAGTACTGACCAGCACTGACACTGGCCTCAACACCATATACTGACCAGAACTGACGCTGGCTTCAACACAGTACCGACCAGCACTGCCACTGGCCTCAACACCATGCTGACCAGAACTGACGCTGGCTTCAACACAGTACCGACCAGCACTGACACTGGCCTCAACACCATACTGACCAGAACTGACGCTGGCTTCAACACAGTACCGACCAGCACTGACACTGGCCTCAACACCATACTGACCAGAACTGACGCTGGCTTCAACACAGTACTGACCAGCACTGACACTGGCCTCAACACAGCACTGACCAGCACTGTCGCTGGCTTCAACACAGTACCGACCAGCACTGATACTGGCCTCAACACAGTACTGACCAGCACTGACACTGGCTTCACACAGTACCGACCAGCATTGACACTGACCTCAACACCAGTACTGACCAGCACTGACACTGGCCTCAAAACAGTACTGACCAGCACTGACACTGGCCTCAACACAGTACTGACCAGCACTGACACTGGCCTCAACACAGTACTGACCAGCACTGACACTGGCCTCAACACCATACTGACCAGAACTGACGCTGGCTTCACCACAGTACTGACCAGCACTGACACTGGCCTCAACACAGTACTGACCAGCACTGACACTGGCCTCAACACAGTACTGACCAGCACTGACACTGGCCTCAACACCATATACTGACCAGAACTGACGCTGGCTTCAACACAGTACCGACCAGCACTGCCACTGGCCTCAACACCATGCTGACCAGAACTGACGCTGGCTTCAACACAGTACCGACCAGCACTGACACTGGCCTCAACACCATACTGACCAGAACTGACGCTGGCTTCAACACAGTACCGACCAGCACTGACACTGGCCTCAACACCATGCTGACCAGAACTGACGCTGGCTTCAACACAGTACCGACCAGCACTGACAATGGCCTCAACACCATACTGACCAGAACTGACGCTGGCTTCAACACAGTACCGACCAGCACTGACACTGGCCTCAACACCATACTGACCAGAACTGACGCTGGCTTCAACACAGTACCGACCAGCACTGACAATGGCCTCAACACCATACTGACCAGCACTGACGCTGGCTTCAACACAGTACCGACCAGCACTGACACTGGCCTCAACACCATACTGACCAGCACTGACGCTGGCTTCAACACAGTACCGACCAGCACTGACACTGGCCTCAACACCATACTGACCAGCACTGACGCTGGCTTCAACACAGAACCGACCAGCACTGACAATGGCCTCAACACCATACTGACCAGCACTGACGCTGGCTTCAACACAGTACCGACCAGCACTGACAATGGCCTCAACACCATACTGACCAGCACTGACGCTGGCTTCAACACAGTACCGACCAGCTCTGACACTGGCCTCAACACCATACTGACCAGAACTGACGCTGGCTTCAACACGGTACTGACCAGCACTGTCGCTGGCTTCAACACAGTACCGACCAGCACTGATACTGGCCTCAACACAGTACTGACCAGCACTGACACTGGCTTCACACAGTACCGACCAGCACTGACACTGACCTCAACACCAGTACTGACCAGCACTGACACTGGCCTCAAAACAGTACTGACCAGCACTGACACCAGCCTCAACACAGTATTGACCAGCACTGAAACTGGCCTCAACACAGTACTGACCATCTCTGACACTGGCCTCAACACTGTATCTGACCAGCGCTGACACTGGTTTGAACACAGTACCGACCAGCACTGACACTGGCCTTAACACAGTACTGACCATCACTGACACTGGCCTCAACACACTACTGACCAGCATTGACAGTGGCCTCAACACAGTACTGACCATCACTGACTTTTGCCTTAACACAGTACTGACCTGCACTGACACTGGCCTCAACACAGTACTGACAATCACTGACACTATTTCAACACAGTACTGTCTATCACTGACACTGGCATCAACACAGTACTGAGCATCACTGACACTGGCCTCAACACAGTGCTGTCCATCACTGACGCTGGCCTCAACACAGTACTGACCATTACTGACACTGGTCTCAAAACAGTACTGACAATCACTGACACTGGCCACAACACAGTACTAACCAGCAATGACACTGGCCTCAACACATCACTGACCAGGACTGACACTGGCATCAACACAGTACTGAGCATCACTGACACTGGCCTTAACAAAGTACTGACCATCACTTACACTGGCCTCAACACAGTACTGACCATCACTGACACTGGCCTCAACACAGTACTGACCAGCACTGACACTGGCCTCAACACAGTACTGACCAGCACAGACACTGGCCTCAACACAGTACTGACCAGCACAGACACTGGCCTCAACACAGTACTGACCAGCACTGACACTGGCCTCAACACAGTACTGACCCTCACAGACACTGGCCTCAACATAGTACTGACCATCACTGACACTGACCTCAACACATTACTGACAATCACTGACACTGCCTTAACACGTTCATGACAATCACTGACACTGCCTCAACACAGTACTGACCTGGTATGTGTGTGTATATATATGTATGTGTGTGTATATGTATGTGTGTGTATATGGATGTATGTGTATATGTATATGTATAGCACTGATCTCAACACAGTACTGAACTGCACTAACACCGGCCTCAACACACAGTACTGACCATCAATGACACTGGCCTCAACTCAGTACAGTACTGAACAGCACTGACGCTGGCATCAACACAGTACTGACCAGCACTGACACTGGCCTCAACACAGTTCTGAACATTATTGACACTGGCCTCAACACAGTACTGACCTTAACTGATCTCAACACAGTACTGAACTGCACTGTCACCGGCCTCAACACACAGTACTGACCATCACTGACACTGGCCTCAACACAGTACAGTACTGACCAGCACTGACACTGGCATCAACACAGTACTGACCATCACTGATCTCAACACAGTACTGAACAGCACTGACACCGGCCTCAACACTGTACAGTTCTGAACAGCACTGACACTGGCCTCAACACTGTACAGTACTGAACAGCACTGTCACTGGCATCAACACAGTACTGACCATCACTGATCTCAACACAGTACAGTACTGAACAGCACTGACACTGGCCTCAACACAGTACGGTACTGAACATCACTGACACAGCTCTTTCAAAGTAAAGCACAGTCCAGCACAGCTCTATCAAAGTAGAGCACAGCCCAGCACAGTGTAGTACTGACCAGCACCTGAGCCAGCAGAGAACAGTGTCTGTGCTAGTGTGTGTCTGTTTACATTTCTGTGTGTGTGTGTTTCTCCTGCAGTGTTATTAGTCAGATGGGGTATTATGGAAGAACAGACTGTTCTCTCTCAGTTTGAGCTCCCGTCAGCGTGACATTTTCATGAATCATGTCGCTGGCCGAGATTCTTGACTGTCCCCAACACACACACATGCACGCACGCACACACGCACACACGCACACGCACACACACACACACACACACACACACACACACACACATAGTCCGAAAGGACATCCATCTCAGGGTTGTTGTCACCACCAGGATGATGTCAGGAGAGGGGGACGTAGTGCTAATTCCAGCCCAGAAGGGATGAGCTCTTTTGGGTTTACACGGCAGAGCTGACCCCCTGCTATGGTCCTCTGAGACAGACCTCCACAGTAACTCTCTGACTGTATGGAAGGCCTGCTCTGGATTTCCTATGGTTCTGGGCTGAAATCCTCTAGTTCAGCAGATTTAGTGGTAATATCTGTCTGTAACCTAAGGACATTGTCCACCACAACTTTTGGCTTATCTAGGTTCACCATTTGAACAAACTTCCATAATTGTGGATGAGGAATTTGTTACTCGAAATAATCACTGCCACCTGGTGATGTTAGCATAGGGCTAAATATGCCAGGTTATGTAATGGGGACAGCTGACATGCAGCCTTCGATCGCGTGCAACTACGTCAACGATTTTAATTAGCTGATGCTTAAACTTAAAGTTAAACTTGTTCTAATGTTCGTAAGTATTGGGTATAGTCTAAACTGAAACAAATAGCTATGTTTGGATCCCTAGAACGCATCAGATGTTCTGAGAGCTTAGTATTGCTGATTTCCAACATCCCTGTGGAACTCTTTTGACACTCATATTACGAATCTTTTCCTTATGTTGGTATGCTCAGTGTGGATTGTAGTATGAAGAGGGATGGATGGAAATGGAGAGAGTTTGTTGAGCTTAGTGTTTCTCTCATGCCCTGGTGGGATGTGTCTGTTTTTAAACCTCAGCAGTGTTTGACTAAGCAGTACAATGTACTGTATATAGGTGTCTATATGTCACACAGTCCATATGTCTACTCTGCTGACTGTCCCTTCTACCCCTAGACTAGTGACAGAGATGACACACTGTGATGGTTAACTCCAGGATAGAGAGAGAGAGAGAGAGAGAGAGAGAGAGAGAGAGAGAGAGAGAGAGATGGAAAGAGAGAGAGATAGAGATGGAAAGAGAGAGAGAGAGAGAGAGATGGAAAGAGAGAGAGAGAGAGAGAGATGGAAAGAGAGAGAGAGAGAGAGAGATGGAAAGCGAGAGAGAGAGAGAGAGAGAGAGAGAGGGAAAGAGAGAGAGAGAGGGGAAGAGAGAGAGAGAGAGAGATGGAAAAAGAGAGAGAGAGAGAGAGAGGGAAAGAGAGAGAGAGAGAGAGAGAGAGAGAGAGAGAGAGAGAGAGAGAGAGAGAGAGAGAGAGAGAGAGAGAGAGAGAGAGAGATGGAAAAGAGAGAGAGATGGAGAGAGAGAGAGAGAGAGAGAGAGAGAGAGAGAGAGAGAGAGAGAGAGAGAGAGAGAGAGAGAGAGAGAGAGAGAGAGAGAGAGAGAGAGAGAGAGAGAGAGGGAAAAAGAGAGAGAGATGAGAGAGGGAAAGAGATAGATGGAGAGAGGGAGAGAGAGAGAGAGAGATGGAAAGAGAGATGGAAAGAGAGAGAGAGAGATAGAGAGAGAGAGAGAGAGAGAGAGAGAGAGAGAGAGAGAGAGAGAGAGAGAGAGAGAGAGAGAGAGAGAGAGGGAAAGAGATAGATGGAGAGAGGGAGAGAGAGAGAGAGAGAGAGATGGAAAGAGAGATGGAAAGAGAGAGAGAGAGAGAGAGAGAGAGAGAGAGAGAGAGAGAGAGGGAAAGAGAGAGAGATGGAGAGAGGGAAAGAGAGAGAGTGAGAGAGGGAAAGAGAGAGATGGAGAGAGGGAAGGAAAGGAAGGAAAGAGAGGGGAAAGCAGATAGAGAGCCAGAAAGAGAGGTATAGTAGGTGACATATGATGATAGATCTCCAGGATTGTTCCCATTGGAGAAGAGAAGTACAGCCTAAACCAACCAAGCACTACTATGATATCCCATCTCTCTCTCAATTCAATTCAATTGAAGGACTTTATTGGCATGGGAAACATATGTTAACACTGTCAAAGCAAGTGAAGTAGATAATAAACAAAAGTGGAATAAAAAGAACAGTAAACATTACACACACAGAGCATTCTTTAAACATTACACACACAGAGCATTCAAAAAGAATAAAGACATTTCAAATGTCATATTATGTGCAAATAGCTAAAGTAAAAAAGTAAAAATAATTCAACATAAATATGGGTTGTATTTACAATGGTCTTTGTTCTTCACTGGTTGCCCTTTTTTTGTGGCAACAGGTCACAAATCTTGCTGCTGTGATGGCACACTGGTATTTCACACAGTAGATATGGAAGTTTATCAAAATTGGGTTTGTTTTCGAATTATTTGTGGATCTGTGTAATCTGAGGGAATATGTGTCTCTAATATGGTCATACATTTGGCAGGTTAGGAAGTGCAGCTCAGTTTCCACCTCATTTTGTGCCTATGGTGGCCTTTCTCAATAGCAAGGCTATGCTCACTGAGTCTGTTCATAGTCAAAGCTTTCCTTAAATTTGGGTCAGTCACAATGGTCAGGTATTCTGCCACTGTATACACTCAGTTTAGGGCCAAATAGCATTCTAGTTTGCTCTGTTTTTTTTGTAAATTCTTTCCAATGTGTCAAGTAATTATCTTTTTGTTTTCTCATAATTTGGTTGGGTGAAATTGGGTTGCTGTCCTGGAGCTCTGTGGGATCTGTTTGTGTTTGTGAACAGAGCCCCAGGACCAGCTTGCTTTGGGGACTTTTCTCCAGGTTCATCTCTCTGTAGGTGATGGCGTTGTTATGGAAGAATTGGGAATCGCTTCCTTTTAGATGGTTGAGGAATTTACCCGTTGCGGTATGGGTCAGATTGACAGTTTAAACACATTCAAGACAGTCAACGAATCAAGTAAATCCAGCCAAAATTTTATATTGACTTGTCAGACCTTTCAGAAAGAAGAAATACAAGAACATTTTATTTCAAAGACTCTATATTTAAGAACCATTTGTTAAACATATTTCCTTTCTCA
This sequence comes from Brachymystax lenok tsinlingensis, assembly GCA_030435695.1. Lineage (NCBI taxonomy): Eukaryota > Metazoa > Chordata > Actinopteri > Salmoniformes > Salmonidae > Brachymystax > Brachymystax lenok. Next base: position 26,969,312 of record CM059808.1, on the reverse strand, counting down.
CAAACAAGCGTTTTCTGTTTGGAGCTAATTTTTGAGTGGCTGTGTCAGAGATCTGTTGCTCTCGCACAGAGAAGGAGAAGCTTGGGTAAGCTCCTTTTCACCTAAACATTATTATAAAAATGCAACCAGAACCAGTCAAAACTAAATACATCAAATACACTTGTTTATTTTTGACCTGTGCAAATATTTATACACATGAAAGCCTCCAGGTCAAAATGACCCACAACATCATGTTTTTATACAAAATCTACACAGACATTCCACCACGCATCAGTGTTTCCATATTTTGATGTGAGGTTCATGACCCTAAATGAGGAATAGTCATTTAATTTCATGGAGAAAAAGAAAGGTTAACTAGTGTTTTAGACAACTCAAAAGTGGAATTGGGTCAAATTGACCCGCAACATAATAGGAGGGTTAAAGGTTTTTTTCTGGATTTTGATAATTAGCGGGTATCGGCCTAGTTCGGCTCTGCATGCAGTATTTTGTGTTTTACGTTGTACACTGAGGATATTTTTTGCAGAATTCTGCATGCAGTCTCACAATTTGGTGTTTGTCCAGTTTTGTGAATTCTTGGTTGGTGAGCGGACCCCAGATCTCACAACCATAAAGGTCAATGGGTCCCTTTAATTAAAATATCCTAAATGGGATGTAAAATTATATGTTCCTTTTGATGACATAGAAGGCCCTTCTTGCCTTGTCGCTCAGCTCATTCACAGCTTTGTGGAAGTTACCTGTGGTGCTGATGTTTAGTCCGAGGTATGTATAGATTTTTGTGGGCTCTAGGGCAATGGTGTCTAGATGGAATTAGTATTTGTGGTTCTGACAACTGGACCTTTTTTGGAACACCATTATTTTTGTCTTACTGAGATTTACTGTCAGGGCCCAGGTCTGACAGAATCTGTGCAGAAGATCTAGGTGCTGCTGTAGTCCCTCCTTGGTTGGGCAGAGAAGCATCAGATCATCAGCAAACAATAGACATTGGACTTCAGATTCTAGTGGAGTGAGGCCGGGTGCTGCAGGCTGTTCTAGTGCCCTCACCAATTCCTTGATTATGTGTTGGAGAGGGTGGGGCTTAAGCTGTATGTTCTTCCCCCAACACCACTTTCCATCTATTTGCATAGCAGACCCTCATGTTAAATTGAGTCAAAGGCTTTTTTGAAATCAACAAACGCAGAATGACAATGACAAGGGATTCTCACCAGAGTACCGTAACAATTAAACAATGTCACGCATTTGACAAATGTCATTTATCCGACTATATCAGCGTTGTTATGAGAGGACCTGAGAAGAAAGAAAGAGAAGGAGCCATGCTGTTAAACAGGCGAACAATACCACAGAGAAACACACGTTCATTCAGTGGATTTTTATCTGTCAACTGTGCTAGGACACCTCTGGAGATACGCACACACATACACACACGTGCACATGCACACGCACCGCACACACAAACACACGCACACACACACACACACACAAACACACACACACATACACACCACATGCACCACACACACACAATCACACACACACATACATACACACCACACACACACAACCACACAAGCACGCACACACACACACACATACATTTACACACACACAAACACATGAACACAAACACACACACACATACACACACTGCTATAGCAGATGAATGACAAATGTGTTTAGTACACAGACTATTGTGTTCAGACAGCTGAATTCCCTGTCAGAGATAAATCATGTGTGTGTGTGTGTGCCCCTATCAGTTACACCCTAGTATCTGTGTTAATTAGTGTATGTACAGTAGCTTCTAATCCTGTCCCAGACTGCTTGACCTTTACATTAGAGGTCAGAGTATATCACACTGTCAGTCTGACACCACTAATACTATTCACATTCTGCCATATGAAGATGTACCCTAACACATATGAAGATGTACCCTAACACATATGAAGATGTACCCTAACGCAGGCAATGTGTTTTCAGATTTGAAAGTAAAAAATATAAAAGTAAAAGTGTCTGTGCTGTGCGTGTGCGTGTGCATTTGCGTGTTTGTGTGTGTGTGTGTGTGTGTGGACAGACAGTAGGCCCCAGTGCTTTAGCCCCGGGGTCAGCATCAGGTCTGCCTCCACACACATGAATCACTACCTCCACTCTCTTTCTAACTCGGTCTCTCTGTTTCTCGTTTTCTCTCTCTCTTTATCTCTCTCTTTATCCCTTCCTACCCTGACCCTCTCCCACTATCCCTTTCGCCAACTCTCCCCAGCCTCTTTCTCTTTCCTCCTCCTCTCCCCTCTCCCTCTTCCCTTCCCCCTATCCCTCTCTCCCCAGTCCCTGGTCCTCTATGACCCCACTCACCCACGTCTTCCCTTTGACCTCAAGGAAAACGCAGGGATCCACCTCACCTGAAGTAAAGACATTTAAATGAAATAAATAAACATAAATATGGGTTGTCCTTTTCTTGTGGCAACAGGTCAAAAATACTGCTGCTGTGATTGCACGCTGTGGTATTTCACCCAGTAGCTCCCAGTAGGGAGTATCATAATTTGGTTAGTTTTTTCGAATTCTTTGTGGATCTGTGTAATCAGAGGGAAATATGTGTCTCTAATATGGTCATACATTTGGCAGGAAGTTAGGAAGTGCAGCTCAGTTTCCACTTCATTTTGTGGGCAGTGTGCACATAGCCTGTCCCCTTGAGAGCCAGGTCTGCCTACGGTGGCCTTTATCAATAGCAATCTCTCTCTCTCTCTCTCTCTCTCTCTCTCTCTCTCTCTCTCTCTCTCTCTCTCTCTCTCTCTCTCTCTCTGTCTTCAGCTCACACACTCTGAGCCTGTGTATCTGTCTGAAATTGAATCCTTCTCTGTCTCTGAGGTCTCTAAAAATACACAATTTCCACAATTTTCTGACTCTGTCTAGACGCTGTGGGTCAGAGATGACTTGCTCGGTTGAATCAGTTTTATTTGCACAGAACATGACTGGTTGTGTGTAGCTTATGTCAAGTTTAACTATGTCTCTGAATAAAGAGATGTTACATGACAGCAGCAAAACGAGGGGAGCTTATTTTTCCCCTGAAACACATTTAGGAGTGGAAGCAGTAGCTCCTGTTCTCTGAGACGCAGTGTGTGTGTGTGTGTGTGTGTGTGTGTGTGTGTGAGTACAGTTTTTTTGACTGCATCATTAGCATGTGGGTTTTATCTTCCTCGCTGTAGAAAAGAAAACTGTTCTCAGGGGACTACCCTCCTCTCCTCCTCTCCTCCTCGCCTCCTTCCTCCTACTCTCGCTTTTGTTCATGTAACCAGAATAACAGGAGTCAAGCGTGTCACCTGTGTAGTTCCTCCCTCATGGTTATTCATAGCTACTCCATCACAGCGTATGTGGAGCAGAGAGAGACCGACAGAGACGCAATCCTAAACGCCGCTCTTTCCTGCTCTCCCTCCCTCTCCCTGCTCGCGTTTCAACTTTCCAGAAAGCAGGGAAACCTTTCATTTGCGTTCCCAATAAAGGAAATACATGCAGGCAGACACAGAAACGGGGGTTTAGGGAAACATTTATCGCGACTTCATCAAATAACGACCCTGAAGTGAACAGCCTGATGATTGTGCCATGTAAATATCTTCTGACTCCCGGTGACAGACTGAATGATTATAAAGGAATAGATTATAGCACAGTCTATTTCTCCCACTCTACTACTTACATGGTACTCATGTTGATGCTTTAGTCTGCAGATGAAATAACTGCTCAGCTGCTGTTTCTCTCTCTGGGTCACATTGACTTCTCTCTGTTGTGGAGAATGTGGGAGAATCTCTTCTGCTTCTGAAACATCATTATACATGATAAACGTCTTAATTCATTTTGTAAACTATGTAAACAAATGTACGCGTAACCACCCTAACTAACTCTGTTGACATTTCATGAAATATATCTAGTGCGTGTGTGTTTGTGTGTGCGCTGCAGGAGGTGTGACTAGGGGCCCCTGTCTAGCTGTGTCCCTGATTCTACGCTAGGGAGACCAGATGGGCCCACTGAGATCAGAAGCCTGCAGCAGAGGAGAGAGCAGGGAGAGGACACACACACACACGGTAGCAGAGTGGACTAGGTTTGGGAAAGGACGGGTTTCAAAATAAGATGAGGCATGATCAAACAGCGATGTCATCAATCTCCAGATTCTTTAAGAAGTGGATCAGTCCTGGGAGCCCATTGGAAGTCCTCCCACAGGAGACTGGATCTAGAATGGAACAAGACAGTGTTCCTTATTTTTTAAACTGTAATATATATATATACATATATTTTTACCTCTCCACCACCCCCCCCCTCTTTGGAGGACAAATATATTTTCTGCTACATATACATATATTTTACATATAAATTTTCCAATACACGTTTTGCGTACACATTTTACATACATGGTACTTTTATATACAGCAGTCGCATAACAATAATACATTACCGAACATAAACTATTTAATCCCAGCCCTCAGCCACTCTCAGCCCATCGGACCTATCACCATAGACCACCCTCGTTTGGTTTCCTTGTGCCATATCTTTTTCAATTGTTCTGTGATGTTTTACATGCATTTTGAACCTTTCTAATCGTATAGTATCCACAGATTGTGAAAACCTTTCCTACTAGTATTATTATATTATTTATTGACATGATTATAGCTTTCCAAATCACCCAACACTGCTATTTACGTGATTTTTTTAACCATTCCTGAACCTGTGACCAGAAATAAGCTACATATGGGCAATACCAGAATAAATGATCTATTGATTCTGTCTCTTCGTAGCAAAATCTACAGAGCTGAGATTGTTTTATGCCCCATATACTGTATATACGTAGAATTATTGTCACGACTTCCACCGAAGGTGTCTCCTCTGCCTGTTCGGGCGGCGTTCGGCGGTCGTCGTCACCGGCCTACTAGCTGCTACCGATCCCTTTCCTTCATTGTAATTTGTATTGGTTTCACCTGTGTCTTGTTTAGTTGTGGGCTAGGGCTATTTAAGTTGGTTAGGCCCGCCTCCTTTTGTGCGGGCTTGTATTCTGTTAGTTGGTAGACGTTCGTTTCTGTTTCTTTAGCCGTCTTTTGTTTAGTGCGCCTGTTTTGTGTGTTTTGTATTTTTTCATTTTTTTGCACTATATTAAAAGACGGTTCCGCATCAATCCTCTGCTCTCTGCGCCTGACTCCACACCCTACACTCCTACCTTGTGACAGAAGCCCGCACCGATTCAGATGGAGTCAGCAGGAGCAGCTTCTTCCCCCTCACCCTTCCATGGAGGAGCGTGTCCTCCATCATACAGCCATCCTCCACCGAATTGGGTCGGCGATGGATCAGATGATGGAAAGGATAGACCGATGGGAGGGGAGTGATCTCCCTACCTCGCCTCCAGCCCCTCTTCCTCAACCTATTCCTCCGGTGGTGTCCGGATCCAGCGCACTTCGTCTTGCGCCCCAAGGGAGTACGATGGGACGGCGGCTGGGTGCAAGGGTTTCTTGCTCCAGCTAGAACTTTACCTGGCTACCATTCGCCCGACTCCCTCGGGGGAGGAGAGCGTAAGCGTCCTCATCTCCTGTCTAACGGGTCGAGCCCTGGAGTTGGCCAATGCTGTGTGGAGTAGCCCAGATTCCGCTAGAGAAAACTACCCTGAGTTCACCTGCCGGTCCCGGGTTCGTGTTCGACCACCCACCAGAGGGCCGAGCGGCAGGTGAACGGCTGTTCCATCTAAGACAGGAGATGAGGAGCGCGCAGGACTTCGCGCTGGAGTTTCGGACCTTGGCTGCTGGAGCGGGGTGGAACGACAGGGCTCTAATGGACCACTACAGGTGTAGTCTCCGGGAGGACGTCCGCAGGGAGCTAGCTTGTCGGGACGCTACCCTCTCTCTAGATGAGTTGATAGACATGTCGATACGACTGGACAACCTGCTGGCTCCAGGTAAACGCAGCACTTCCCAGGAGTCACATGTACCCGTTGTCACAGGAGGAGACAGTGGCTATGGAGACATACAGTGGGGAAAAAAAGTATTTAGTCAGCCACCAATTGTGCAAGTTCTCTCACTTAAAAAGATGAGAGAGGCCTGTAATTTTCATCATAGGTACACTTCAACTATGACAGACAAAATGAGGAAAAAAAATCCAGAAAATCACATTGTAGGATTTTTTATGAATTTATTTGCAGATTATGGTGGAAAATAAGTATTTGGTCAATAACAAAAGTTTATCTCAATACTTTGTTATATACCCTTTGTTGGCAATGACAGAGGTCAAACGTTTTCTGTAAGTCTTCACAAGGTTTTCACACACTGTTGCTGGTATTTTGGCCCATTCCTCCATGCAGATCTCCTCTAGAGCAGTGATGTTTTGGCGCTGTCGCTGGGCAACACGGACTTTCAAAGATTTTCTATGGGGTTGAGATCTGGAGACTGGCTAGGCCACTCCAGGACCTTGAAATGCTTCTTACGAAGCCACTCCTTCGTTGCCCGGCGGTGTGTTTGGGATCATTGTCATGCTGAAAGACCCAGCCACGTTTCATCTTCAATGCCCTTGCTGATGGAAGGAGGTTTTCACTCAAAATCTCACGATACATGGCCCCATTCATTCTTTCCTTTACACGGATCAGTCGTCCTGGTCCCTTTGCAGAAAAACAGCCCCAACGCATGATGTTTCCACCCCCATGCTTCACAGTAGGTATGGTGTTCTTTAAATGCAACTCAGCATTCTTTGTCCTCCAAACACGACGAGTTGAGTTTTTACCAAAAAGTTCTATTTTGGTTTCATCTGACATTCTCCCAATCCTCATCTGGATCATCCAAATGCTCTCTAGCAAACTTTAGACGGGCCTGAACATGTACTGGCTTAAGCAGGGGGACACGTCTGGCACTGCAGGATTTGAGTCCCTGGCGGCGTAGTGTGTTACTGATGGTAGGCTTTGTTACTTTGGTCCCAGCTCTCTGCAGGTCATTCACTAGGTCCCCGTGTGGTTCTGGGATTTTTGCTCACCGTTCTTGTGATCATTTTGACCCCACGGGTGAGATCTTGCGTGGAGCCCCAGATCGAGGAAGATTATCAGTGGTCTTGTATGTCTTCCATTTCCTAATAATTGCTCCCACAGTTGATTTCTTCAAACCAAGCTGCTTACCTATTGCAGATTCAGTCTTCCCAACCTGGTGCAGGTCTACAATTTTGTTTCTGGTGTCCTTTGACAGCTCTTTGGTCTTGGCCATAGTGGAGTTTGGAGTGTGACTGTTTGAGGTTGTGGACAGGTGTCTTTTATACTGATAACAAGTTCAAACAGGTGCCATTAATACAGGTAATGAGTGGAGGACAGAGGAGCCTCTTAAAGAAGAAGTTACAGGTCTGTGAGAGCCAGAAATCTTGCTTGTTTGTATGTGACCAAATACTTATTTTCCACCATAATTTGCAAATAAATTCATAAAAAATCCTACAATGTGATTTTCTGGATTTTTTTTCCTCATTTTGTCTGTCATAGTTGAAGTGTACCTATGATGAAAATTACAGGCCTCTCTCATCTTTTTAAGTGAGAGAACTTGCACAATTGGTGGCTGACTAAATACTTTTTTTCCCCACTGTATGTCACTGAATCTCTGAGACAGGGGTACATTCGGCCCTCCATCTCACCCATCTCCTCGAGTTTCTTTTTTGTGAAGAAAAAGGAGGGAGGTCTGCGTCCGTGCATTGATTATAGAGGTCCAAATTCCATCACAGTGGGATTTAGTTACCCGCTACCTCTTATCGCTACAGCGCATATAATTTGGTGCGTATCCGAAGGGAGATGAGTGAAAAACTGCGTTTAGTACCACATCTGGCCATTATGAGTACCTCGTCATGCCGTATGGGTTGAAGAATGCGCCAGCAGTCTTTCAATTTTTCGTAGACGAGATTCTCAGAGACCTGCACGGGCAGGGTGTGGTGGTGTATATCGATGATATCCTGATCTATTCCGCCACACGTGCCGCTCATGTGTCTCTGGTGCGTAAGATACTTGGACGACTGCTGGAGCATGACTTATATGTCAAGGCGGAGAAATGTGAGTTTTTCAAACAAGCCATTTCCTTCCTGGGTTATCGTATTTCCACCTCTGGGGTGATCATGGAGTGTGACCGCGTTACAGCCGTGCGTAATTGGCCGACTCCGACCACGGTAAAGGAGGTGCAGCGGTTTTTTAGTGTTTGCCAATTACTACCGGAGGTTTATCCGGGGTTTTGGTCAGGTGGCTGCTCCCATTACCTCACTGCTAAAGGGGGGCCCGGTGCGGTTGCGGTGGTCGGTGGAGGCAGACAGAGCCTTCAGCCGTCTGTTCACCAATGCTCCCGTGCTGGCTCATCCGGACCCTTCTTTGGTGTTCATAGTGGAGGTGGATGCGTCCAAGGCTGGTGTTGGAGCCGTGCTATCACAGCGCTCGGGTACGCCACCGAAGCTCCGCCCCTGCGCTTTCTTTTCGAGGAAGCTCAGTCCGGCGGAACGTAACTATGACGTGGGGGACTGGGAGTTGCTCGCTGTGGTTAAGGCTCTGAAAGTGTGGAGACATTGGCTTGAGGGGGCTAGGCATCCTTTTCTCATCTGGACTGACCACCGTAATCTGGAGTATATCCGGGCAGCGAGGAGACTGAATCCCGCGACAGGCTAGGTGGGCTATGTTTTTCACTAGATTTCAGTTTACTATTTCTTATAGACCTGGTTCCCTTAATACGAAGGCTGACGAGCTGTCCCGTCTCTATGACACCGAGGAGCGGTCAATTGAGCCTACTCCCATCCTTCCAGCTTCATGTCTGGTAGCACCGGTGGTATGGGAGGTGGACGCGGACATTGAGCGGGCGTTACAGTTGGAACCTGCGCCTCCTGAGTGTCCAGCAGGTCGTCAGTACGTGCCGCTTAGTGTTCGCGATAAACTGATTCGGTGGGCTCATACGCTACCCTCTTCGGGTCATCCGGGGATTGAGAGGACGATACGGAGTCTTAGGGGGAAATACTGGTGGCCCACTTTGATTAAGGACGCGAGGTTTTATGTCTCCTCCTATTCGGTATGTGCTCAGAGTAAGGCTCCTAGACACTTACCTAGAGGGAAGTTACAGCCCCTCCCCGTTCCACAACGACGGTGGTCTCATCTGTCGGTGGATTTTCTCACCGACCTCCCCCCGTCTCAGGGAAACACTACGATCCTGGTTGTTGTGGATCGGTTCTCTAAGTCCTGCCGTCTCATCCCATTGCCCGGTCTCCCTACGGCCCTACAGACTGCGGAGGCCCTGTTTACCCATGTCTTCCGGCACTACGGGGTGCCTGAGGACATCGTTTCTGATCGGGGTCCTCAGTTCACTTCACGAGTGTGGAGGGCGTTTATGGAGCGGCTGGGGATCTCGATTAGTCTGACCTCGGGTTTTCACCCTGAGAGTAATGGGCAGGTGGAGCGAGTGAACCAGGATGTGGATAGGTTTCTGCGGTCGTATTGTCAGGACCGGCCTGGTGAGTGGGTGAGGTACGTCCCATGGGCGGAGGTGGCTCAGAACTCACTTCGTCACTCCTCCACTAACATGTCACCTTTCCAGTGCGTGTTGGGCTACCAGCCGGTCCTGGCACCGTGGCATCAGAGCCAGACTGAAGCTCCTGCGGTGGAGGAGTGGGTGCAGCGCTCAAAGGAAACCTGGAAACCGTCCACGACCATATTAAACAGAAGAGGAGCGCTGACCGTCACCGCAGTGAGGCCCCCGTGTTTGCTCCGGGGGACCGGAACCTGCCCCTTCGCCTGCACTGCCGGAAGCTGGGGCCGCAGTATGTGGGGCCATTTAAAATCCTGAGGAAGATAAACGAGGTGTGTTATAGGTTACAGCTTCCTTCTTACTAACGTATTAACCGCTCGTTTCATGTCTCTCCTCAGGCCGGTGGTAGCTGGTCCCCTGCAGGAAGGTGAGGTGCTGGGGGTCCCTCCGCCCCCTCTAGACATCGAGCGGTCCCCGGCGTACACAGTCCGCTCCGTTCTGGACTCTAGGCGCCAGGTGAGGGGTCTACAGTACCTCGTGGACTGGGAGGGGTATGGTCCGGAGGAGAGGTGCTGGGTACCGGTGGAGGACCTCCTAGATCCATCACTGCTGAGAGAGTTCAAACCGCCTTCATCCGGATCGCCCTGCGCCTCGTCCTCCGGGTCGTCCTCGAGGCCGGTGTTGGCGCTGCGGAGGCAGCGGCGTCGGGGAGTACTGTCACGACTTCCACCAAAGGTGTCTCCTCTGCCTGTTCTGGCGGCGTTCGGCGGTCGTCGTCACCGGCCTACTAGCTGCTACCGATCCCTTTCCTTCATTGTAATTTGTATTGGTTTCACCTGTGTCTTGTTTAGTTGTGGGCTAGGGCTATTTAAGTTGGTTAGGCCCGCCTCCTTTTGTGCGGGCTTGTATTCTGTTAGTTGGTAGACGTTCGTTTCTGTTTCTTTAGTCGTCTTTTGTTTAGTGCGCCTGTTTTGTGTGTTTTGTATTTTTTTATTTTTTCGCACTGTATTAAAAGACGGTTCCGCATCAATCCTCTGCTCTCTGCGCCTGACTCCACACCCTACACTCCTACCTTGTGACAATTATGTTGGTGGCAAGAATTGTATATAATAATTTAAATTGAACAACTCTTAAGTGTTGAATCAAGTGTAGTATTTTGTACCAGTTCATAAACCATATGCCATGGAATTGGTACATCAAAAATCTCTTCCCATTTATTTTGCAATCTGTATGTGCAGCTGTTAAAATGTTTGTCCTCAAATGAAACTTTTCTATTTATGCCATTTCCTTTCAGCCAATTTGTATCTTTAATATATGGCAGGCAAACAAGTTCCCTACCTTCTCCCTTTTCCACTTGCCTCTTTGTGGTAATGCTGTGGTAATGCTGTGGTAATGCTGTGGTAATGCTGTGGTAATGCTGTGGTAATGCTGTGGTAATGCAGTAATCAGTTGGTTGTGTTCTAGAATCCTAGCTTTGTGTAAATGTTTACATGGCTGGTTTCCCAGACACAGATTAATCCTAGTCCTGGTCTAAAAAGCAACATGTAGAATCTTCATTGAAGTGGATGTTTAGTCCAGGACTAGGTTCATTCATCTGAGTCCAGAAAACGGACCCATAGTGTTTGGTTTGTTTTCTGAATGCAGTCAAGCTCATATCCAGGCAAAGGAGTGTTTTTTCTTAAATGTTGTCTGTTGCAGCCTTGGATAGCTACTGTACTGTATATTTGTGCGCTAGCTACAGTCAGTGTATGCTCTCCTCTCCACAGGGCTTCTATATACAGCATGGCTTCTACTCACAAGCAGCTGTTTTATAGGCACACCCTGCTACATGGACATCTGAATTCTAATGACAAATTAGTGAAGACAATGAAACAGAGACGGAACGGAGAGGGAGAGGGAGAGGGCCTGGGGGTTAAAGACTGACTCTGATATTACAGTATAGAGAACTTTGAAAAACTCAACAGCGCCATTTCAAATGAGCTTATTATATTCCCCATGTAGAGCTTTACAGAAAGACACAGTTCTTTATAATACTGGGTGACAGGGTATCATTAGATTCACAGCCAAACTCAGAGGTTATCAGGAAGTAGTTTCTATTGTTAATTTTTGCTTTAGTTTTTGTTGTGAGTTGATTTGGCGCTGCACCACTTTCAGCCGCTCTGCACTCGACATGAATTACCCACAGTGCACGGCGGCCGCACCTGTTGAGAATCCGTCTGGAGAGGTGTGAAGCGGCGACACCAGCCGACTCAGAATTTGTGTCACACTCAGGTGTGTGATTGTGTGTGTGTGTCACATGCAGGTACACGTGAGTGTGTGTTCCACATAGATATAGAGAAACACTGAGAAAGACAGAAGGTAGTGGCTTCCATTAGCTCAGGGAGTTGCAGCATGGTGCTTGGAGAAGATCATGACGTGACAACAGTGTTGTACGTACAGAATAATACAGTACCACTCAAATGTAGCTTGTTTAGGTTATGAGAGAAAATAGTCTCAACAATGCTTGAACCATTGACTCTCTGCTCAAGGGACATTATTAACCCTATACCTCCTGTGCCATAAAGATCCCGACCTCCTAGCAGACCTCTTAGTAAACTTCCATAGAAGCAGGCTACAGTAGAGACATATGTAGATTTCTATCTACCCCTTCCCGTTTACAGACTCTTAAGTGTAACTACTGCTCAACCCTTGAAGTGAATCTCTCTCAGCCGTCTCAGTGGTCATGCCATAGCCTGACCAAGACGGTTGGTAATGAGTGTGTGTAAATCTGGGTAATCCGTCAGAAAGGACCATTGACGCCTATCTTGTTCTATTGAGTTGAAGTCGATGTCGTTTAAGGGTGCTCTGTCGATCCACTTAAATGAGAACAGATTTTTCTCAAACGACTCAAAGAAAGAGAAAAAGGACATTTCTCTCCCAGTCAGAGGCTGTCTGGACGCCACTGCGCGCTCTCTCTCTCTCTCTCTCTCTCTCTCTCTCTCTCTCTCTCTCTCTCTCTCTCTCTCTCTCTCTCTCTCTCTCTCGTTCCTGCTCGTTCCTGCTCGTTCATATGTTATGCCTGAGACAGACACACTAAGGGGAGGATCTGTGTTGGTGGATGTTAGCAGTTTGAGCAGTTTGGAATAATGACAGTTAGCACTGTAGACCAACATCATATACTGTAACCTCTTACTGCATATTAACCTGTTACTGTATATTAACCTGTTACTGCATATTAACCTGTTACTGTATATTAACCTCTTACTGCATATTAACCTGTTACTGTATATTAACCTGTTACTGCATATTAACCTGTTACTGTATATTAACCTGTTACTGCATGTTAACCTGTTACTGTATATTCACCTGTTACTGTATATTCACCTGTTACTGTATGTTAACCTGTTACTGTATATTAACCTGTTACTGTACGTTAACCTGTTACTGTATATTAACCTTTTACTGTATGTTAACCTGTTACTGTATATTAACATGTTACTGTATGTTAACCTGTTACTGTATTTTAACCTGTTACTGTATGTTAACCTGTTACTGTATGTTTATCTGTTACTGTATATTAACATGTTACTGTATGTTAACCTGTTACTGTATTTTAACCTGTTACTGTATGTTAACCTGTTACTGTATGTTAATCTGTTACTGTATGTTAATCTGTTACTGCATATTAACCTGTTACTGTATATTAACCTGTTACTGCATGTTAACCTGTTACTGTATATTCACCTGTTACTGTATATTCACCTGTTACTGTATGTTAACCTGTTACTGTATATTAACCTGTTACTGTACATTAACCTGTTACTGTACGTTAACCTGTTACTGTATATTAACCTTTTACTGTATGTTAACCTGTTACTGTATATTAACATGTTACTGTATGTTAACCTGTTACTGTATTTTAACCTGTTACTGTATGTTAACCTGTTACTGTATGTTTATCTGTTACTGTATATTAACATGTTACTGTATGTTAACCTGTTACTGTATTTTAACCTGTTACTGTATGTTAACCTGTTACTGTATGTTTATCTGTTACTGTATGTTAACCTGTTACTGTATGTTAATCTGTTACTGTATGTTAATCTGTTACTGTATATTAACCTGTTACTGTATATTAACCTGTTACTGTATGTTAATCTGTTACTGTATATGAACCTGTTACTGTATGTTAATCTGTTACTGTATGTTAACCTGTTACTGTATATTAACCTGTTACTGTATGTTAACCTGTTACTGTATGTTAACCTGTTACTGTATGTTTACTTATCCTAAACAAAGTCAGTCAACAAGCGTTGGCAATCTGTATGGAGGGTAGGCCAAAAGAGAGGGAAGGAGAAGCAAAGAGCGAGAGAGGAGAAGTTGGGGAGGGGCAGGGGAGTAAAGTAAAGGGGGGGTCTGTGGTGAAAGGGTAGTCCTTGAATGGTGCAAGTCCCATACCTGTGCTAGACAGTGAATCATAGAAGAGCGAGGAACGCAGCTAGAGAAGTCCAAGCAGTGGAGGCTGCTGAGGGGTGACGACTCACATTAATGTGATTGTGCCGAACGGCATGCGTGTGTGTGTGTGTGCGTGACAGACTGCTTCATGTCCTCTCTCCCCTTTTGCCCCGACCTCGTCTACTCTCCTGTTTTGTCCGTTCCTCCCAGAAGAGGATTTCTGCTTATCACACAGTAAATGTATCTCTTCCAATAGAAGGAGCCTGGTGCAGTCTACCATTCCCCCCCTATAATGGTGGAGCTGTTAGATTTCTCTGCCTGATAGTCAGCCTGCGTCCAGACGTCACGCCTCAGATAAGCTGCTGTTCTGCTTCTGGACAGCCTCTTAGTCAGCACATTGTATTCACACACTCACACACTCACAAAATCCCAGCTCACCGCATGCAGCTAAGACAATCACACACACACACACACACACACATGTATGCGCACGCACGCACAAACACACGCAACCGCAACCGCACACACAGACACTCACACTCACACACACACACACACACACACACACACACACACACACACACACACACACACACACACACACACACACACACACACACACACACACTCTGAGGCCTTTATAGGCTATAATAGTCCTACAGAAGGGAGTAAGGACCTGCTGTTTTCATTTAGCTGGCCTACACTCTTAGAAAAAAGAGTTCCAAGAGGGTTCTCCGGCTGTCCCCGTAGGGGAACCCTTTTGGGTTCCAGGTAGAACCTTCTGTGGAAAGGAAAATTAATTAGTAAGCAAGGTGCTGTTAGATTGGCTATATTGGGTACATTGGGGTACCAAAGTTCCAGAGAGGGCTGTATTGAGGTAGCACTTCTAACAGTGTGTCTGCTGTTCAGAGACCCACAGTCTAACTGTATGGTAGATAAAGACACTTACTGACACGCCACACGACACAATGCTACCTTTTTACCCAACTGACTTCATCTAGAGCTGTAGAGGGGTTGTGATCACCAACATTACCCTCTTCTGTCTATGTGTTTTGTGTGTGATTGTGAGCGTGTGTGTGTTTGTGTGTATATGTTGGTCCAGACAGGGTAAAACACCAGTTAGGAGTCCCCTCTTTCCAAAGTGGAGTCCAGACCGCTTCTCTCTGTCTCTCTCTCTCTCTCTCTCTCTCTCTCTCTCTCTCTCTCTCTCTCTCTCTCTCAAGTCAACCCCATACATCCCTCCCCAGTTCTCCCACCTCCTTCACATCCATCCTCCCACACACACCTCTCTCTAACTCCCTACCACGCCAACTCTAGTCAGGTCCCTTGCCATAGTGCTGAAGGGTAGACAGGTCTCTCTCTCTCTCTCTCTCTCTCTCTCTCTCTCTCTCTCTCTCTCTCTCTCTCTCTCTCTCTCTCTCTCTACACGAATAAACCTAAATTACATATCAACCCCGTAAGTTATTTTCTCTCTTCCCGCCTGTTGTTTTCCTATCTTCTGTTTTTCTCTCTCTATTTTTATTTTCCACTTGGCAGTAGGAGAGAGAGAGAAAAGGGATAGAAAGTGTCTAGCAGGGTTAGTGGTGCGGAGGTAAGCCACGGGCATATGTAAGTGCAGTCCCAAATCGCTGTCTCACAGAGCAACACTTGAATGGGTTACTAATGGCCCGGCCCTGTGTCACATGGCTCTGATTCTAATGTGTAAATTGCGTGGCCATGCCTTTACTGTGGATGAGAGGGTGGAATAATTGTTACATGCAGAGAATACCTCACCCTCAGCCACCTCCCAGACAACACACACACATATGCACATATACACACACGTGCACACACAGACACACGCATCTGGTCAGTGCACAAGTGTGTGTGTGTGTGTGTATGTCAGCTGTCTCTTAAGTGGATTATCTATCAAGAGAGGTCTGTTAAATATGCATATCTACTGCTGGTTAAGACGTGTTCTATTTCCTTGAAGATTACCACTGCAACTACACAACACAGCACACGACAACACAGCACACGACAACACAACACACGACAACACAACACACATATACAGTGCCTTCAGAAAGTATTCACACACCTTGACTTCTCCCACATTTTGTTGTGTTACTACCTGAAGTTAAACAAATTATATTGATGTTTTGTGTCATTGGCCTACACACAATACCCCATAATGTCAAAATGAAATTATGTTTTTAGAATTTCTTTCAAATTAATTTAAAAAATGAAAAGCTGAAATGTCTTGAATCAATAAGAATTCAACCCCTTTGTTATGGCAAGACTAAATACGTTCTGTCGTAAAAATTTGCTTAACAAGTCATATAATGAGTTGAATGCAATAATAGTGTTTACATTATTTTTGAATGACTACCTCATCTCTGTACCCCACACATACAATTATCTGTAAGGTCCCTCAGTTGAGCAGTGAATTTCAAACACAGATTCACCCACAAAGACCAGGGAGGTTTTCCAATGCCTCACAAAGAATGGCACCTATTGGTAAATGGGTAAAAAAAAAAGAACAGACATTAGATATGCCTTTGAGCATGGTGAAGTTATTAATTACACTTTGGATGGTGTATCAATACACCCAGTCACTACAAAGATACAGATGTCCTTCCTAACTCAGTAGCCGGAGAAGAAGGAAACAACTCAGGGATTTTACCATGAGGCCAATGGTGACTTTAAAACAAGTTACAGAGTTTAAAGACTGTGATAGGAGAAAACTGAGGACGGATCAACAGCATTTTAATTACTTCACAATACTAACCTAATTGACAGAGTGAAAAGAAGGAAGCCTGTACAGGATACAAATATTCCAAAACATGCCTCCTGTTGGAAATAAGGCACTAAAGTAAAACTGCAAAAAATTTGGCAAATAAATTTACTTTATGTCCTGAATACAAAGCTTTTATGTTTGGGGAAAATCCAACACAACACGTCACTGAGTACAACTCTTCAAGATTTCAAGCATGAGGAAATCTGGTTCAGTCTGCTTTCCAACAGACACTGAGAGATGAATTTACCTTTCAGCAGGACAATAACCTAAAACACAAGGCCAGGACAATAACCTAAAACACAAGGGCAAATATACACTGGAGTTGCATTGAATGCTCCTGAATGTCCTAGTTACAGTTTTGACTTAAATCGGATTGAAAATGAATGGCAGGACTTGAAAATGGCTGTCTAGCAATGACTAACAACCAACTTGACAGAGCTTAAAGAATTAAAAAAAGAATAACAGGCAAATATTGTAAAATCCAGATGTGCAAAGCTCTTAGAGACTTACCCAGAAAAACTCTCAGCTGTAATCGCTGCCAAAGGTGATTCTAATTGACAGAATTGCGGAGGGAATCGCTGGAGAGAATAGCGGCCATTTTACGGGCTCCTGACCATTTGTTTTATTTTGTTTTTGCGCTGATCTTAACATTTTTGGCAAATCTGACAATAACTATATTCTCCTGATTCCTGCTTAGAAGAAACAACTTAAATAGGAAGTACCAGTGACGCACGCAATACTGAAGTGGTCCGATGAAGCAGATGCTAAGCTACACGACTGTTTCACTAGCACAGACTGAAATATGTTCGACGATTCATCCGATGGCATTGAGGAGTTTACCACTTCAGCCACCGGCTTCATTAATTAGTGCATAGACGACGTCGTCCCCACAGTGACCGTATGAACATATCCCTCCCTACCAGAAGCCATGGATTACAGGCAACATCCACACTGAGCTAAAGGCTAGAGCTGCCTCTTTCAAGGAGCGGGACACCAATCTGGATGCTTACTGTATAATCTCGCTACAGCCCTCAGATGAAAAATCAAACAGACAAAACGTCAAAACAGGACCAATATCAAATCCTACTACACTGGCTTTGACGCTCGTCAGATAGACACAGGGCTTGCAAACTCTCACGGATTACAAAGGGAAACCCAGCCATGAGCTGTCCAACGACGCGAGCCTATCAAATGAGCTAAATTAATACCTTTTATGCTCGCTTCGAGGCTAGCAACACTGAACCATGCATGAGATCACCAGCTGTTCTGGAATACTGTGTGATCACGCTTTCTGTAGCCAATGTGAGTAAGACCTTTAAACAGGTTCATATTCACAAGGCTGCAGGGCCAGACAGATTACCAGGACGCGTACTCAGAGCATGCGCTGACCAGCTGGCAAGTGTCCTCACTAACATTTTCAACCTCTCCCTGTTTCAAGCAGACCATCATAGTCCCTGTGCTCCAGAATGCCAAGGTAACCTGTCTAAATGGCTATGGCCCTGTAGGACACATCTGTTGCCATGAAATGCTTTGAAAGGCTGGTCATGGCTCACATCAACACCATCATCCCAGAAACACTGGACCCTCTCCAACTCGCATACCACCCCAACAGATCCACAGAGGACGCAATCTCTTTTGAACTTCAAACTTCCCTTTCCCATCTGGACAAAAGGAACACCTAAGTGAGAATGTTGTTCATTGACTACAGCTCAGCGTTCAACAGCATAATGCCCCCCAAACTCATCACCAAGAACCCTGGGATGGAACACCTCCCTCTGCAACTGGATCCTGGACTTCCTGATGGGCCACTCCCAGGTGGTGAGGGTAGGCAACAACACAGGCGCCACACTGACCCTCAACACGGGGACCCCTCAGGGGTGAGTGTTAAGTCCCCTCCTGTACTCCCTGTACATCCACGGCTGCGTTGTTCACCCACGGCAACTCCAACACAATCATCAATCATTTGACGACGACATCGTCAGCAAGACAAAGGAGCTGATCATAGACTACAGGAAATAGAGGGCTGAGCACACCACCACCCACATCGACGGGGCTGTAGTGGAGCACGTGTAGAGCTTCAAGTTCCTCGGTGTCCACATCATTAAGGAATTATCATGGTCCACACAGTCATTAAGAGGGCACGACAAATCCTCTTTTCCATTGGGAAGTTAAAATTTTTTGGCATGATCTTCAAAAAGTTCTACAGCTGCACCATTGAAAGCATCTTGACTGGCTCCATCACCACTTGGTATGGTAACTGCTTGGCCTCTGACCGGAAGGCACTACAGAGGGTAGTGCGTAGGCCCAGTACATCACTAGGGCCGAGTTCCCTGCCATCCAGGATCTCTATACCAGGCGGTGTCAGAGGAAAGTCCTCAGAATTGTCAAAGACTCCAGCCACCCAAGTAATAGACTGTTCCGCACGGCAAAGCGGTACCGGAGCGCCAAGTCTTGGTCCAAAAGGCTCCTTAACAGCTTCTACCCCCAAGCCATAAGACTGCTGAACAATTAATAAAATGGCTACCCGGACTATTTACATTGACGACCCCCACCCCCACCCCCACTCTCCTTTGTTTTTACACTGCTGCTATTCGCTCTTTATTATCTATGCATAGTCATTTTACCCCTAGCTACATGTAAAAATTACCTTGACTAACCTGTACTCCCGCACATTGCCTCGGTACCTGTATATAGCCTCGTTATTGTTATTTTATTGTGTTACTTTTTATGTTTATTTTTTTGCTTTAGTTTATTTAGTAAATATTTTCTTAGCTCTATTTCTTGAACTGCATTGTTGGTTAACACCTGTTGTGTTCGTCGCATGTAACAAATACAATTTGATTTGATTTCATTTGAAATATGTGTACCGTTACACCCCTATCTTACCCCCAGTCAGAGTGTGAACACACATGAACACACACAAACATCCCAGGGTGAATGTAAACAAATGGATACAGTGAGAGGAAACGCACATATAAAGACTTCCTGTTTTATTGATGCGCTTTTACAGGGACCTCTGATTCTCAAGATCTGTGTGTGTGTGTGTGTGCGTGTGTGCGTGTGTTTGTGTGTGTGTTGGTGTGTTTGAGAATGCGTGCTTTGGGCCTTTGAGATGAGCTGAGACGAGCCATGCCAGGCATACAGTACGGGAATGTGTCTTTTACTCAACACACACACTAATACATTCTCCCTAATTCATTCTCTATTCTCTCACGGGAGAGGCAGCAGATTTCTCTGAGCAGAGGAAGCTTCAGGTTACCTCCTCTAAATAATAGATGTTCCTCACTGCTCAGAGTAGGACCAAATCGCACGCACACACACACGTACGCACGCACGCACACACACACACACACACACACACACACACACACACACACACACACACACACACACACACACACACACACACACACACACACACACACACACACACACACAGGTGGTGCGCAACCTCTCACACACACACATATACACACACACACACACAAAGACACACACACACACACACATGCACTGTTCAGGGAGCTGACTTGGCCCAAATCTCAAAATATTCACTGGCTTGAGTAATTATGGAAATTCTTCGGGGTTAGAAGTGTACACAGAGAGAGAGATTCTTCAGGGTTAGAAGTGTATACAGAAAGAGATTCTTCAGGGTTAGAAGAGTACACAGAGAGAGAGACTCTTCAGGGTTAGACGTGTACACAGAGAGAGAGATTCTTCAGGGTTAGAAGTGTACACAGAGAGAGAGAGATTCTTCAGGGTTAGACGTGTACACAGAGAGAGAGATTCTTCAGGGTTAGACGTGTACACAGAGAGAGATTATTCAGGGTTAGACGTGTACACAGAGAGAGAGAGATTCTTCAGGGTTAGACGTGTACACAGAGAGAGAGATTCTTCAGGGTTAGACGTGTACACAGAGAGAGATTCTTCAGGGTTAGACGTGTACACAGAGAGAGATTCTTCAGGGTTAGACGTGTACACAGAGAGATAGATTCTTCAGGGTTAGAAGTGTACACAGAGAGAGATTCTTCAGGGTTTAAAGAGAGAAGATGTTTTTCTGTTTGTACAGTGGAGGTTATTTTCTCTGCCACATTAGATACTCACCTTGCTTACCAGGGGTTAAGTGCTCTCTCTCTCTCTCTCTCTCTCTCTCTCTCTCTCTCTCTCTCTCTCTCTCTCTCTCTCTCACGAACACACTTTTTTATGTGGCTTCTGCATTAAATGTTTCTGACAGGGAAACCAAACCTCTCACCACTAAAAGTAGCATTGTGTGGTCCGGTTACTATGGTGAATAGATGTGGTGTGGAGACCTCAGAAACTCTAATGGAATGATGAGATGGACAGCAGAGAGAGGACGAGAGGAAAGCGAAGATGGGGAAAGGGAGGAGTGAATGAAGTGATCGGGGCATGAAGGGATGGGGGAGGAGAGGGATGATGTGAGAGGAGAGATTGAGACATTTAGAGAGTCCTGTCAACCTGCATTTCTAAGAGTCTCAACCCTCTGACCCTAGCTTCCAATTAGTGCCCCCCCCCAAACACGCACACACACACATATCTCTCTCTCTCTCTATCTCAAGTCAACCCCATACATCCCTCCCCAGTTCTCCCACTTACTTCACATCCAATTCCTCCCACACACACCTCTCTCTAACTCCCTACCACGCCAACTCTAGTCAGGTCCCTTGCCATGGCGCTGAAGGGTAGACAGGTCTCTCTCTCTCTCTCTGCCCCAGTCAAGTCCCAGGTTGCTGGAGTAGACATGGAGGGGAAGTGGGAGTTCTGGAGGTGTATTTAACCAGGCCTAGGGGAGCTCCTAAGCAACACTGCTGGATGCTGACACACTAATACCACTCTGAGAGACACTCAGAAATACTCTGATATCATCCTCACTCTCAGGGACACTCAGAAACACTCTGATACCATCCTCACTCTGAGAGACACTCAGAAATACTCTGATATCATCCTCTCTCTGAGAGACACTCAGAAATACTCTGATATCATCCTCACTCTGAGACACTCAGAAACACTCTGATACCATCCTCAGTCTCAGAGACACTCAGAAATACTCTGATATCATCCTCACTCTCAGGGACACTCAGAAACACTCTGATACCATCCTCACTCTGAGAGACACTCAGAAACACTCTGATATCATCCTCTCTCTGAGAGACACTCAGAAATACTCTGATATCATCCTCACTCTGAGAGACACTCCGAAACACTCTGATATCATCCTCACTCTGAGACACTCAGGCACACTCTGATACCATCCTCAGTCTCAGAGACACTCAGAAATACTCTGATATCATCCTCACTCTCAGGGACACTCAGAAACACTCTGATACCATCCTCACTCTGAGAGACACTCAGAAACACTCTGATATCATCCTCTCTCTGAGAGACACTCAGAAATACTCTGATATCATCCTCACTCTGAGAGACACTCCGAAACACTCTGATATCATCCTCACTCTCAGAGACACTCAGGCACACTCTGATACCATCCTCACTCTGAGAGACACTCAGAAATACTCTGATATCATCCTCACTCTCAGGGACACTCAGAAACACTCTGATACCATCCTCTCTCTGAGAGACACTCAGAAATACTCTGATATCATCCTCACTCTGAGAGACACTCAGAAACACTCTGATATCATCCTCACTCTCAGAGACACTCAGGCACACTCTGATACCATCCTCACTCTGAGAGACACTCAGAAACACTCTGATGCCATCCTCACTCTCAGAGACACTCAGAAATACTCTGATATCATCCTCTCTCAACAAAGATCATTTTTATTCAAAGTCCCTAACTAAATATAGCTAAATACATAAACATAGCTAAATACACGTTACATCACTCCTACAGTGGTATAGTAGGATATAACAGATTATAACAAATACAGGAAACTTCAAATCAATCAAATAAAATTGTATTTGTCACATACACATGGTTAGCAGATGTTAATGCGAGTGTAGCGAAATTCTTGTGCTTCTAGTTCCGACCATGCAGAAGTATCTAACAAGTAATCTAACAAATTCACAACAACTACCTTATACACACAAGAGTAAAGGAATGAATACGAGTATGTACATATAAATATATGGATGAGTGATGGCTGACCGGCGTAGGCAAAATGCTGTAGGTGGTATGGAGTACAGTATATACATATGAGATGAGTAATGTAGGATATGTAAACATTATATAAATGGCATCATTTAAAGTGGCAAGTGTCACAGGCCGGCTCATAGCCTGTGGCAAAAATGAGGGGACACGAACAACAGGTGTAGGCCAATCAAAAAGGAATGAGGTGTGAAAATGTCATAATGGAAGGTGTATGTAAAGTGCCCGTCACTGCAGAGAGAGGATAGCGAGTCCCGTCACTGCTGAGAGAGGATAGCAAGTCCCGTCACTGCTGAGAGAGGATAGCGAGTCCCGTCACTGCTGAGAGAGGATAGCAGGTCCCGTCACTGCTGAGAGAGGATAGCAGGTCCCGTCACTGCTGAGAGAGGATAGCGAGTCCCGTCACTGCTGATAGAGGATAGCGAGTCCCGTCACTGCTGAGAGAGGATAGCGAGTCCCGTCACTGCTGAGAGAGGATAAGCGAGTCCGTCACTGCTGATAGAGGATAGCGAGTCCCGTCACTGCTGAGAGAGGATAGCGAGTCCCGTCACTGCTGAGAGAGGATAGCGAGTCCCGTCACTGCTGATAGAGGATAGCGAGTCCCGTCACTGCTGAGAGAGGATAGCGAGTCCCGTCACTGCAGAGAGAGGATAGCTAGTCCCGTCACTGCTGAGAGAGGATAGCGAGTCCCGTCACTGCTGAGAGAGGATAGCGAGTCCCGTCACTGCTGATAGAGGATAGCGAGTCCCGTCACTGCTGAGAGAGGATAGCGAGTCCCGTCACTGCAGAGAGAGGATAGCGAGTCCCGTCACTGCTGAGAGAGGATAGCGAGTCCCGTCACTGCTGAGAGAGGATAGCGAGTCCCGTCACTGCTGAGAGAGGATAGCGAGTCCCGTCACTGCTGAGAGAGGATAGCGTGAAACATAGAGGACTAAACATGAAGGCCAATGTCTGGGCTACACCTCTCCTCCCCTCCCTCCTCCCTCCCCTTCCTTCTCTCCCTCTCTCCTGTGTACTCGCTTTGCATTCCCCACCCTCCTCACCCCCTTTTTATTTTGCCTTCTCTCTCCCGCTCCCTCACTCTCTACTCCCCTCTCTCACACTTTGTTTTTTGAATGCTTTTTCCTCTCTCTACCCTCCCCTCTTTCTGTCCCTAAGTCCCCGGTCTCCCTCTCTGTTTGAGACGTGTGTGTGTGTGTGTGCGTGTGCTTTTCTTTTTGTGTGCATGAGTGTGTGCATATTGCGTGCATGCCTGTATGTTTGCATGTGCGTGTGCGTGTGTGTGTGGGTGTGTGTGCGTGCGTGCATGTGCGTACGTGTGTGTGTGTGTGTGTGCGTGTTGCTCCTCACATCGCTCAGTGTTTTGGGACCAACAGAGTGTCTGTTTTGAGGACAACAGCAGGGGTCTAATGGAAAGCCTTTGTTGATTTTAACGAATTACCGGCCGCCGCCAAAATAAATATAATCTGCTTTGTGGATTAGCAGCTACAGACCAGTCTACCTACAGACGGTAGAGAACGCCAGCCAGCCATTCAGCCAGTCAGCCAGCCAGCCATTCAGACACACTACACCAGCCTCTCTCTCTCCAGTGACCCTCCTCTATAAAACACCCAGTGAAGATGTAAATAAAGACCTAGAGTATTAGTTATCAGTGATACGCAGTGGCACCCTGTATAATGTTGGGTTGGACTTCAAAGCCGGTGGTTTTGTGTTGCGTCCTATAGGCCTAACCCTGTTAGAGACATGGCAGGCTGCTAACGGGCACACGTCCCGTCTCAGCTCAAATAGAGCGAGAGAGATGAAGGGAAGGAGGGCCAAGGGAGTTGAGTTTTTAGTTTTTAGAATACTTGTTTTCTCTGCTGCTGTTTATTGGAGTAAAAATGGAAGATGTGCTGTAGTGGTGATTCCTAGTGCTGCGTAGGCTCCAGCACATCCATCCCAACACATGAAAGACATTAGGCTGTGCTGTGGGAAATAGATATGGATGTCTGTGCAGAGCACGTTAGCCTGTGTTTGGGTTAGCCCTGGATCAACCTGCCATGTACTTCAGATAGACACCTGGGAACAAGAATGTGCTGGACCAGACTACACGTTTAGAAATACTCTGTGTAAGGACTAGAATTCCTCACACATCTAGATGAATATTTACAGTATTAGAATATTTGTGTTTCTTTACATTTTTTTATCCTGTTCCATTCTCCTCTCTCCTCTTAATTCGATTAAAACTCCCCTTACTTAAAAAAAACACACAAATTCACATCACATGCACATGAAATTTCATACGATCACATGTTTTCACATGTAGTTTCATGAAAACACATGTTGCTTTACGTTTTGTCACGTTATTACATTAACTTCACATTAGATCATGTGATCACATGAAAACGTGTTTTTGGAACACTTCACGCGTCATGTGAAATTAATGTTTTTCCGTAAGGGTCAGCTCTTGAAAAGTGCACACTCGCAGTTTATTTGCAGTACAGTTCACGTTCTCAGTTATCTTCATGCTCTGGTTAAGTACATTAATTCACAACAGTCCCAAGCCAATGCACGTACTGCAATAGATCAGGAGTGAAGTGTATTAGCTGAAGGCGTCATTCCAAACTCCCTGACCTCCTATGGTATCTAAGGGGTTTACCCTATCCCCTGTCCCAGGAAGGCTGCTGCTACTGTCTGTCTGTCTGTCTGGCCAGGGTTTTTAAACCCTATCCTCTGTCCCAGGAAGGCTGCTGCTACTGTCTGTCTGTCTGTCCCAGATCACAGTCCACAGCAGATACCTGACTCCCAACACGGCCTTGTTACATCAGCAGATAAACTAATGGGTCAGAGCGACATGTCAGACCATGGGCCAGGTCAGAGGAACAGGTCAGACCATGGGCCAGGTCAGAGGGACAAGTCAGACCATAGGCCAGGTCAGAGGGACAAGTCAGACCATAGGCCAGGCAGGGTTCTCTACATTGCGTGTGTTCTGATCTTAATCTGCTCTAAGTGATCCTGTCTGTTTCTAGCCTCACCTGGAACTCCCACTGTTCTCTTAGCATCAACCAATATACCCTAGTGTACACTGGGTACACTCACGCCAGGCCTTACCATAAATCTACACACACACGGGCTCCCGAGTGGCGCAGCAGTCTAAGTCACTGCATCTCAGAGGCGTCACTACAGACCCTGGTTTGATTCCAGGCTGTATCACATCCGGACGTGATTGGGAGTCACGTAGGGCGGTGCACAATTGACCCAGCGTCGTCCAGGTTAGGGTTTAGGCCGGGGTAGTCATTGTAAATAAGAATTTGTTAAATGCCTAGTTAAATAAAGTTTCAATTAGAAATACATTTAAAAAAACAACCAACTTAGCCAATTCTAAACACACACATCTAAACACACGCAGGTGCATGCACACACACACATGGGGCAGAGACACACACCGTTACACACCGTACACAGACACACACCGTTAACCCCATTCTCACGGCAGCTCCAACAGGTACATTTGCTAAGACTGCATGCATGCTAAACTCTTTAGGAAGGATACTAGTCACACAGTCTCACAGACACCTGCTCAGACTGCTCTCAGAGGTTTCCTCCTGCTAATTCTCCCTGACGTGCATTAGTCTGGATAAAGCCTGGCTATGGACACTAGGACAGCTTTGTCATGAAGGCTTTTTGGCTTTTCAGACTGTTTGCTTTTATTTTCACTGAAATGAATCTTGTTCTTTTGTTTGACACATTTCAATTGCTCTTTATTTTATACCATTCATCTAGTTTTGTATTTTATTTGATTTAGGTGATTTAAAAAAAGTAGTTACGTTACATTTTTGGTTAGGATTGTAAAAGCTCTTACCGTTTTTTTAAACCACATTCATTTGAATTGATGGCTAGCCAACCTATAGTGTCTGCTGTTGCTAAGACACGGTTTCTTTTTAACCCACCGACTTAAATAGCTTTGACAGGGAACCTACTCATGTTACACAGCCACACACACACACACACACACTCAGAGGCATGTCAGCCGCGGCAAAACGATCCATCAAAGTTAGGGGGAAGAGTGGGAAAAGTCAGGAGTGTTGCGAGAGAACTGAGATCTGAAAGTCAGAGAACAATGAGTCTCCCCTGACAAACTGTTAAAAAAGTCTTAAGACTACAGTTTAGATGTGTAATGTCAGCCTGAATACAAATGAAGGCCCTGTCACTCCCCATTTGGCTGAGATGCTTTTGATGTTTTCTTCAGAGATAGAGGGAGAGAGAGAGAGAGAGAGAGAGAGAGAGAGAGAGAGAGAGAGAGAGAGAGAGAGAGAGAGAGAGGGAGAGAGAGAGGAAAAGGGGGAGAGAGAGTGAAAGAATGAAGAGAGAGAAACAGGTAGCCCCACATACAACATTTAGCCACTTCCCTCTCTCTCTCTCTCTCTCTCTCTCTCTCTCTCTCTCTCTCTCTCTCTCTCTCTCTCGCTCTGTCTCAGCTCTCAAGATCACAACACCAAGATAAATAATGGTTGGAGAAGGAGGAGGGAGAGGAAGAGGAATATATTCACTTTTAAAAACAGGAACTGAGGATGAGAGTATTGTATTCACTTTTTTAGCACTTTTCCAGAACAGTTGTATAAACTAGGACAGGTTTGAATCAGGTGATATTGTAATGTCATGTGATGTCGGCCTGACCAGCAGTGTTTCTAAAAGGTGCCAGATGAACTAGATTCTCTCGGAGCATGAGGTCTGATACCAACAGGCTCAGAGTCAGTTTCTATCTGCAAGCCATCAGACTGCTGAACACTTGAACTGTACTGTCCACCGGCTCTGATTATCCACACCTTAGCACACACGCACTCACTCATACACACATCCACACACACATATACATTCATGCTACAAACACATCACAAGTGCTGCTACCAGGCCCTTATTATACTGGTCTATTTATACACTTGCCCACAGCCCCCCCTTCCCTTATACACGTGTAAATATTGGACTGTAAATTGTGTCTTCCTGTATTGTACTTATGCTAAAATGGTTATTCTATTCTACTGAGCCATTCACTTTATATTCATATTCTTATCTTATATTATTTCTTATTGTTTGTTGGATTGTTCTAGAAGGAACCTGTAAGTAAGTGTTTCATTGGACGATGTATACCATGCCTATCCCGTAATTAAGACTAATAAAACGTGAGACTTGAAACTCTCTCTGGTTGATACGTGAATGCTGGTTTGATAGATACATCGATGGGTAGAACACAGACATCTTTACACTGGAGTGTGTGGGGGAAGTGTGTGTATGTGAGCTGAGTGTGAGACAGAGTGCAGAGTGCAACATTAAGTGACGTGTCTGAAATGTCGCCCTCTTCCCTCCCTGTAACCGTTACTTTCTCTGGAGGCTGGTGTAGAGTCTTACGCTCCGTTTGTTCATCTCTTAGCCTGACACACACACACAAACACACACACTCACACTCACAGATTTTCTGACATGTTTACTGGCAAAAAAAATTATGACCAAAGGATGACACTATTTTCAGAGAGTGTGTGTGTGTGTGTGTGTGTGTGTGTGTGTGTGTGTGTGTGTGTGTGTGTGTGTGTGAGACTGTTGATCGCTGGCTGTATCTTCCAGAGAGAGTGTGTGTGTGTGTGTGCGTGTGTGTGTGACTATTGATTACTGGTTGTATCTTCCAGAGAGAGAGTGTGTGTGTGTGTGTGTGTGTGTGTGTGTGTGTGTGTGTGTGTGTGTGTGTGTGTGTGTGTGTGTGTGTGTGTGTGTGTGACTATTGATTGCTGGTTGTATCTTCCAGAGAGAGAATGTGTGTGTGACTGTTGATCCAGAGAGAGAGACCCCATAGAGCTTTCATTAGTATTAGACAGTGTATAGCAAATTACAGCGTTACACTGTGTGTGTGTGAGAGTTTGTGTGTGTAAATGTGTGTCTGTGTGAGTGTGTGAGTGTGTGTGTGTGAGTGTGTGAGTGTGTGTGTGTGAGTGTGTGTACCCTGTTTCACTGTAGTCCCATCCACCACAGGATTAGCCATCTTTTCCCATAGTCCTCTCATTCTCAGCAGCAATCTGTGAAATTGGGGCAGAAGAGAAAGTGCATTCTAAACAGAAAACTGTCCATATCCACGCTATCACATGACCAGTCCTAGTATGGCTCTATCTTCAGCACCAGGAACTAAGTGTTGACTGGTGTGGCTTAGGGAACTGTCTACCATGTTTGCTTTCCTAAACTACACGCTCCTAAGCACCCAGAACACACTAGTGTGTTTATCCTTAGAGAAAGATAAATTGTGTGTGTGTGTGTCTGTGCCTGTGTTTCCAGGGTCGAGCGTTATAGTCCTGTGACGCCAGTTTCTCTCTATACTGGACACAGCATGATAAGTAAAGCCAAGTCTACGTATTTAATCTGCCTTACCCCACTAGGAACACTGATAACGGGAGAGAGAGAGAGAGAGAGAGAGAGAGAGAGAGAGAGAGAGAGAGAGAGAGAGAGAGAGAGAGAGAGAGAGAGAGAGAGAGAGAGAGAGAGAGAGAGAGAGAGAGAGAGAGAGAGAGAGAGAGAGAATAAGAGTTTTGGCAAATTATTTTGAGTAGGAAAAAGCAGGAGGATTTTTTTATATTTAAAATTATAATTAACAGCAACAACATGTTAGTTGTTCATGGTTTCCTATTGTACTCCTCAGTGCCTTGAAGTTTGGCCCGGCAGGTCACCCGTGATACAAGTCAGTATTCAACGTCCATCCAGGACGTCGGGAGATGACGTGGAAACGGCCACTAGAAGGCAACAGTGAGCGCTGTTACCTTCAAGTAGGTTTCGGTTTTGCCAGGGCAGAAGCATGTGCCTCTGATTCCAAAAGATTCATGTTCGAATCCAGCAATCCCAAACCTTAACCCTTACCTTAACCATTCAAAGTTAAGGCCGAACCGTAAAAATTCAGAATTTGACATTTGGAACAACTTTGAAATTTGAGGTTTGAGAAACAACATTTGTCTTGGGGTTGACTGGCTGGGACTGCTCTTTCTCCTCCTCTTTCCTGTCCAACAGTCCTCCAAGACAAATATGCCTAGTGAATGTAAAGAGTGTGTGTGTGTGTGTGTGTGTGTGTGTGTGTGTGTTGTCCCTGAGCCCACCAGTCTCTATAAATATCTGCTAGCTGGCCTGGCTCAGTGGTTTTCCCATTGATTAGACGCGTGGCTAATGTGGGCTCATCTCTCAGTACATCACTAATGAGCATTCACTCTGCCCCCGGACACCACGCTGTACTCCCCACGGAGACACAGGGAGGGGAGCAAGGAGTATAATGGAGATAGGAAAGGAATTGCACAAGATGTGTCATATTGGTAGCACTATCTTTTCAGACTGTGTATTGCAGTAAGGTTGCCTCTAGATGCTGATCTTGGGTCACTTCTGGTTAAGGTTTTTATTTGAAGGGGAAGGTTAAAGTACGGGGTGGGGAAGGTTAAGGTTAGGATACGGGGAGGGGAAGCCATCATCATTCACTGACATGACCGTGTCTGTGTTTTTGTTTGTTTGTGTGTGTGTTTGTTTGTGTGTGTGTGTGTGTGTGTGCGTCCCTCTCTCCTCTCCCCTCTCCTCCCTCTCCTCTCATCCTCCTCTCCTCTCTCTTCTCTCCTCTGTCCTCTCCTCTCCCCTCTCCTCCATCCCCCCTCTCTCCTCTCCTCCCTCACTCCCCTCTCCTCTCCTCTCCCCTCTCCTCTCCAATCTTTTCTCCTCTCTTCTCTCCTCCCCTCTCCTCCCCTCTCTCTCTATATCTCACTCTCTTTTTCTCTCTCTCTCTCTCTATATACACAGTTGAAGTCGGGAGTTTACATACACCTTAGCCAAATACATATAAACTCAGTTTTTTTCACAATTCCTGACATTTAATTCAAGTAAAATTTCCCTTTCTTAGGTCAGTTTGGATGACCACTTTATTTTAAGAATGTGAAATGTCAGAATAATAGTAGAGAGAATGATTTATTTCAGCTTTTATTTCAGCTTTCATCACATTCCCAGTGGGTCAGAAGTTTACATACACTGAATTAGTATTTGGTAGCGTTGCCTTTAAATTGTTTAACTTGGGTCAAATGTTTCGGGAAGCCTTCCACAAACTTCCCACAATAAGTTGGGTGAATTTTGGCCCATTCCTCCTGACAGAGCTGGTGTAACTGAGTCAGGTTTGTAGAACTCCTTGCTCGCACTTTTTCAGTTCTGCCCACAAATGTTCTATAGGATTGAGGTCAGGGCTTTGTGATGGCCACCCCAATACCTTGACTTTGTTGTCCTTAAGCCATTTTGCAATAACTTCAGAAGTATGCTTGGGGTCATTGTCCATTTGGAAGACCCATTTGCGACCAAGCTTTAACACCCTGACTGATGTCTTGAGATGTTGCTTCAATATATCCACATAATTTTCCTACCTCATGATGCCATCTAATTTGTGAAGTGCACCAGTCCGTCCTGCAGCAAAGTACCCCCTCAACGTGATGCTGCCACCCACGTGCTTCACGGTTGGGATGGTCTCCTTTGGCTTGAAAGCCTTCACCTTTCTCCTTCAAACATAACGATGGTCATTATGGCCAAACAGTTCTATTTTTGTTTCATCAGAGCAGAGGACATTTTTCCAAAAAGTATGATCTTTGTCCCCATGTGCAGTTGCAAACCGTAGTCTGGCTTTTTTATGGAGGTTTTGGAGCAGTGGCTTCTTCCTTGCTGAGCGGCCTTTCAGATTATGTCGATATAGGACTCGTTTTACTGTGGATATAGATACTTTTGTACCTGTTTCCTCCAGCATCTTCACAAGGTCCTTTGCTGTTGTTCTGGAATTGATTTGCACTTTTCGCACCAAAGTACGTTCATCTCTAGGAGACAGAACTCTCAGAAGTCTCCTTCCTGAGCGGTATGACGGCTGCATGGTCCCATGGTGTTTATACTTGCGTACTATTGTTTGTAGAGATGAACGTGGTACCTTCAGGCAAATTGCTCCCAAGAGTGAACCAGACTTGTGGAGGTCTACAATCTTTTTTTTCTTGTCTGATTTCTTTTGATTTTCCCATGATGTCAAGCAAAGAGGCATTGCATTTGAAGGTAAGCCTTGAAATACATCCACAGGTACACCTCCAATTGACTCAATTGATATCAATTAGCATGTCAGAAGCTTCTAAAGCCATTACATAATTTTCTGGAATTTCCCAAGCTGTTTAAAGGCACAGTCAACTTAGTGTATGTAAACTTCTGACCCACTGGAATTGTGATACAATGAATAATAAGTGAAATAATCTGTCTGTAAACAATTGTTGGAAAAATTACTTGTATCATGCACAAAGTAGATGTCCTAACCGACTTGCCAAAACTATAGTTTGTTAACAAGAAAATTGTGAAGTGGTTGAAAAACTAGTTTTAATGACTCCAACCTAAGTGCATGTAAACCTCCAACTTCTACTGTATATCTCCTCTTCCTTGTCTCCTCTCCTCTGTCTCCTCTCTACTCTCCTCTCTCTCTCCTTCTTTTCCTCATCTCCTCCCTCTCCCATCTCCTCCCTCCCTCCTCTACTCCGTCTTCTCCTCCCTCCCTCCTCTCCTCCCTCCTCTCTTCTCTCTCTCCTTCCTCTCCTCATCTCTTCCCTCTCCCCTCTCCTCCCTACCTCCTCTATTCGGTCTTCTCCTCCCTCCCTCCTCTCCTCTGTTTCCTCCCTCCCTCCTCTCCTCCCTCCTCTCCCCTCTCCTCTGCTCACCTCTCCCTTCTCGTAACTCTCTTCTCTCTCCTCTCTCTCCTCACTCTCTCCTCTCTCCTCTCCTCACCCTCTCCTCAACCCCTCCTCTCTTCTGTCTTCTACTCTCTCCTCTCTTTATTCCTCTTCTCCCTCTCTCCTCTCTCCTCTCCTATCCATTCCTTTCTCCTCTGTCATCTCACCTTCTCTTCTCCTCCCCCCTTACTCTCTATATCTCACTCTCTCTTTTTTCTCTCTCTATATATATTTCTCTCCTTTACCTTGTCTCCTCTCCTCTCCTCTCATCTCCTCTATTATCTCCTCTCCCCTCTCCTTCCTCTCCTCTTATCCTCCTCTTCTCTCTCCTCTCCTCCCTCTCTCCTCTCCTCTCCTCTCCTGTTACCAGTCCATTCACAAACTAGTCTTTGCAGGATAAGGTCTCAGAGGCACTCAGAAACATTGTCACCCCTCCACCCTAGAGAACACTCATCCCTCCTTCTCCAACTCCTCCTCCTTTCATCCATCCCTCCATCCATCGATCGACTCTATTCCTGGACCCCTGTTTTCCAGCTCTGGTTGGGTTCCCTTCCCTTTGAGATGGTTTGTGTATGTGTGTGAGTCTCCTCTCCTATGCTCTCCTATCCTCTGTCTCCTCTCTACTCTCCTCCCTCTCTCCTTCCGCTCTAATTTTCTCCCTCTCTCCTCCCTCCCTCCTCTCCTGTCCCCTCTCCCCTCTCTTCTGTCCTCTGTCCTCTGTCCTCTGCTCTTGTCCCTCTTTCCTCTCCTCCCCTCTCCTACCTCCACCCCTCTCATCTCCCCAACCCCTCCTTTCCCTTCTCCCCTCTCTTTCCTCTCCTCTTATCCTCCTCTTCTCTCTCCTCTACTCCCTCTCTCCTCTCCTGTTACCAGTCCATTCACAAACTAGTCTTTGCAGGATAAGGTCTCAGAGGCACTCAGAAACATTGTCACCCCTCCACCCTAGAGAACACTCATCCCTCCTTCTCCACCTCCTCCTCCTTTCTTCCATCCCTCCATCCATCGATCGACTCTATTCCTGGACCCCTGTTTTCCAGCTCTGGTTGGGTTCCCTTCCCTTTGAGATGGTTTGTGTATGTGTGTGAGTCTCCTCTCCTATGCTCTCCTATCCTCTGTCTCCTGTCTACTCTCCTCCCTCTCTCCTTCCTCTCTAATTTTCTCCCTCTCTCCTCTCCTTCCTCCCTCTTCTCCTCTCCCCTCTCCCCTCTCTCCTCTCTTCTGTCCTCTGTCCTATGCTGTCGTCCCTCTCTCCTCTCCTCTCCACTCATCTACCTCCCCCCTCTCATCTCTCCTATCCTCTCCTTTCCCTTCTTCCGTCCCCTCTCCTCTCCTCTCCCCTCTACTCTCCTGTCCTCTCCTATCCCCTCTCCTCTCCTCCATCTACTCCCCCCTCCTCTCCTTTCCTTTCCTCCCTCCTCTCCTCCCTCTCTCCTCTCCTCCCTCTCTTCTGTGCTCTGTCCTCTACTCTCATCCCTCTCTCCTCTATATTCCTCTCCTATCCCCCATCTCATCTCTCCTCTCCTCTCCTCCCTCTCTTCTGTCCTCTGTCCTCTACTCTCATCCCTCTATCCTCTATATTCCTCTCCTACCCCCCCTCATCTCTCCTATCCTCTCCTTTCCCTTCTTCCCTCTCCTTTCTCCTCTCCCCTCTCCCCTCATCCTCTTCTCCCCTCTCTTCTCTTCTCTGTCCTCTCCTCTCATCCCTCTCTCCTCTCCTCTCCTCACCCCTCTCCTACCTCCCCCTCTCTCCTCTCCTCTCCTCTCCTCCCCTTTTCTTTCCTTTCCTTTCCTCTCCTCTCATATCCTCTCGTGTCCTCTCTACTCTCCTCCCTCGCTCCTCTCCTCTATCTACTCCCTCCCTCCTCTCCTCTGCCCTCTCCCCTCTCTTCCGTCCTCTCTCCTCTCATCCCTCTCTCCTACCTCCCCCCTCTCATCTCTCCTATCCTTTCCATTCCCTTCCCTCTCCTCTCTCCTCCCTCTCTCTGTATCTCACTCTCTCTTTTTCTCTCTCTCTCTAAACATATCTCTCCTCTCCCTTTCTCCTCTCTTCTCCTCTCCTCTCCTCTCCTCTCTCCCCTCTCTTCTGTCCTCTCCTTTCATCCTCCTCTCCTCTCTCCTCTCCTCCCTCTCTCTTCTCCTTTCCTGTTACCAGTCCATTCACAAACTAGTCGTTGAAGGATCAGGTTTAGAGGCACTCAGAAACATTATCACCCCTCCACCCTAGAGAACACTCATCCCTCCTTCTCCACCTCCTCCTCCTCCGCTCATCCATCCCTCCATCCATCGATCGACTCTATTCCTGGACCCCTGTTATCTAGCTCTGGTTGGGTTCCCTTCCTTTTGCGCTGGTTTGTATATATGTGTGTGTGTATGTGTGCCTGCATGCATGCATGTGTGTGTGTTTTGGACCACTCCAGCCATGCTTGCATTTCCTTAGAATTGTTACTCGTGAATAGCTGGGTTCCCTATGCTCAGGAATACGTGTTAACTTCTTCGGGATCGGTGTCCCATCCACTGGACGGTTGCGCTAACGTGGGCTAATGCGATTAGCATGAGAACATTTCCCAGGACATTTCCCAGGTCTGATATCGGTGGAAAGCTTAAATTCTTGTTAATCTAACTGCACTGTTCAATTTACATTAGCTATTACAGTGAAATAATACCATGCTCTTGTTTGAGGAGAGTGCACATTTTTGAACATGAAAACTTATTAATAAACAAATTAGGAACTTTTGGCCAGTATTGATACACCATTTTTTACAGAAATGCAATGGTTGATTGGATCAGTCAAAAGCTTTGCATATACACTCATAATCTAAATTGCAGCTGGGCTGGAATAAAACTTTATGGCCTTTCTATTAAATTTCAAAGATGATTTTACAAAAAAAATACAAAAGAACGGTGGATTTTTTCTTTGTATTGTCTTTTACCAGATCTATTGTGTTATATTCTCCTACATTCCTTTCACATTTCCACACACTTCAAACTGTTTCCTTTCAGATGGTACCAATAATATTCATATCCTTGCTTCAGGGCCTGAGTTACAGGCAGTTAGATTTGAGTTACAGGCAGTTTTTTTAGGAGATAATTGAAAGAAAGGGGCGGATCCTTAAGACGTTGACTCCTAAAACACTAGCTCTGGCTGTGGCTCTTTAGTTAACAGTGATCAGCTGTAGTTGCCCCGACTATTATTTTATCCAAGATAAACCATTGTCTATTACTATTTTGCGATAAATAAATATTCATTTTTGTGCCATAGTCGGATGTCATAATTGTCCTGATTTATAACCAAGATGTAATAAGACTTTTTAGATTGAAGTATTGTCAGGGTTACTGTGTCAATCAATGAATTATCATATTTCATGGTGTAGAAATAGTTCATGCAGTCTCTGAATAGGAAATCACTTTTCTTAAAAAAAAAACTCAATTTCCAGTCATTAAGCAGCGCAGAGAACTTGTTGCTCAGTCAACCTAAACGGCCTAAGAGGTCTGCGTATTGATAATGTATTGGAAATTGTCAATATTTCAAGAAACGCCTGCTAGGTCAGTAGCCAGGTCTCCCTGGTGAGAAGGCTTCGGCTTGCTGCTGAGACTCCCAGCTCCTCGGGTGTCCTCCATTGTGGCTCTTGGCTTACATCAGTTTCCTGAGGCTGTATTTTGCGTAGGTGGCGGGGCAGGAAACCCAGTTTGTGGTTGGGTCTGAGTGTTGGGTCTGGGTTGAGAGGGGTTGTAACAAGAGATTCTCTGAGAAACCAGTCTGGGAGACACTGGTGAGATGGTAGGAGCTGTGGCAACACACACACACGGGCACGCATGCACACACAAACATGTGCGGATGCACACACACACACACAAGTTAATGTGTCGTTCACTACCGTCCCATTCTTGAAGCCCATCTCCCTACTGTCCTGTCTCTCCTCCTCTCTCTCATTCTCCTCATAGTCATTATGTTAATGTATCAGTACCATTAACACAGCATGTCCCCCTCCGCATCCCTGTTCCCACCAAAGCTCCAGGCTAAGAAAGGAGCCCTGCCTTCAATTGGCACGCGTCAGGTTAATACATCCTGAATCAGACAGAAGGTGTTATCCTCCTCCTCCCTGCCACTCCTTTTCACATCCACCTCTCCGAGAAGAAAGGAGGGCCCATCTGAAGATAGGTGTCTATCAGTCCGGTGAATGGAGGAGAGAATGGGGGAGAGGAGGAGAGAATACCCAGAGCTGGTTAGCAGATTGTAATTTCCTGGGTTTGATGTTCCTAATTGTCTTTCATGTGAACAGTCAACTAGCCCCTGGTGATCTGAGAGGCAGAAAGAGAGCGAGAGAGAGACTTTTGACTTTTGTCTTTTTAATTAAACATTCTCATTTCATTAACCCCCTTAAAATAAAACACCAAAATATATCCTGTACTGCAGTCCTGCATGCATGTACCATGCTCACCTTGCTCTCTACCCCAACGATACAAAACACCACCACAATAACCAAAACCTCACCACTTCTACAACCGTATATCCAAAACATCTTCCCCAGCTATACAGACAGCCCCCCCAACACATCATATGTCCTAAAACGTCTCCACAATTTGTATCATTTTATAGAACTCAAATTCCACCGTAATCTGGGTATGCTGACACTGCTATGCCTGTCAACACACCCATGGCTGTCCAGCACACTCCCTGCAGTCTCCTGCATAGCAGGCCCAAGAAAGGCTAGTGTATATAACTGCCCCGATAGAGGGCATCCTTGTCTAATTCCCCGTCTCACCCAGACTGGCCTACTGAGCCCCCCTCCCAACTTGACCATACATGACGCCCCAGCATACAACAGCTTCACACAGGTCAAAAACCTTTCCCCAAACCCAAAAACAGACAATAAACAGATACTCATGGCCCAATCTATCAAAAGCCTTCTCTTGATCTAAAGATACCAGCCCAAAGTTCACATTAGAACCTCTCGACAAGTCCAACATGTCCCTGATTAAGAACAAGTTGTCTGTGATTGAGCATCCCAGTACACAATATGTTTGGTCCTTGTGTACTTCAGTGTCCAGATGGGACTTCAGTCTGTTAGAGAGGACCTTGGCAAATATATTGTAGTCTGCACAGAGCAATGCCACAGGCCTCCAGTTCTTAACTTGTTAGGGAGTGGCAGCTGAGGGGTCGGTTTTGGAGAGCCTGGCGTGCCCAAAGTAAAATGGCTCCCATTCAGGCCCAGAAAATAGGATATGCATATATTTGGTACCATTGGATAGGAAACACTCTGAATTTTCCAAAACTGTTAACCATTTGTCTGTGAGTAAAACAGAACGCATATAGCAGGCGAAACCCCGAGGAATATCTGTCCTGGAAAAAGTGATTTTGACACACTGCTCATTTGGGCACCCCTCCTTCATGAAAATGACCATATAAGGGCATATGAATGCAGTACCCATCGCTTCCTTTAGATGTCAACAGTCTCGAGGCAGTGTATTTTTTTCATTTTGGATGAATAAGACCAGAGAAGAAGAGCAAACAAGGAAGTCACTCCGTCATGTAAACAGAATGGAACGCGCGCTCCCGTGAAGTCACGCAGTGTCTTTTTTACCGTCGTTATCGATCAGTTTATATTCCGGTTGATTTATAATAGTAAATATACGTAAAAGTGTTCCTAAGGATACATTTAAAACTATGTTTGATTGTTCTTGGACAAGTTTATAGGTATAAGATGAATGAGTTCGCGTCACGTTTTAATGGAGTAGTGGAAGCTGTCGTTTCTGATTATAACGCACGAACCAAATGGAGGATTTATGGATAAAATACATTACTTTTTCTAACAAAAGAACCATGGATTGTCTTCGTTGGACACTTAGGATGACCTCAGCAGAAGTTCTTCAACAGGTAATTGATTTGTTTTTGCTGTGAAATGTGTTATGTGTGTGCCATGATGGCTAATCGATACATGGCTATGGGAAAAATATGTGAGGTGCTACTCTCAAACAATCAAATGTGCTGCTTTCGCCGTAAAGCCTTTTTGAAATCTGACAATGCTGTGATATTGCCAAGAAACAGAGCTTTTGATGAGTATGGAACACTTGTATATTGGTGGATGTTTAATAATTCAACTTTTGGATTTTGAATTTGGCGCCTTAGCATGAATTCATAAACCATCGTGGTTCACACAAAACACATTTCACCATGAAAACAAATCCCTTATCTTTTGAAGAACTTCTGCTGAGGGCTTCCCAAGTGTCCAACGAAGACATCCAATGGTTATTTTGTTAGAAAAAGTAATTTATTATATCCATAAATCTCCGTTTGGTTGGCGCATTATGTTCATAAAATACAGCATCCACTCGCCCATTGAACCGGGGGAGAGAACGCGTTCAACCTATACCTATACACTTGTCCAAGAACAATCAAACATCATTGATAATGTATCCTTAGGAACACTTGTATGTATATTTACTATAATATTTCAACCGGATTATAAACTGGGAGATAGGAAAGGAAAAAACCACAGCGTGCGCGAGCCCGTGAACGCGCATCCTCTTCTGTTTACATCTGATGACCACTTTGAAAGTCTTCTTCTATTACCATCCAGAGCAACTAAACATCATCAAACACTGTCTAGAGACTGTTGACATCCAGTGGAAGCAATAGGTACTGGAATCTTACTCCCATATATGGTAATTTTCAATAGGGAGGGGTTCAAAATGAGTCAATGTGTCAAAATCACTTTTTCCAGGACAGAAATTCCTCGGGTTTTCGCCTGCTATATCCGTTCTGTTATACTCACAGACAATATTTTAACACTCTTAGAAACTTCAGAGTGTTCCTATCCAATAGTACTAATTATGTGCATATCCTATTTTCTGGGCCTGAGTGGGAGGCATTTTACTTTGGGCACGCCAGACTCTCCAAAACCGTCACCTCGGGAGCCGCTCCCTAAGAAGTTAACCTGGAAAAAAACTGCCCAGGTCCCTACGTAATTCAGCTACATTAGCCTGGAGGCCTACATTGCCTTGCCCCACAATCTCTACCTCCATCTCACTAGTACGACGCTCGAGTTACCCCAGTACTCTCCTAGCTTCTGAGGATGAGAGAGCTGTATACTGTTGACAGAAAAGCTGAATTTGGATTTTCCCCACATCCCACCATTGACTTAGAGACTCATATTCCTCTCTCCGCTGCCTCCACCTTTCCCCAAAAATCTGTAAACCTGAGCCAAAAGTTGCATCTTGTAAGAGCTTTACATTAAACTTCCAGTAGGATGCATGCCGAGGCCCTGGTGAAATTGACAGCCGAGCCATGGTTATATGGTGATCTGAAAAACCCACCGGGAGAATGTTAGTGCCCAACAGCCTATTGCTCTGATTCCTGGACATGTAAAAACGATCAAGTCGGGCTGCACTCACCCTAGCCCCAAAAACCTTCACCCATGTATTCTGTCTTGTGTTGGGATGTGTAGTTCTCCAAACATCCACTAGATCGTACTGATTAATGATGTCCCTTAACACTCCCACTGACCCTGAATAAGGCTCTTCCCCATTTCTGTCTTCGTCAAAGCCATTGTACAGTTCCAGTCCCCGCCGACCACCAGCATCTCCTCGGGCGCTACCTGTTAGAGTTCCTGTCTAAGACACCCAAATAGAA
Organism: Brachymystax lenok tsinlingensis; assembly: GCA_030435695.1. Taxonomy (NCBI): domain Eukaryota; kingdom Metazoa; phylum Chordata; class Actinopteri; order Salmoniformes; family Salmonidae; genus Brachymystax; species Brachymystax lenok. The sequence goes on along the minus strand of CM059808.1, from coordinate 26,929,144 downwards.
CCCCCCTCTCACTCCCTGTGTTAGGGGCATACACATGTATAAAGACAAAACCCTTGTTGTTAATTTCTTATTTTATAACAAGCAGCCTACCCTTACACACCTCCTTTGAGGAGCATATTTTTACAGCCACACCCCCTGCACTAACATTTGTCCCATGGCTCAACACACTTTCCCCTTTTCCACCAGAGCCATCGACTTCATTCACCACATCACTATGCGTCTCCTGAAGAAACAACACCTGTACTTTTTTTGGTTTGTACGTATTCACCCAACACACTCCTCTTTCCCGCATCTCTGGCTCTATTTATATTAAGCAAGCCTACCCAAAGAGTCTCCATAAGAAGTGGGAGAAAAGCCAGCAAGGAAAGAGACTAACAGCAAAGCTCAAAAAGCACCCGTTCCAGAAAGAGACTATTCATCTAAACAGTGTCTGAAGGTAGACCTTTATGCACTGTTGTGAACCACTTCCTCAACCTTAACCGTTTCCTGGGTGAGAGGACATCATGCCCCTCATTTTTCATAGCATGTTGTACTGATCTTACAAACTTTATCGGATCATTAAAAAAAGCCCCAAGATTAACTTTTTTTCCCATTAGTCTCATTTAGGAACCTTGTCAGTTCCCTCACCGTATACTTTGATCTCTCTGCTTGAAAGGCTGTCAGCTCCGGATCCACTGAGGAGGAGTCTGAAAAAAAGGCCTCCTCATCATCCTCAGACTCACTTTCTACCTCCTCACCTCCATCTCCCATCCTGACCACCTGCCCATCCTCTCTGGTCAGGGCCTCCTCCCCAGCACCAGGCAAAGGTTCCTTGGTGCCTTTGACCAAACCAGCTTCTCCCCTCCCAACGTCTTTCTTATCCCCCGTTTTCCTTTTCTGCTTAAAACCCTCCTCCTCCCTCCTAGTCTCTTACACTTCCCCACTACACTCTCCTCATCCACTAGCATAACCTGACTAAGCCCAGCCTCATCTACACCACCATCCATAACCTGACTAGACCCAGCCTCATCTACACCACCATCCATAACTTGACTAGACCCAGCCTCATCTACACCACCATCCATAACCTGACTAGACCCAGCCTCATCTACACCACCATCCATAACCTGACTAGGCCCAGCCTCATCTACACCACCATCCATATCCTGACTAGACCCAGCCTCATCTACACCACCATCCATAACCTGACTAGGCCCAGCCTCATCTGCACCATCATCCATAACCTGACTAGACCCAGCCTCATCTACACCACCATTCATAACCTGACTAGACCCAGCTTCATCTACACCACCATCCATAACCTGACTAGACCCAGCCTCATCTACACCACCATTCATAACCTGACTAGACCCAGCCTCATCTACACCACCATCCATAACCTGACTAGACCCAGCCTCATCTGCACCACCATCCATAACCTGACTAGGCCCAGCCTCATCTACACCACCATCCATAGCATGACTAGGCCCAGCCTCTGCTGCCTGCGTCCCATTGTCCCCTGAACGTTGACCTCAATTTCCCCCACTGGCGCATGTACCATCACCTTGTTTGCAGCCTTTATGTCGGCACACAAAGCTCTTAGGCCCCAAATCCCCACACTCAAAACACCGTAGACTATCTGTTTTGAACATCCTTAATAAACAGAGGCAAATTTGCGACTACCACCTTGGTCGAAGGGGTAGAAAGAGGCGAAATTGGCACCAACACACCCCTTACAAATATTCCACTAGTAATGAGCCTACCAACTAAATTTGCTCTTTTCATGAACACAACCCCAGCTTTGTTCATTCTGGAAGAAGAATGTATAAATTCAGCTCCTACCTGTTCACCGACCGCGAGCAGAACCTCCTCCACCTTAACTCCATTCTCAGGAACACTGAATCCATGCCGTAACGACAGCATCTCCTCCACGCATGGCTGAGAAGCCATCGCCCACACCACACCTTCCAAACCCCAGGAAACTTAAACTCTGTCCTCTTCCACCCTAACTTTGAAAAAAAAACTGTGGATACCGCTAAAACATATAATACATTAACCCTCCACCATAGAAAATAAAAAGAAAAGACCAAGGACAGAATCAAATAAGTTAGGACAGAGCACACCAAACACTCAAACTCCAAAAATCTCCAGCTTGCACTGCGAGAGAGAGAGAGAGAGAGAGAGAGAGAGAGAGAGAGAGAGAGAGAGAGAGAGAGAGAGAGAGAGAGAGAGAGAGAGAGATATCAATCATTTCCAGGCCCAGGGACATGTACTAGTTTGTGGTGACCTAAATGTCAGAACTGGACAAGAACCCGAAACTCTCAGCAAACAGGGGGACAAACACCTACCTGGATGTGACAGCATTCCCTCCCAAATACGCCCCCCTAGATACAACTTTGACAAAACAACGAACGGAAAAACGGGTCACAACTCCTTCAGCTCTGTCGCACGCTGGGTCTGTACATAGGCTTCAAGGAGACTCCTATGGTGGGTACACCTACAGTAACCAAAAAAGTGTTAAACAAATCAAAATATATTTTCTTCAAAGTAGCCAAGCTTTTCCTTGATGACAGCTTTGCACACTCTTGGTATTCTCTCAACCAGTTTCATGAGGTAGTCACCTGGAATGTGTCCTGTCATCCAGCTCCATCACTGTATTCGTTTCAGTGTCCATATCGGTCTTTTGAGTGTATGATCGTCACACTCCCATGCAAATGAGGATGTTATGGTCATCTCAAGGTAAGGTTATTCATAAACGCCCTTACACACACTACTGTACAGTACCTGCTTCTTAACCCTGTGTGTGTGTGTGGGAGAGTGTGTATGTGTGTGTGTGCAGTCATGCCTCCTCTCCCAATCTTTCTGTTCAAGGCAATAGGACCTCAATTAAAAAACGTAGTGCTGAAGTCACGCTAACATTTAGCAGGCTAAATCAGTATTCGTCAGTATTCGACATCCATCCATGTCTGAGGACATTGGGAGATGACGTGGAAACCAGCCACTAGGGGCAACAAGTGAGTGCTGTTACCTTCAAGTAAGCATCGGCCTCTGTTGCAGGTTCGAATCCAGCGATAGAAAGGTTTACTGTTTAACCCTTACCATAACCATTTGGAGTTAATGCCTAACCTTTTTTTTTAGTTACTTAACTGTAACATAAAACATGTAACCTTAAACACTTCAAACTTTGATGTGAAACTGTGAGGAATAGTTGAGCCTGCCACATACACACACCCACACAACTTTCTACCTAGGTTACTGTGTGTGTGTGTGTGTGTGTGTGTGTGTGCGTGCGTGTGTGTGTGTGTGTGTGTGTGTGTGTGTGTGTGTGTGTGTGTGTGTGTGTGTGTGTGTGTGTGTGTGTGTGTGTGTGTGTGTGTGTGTATGCGTGTGTGTGTGTGTATATACCCTGGACATTCCTTTTTCATTGCACATAAATATGGCCTGCAGCAATGGTTTATTGAAGATAGTGTGTGTGTGCAGGGGTGTAAAGTACTTAGGTAAAAAATACTTTAAAGTACTATTTTTTGGGGTATCTGTACTATTTATATTTAACTTTAACTTTTACTTCACTACATTCCCAAAGAAAATAATGTACTTTTTACTCAATACATTTTCCCGGAAACCCAAAAGTACTAGTTACATTTTTAATGATTATTAGGACAGGAATATGGTCTAATTCACACACTTATCAAGAGAAAATCCCTTGTTATCCCTACTGCCTCCGGTGGACTCACTAAACACATGGTTCATTCGTAGTGTTGGAGTGTGCCCCTGGCTATCCGTAAATAAAAAGAAAACAGGAAAATGGTACTGTTTGCCTAATATAAGGAATGTGCAATGATTTATACTTTTACTTTTGATACTTATGTATATTTAAAACCAAATACTTTTAGAATTTTACTCAAGTAGTATTTTACTGGGTGACTCACTTTTACTTGAGTCATTTTCTAATAAGGTATCTTTACTTTTACTCATGTATGACAATTGGGTACTTTTTCCACCACTGTGTGTGTGTGTGTGTGTGTGTTCGTGCGTGTGTGTGTATGTGTGTGTGTATGTGTGTGTGTGCGTGCGTGCATTTGTGTGTGTGTGTCAAATGGAGGTGGTGTTTGCAGTAGATATGATATAAGGGATTGCAGGGTAACGTCACTAGTGGCCTGTTCCTAATCACTGTGTTGATTTAAACACACAGACAGACAGAGCCCCTGTGTTCTCTCTGATATTAAGGCAGGCACTCTCTGTGACTGCCCTTTTAGAGGTCCTGATAAGGGAGCCACGCTGGAGTCAGGTGTCTGGGCCTAATCACTGCCGCAGAGATCACACACACTGATTACGCAAACACGAGCAGGCACTCACACACACACATGCACACACAGATACAGGCGTGTATACGAGGGGCTTTGAGTGCGCCTCATACTGCACTGCTCTGGAGTTGTTGTCTTTTAGCCGATCTGGCCCTTAAATACCAACATACAGTACATGCACCACAGAGAAACAGCACTGATAACAACGATCCCATACTTGCCTTTAGACCAGGTATGTCCCCAGAATATTGACATTGCCCTTTCTCTCTCCATCACTCCCACTCTCTCCCCATCTCTTTCTCTTCTTCCAATGTCAAAATATACCAACAACAACCTAGCTGTCTCCACCTCTCCATCCATCCTCTCTTCTGTCCCTCCCTCCCTCTATCTCTCTGACACCTCTGAGTGTGACACTCAATCTACAGGAGGGGATATGAGGGGATGCAGGAGAAGGAGATGGAGGCAGGAGAGGAGAGGAGGAGAGAAAGAGGCGAGGTGTTCCCTTCCCCATCACATCTGTAATCCTTTAAAAGCACTTAAGAGATTGCAGCTGCCGCCTGCTGTCTGCGTGTCACCGTGGTAACGGCTGATTTGGGAGGATCTGCACTGTAATTGGATGATCAGTGTGTGATGGAGGTGCCGGACGCTACATTATGTAAGGCTGACTTTGTGCGCCATAACCCCGCCGGGCTGCCCCGTAGTGTGTGTGTGTGTGTGTGTGTTTGCTAACCCCACTGTGTGTATGTGACCCCAATGTTGCTAAGAGCCTTCGTTCATCAGGCTGCATGGAAGGGAGGGAGTGTATCAAGGCAGGGTTATCCTCTGGACTCATATCTGATGTATATTTATACGCATCCCATTCTTCCTCCTGATGTGTGTGTGTGTGTGTGTTTCCAGGATTTCGCTGTGTCGATTTTGGTGACCAATTTTTGGCAGGGGAGTGAGGTGGGATTAATAATTGTGGTGAAATGGATAGCACCACCGCTTCGCCGCATTAAAGACAGTGAACAGTCTAGTCTAAATTCACTCAGTATTCAAAACACGAGCCACAGCATATGACACATATCACTACTCAGGTTTGTCATTGACAGTTTGGATTTGGGACTGTGTCAAGCTTCTTAGAGTAAGCGAGATGATTTAGGATCAGTTTGGACTTTTAGATTAAATTACATGGACAAGGAGGTCCTGATCCTAGATCAGCAATCCTACTTCGAGACGCATACAGTACTGCCCCTTATCTAGGGACAGTAGTTATTGTAGCTGTGATTTCTACAGTGATGGTGATGCTAGTAGAAGAGGTGTTGAGCAGCGGAGAAGCAGGGAGGTGTGTGATCCCACCACCTTGTAAGACCATCACACAGTGTGAAACATTTTGATTGCTGTAACCACTCTCATTGGGGCCCTAACTCAGGCTTAGTTGTGCTTGAGTAACTTTGGAGGGGGACGGAGGGAGGGAGGGACGGAGGGAGGGACGGAGGGAGGGAGGGAGAGAGAGAGAGAGAGAGAGAGAGAGAGAGAGAGAGAGAGAGAGAGAGAGAGTTGATTGGGATTGGGAGTGTTTGTCCTGGGTATTTATTGTGAGTGAGTGTGTTTGTCTCTGTGTGTTTAAATTAAAGTTTATAGTTTTTTACTCTTTTGATATTTTTATTTTTACACATTTGCTAATTAGTTCTGTCATGTTTTTGGTTTCATTACAATTTCCTGATTTTTCTTTTTTTTTATTATCAAATAAATGAAAGTCAGAAAGCTTGGTTAGTGAAACTATATAAAATCTAACTGTTTCCATAGACTCAGCACCCCTCCTGTATAGTGTGAGGCCGTATGTTATAGAAGGAGCTCAATGTCTTTCCATCTCTTCTCCTTTCTGACTAACAGACCATTCACATCCTCTCTGACTAATAGACCAATCACATCCTCTCTGTTCTACTCTCAACCAGCTCAGAATTAGACATTCATCCATGTTTCTAAAACATCAAATTTCAAACAGGGGGTCTGTGGTGGTGGTCAGGGGTCTGTGGTGGGAGCCAGGGGGCCTGTGGTGGGGGTCAGGTGCTAGGTTTGCTGTGCTAGGTCACAGAAGTAGTGATGAAAACCTAGGCAGTGTTTTTGTGTCTGCATGGCCGAGCCTGAAACAATGCCCTATCTATCATTTGTTCTTTTAGACCACTGTACTGCTGATCACCACTCAGTTACACACTAATATGACTGAGATGAATGGAGGGAGGGGGGAGGGATTTCATAATAGTGAACAGTAAGCACACACTGAGTGTACAAAACATTATTTTTTTTACTTATTGTCTACGTAATGTTGCCGCTACCGTCTCTTTTGACCAAAAATAACTTCTGGACATCAGACAAGCGATTACTCACCGTGGACTGGAAGAAACTTTTTCCTTTAACGAGCCCGACGAGAAGGAACAGGCCCAGATCCACGCCTTTTGCGTGAAGAAAAGACGCCGGAAAAGGGGCCGCAGATCCGGGATCCTTCTGAGAATCAGGATACGAGCGAGTAAACTCCCAATGCCTTCCATTCTTCTTGCTAACATGCCATCATTGGAAAATAAAATGGATGGCCTACTATAAAGATGATCTGTAACATCTGTAACAAAACTGTAACATCTTGGTTGAACGAAGATACGGACAACATTGAGCTAGCGGGATTTTCCATGCACCGGCAGAACAGAGACGCTACCTCTGGTAAGACGAGGGGTGGGGGTGTGTGTCTTTTTTTGTCAATAACAGCTGGTGCGCAATGTCTAATATTAAAGAAGTCTTGAGGTGTTGCTCGCCTGAGGTAGAGTACCTTATGATAAGCTGCAGACCACTTTATCTACCAAGAGAGTTCTCATCTGTGTTATTCGTATCCGTCTATTTACCACCACAAAACAAAGCTGGCACTAAGACCGCTCTCAACCAACTCTATAAGGCCATAAGCAAAGAAGAAAATTCTCACCCAGAAGCGGCGCTCCTACTGGCCGGGGACTTTAATGCAGGCAAACTTAAATCAGTTTTACCACATTTTTACCAGCATGTCACATGTGCATCCAGGGGGGGAAACAATCAGAAACCACCTGTACTCCACACAGAGATCAAGCTCTCCCCCGCCCTCCATTTGGCAAATCTGACCAGAATTATATCCTCTTGATTCCTGCTTACAAGCAAAAACTAAAGCAGGAGGTTTCAGTGACTCGCTCAATACGGAAGTGGTCAGATGACGCGGATGCTCCACTACAGGACTGTTTTGCTAGCACAGACTGGAATATGTTCCGGGATTCATCCAATGGCATTGAGGAATACACCACCTCATCGGCTTCATCAATAAGGGCATTGATGGCGTGACTGTACGTACATATCCCAACCAGAAGCCATGGATTACAGGCAGCATCCGCATCTCAGCGTTCAACACCATAGTGCCCACGAAGCTCATCACTAAGCTAAGGACTCTGGGACTCAACACCTCCCTCTGCAACTGGATCCTGGACTTCCTGACGAGCCGCCCCCAGGTGGTAAGAGTGTAATAGAAATAAGGCCATGCTCATTCAAAATAATCTTGGCCTTCCTGATCTTAAACGGCACCAACCGCCACTGATACACACACACAGAGACACACAAAAACAATCTGAATATGGTTTGGTACTGAAACTTAGTGTAGCTGAATGCTTAGCTGTAACTGTGACTGATAAAGGACTTGTCTATGTCTACTAGTTAGAAGTACTATGATAAAGGTGTCATTGTTCTGACTGAGATGTTTCAGCTGTGATAAAGGTGTCATTGTTCTGACTGTGATGTTTCAGCTGTGATAAAGGTGTCATTGTTCTGACTGTGATGTTTCAGCTGTGATAAAGGTGTCATTGTTCTGACTGAGATGTTTCAGCTGTGATAAAGGTGTCATTGTTCTGACTGTGATGTTTCAGCTGTGATAAAGGTGTCATTGTTCTGACTGTGATGTTTCAGCTGTGATAAAGTTGTCATTGTTCTGACTGTGATGTTTCAGCTGTGATAAAGGTGTCATTGTTCTGACTGAGATGTTTCAGCTGTCTGACCCTGCAGACCCAATCCATCACATCAACTAGATGAAGGGCTTTTTCCTCCCTCATTGGTTTCTGATCCAAATCTACCTGCCATCTCAATCTGAGAGAGAGAGAGAGAGAGAGAGAGAGAGAGAGAGAGAGAGAGAGAGAGAGAGAGAGAGAGAGAGAGAGAGAGAGAGAGAGAGAGAGAGAAGCACTCAATTTGCCATCACGGGTGCATTTTGGCAGAAATATAGAGTGTGTGTGTGTTTAACAAGGGAGCAAGGGAATGTGAGATAGGAGGGCTGGAGGAAGCTCAGGAGAATGAATATGGATTAAGAACATTCAAGCTTTTTTTGCACATTTATCTGATCTCCCCACAGCTCCGCTTCTCCGTGATTCAGTGTGTGCGTGTGTTTGCGCACGTGTGTGTGAGCTGGACTGAGGACCATGAGGTGAGGTTTAATCTACCACAAGCTTCGGCTGGAAATCATTACCGCACAGACAACGCCTTAGCCTTAACGCTGCCCCTGTCAATAGACACACACACACACAAACACTTACCAAAACATTCCTACAGCCTATGAGAGAGAGAAAATAACTGAGAGAAGGAGAGTCCTGAGTCTTTCAGATGGAGAAGAGGAGTGAGGAAAGAGAGGTCATGCATGTGTGTGCTGAGCAGGGACCCCTGGAGCTGGAGACAGCAGGGTGCCCTGTCAGACTGTTCCCTACTAATGCACAGTAGCAACACAGAGAAAGAGAGATGGGGGAGAGAAACGCAGAGGGAGAGAGTGAGGAAGAGAGACGGAGAGGGAGAGAGTGGGGAAGAGAGACGTAGAGAGAGAGAGTGCGGAAGAGAGATGTAGAGGGAGAGAGTGGGGGAGAGAGACGTAGAGGGAGAGAGTGGAGGAGAGAGACAGAGAGGGAGAGAGTGGGGGAGAGAGACGTAGAGGGAGAGAGTGGGGAAGAGAGACGTAGAGGGAGAGAGTGGGGAGAGAGACGTAGAGGGAGAGAGTGGGGGAGAGAGACGTAAAGGGAGAGAGTGGGGGAAAGAGACGTTGAGGGAGAGGGTGGGGAAGAGAGACGTAGAGAGTGGGGGAGAGAGACGTAGAGGGAGAGAGTGGGGGACAGAGACGGAGAGAGTGGGGGAGAGAGACGTAGAGGGATAGAGTGGGGGAGAGAGACGTAGAGGGAGAGAGTGGAGGAGAGAGACATAGAGAGTGGGGAAGAGGGACGTAGAGGGAGAGAGTGGGGAAGAGAGACAGAGGGAGAGTGTGGGGGAGAGAGACGTAGAGAGAGAGAGTGGGGAAGAGAGACATAGAGTGGGGGATAGAGACGTAGAGGGAGAGAATGGGGGAGAGAGACGTTGAGGGAGAGAGTGGGGGAGAGAGACGAAGAGGGAGAGAGTGGGGAAGAGAGACGGAGAGAGTGGGGAAGAGAGACGTAGAGGGAGAGAGTGCGGCAGAGAGACATTGAGGGAGAGAGTGGTGGAGAGAGACATAGAGGGAGAGAGTGGGGAGAGAGACGTAGAGGGTGAGAGTGGGGGAGAGAGACATAGAGGGCGAGAGTGGGGGAGAGAGACGTAGAGGAGAGAGTGTGGGAGAGAGACGTTGAGGGAGAGAGTGCGGGAGAGAGACCATGAGGGAGAGAGTGGGGGAGAGAGACGTAAAGGGAGAGAGTGGGGGAAAGAGACGTTGAGGGAGAGAGTGGGGAAGAGAGACGTAGAGAGTGGGGGAGAGAGACGTTGAGGGAGAGAGTGGGGAAGAGAGACGTAGAGGGAGAGAGTGGGGAAGAGAGACGTAGAGGGAGAGAGTGCGGGAGAGAGGCGTGGGGAGAGAGTGGGGAAGAGAGGCGTAGAGAGTGGGGGAGAGAGACGTTGAGGGAGAGAGTGGGGAAGAGAGACGTAGAGGGAGAGAGTGGGGAAGAGAGGCGTGGGGAGAGAGTGCGGAGAGAGACATTGATGGAGAGAGTGGGGAGAGAGACGTAAAGGGAGAGAGTGGGGAGAGAGACTTTGAGGGAGAGAGTGGGGAGAGAGACGTAGAGGGAGAGAGTGGGGAAGAGAGACGGAGAGAGTGGGGGAGAGAGACGTTGAGGGAGAGAGTGGGGAAGAGAGACGTACAGGGAGAGAGTGCGGGAGAGAGACATTGATGGAGAGAGTGGGGGAGAGAGACGTAAAGGGAGAGAGTGGGGGAGAGAGACTTTGAGGGAGAGAGTGGGGGAGAGAGACGTAGAGGGAGAGAGTGCGGGAGAGAGACGTAGAGGGAGAGAGTGGGGGAGAGAGACTTTGAGGGAGAGAGTGGGGGAGAGAGACGTAGAGGGAGAGAGTGGGGGAGAGAGACGTAGAGGGAGAGAGTGGGGGAGAGAGACATAGAGGGAGAGAGTGGGGGAGAGAGACGTAGAGGGAGAGAGTGGGGGAGAGAGACGTAGAGGTGGAAAGATGGGAAAGAAAGGGGTAAAAAGAAAATAGAAAATCTGTAAACAAAAGAGCAAGAAAAGAGGCCTGATGGAGAGAGAAGATGGTCTCTGCTATAAAGCCCGATGGAGAGAGAAGATACTCTCTGATATAAGGCCTGATGGAGAGAGAAGATGGTCTCTGCTATAAGGCCTGATGGAGAGAGAAGATGGTCTCTGCTATAAGGCCTGATGGAGAGAGAAGATGGTCTCTGCTATAAGGCCTGATGGAGAGAGAAGATGGTCTCTGCTATAAGGCCTGATGGAGAGAGAAGATACTCTCTGCTATAAGGCCTGATGGAGAGAGAAGATACTCTCTGCTATAAGGCCTGATGGAGAGAGAAGATACTCTCTGCTATAAGGCCTGATGGAGAGAGAAGATGGTCTCTGCTATAAGGCCTGATGGAGAGTGAAGATGGTCTCTGCTATAAGGCCTGATGGAGAGTGAAGATACTCTCTGCTATGAGGCCTGATGGTTGAGCCCCATTTTCTCTCAAAACCACAACTCTCTGTCTCAACTGGAGCAGACCCTCCTCCCTCCTCCTACACTCCATCGGTCTCTTTCTTCGTATCATATTCATTTTCTATCTTGTTTTCTGCCCTTTACCCACATCTCTATCACACGTTTTCCTTCTTTTCCTACTTTTCCGTCTTTTTCTCCTTCCTGTCTTATATCTTGTTGTTCCTCTCTCCCTCTCCTCCCTCTACTCTTTTCTCTCTCCTTCCCTCGCCTCTCTCCCTCTCTCCCTCTCTCCGGTTGAATGGGGACAGACAGGCTGAGAGAGATGTGAGACTTGGCCAATTTGTTCTGACATGAAGAGATGTGCAGGTGGGAGGAAGGCCTTAGACAGATGGAGAGAGAGAGCGAGGATTCAGCGATTGGAAGAAAGAGGGGGGCAGACATGATTTAAAGATGGAGAAACGGAGAGAGAGCGAGAGAGAGACAGTGACAGACATGAGGGTTGACATGCAGACGGACATGTTTTGGTAGCTTTGTCTGTCCAGTGTAGGTCCTGTGTCCTAGGCTTGTTCTAGGCATGTTGCTAGTGTGTTGTGGGCGTGTAGCCGACATGCTATGGCTGGGTGGTGCTGTCTAATCTTGGGGGGTAAGAGAGCGTCGACTCCCCAGGGCTCTCCGTGCTCAGCACCTTGTTAGACAGCCACTCCGAGAGCACCACACCCAGAAACCCCTGTCACAACCACTTCTCTACCTCCTCCATCTCCTTCTCTCCTTCCCCCTCTCTCTACACTTTTCTCTCTCACTCCCTCTCTCCATCCCCCTCTCTCTACCTCTCCCTCTCTCCCTACTCCCTCTCTCCACCCCCTCTCTACATCTCTCTCTCTCTCCCAAACTCCCTCACTCTCTCTCTTCATCCCCTCTCTATCCCCCTCTCACTCTTTTCATCCCCTGTTTCTACCTCATCCATCTCTCTTTCCATTCCTCTCTCACAGGGTCAGGTCAGTGGGAGTCATTGTGTCATTGCATTATGTTCTAATTCAGCGGACTGCTTTTAAGTGTTTTGTTTCATCTTTCTGGTTGTGATTCATTTGTCAACTATAAAAAACCTCACAGTGTTATATTCTTCTTTCAACACTTTAACGATTTAAGTTTGTTGGAGGGGTGACTATATTGAAGTTGAAAGTTGTTTTTATGTTATATACATACACATAAAACGGTGAACTAATAATTTATTTTCAATGTTACGTTGCATTCTGAGTTGTGGATGGGAAGTGTGTTTTTCTTGTTTGTGTGTGTCCATGTGTTTGACAGGTTTTGTGAGTGTCTCTGGCTAATGGAGGATCAGTCCAGGCTAACACAGACTGGCAGGTTACACACATACACACAAACACACACACACACACAAACAAACAAACACACAAACACACACAAACAAACAAACACACACACTGCTGTCTGCTCCACTCTGCTGTCTGCTCCACTGTGCTGTCTGCGGTGACTGTCATGTTTCAGTGGGGTTTTGAACTTATTAATTAACACACTGATGTAGATAAAAAGACCCACGGGAAGCAGGAACTCACACTGTCCCAGAAGCCCCGTTCAGATTGGTGGAATTGGATTGTTGGAGACACTCTGTCCACAAACCCAATGCCTTTAAATCCTTGATGGCAGGTGAGGGGATGCACACTTCGGCAAAAAGGGGGGTGAATCGAATTGGGCTTTTGAGATGTGTTTTGGTTGGAGGGGGAGTGCAATGCAGCTTCTCACTTAGCTAGGTCTCTAGGACTAAGTAGATACATTAAATAATCAGGATAAAGCCACAGAGAGTTAACGCTACTGAGAGCTAACGCCACAGAAAGCTAACGCCACTGAGAGCTAACATCACAGAGAGCTAACGCTACAGAGAGCTAACGCCATAGAAAGCTAACAGCACAGAGATCTAACGCCATAGAGAGCTAACGTTACAGAGAGCTAACGCCACAGAGAGATAACACTACAGAGAGCTAACGCCACAGAGAGCTAACACTACAGAGAGCTAACGCCATAGAGAGCTAACGCCACAGAGAGATAACACTACAGAGAGATAACACTACAGAGAGCTAACGCCATAGAGAGCTAACGTTACAGAGAGCTAACACTACAGAGAGCTAACGCCACAGAGAGATAACACTACAGAGAGCTAACGCCATAGAGAGCTAACACTACAGAGAGCTAACGCCACAGAGAGATAACACTACAGAGAGCTAACGCCATAGAGAGCTAACACTACAGAGAGCTAACGCCACAGAGAGCTAACACTACAGAGAGCTAACGCCATAGAGAGCTAACGAAGGAAGGGATAATGAAGGAAGAAGTGGGAGAGGGATAATGAATAATGAAGGAGGAAGTGGGAGAGAGGGATAATGAAGGAGGAAGGGGCAGAGAGGGATAATGAAGGAGGAAGGGGGAGAGAGGGATAATGAAGGAGGAAGGGGAGAGAGGGATAATGAAGGAGGAAGGGGGAGAGAGGGATAATGAAGTAGGAAGGGGCAGAGAGGGATAATGAAGGAGGAAGGGGCAGAGAGGGATAATGAAGGAGGAAGGGGGAGAGAGGGATAATGAAGGAGGAAGGGGAGAGAGGGATAATGAAGGAGGAAGGGGATAGAGAGATAATGAAGGAGGAAGGGGGGAGAGAGGGATAATGAAGGAGGAAGGGGGAGAGAGGGATAATGAAGGAGGAAGGGGAGAGAGAGATAATGAAGGAGGAAGGGGGAGAGAGAGGGATAATGGAGGAGGAAGGGGAGAGAGGGATAATGAAGGAGGAAGGGGAGATAGGGATAATGGAGGAAGGGGGAGAGAGGGATAATGAAGGAGGAAGGGGGAGAGAGGGATAATGAAGGAGGAAGGGGGAGAGAGGGATAATGAAGGAGGAAGGGGGAGAGAGGGAAAATCTAAATCAGAGAAGATGGAGTTAGAGGGTGGTTATGGGAAGTAATTTTGTATTCTTGCTGCTATTGTTTAATTCACTAGGATCAATTCATAACACACGGAGGAGAATAGAATAGTGCTGAGCAGGAGGTCACACACACACACATACACACAAACACACACACGCACATAGAGCTAAATGCTAAGGCTAAACAGTGTGTCATTAACTCTCTCGGCAGGCCGTGACCAGTCAGGAGGTAATTGGCGCAGGGCGACGTTACACGGCCAATCATCTTGCAGAATAACTAGCTCTATACAAGTGACACACACATGCGCACTGACACACGCACACAAACGCACACACACACAGATAATAACTGGGGTAGTAGGGAACCAATTTGTTAAGTATCTACCCCGCCTCATTGTGTCAGTAATCAGACTAATTGCAGGGTGGTGGTGTGTGTGGAGAAGGTTCTGTTGTTGAGACTGTGTATGATTTTTTTTTTTGTATTTCTCAGGTAGTAAATAAGAGTTCCCAGTCATCTGTTTTTACAGTGCCTGGTAAAAGGAAGCTGAAGACCTAGTTCAAGCCTGAGGTTGCATCCCAGGACACTATCTAGACACAGGCCATGTCCGAATACCCGTACTTGCGTTCTAAATAGTAGGCATTTTGGGTACGCGAAAAAAAAATACGTTTTATAGTATGTGAAATTTTACAATTTGAGTATGCTTTAAAATGCCAGGATGTCGTACTCATTTTGGCTTTTCGTCTAGTAGAATTCACTGCACACTACTGAGGAGGAGAATCACCTTTCGATACACACGTGTGTCTGACAACAGTTGACAATTTACAAATTACATTTTAGTCATTTAGCAGACGCTCTTGTCCAGAACAGTTACTGCGTTCGTCAGAAGATAGGTAGGTGGGACAACCACATATCATATATTTTCCTCAATAAAGTAGCTATCAGTAGTGTCAGAGCTAGACTGCATTCGTTTGTACTAAACAGTAAGATTACTACACAGTATGCAGTTTCAGTAAGTAGTAGGCAAGACAGATTTTGGACACGGCCATTCTTTTTACTGTAAAACACTTTCAGTATGTAATAATATATGTCTGACTTAGACTGGATGATATACTGTAAGGTTCTCCATGTTTCTGATTAACACTAGTGTGTGTGTGTGTATGCGTGTGCATGCGTGTGTCGTCCTAGGCGAGAGGCGTAAAACAATGTGAGTGGCACTTTTTGCTGGGGACGTGTGTTCACTCAGACACTGGTCTAATGAGAGAATGGTTTTAATCCAACCCATGTTGCAACACACAGCCGGGCGTAATTCTGCTGCGGATAGGCTTCTGCTGAAAGCATATTGCAGTTGAAGCAGTTTAGCAGTGGCAATTATTGTTTTGGACACATCATTGATTTAAACTCCAGATTAGGCTGGTGTGTCAGAGGTTGTGACTGCACACAGAACGCTCTGCTCAATTCCCCTTTGCTACACCCCCACTGGGCCTTTGCTCCCCTGTCGAACACACACACACACACATATACTACACACACATACGCACACACACATATACTACACACACATTCTGTTTCTTAGTACTCTCTCTCTCTCTCTCTCTCTCTCTCTCTCTGTCTCTCTCTCTCTCTCTGTCTTTCTGTCTCTCTGTCTCTTTCCCTCTCTCTCTGTCTTTCTGTCTCTCTGTCTCTTTCCCTCTCTCTCTCTCTGTCTCTCTCTCTGTGTCTCTCTCTCTCTCTCTCTGTGTCTCTCTCTCTGTGTCTCTCTCTCTGTGTCTTGGTCTCTCTCTCTGTGTCTTGGTCTCTTTATCTCTCTCTCTCTCTTGGTCTCTCTCTCTGTGTCTTGGTCTCTCTCTCTGTGTCTTGGTCTCTCTCTCTGTGTCTTGGTCTCTCTCTCTGTGTCTTGGTCTCTCTCTCTGTGTCTTGGTCTCTCTCTCTCTCTCTCTCTCTCTCTCTCTCTCTCTCTCTCTCTCTCTCTCTCTCTCTCTCTCTCTCTCTCTCTCTTTCCCTCTCTCTCTCTGTCTCTCTGTCTCTCTGTCTCTTTCCCTCTCTCTCTCTGTCTCTCTCTCTCTGTGTCTTGGTCTCTCTCTCTCTTTCCCTCTCTCTCTGTGTCTTGGTCTCTCTCTCTCTTTCCCTCTCTCTCTGTCTCTCTGTCTCTTCCGCTCTCTCTCTCTCTCTCTCTCTCTCTGTCTCTCTGTCTCTTTCCCTCTCTCTCTCTGTCTCTCTGTCTCTTTCCCTCTCTCTCTCTGTCTCTCTGTCTCTTTCCCTCTCTCTCTCTCTCTCTCTCTCTCTCTCTCTCTCTCTCTCTCTCTCTCTCTCTCTCTCTCTCTCTCTCTCTCTCTCTCTCTCTCTCTCTCTCTCTCTCTCTCTCTCTCTTTCTCTCTCTCTCTCTCTCCGTCAGTTATGGACCTGCTCAGATTGTTTAGGTGTCTCCCCTCCTCATTCCTACTTTAATGGTTTTTTTTTTCTCCCGGTATCTTTCTCCTCTATTCCTCGACACACCTGAATGAAATATTGATGGCTCCCAAGCACTGTTGTTCATGCCTAAGAGGTTGTTTTGTTTCTTAGAGGGGCGGCTGTTACACAAATACACACACACACACACATCAAGGCGGTGGTTGTTATTGGTGCTGTTGGTTTATGGCCTATACTCTGCTCAGGTTATCTAAGTGCATGAAGATAGGGATGAGGGATTTAAATAAGGCTTTTTTCAATAGTTCTTGATTCCTGTCCTTTTCATTGTCCATTGAGTACCCTGTACCCTCTACTTCTAAATACAGTATGACAAAGAGTATTAGTATGTACACTACCGTTCAAACATTTTTTGTCCATTAAAATAACATCAGATTGATCAGAAATACAGTGTAGACATTGTTAATGTTGTAAATGACTATTGTAGCGGGAAACTGCAGATTTTTTTATGGAATATCTACATAGGCGTACAGAGGCCCATTATCAGCAACCATCACTCCTGTGTTCCAATGTCACTTTGTGTTAGCTAATCCAAGTTTATAATTTTAAAAGGCTAATTGATCATTAGAAAACCCTTTTGCAATTATGTTAGCATAGCTAATTAAAGAAGCAATAACACTGGCCTTCTTTAGACTAGTTGAGTATCTGGAGCATCAGCGTTTGTGGGTTCGATTACAGGCTTTAAATGGCCTGTAAGCTTCGTTAAATAGTTCCCGCAAAATACCAGTCTCAAAGTCAACAGTGAAGAGGCGTCTCCGGGATGCTGGCCTTCTAGACAGAGTTGCAAAGAAAAAGCCATATCTCAGACTGGCCAATAGAAAGAAAAGATTAAGATGGGTAAAAGAACACAGACACTGGACAGAGCAACTCTGCCTAGAAGGTCAGCATCCCAGAGTCACCTCTTCACTGTTGACGTTGAGACTGGTGTTTTGCGGGTAATGAAGCTGCCAGTTGACTTGTGAGGTGTCTGTTTCTCAAACTAGACACTCTAATGTACTTTTCCTCTTGCTCAGTTGTGCACCGTGGCCTCCCACTCCTCTTTCTATTCTGGTTAGAGACTGTTTGTGCTGTTCAGTGAAGGGAGTAGTACACAGCGTTGTACGAGATCTTCAGTTTCTTGGCAATTTCTCGCATGGAATAGCCTTCATTTCTCAGAACAAGAATAGACTGACGAGTTTCAGAAGAAAGGTCTTTGTTTCTGGCCATTTTGAGACTGTAATGCGGATGCTCCAAATGCTCAACTAATCTAAAGAAGGCCACTTTTAATGTATTCAGCTGGCTAACATAATTGCGAAAGGGTTTTCTAATGATCAGCCTTTTAAAATGATAAACTTGGATTAGCTAACACAACGTGCCATTGGAACACAGGAGTGATGGTTTCTGATAATGGGCCTCTGCACGCCTACGTAGATATTCAATAAAATATCAGCCTTTTCCAGCTACAATAGTCATTTACAACATTAACAATGTCTACACTGTATTTCTGATCAATTTGATGTTATTATAATGGACAAAAATTTGCTTTTCTTTCAAAAACAAGGACATTTCTAAGTTTTGAACGGTAGTTTATATTATAATATTTGGCATTCCAGACTGTCATACATATGTTCCACCACAGAGCTTTAGTATTCCTACAGTATTCCCACCAGCATTCCCTTATTCACTCCACAATGGTGTTCCATGTTGCCGTTTAGCATATCACATTAATATTTGATCAGAATAATTTGTATCCGAGCGCACCATTAACCTAACTATGCATATGGAGTGTGTGTGTGTGTGTGTGCGTGCGTGAGTGCCTGTGTGGCTGTGTGAATGCATGTATATACATTACAATATGTGTGTGTGTGGCCTGTTGTCTTTTCTATATTTCTGGGCCAGAGGCTTAGCAACACAAGATACATTTTGGTGAAGCAGTCCTCTGTGCTGTGTGGTATCTGATGAAGACTAATTTGGCCAGTGGGGTATTGGGTGTCTGTCCCCAACTTAGTATCTGTGTGTTTATACCCAGCATAGCCCAATAACACAGTACTGTATAATTGTGAGTGTTAGAAGCAGCAGTCCTATAAAACACAGTGTAGAGTCCTCACGCACCTCTGTAACACAACATAATTGTGTTCTCTATCACACAGAGGGAGAATGACACACACTTAACCTTTACTTAACTAGGCAAGTCAGTTAAGAACAAATTCTTATTCACAATGACAGCCTAGGAACAGTGGGTTAATTGCCTTGTTCAGAGGCAGAATGACAGATTTTTTACCTTGTCAGGGATTTGATCTAGCAACCTTTCGGTTACTGGCCCAACACTCTAACCACTAGGCTACCTGCCACCCCATGTATGCACATGCATGCACACACATAGAGAAAGAGACACACACACACAAACACACACAGATGTATGCACACACAGACAAACACACACAGATACATGCACACTTTACACACCCAACCTCAAAACGCGTTCTCCTAAGAGTAGCAGCAGCAGTAGAAGTAGTAGTTGTAGTAGCAGTAG